>RQPE01000007.1:0-1200000 GCA_008271525.1 Sarocladium brachiariae
CCTAACCTAACCCTAACCCTAACCCTAACCCTAACCCTAACCCTAACCCTAACCCTAACCCTAACCCTAACCCTAACCCTAACCCTAACCCTAACCCTAACCCTAACCCTAACCCTAACCCTAACCCTAAGTAATACTAACCGGACGTCGGGCACGTCGATCCCTAATCCTAATGCCTTGGTGCCTACGATCATGTCCCCGCTGTCCTTCCACCATCGTAAACGCTGCATCTTTTTCTCCTTGCTGCCGATCCTGGAATGATACGCCGGGCACCCTAACCTCCTTGCCAACCGGTCAACACGGTCACGTTCCACCGCGTATACCATAATGCGGCCGCTGCTATGCTATTGCCGCCACTGCTTCACCAACTCGCAAACCTTGTCATCCTCTGCCTCCTTGGTCTTATTAGCTTTGGCCGTGACTGTGATGACTTTGTATCGAATATTGGGCCTCGTGGTCCGCTCGCGAAACACCGTCGTTCTCGCCAGGTCCAACGCTGCCACCTGGTAGAACGCGTCCATGTCCTCGGGCGGCAACGTGGCCGTTAAAAACACTCGCTATACGCCCCATTCCTGGATGATGCCGCCTAACCTGGTTAAATCGTTTCGGAACTCCTCGCTGCCATCTAATAACACGTGGCACTCGTCCACGACGACCCGGTCCAACTGCCCCGTTACCACCACGCCGTTCACCCAATCTCGGAACCCCTTTATAACGGCGGTCTCGGGCGTGACGAACACGATCGTTGCTGGCGGGTTGCCCCGGTCTCGCTGCCATATGATAAATACGATGCCCAACTCCTTGCAACGGTTATGTAAATCATCCCGCAACGCGACCAACGGCACGATGACGATGCTCGTCCCGCCCGGCACGTAATACGCCGGCAATATGAACGACATGCTCTTGCCGCCGCCCGTGCCCGTGATCTGGATGAACGGGCCGCCCTCCTGCATGATGGAACGGATCACCCTCTCCTGCTGGCCACGGAACTCGGCACCGGGACCTACCATGGATCGCAACGACCTGTATATATCAGCGTTTCGCATCATCCGCATCCGCCTTATCCTCTCGGCGTCTCGTGCTGCGTCGTACGGCTCCTATCATCTCTTCGACCCGGTCTTCTGGTCTTTATTATTAAACCCTAAAAATCGATGCCATGCCCGGCTGACTGCACGGAACTTGTCCCGCGCCTTGTCGGTGCCGAATATTGCCTGCTGCAACTCCCGCGCATAAATCATGCCGGCGACTAACGATCCGTGGCTAACCTGCAAATCCGCCGGGTCGTCGTCGGCGTCGGGGTCCACTTCCTCCGGGTCGGCGCCGCCCGTCTCGTCGGTGCTGAACGCGCCCCTTAAATATCGCCTCGCGATCACCACGGCAATCTGATGCCATGCGCTGATAGTGATGCGTGCTCCGGTCAACCTCTCGCTGTGGCTGGTTAATATCCGCCGGATATGGTCGTTGGTCCACGTCTCCTCTTCCACCCACTCGCGTGGCACGCTGATCTCGCTCTCGTTATCGTCTGGCACGGTCCTGCGTTCGCTCTGTTCTCTTTATCTCCTCCTCTCCTCTTGCTTGGCGATCATGCCCGGGTCGTCGTCGTCATTGACTCCCTCCCTTATCATGCGGATTTCCTCCTCTGCCGACATCTCATCGTTCTTATCCCGCCGCATGATCTCGTTGGCCCACATAAACGCGCTCGTGCTGCTGCTGATTCCGGGCATCCTTGACTGGACCTTCTGCTACCACGGCAATACCAACCAAAAATACCATATCATCAACGACCCTACCTCGCGGGGCATGTACCGATGTATGACCTTAGCGACGCCGCTATTCCTAAACCCCTTATGATACGATGTGACGAAACACACCATCCTCCTATCCACGAATATATTACAGACGCCTCCATTGGTTGTATTGCGGAACCGTATACTGGAAATCTCGGGCGATCTGGCCGGCAATGATAACATGTGCATCAACATGAATAATCGCTCACGGAACTGCTTAAACTTGCGCTTATACTCACGCACTGCCTTATCTTGGAACGGCGACTCCTCCCCCGGTCGCGCCTTGATCCATTCGTGCAATCGGGCTTTGGACTGCGTGATCTGCTTCAATACCCAATCCTTGCCCTCGTCCAACCACGTGTTGCGCTCGTCGGTCATGAACGAATACCCAACGTCGGTTCTGCTGTGGATATCCTTAATCTTGTCCCATGGAATCCGTGGCAAACAATCAACATTATTACCGGGGACTATGGTTAATTCAGCTAATAACGTCCTGGCTTCGCGGATTAAATCACGCAACATGACCGTTAAATGCGCCATGCTCAACTTGACGTCCCGGAAAATGACGGTGCTGCCGTCCCAATCGATCGTGCCGGGGGCCGCCGTGTTGTATCGTATCTTCATGCCGTATGCGCGGGCCTCGAACATCCAATCCATCGGCGTTGGTTCGCCCTCCATGCTGTCTGACGTCCGCGTCATGAACCTCCGGACCTTATGTCGCACAATGGTGAAAATGCTCGTCGTCTCTTCCCGAACATCTTGTTCGACCTGCTTGCGCTGCCTGGCCTGGGACGGACCGGATGCCAATTGCATCGACGCCATGGCGTGTGCAACGCCGTCCTCGACCTCACTCTCCCACTCTCGCCATGACTGTAATAAAACCAAAAACCGGGCGATCTTGATGACGCCTGAATACACGGGCGTGTAATTCAACGGTGACTCCCAACCGCCTTGCTTCTCATCCTGGATGCCCATGACGGCTAAACTGCTGATGATGACATTTGCATATGGGTCGTGACCGACGGCATGGTTAAACCAACTCATCAATATGCTTAAACATGACGACTCTAAATCTGATTCGGCCTCGGTCTGATCCCAATGGTAATCCTCGTCACTTACACTGCTGGTCCCGTCCCACCCTATACCTGTATTGTCATTGTGTTCATCACAATTATCGGCGCTGCTGCTTGTGTCTGACTCGTCGCTGGATGGGCTGTGAATGCGGGTGAATCTTCCACTGATAATATGCTTTTTGGTGTGCTGTCTGGCTCGGGCCTCAATGAACCGGTCGATTACGTCGTCCTATTCGGCTATTTGTTGCCTCTGCATCTTGGTTGCTCGCCACGGTGGTCGTTTGTTTTCCGCCTATGCCTCTGTCCGCTCTATAATGGAAATGATTTTACGGTAATGCTCTTTATACCGTCTCCATATGTCATCTTCTAATCGATTCGTGATCGGTCTTGGCGGTTTTCGTGCCGGGTTGCTGCGCTGGACTTCGAATAATACTGGCGCACCAACGACCTTGGCGTTCGCGATAACCCGGGCGTGATCGATTACACGCTCCGTAATTTGCCATTTCAACAACAATTGTGGCTCGTCGTCGCTGATCGGGTCCATGGTTACGTGCAACTGGCTTCGGTCCAAACCCTGTAAATAGGTTGCCCACCCGATCTAATTCAACCATTCATTCGGCTCCTTGCGGTCATCTGCAACCTCAATCATCTCCCGTCTCTGCTCGGCGAAATCACGCTCGGCTGCCTCGTTCACCTCCATCAACAACCTCAATCTGACCTGCGTATCGTCTTCGGGACTGCCTGCGCGGGCGGGCTCGGGTTGACCTCTGCCCACCTCGAACCAATAGCTGCCGGCGTGTCTGTGGAAAAACCTCTGACATTGCTTGACGACTATCCATGGCTGCGCCTCGTGTTCGCTTCTGGGCTTTGGATGACGCCCGCGACCTCTTAGATTAACCCATTGATGTTCCTTGCGATAATGCGCCTTGATACCATCCTCTGTCTCTATAATATAGTCGCACTCGTGGCATCGAAAACCGCTAACTGGCGGTGATATATACGGTATCGGTTCGGTGGTCGGTGACGGTGGCTTCCATTCTCGCAACTCCTCTCGCGTCTGGATCAAACCTGGTATATTTTCAATCTCGGCCTGTATTGCTTTTCGACTGCTTGGTGATGTCGTCTCGCTGTGATGCTGCTGTAAATGTAATTGGATCCCTCGTGCGATGCATGCGAATTGACATTGCTTGCAAACCACGAATGGATACTCTTCAATATGGATGAACGGATCCATCGCGACGATAATAATTACTGTGAACTTCTATTCTACCTATACAATGCTACCTGTCTACCTTTTATTCTGGCCTTTGCATCCTCCTTTTCCTCGTCTTGGGGTTGACCCATGTCGCCTCAATCTCTAAACCCGGCGAACCTGCAAACCCTGACCAATCACATCTATTACGTTCTTACCCCTGAATTCTAATCCGTTCCTTCCGGTCTCGAGGGAGCTCGGACCATCCGTTTGTATGGGTTTCTTATTCGTTCCATGATGGAACGGTCCTGGCATTACTGATAGGTTTCTGTTCAGGGTAAGTCAGGCAATGACTTAGACTGAAGGTGTCTTGGTTGTCGAGCAGTTGTAGTTCACAGGTTGATCGTCAAGAAGCTTTGAAGACTTCTCATTCAATTGTGGTAGAATGCTTAGATTGAACACTGAGGAACTAATCCTCGTGTTAGCTATGGTAGAGACTGTTCCTTATATGTCCGTCCCTGTTTCCTTGATCTGTAGTGATCTGTCCGGATTAACACAGATCAGGCTCACCGTGATCTGTGTTGATCTGTTTCTACCCAGCCAGATCACTTTTAGTCACGTGACCTGATTCCTCCTGGGCCGCAAGCGATCCTGGCTAGTTCTTCCGGCCCAAGCGTCCGAGCTTCCTCTTTCACGTGATATCCTGAGCGGCCCATTCTGCAGACCTGCGTGTTGGTCTGTAACACTATACATCTCCGTTATAATCATGATATATATATAATTAACATCTCTATATACTCTCTGCATTATTCATCTCATTGACTTATTCATCTATACTTTGAATGATAACCGTCGGTTTATATAACTCTATCTTTCGCTTAATAACGCACATATATAATGAAGTTGAATAACGTTTTAGGGAGACTTCCTACGCGACAGAAACAGGTATAAATACCATTAGCTTAGACCCCTTTTTACATGCCTAAAGCTTGAGATGTGTATAGATTCTAAGTCGCAAATAAAAGTCCAATCTAGACTTATAACAAAGAGCTAATAACATTATACAGCAGCTACTATGGTGCGCCTTACCATCTCTCTGCTTCCTCTCCTCCCTCTCTTTATGCCTTCAGTCTGCGCTGCTCCTTTAAGCGATTCACTTATTTCTATCTCTAATCCTCTCGACAAACCATTCCCTTGTACTAAGGGTGCCTACATTATCTACGCTCGCGACTTCTTCGAGACCAATAACAACTCCGCGCTCTTAGAGGTAGCCAAGCTCATTTCCGATACAATTCCCGATTCAGTTGCCGTGCCTGTTAAATACCCAGCAGCTGAGTTCAGAACGGGCTGGTGGGATAGGAACTTTCGCGGCCAGCCAGAATGGGCCCCTTCGAACAGGGAGGGGGTAAAATATCTTAAGGATCTCGCGTTCAAGAATATGGCTAAATGCCAAAATTCAGGGAGAGACAGAGCCACGACTATCCTGCTAGGATTCGGATCCGGAGCGTCCGTAGTGTCGGCTGCGCTCACCGATATGTCAAAACATAGTCTCCCGGAATACCATGGAATTAAGTCTCAGATATCCTGTGTCTACTATTATCTTATGATTTCTAGAGTATCTAATGCTAGTATGATAACTCTTAGTCGTGGCAGCAGTTACCTTTGGCGACGTAAGTCATGTTGGAAATATGCCGTATAACGCAGGATCATCAACAGCCCGTGACGGGGTGAGTGGACTTCTCTCCTTAACTATACTAGGCACGGCGTCTTATAGTGTTAGTAAAAAGTATCACTAACAATCCCGCGTAGGTCGCATCTCTCCTAGGCGAAGGATATGATGAGGAGATAAAGCCTAGAGCCTACGCGCGCGTGCGAGATTTCTGCGAAACCGGGGACCCATTCTGCGATCGGGGTAATAACTGGCATGAGCACAATACTAGCGTACACAAGAGGGCGAAGGAAGCGGCGGACTTTATTATCGGCATTTACAATAACGGCCAGAATGGCCCTTATCCGGATAAGCCAAAGATTGACTACGTAGTAGACTTGATCTTTTGAAGAGTAGGTCTCTTTGCATCTTTTAAGGCTGCCCCTTGTATACAGGAACCAGACGATGTTAACCCATGATCAGGTTAATGTTAGGACAGTATCAAGTTAATATTAAGTTAATATTAGATTAATGTTAAGGTAAAAATACTACTTAGAACAATTGAAGAGTTAGAGGATTATATTCCAACTCTAAAGCCGCGTTCAAACCACAGCTACTCTTAATTATTAAGATCATAGCAGCTTCGTATGGGGGTTTCGCAAGTCTGTGTGTAGGGGGATTCCGAGGCCGCCTTCGCGGACAATTAGCGTGCTGAGAAAATCCGCCACATTTTCTTTATGCTTCTTCTCAAAGTTACGAACAGACAGTATCTGATCTCCCTTTCCCTTAATAGGGATGGATATCGGTTACTAACACGCCTGGGCTTTGGAAGGAGTTCGACAGGCAGGACATTGAGACCGTGAACAGAGGATTCCATGTCATCTGCACATTATATGGAGGTCCTTGGTATTGTTGCCACGTCCCATCTTGAGAAGAGTCCTGCTCAACTGTAATAAAGCTGGCCCCTCCGTTGACCGAAACATTGATTTGGCAGCTTTTGGATGCGCCTGTGAACTGGTACTTGAAGCGAACCTGAAGAGTTACTCGAGGTGGCGGGTTTCCGCACCTGAGGTAATCATTGAGGGAGACTTGGGTTCTCGACCAAGTCCATGGGATGAGCGCAAAGGCTGAAGAGATACCAGGAAGATCACTGACTCCCACTATACCGCTGACAGCGGACCACTGGTTGGAGAGGTACCATGGGCCTAACTGCGCGTTTGCAAAGACACTATTGGTTACGCCTGTACATTGTGGGGTCTGAGGTACTGAGTTTGTAGTAGTAGCAGCAGAAGTCCGAGTCGTCGTGCTAGACGTTGATGTAGACGTTGATGTAGACGTTGATGTAGATGTAGTTACAACTAATAATGAGGGTGAGCTTGATTCAGGGGCAAACGCTCCATCTACAGCAGCGTCGCTTGTAAATATACCACCTGCAGTCGTAGTAGCCTCTATCGACGTGAGAGATTTTGTGGAAGAAGCAGGAGCGGTTTCCCCTGCGGCGACGGTGTCTGTGGTGGCGGAGTTATATGTAGGGATTAGAGTGGTGGAAAAGGTATCATCTGTAGAAGATGAGGTGCTCGTAGCAGCAGAGTTCGTGACAGTAGCTGTAGCAGTAGAGTCCGCAGTAGTACCACTAGTAGCCGTGGAAGCGACGTCCGTAGACAAGGCTTCCATGGTTGTGACCGTCATAGAACCGGCTCCTACTAAGGAGACGAGTCCCGAGGATGTGTAGCCAGTGGCGACGCTTTGAATGGAAAGATCCACATTGGCGGCATTTGTCTTGGACGTAGGGTTCGAGAAGCTGGCGGTATCTGTGATCCTAGGAAACGCCGAGTTTACCAAAGTGGCACTATTAGTAGAGGCCATATTCTGAAACTCAGTACTGGTAGCCGGGTCCGCAGAGGCGTTGCTAGTGGCGAGATCGCCCGTAAAGGAAACGACGGCGGAAGAACCTTGCACGGGATCACTAGTGGCGATAGATGTGGGTGTTACTAAGAGGCCAACCGTAGAAATAGTGCCTGAAGTCAAGTTGCTGGTAGAGTAGTCAACCGTCGGAAAAGTGCCTAAAGTAATGGTGCTCCTAGAGGAGTCATTCGTAGAAATACTGTTCTCAGACATGGTCCCTGAGGAGAAGTCGCCCGTGATGGTGGCACCCTCCGAGGATGCGCCCGCAGTTTTTGTTGAAGTGACACCTGTAGGATCGCTAGATGATCCAGGGACGGACTGCACCAAGGATGCAACAGTTGGGAAGGCAATCCCAGACGCAGCCACGTTGGACACTGCCAAAGATAGGTCTGTGGGCTGTGCAGAACTGCCCATAGGACCGCTGCCTAGTGTGTCTATAGGTTGCATATAGGTAGAAGTACCAACCGAGTCTGTCACAGTAGCGCTAGGAAACCCCGAGGTGGAGGACGAATGTCTGTCCGAAGGGACTCCTCTAGACTCTACCAAAGTGGCATTCATAGGGCCAGTCAAGTATGTAGACGTAGATGAGGCGTCTTTGGGCGTGATGTTTCCTGTAGTTAAGGATACGGAGATTGTAGTGATTGGCACGGTATCCGCAAGAGTCATGTTGGTAGATTTCGCTGCCATGGGCCTTGTTGATGTGGCACCCTCAGTCTCTGTAGAGGCAACATCCGAAGCAACGATAGTATCAGCAGAGAGTCTATTCGCTGTACTACTTTCTGAGGCACCATACAGGGGTGTCGTTTCCACAAACCCGGTGGACGTGGCAGCTGCAGTACTGATCAAGGCGGCGCTAGCGGAGGTGACACCGGAAGAGAAAATGGGTGCAGTGGTCAAAACCTTGGACTGAACCGAGGGTGTAGGACGGGAATTGACAGAGAAAGCTTTTGTCTGTGTGCTTTGTGTTAACACGAAGCCACCTATCCCCGTGGGTTGAGTGAGATCGATAAAGACGAGCGTGGAAGTGGGCTGAAAAAGGTTTGGTGTATAAGAAGGTGTCTCAGTCAACCTGGCGGAAGAACTCAAAAGTGATGCTGTTGCGGAAGGTATAGCGGCCACCGGCATGCTTGTCGTGCCTGAGAATCCGGTCGGCATCGCGTCTATCCGAATGAGAGAGGGGTCTACATCAGCGAAAGAGAACGTGTGTATCGGTTCCGCCGGTGTCACAAAGTTTGATGTCCTGTTGGTCGTGGCTGATTCCGATGATAGTTGGCTTGCCTTGTCGATAGATGAGACGTAACCGGGCGGGGTTGATGGAGTCACATCAGCACTAGCGGTCGAAGACGAGCTCATAGCGTTAGTTCTAGAATAGCTAACGATGGAACCAGCGGGACTGCTTTCGAAGGTAGTAGATAGCTTTGTGCTTGACGAGGTCTGCGAGCTGCTCAAAACGTCCTTTTCTAGGAACTGAATAGTGGCAGGTGGCGTAAAAGAAGGCACGGCCGTGGTATTCGTCGACGGAGAAGGAAGATCAATAGATGAAGACGTAGCTGCTAGAGCGGCAGGAGAGGAGCTCACGAGGCCATAGGGTGCATGGCTAGACACATGCCCAGTCGATGTAGTTCCAGAAGCAGTTGATTTCGTGGTGCCTGAAGAGGACTGCAAGGTAATTCTTGAGACTTGCAACAGATCTGGCGGTGTGCCAGTTGGCGTGGAAGAAACACCCACATGAGTACTCAACGGGAAAGTGACACTGGGAAGGAACTCAGAAGAACTCTGACGGGCGATCGCAGAGGGAACATGTCCGAACCCGACAGATGGCATGAATTCGTCCGTGCTTGAAGTGACTTGTGGCCGCCTTGTTACTGGTTGGGACTGAGTGGCGTTGAAGTTGCCCGAGACCATGAAAGAGGAGGCGCCAGCAGTCTGGGAGGCTGAAAGCCCCTTAGAAGTTACTGGAGTGCTTGTCGTACTCTGGGATGAAACCGAAGCAGTGCCCGCTCGGCTAAAGCTGGTAACTGTCTCAGTAGGTGAAATGGCTTGTGAGGTCTCTGAATTGCTAGCCGCAATACGGGACGGGGTCAACCCGTAAACGGACGTAGTGATAGTAGCAGCGTCATCCGCGGTAATGAAAACCCCAGCTACCCCAGTAGTAGAGTTCCAGACTGGCGAGGCAGTAAAGATGGCTGTGGTCGAGGCATTTAAGCTGCCCACACCAGATGAGAGATTCGTGGAAGCGGCGGAGGCGGCGAAAAGAGCATCTCCAGAAGGCTTGAGAGTAGTGAAGATCGGTGCAGAAGGAGGCAACGAAGTTTGTACCAAGTCATACGTCTCTGTTGTCGATGCCGCGGCAATTGTTGCATTTCTCGCTTGGACTGCCGTTTGTCCAAAGGTTTTGGCAGAAGCTGCGACGTCTTCTGTAAGGGTTGCAGGAAGACGAGTCGAAGAGGATTCATCACCCAGGTTGGGCGAGGTTACAACACTGTGTGCAGCAGTTGGGATTTCGGTAGACTCTGGCTCCAAAGTAATCGTAAGTGGAGTTGATGTACTTGGTGGCAACTGAAGAGTTGACCGAGGGTCAGTGTCGTTACGGCCTTGGACTCTTGATGGTAAGGTTGGCACACTTTTGATTGCGGTAGCCTCCAAGATCGAGAACGACGCATCGTGTGCGGAGACAGGACCAGAGGAAACTGCCCTCGTCATGACCGCGCTGACCGTAGTAGCGATGGAAAAGGTGGCGGAGGATAACCCTTGAAAAAGAGAAGACGAGGGCTTGACGTTCATAGAGAGTGCAAGTGTCAAAGAAGGGAAAGGGACTGATCGTGAACTTGTGGAAGCGGGAGAACCAGCTTGTTCTAATATTCCACTGTTTGCATCTCTGGTGGGTTTGGTAACATCATTTGCAGCAACCCCATTACTCGCTGAATTAATGATTGTGTTTGCGGATGGAGAGAACGGGAGGGGAGAAGAAGAAGCTGTCGAGTTTTCAATGCCAGTCTGGTAAACAGTTGCTTTTGGCAGAGAGACTACTGTGCCTGTCTGGCCTGGCGAGACGGAAGTGCCTATGTCTGGGCCTGTGTTGTGCATGCTGATAGAGTGCCTTGAGCTGGAGGTCTCTATTCTTGCCTGGCTTGAAGACGCAGAGGAACCCGTGCTTGGGTCCGTGGTGTACGCGCTTATGAGATCCCCTGATCTAGTGGTCTTCGATGGGCTAGGCACCCCTTCAACCACTAGGGTAGAGCGAGCAGTTAGGTCAACGGAGGTAAAGGAGGCGGTTGTGTTGCCAGAAGATGCAGCCGGGTGAGTAAAGGACGCAAGGCCCTCAACGATGACGGCGGGACCAGTCGATGAGGCAATCAGGTCAACAAAGGATGCACCTAGGCTAGCAGCTGACGAGCCTGTAGCTGAGACTGGATTTAACTGATCCAATCCGACAAGTGAGGCTGACGATGGTCCAGATGTTGTAGCTAGATGGGCAGAAGATGGAGGTCGATTGGTAGGAACTACAGTGGATTCAACTGGCACAACGGCCGAGTCGAAGGGTGATGAAGGCAGATCGACAGGCGGCTCAAATGGGGCCGCAGATAAAGTAGGTGGATCAACAGAGGTTGAAGCGTCCTGCGGACGGTCGAGAGAATGGCTGGTCGGCCTGGATGCCACCACAAAGACGGGGCTGTTGGCGCTGTTATCCGGTACTCCAAAGAGCCCTGGGCGAGCAGTCTCTGCCTCTATTCCAGCTGACCGGCTACGCTGCGCTTCAATTGGGTCTGTCGCACCGCCAAACTCGCCTATAGAGTCCGGAACAGTCTGAGGACCAATAGAGGTTGAAGCAGGATCCTGTATAGACCCCTGGTCAGATTGAGCTTCAATGCGCGCATTGGTGACCTGGTCATCTCTCTGTGCATCAAACGTGTTCTGTAAACTCTGGGACTCTGACGTGGGAGAGTTGGTGCTTGTGGTGGTGAAGGTAGGGCATGAGAGCTGACTGAGAATAATCTCTAGAGTGGCGGTTGGACCAGGAGGGAAAGTCGATGGGGCGTTGGCGAGATCCGTGCCGTTGAGCTTGTAGAGGCTTCGAGCACCGTAGGGAGTGTGCTTTGGCTTGCATGCGGTATACGTCCTGCTGGAGTGATCAGTGATGGTCTTCTTCTCGATGTGTGAACACATTTATGTCTCAGAACAGGCATTTCTGAGGAGAGGTCAACCTACCAGCTAGCGACAGTGGATGTCAACGTTTCAGAGCAGGTATAGGCATAGCCTTGCGTGGTCTCGTAAATGGCAGGGTGACAGGAGATAGCAGATATTGCAGATAATGCAGTAATAGCTGCTGCATCTGACAGCCGGTTGAGGGCTGCACAAACGGCGGCGGTGACTAGCCGTGAGGCTCTCATGGTGTACAGTCATAAGCACTCCAAGGGTAGGTAGGTAGCCCGGAAGAAAGTAAGGGATCCAATACTACGACATGACTTGCAATAGCTGCAACTGAATGGTATTGATATCTTTGATGGCGTGCAGGAGAGAGTCAATATGCAGGGCCAGCCACCCATGTCTATATACCATAGCCCAGCTGCTTGGTTCATAGATTTATTCCGCAATCGTCTTAACAAGGCCAACACTAAAGATCTGTCCACGAAATCGTCGGAGATCTGTCGAAGCTTGTGAAGACGAAAAGTACGAGCCTAGTCCTTGAGCTGCCAGTATCGAGTGACTCCCGGACAGTCGATGCACTGACACCTGTCTACATGGGGTACATCGGTGCAGCATGTGGCTTGGGCTTGTCCTGGCCTGGTTGGAGGCTGTGTAATCTGCAACAGTCGACATCCCTGGCTGCTCGAACTGTCCCAGCTCGGCTAAGTCTGAAGTTTGCGACGGTAGAGTCTATCCCAATATTGCCTGGTAGTCGTACGAGATACTTTTCTTCTATGAACAACCTATACCAAGTCGTACTAGGCTACATTCCATGTCTCAGCAAGGTATTCCTTGCGGATTAAAACCCAGGCACACTTAGGGTCGTGGTAAGAAGTTTCACTTACATCGCCCAACGCAGGTCGCGGGAAGCCATGTGCGCAAGCCCACACTGGAACAAGACACATGCCAATCACGTATTCCCAGGGCTAGTACCGCATGCGCTAAACGGAGTTCCCCAGGCGCAGCTCAAACCTTAAACTCCCTGCGTCACTGATAACTCGTAACAACCCGTCACGCGCGCGCCAAATTGGCTTTCGCCTTATGCTAAAACGGTGGCTTAACGGTGTCCTAAGGGTTAGGGTTAAGGGTTCCGAAGGGACAATGACACTCTATTTCCATTCTATGTGGAATTAGCGGACCAAAACAGGCCACAATGACGCTGTGAAGCGTGAGCTAACAGCCCGTTTTGGCCAAGCGTTCCATGGGCTTGGGTATCGTTTCTAACCCTTTCCTTGCCTCATTCCTCGATCCATTATCCCTACCCGATCCGCGAATGGGCCTGGTGTGCCGATCCTTCGATGACCCGGGTCCCCGGCGATCGTGTAAAGGATGCCCCGGACGACAAGATCTCATCTGTTCCCAAACTCTGTCATTGTACCGCGGACAGAGAGATAATTGTTGGACTGTGGACTGTAGAAATTAGTGATCAACATGTGTGTGTGTATGGTGTCTGTTCTGTTCTGTGGCCAAACCTTCTTAACAAGGACTTAAGGCATAATGTGTTAAACCGCTGGATGAGGTAGCTGGGATGATCCGAAGGCTGAGTACTTAGTTTGAGCTGCATTTAGGCATAATACCGCTCGGAATAACTAAAGAGCCGGGAGATTACGTCTTAACCCCTTATTTAGAAGGTTTAGCCACAGAACAGAACACACAAAATACACACACACATGCTGATCACCAATTACCGGTCAAACAGAACCTATAAAGGACCTTAGCGAAGGTCCTTGACATTTATCTCCTAATTCTATAAGGCCGCTGGTGTCATAGGGGCTGTATGCCTCTGTGACCATAATACCTTACCGTTAGCTGATATATATATATTCTGTAATTTAAACTGCTATGTTTAGGGTTAAACTTACTTCTATATAAACGAAGTTTTGATCTTTACATCAATATCAAAGTCTGTAATGAGGGTTAGTCCTAGCTAATCCGTATTAGCCCTACCTCTCGTCTTTCGCTTTATAATTCACAGCCGTACCGTTCTCTCTAGGTAATAGCTTAACCTCGATCTGGTTCTAAAGATTCACATGAGATTAAAGAGCATCCATGCTATCCAAGTTCCGGCACACAGCATTAATAATAGGCAAGCTAAGGCGAGATCAGATTTCCATAGATAGATTTATCACAAAGTAGTGGGCTGAGAAAGGCATACCGCCCTCATCTCTATTATAGCACTAACAGATACAAAAAGGACGTATAGGAAATGAACAGGTTGTACAGCGCGCGACATAAGGCTCTGGATATTTAAACTGTTAGCGGCCAATTTCATCATGGCTAAAACCGGTTCGCGAAATATTTCTCACCTTTCTTACGGGTCAGGGATAGGCGGCGTCGATGTCCTCATCAGTCCGGCCTTCCCCCATTCCTCTGCCAGCCTCCTTTCCTCCTTAAAGAACTCGTCCGCCTGGTCACTCGGCTTGAATTCGGCTCTTTTCTCAAGCCTATCCGGTGGACCCTGCCAGATATCGATTATCACCTTCCCGTCTTTAGGGTACATGTGGATGAAGTTATCGCCCCGTAGTTCGGAAAGGTACTCGTTGTAGCGACTGTGGTCATCGGGGTGGATAGCGTCACGGTCTGTGAACTTGGAGTTCTCGCAACAAGCCATACTTGTGAGCTAGAGGGGAAGTCAGGAAGCAGGAAACGGGAGTTAGATGGAAGGAACAGGTATGAGGTTCGACCAACTGGTTCCTCAAACGCTTCTTATATGCTTGTGGCATGATGACGCAGAGTCTATTCTGGACCTAACGCTCGATAACCTGCTCTTGTTGGCCTGTGCGAGGGCGGTAGAGCTAACAGTAACTAAGTTTGTCCTTGGGATCGAAAGAGGTACCTTTCGCAAACGTAACTAACGTAGGTCTGCAGCACGGACTATATTTAGTGCTCTTCGGAACAGAAAGGCAGCGTCAACCTCCTATTTTACCCTGAAGAATGAACTGAGCTATCGGGTCTGCTTGCCCTACAGGGCATGGACAAACTTGCTATAGCAGCAGAAGCTCCAGAGACCTCTAAGTCGGAGCTTCTCTGAAGAGCTGTCGACCGGACTTCTGAGTGCATATGATGTGACATAATGTCGAGAGCTTTTGGTGCCATCTTTTATTGCTTATGAACATCATAAGCTTGTTGAAAGCAATTTTGTCTATTCAGAAGTAGAGCATAGTAGCTGTTCAGAGTGATGTTACAAGGCCTCGCCTGAATAATTTGCAGTAAAATCTACAACCTTGACCACAAAGTACAGTGTGAAGGGCAGGGACTCGCTGGGCCCTCGTTTGAGGAACATGGTCTTAACTTTCATTTATGGAGTCCTTCATAATACGGCGCCACACACTTGGTCGGATTTCGCTGTCATTTTCATTGTTCGGGCATATAAGGCCGAAGACATCGGACAGACTACTGACCTTAGCTTGTATACGCCATTAAAACGAGAAACCCGGCAAAAACGCCTATCAGCGAAGTAGCAAGCTTGTTTGCGTTCGCAGTGCGAACAAGCGTAGGAGTAGGACCTGCTTGAGCTTTGGCAGAGCCGCTTCCGCTACTGCCAGAGCCAGAACCGCTTCCGCTATTCCCAGAGCCAGAACCAGAACCACTGCTGCTGCTGCTGCTTGAGGAAGAAGACTGCTCAAACACAACCTCACCGTCGCAACCCGCACTATTGCAAGGCTGAGGCTGGTAAACAGTCAGACTGTTCTGGCTAGGGCCACCTGTGTAAGGAACAGCGCGGTAAACAGTAAGGCCGCTGCACGAAACACCATCGCAGTTAGCAGGAACATACTGCCAGCCGCCGAATGCAATCACAAGCGACCTTGAGAAAGACAACCTCGCCCGCGTCAGGTATGGTATTGCATAACTCAAAGACCCATCCAGATGGATTGCAGTAGCCAGCAATACAGAATTCGATCACTGTCTCGGTAGCACCAGCCGCGGTTATGACAGTGCTCATAGCAACGCTTGTGGGAATATCGCTCGTCTGGCTCGAGATGGTACCGATGGCGGTACTAGTCGAGAGCAGGGTATTGGTCGTAATAGGGTCGTTCATATAGACAACCAGGACAGCGTTGCTAGGAACACTCTGGCGCTTGTCCAAGCTGCGGAAACCACCACAGTTTTGAAGGGGGTTACCCGGGCAAGGCGTGTCGCAGATAATGCTAGCAATAGACGTTACAGAAATATCGCTATCGGCACAGTAGCAGTCCCTGAATAATTGACTTGTATTAGTTGAAATGCTTCGACGGAAGGGTTTAGACAAGACATCATGTATATCCACACATACCTGATGTGCACACCGGCATAAAGGCGGCTGCTGCATGCAGCAGTGCATAGGTCCAAAGTCATCTCATCACTAGACATTTGTAGAGTGAATGAGGGGAAGCTTTGGTCCGAGCTGGCACAAGCAACGAAGTTGAAGTCACCTACTTCTGCAGGTAATGGATTGTTAGTAGATGAGGGGCTTGCCGATGTGGATGCAATAGAGGTGGTGGTGATCGAACTTGACGTGCTCGCCGCCCCAGATGTGGAGACACCAGAGGAAGAAGTCCCAGAGGAAGAAGTCCCAGAGGAAGGAGTCCCAGAGGATGGAGTCTCAGAGGCTTGAGTCGCAGAGGTTGAATTCTCAATAATAGAGGTCTCAGACGTGGAGGCCTCTGCCGTCTCAGGCGCCCCAGATGTGAAGATTTCAGATGTTGTGGCTACCACAGGTGTCGTTGAAGCGGAGGTGGTCTGACAAACTCCATTGACGGCTTCGGAACCAAGGGGACAGCTTAAGGCGCAGTTCCCGTTAGCTAGCAGGACTTGTGGTTGTACTTGAGAGGCACAGTCAATGCAAGCACCGCTGGCATCCAGGCCGTTCGGAGCAAGACATTCGCATAATCCACTTAGTGGATTTTCGGGATTCTTCGCCAACACAGGCTAGTATGCAAATAGATTCAACCTCTTCGTAATCTGCAGGGCATGTTGTGGTACAAGCACCTGAAGGGCTCAGAACCTGGGCCGGTTGTAAGCCACTACAGAGCACGCAGAGGTTAGAAGCTGTGTCATAGCCGTTGGGAGAAAGGCACTCGCAGATCCCGGTGTTTGCATCAGCGACTTCAGCACCGGGACAGGTAGTGATACAGACGTCGTCGGAAATAACCTGACCAGCAGGGCATGAGGTATCGCAAGTACCAGTGAGGGGATTCAGGACTCGTGGTGGTGACATGGTGCTACAGACGGCACAGGAGCCACTGCCATCTAGGCCATTCGGTGATACGCACACGCACTGTCCTGTCTGCTGGTCCCTGGTCATTGGAATGGTGCATTCAGGGGTGCAAATATTCTGAACAGGCTCGTAACCTGGGCGGCAGGACGTTTCGCAATGACTGGTAAGGGGATCCAGGACTTGGATTGGCGAAAGACTGCCGCAATCAGCGCATACACCGTTGCCGTCTATACCATTCGGGGATAGGCAGACACATTGACCGGTTTGTTGGCTGCGAACTTCTGAGCCAGTGCAACTAGGTACGCAGACGTCGTTAACCGCTTCATAACCAGAGGGGCAAGCGTCGCAAGAACCACTGCTACCGCGAACTCGCGGCGGTGACATGCCACTGCAGGCAGTGCAGACTCCGTTATCGTCCGTACCATTAGGGGGCAGGCACACGCATTGTCCTGTTTGTTGACTGCGGACTTCTGAACCGGTGCAGCTGGGCACGCAGATATTATTGACAGGTTCGTAGCCTGATTGGCAACTCAACTCGCAACGGCCATTATCCAGAACTCGCGATGGTGAAAGCGCGGTACAGACAGCGCAGTTATTGCTGTCATCCAGGCCATTAGGAGAGAGGCATTCGCATTGGCCACTTTGTTGATTCCGTACAGCAGGGCTAACGCAGGCGGTTACGCAGATGCTATTAACAGCCTCGTAACCGGAAGAGCAGGAAGCGGCACAACTGCCAGTGATATCCACAACTTGCGGTGGTGATTTCTGGCTGCAAATCCCACACATATACGGAGCAAAGCCACTTCCGGAAGAACATTCACATCGCCCATTGTTGGTGTTGGGTGCGGCACCATAAGTGCCGCAGGTCACGCACGCTCTGGCCCATGGCACAAAATATCTCCCGGTGCTTTTGCAAACACAATCGCCTATAGCTGAATCATAGCGCATTTCGGCACTCGAGCAGGTGCAGCCATTTGCTGAGGGAGTAGCGTAATTCTGACACCGAGGGGAGACTGAGCCACCACCACCACCCATCAGGCTGCCAGATACGCCAGATAATAGCAACAAGAACAGGCTGAGGGAACGCATTTCCGTGGCGAGCTGATTGGCTGACTGGTTGAATGATTCGCAGATAGGTTGACTATTTGGCCCGAGTTGCTGATGACTGGCTGGTTCTCCGAAGGCAGGGAGTCTCAAGTCGGTGGCTCATACGGACTTTTATAGTGAACGACAGAGAGCAAGGTCAGGCCATTGGAGCTTTTGCGCAAATCAGTACCGTTTGTTCTCTTAAGCCACGAAAATCATGGCGCAAGAAGCAAACATAACTTATCCAAGCCATACGGGGGACCTAGGCTTTTCTTGATGATTACACCAGGAGCCGAGCACGCCTCGCCGATCATGGCAGCGAGTCGTCTTGCGCGGATGGAGCCGCCTCCATTCCAATCACCATTAGCCAGGCCATAACTCAAAGTGAGAGTAAGGTCACACAGCGTCAGCATCGGTCCAAGAACGATCTAGTAGCTCCATATTCCATGACTACTTATATCCACCATCATTGAAGAAAAGTTCCTAGATCTATCTGATCTGGTAGTCGTTAGTCATCTAGCCCAGGACGACAGCTGGCGTTTCCATTTGGGCTAGGTGGGGGTCGCTTCGACCAAGCTCATCCTGGTATGCTATTCATGGCAGTAGTGATGTCCTATATTTGTTCCTTGGTTGTGGGGGGCGGCCGCCGCCGCTTTCTTGCTATCATCTTGAGCAATGGTGGCTTGTTCAGCGGCAGAACGGATCAAGGTTGATGGATCAAGGTGACGGTTTGGTTATAAACAAGGTGAGGTATACACACATTACAGACCGATAGCCTCCCCACCCACACTCAAACGTCTATGTTTAGTGCACGAAGGATTTTCTTGACTGGAAGCGGAATATGGGGTGACCTGGATATACAAAGATGATACCTGCTCCGGAAACTATTTAGGCTATTGCAGCAAGAGACGACAAGAGAATGGATGGGAAATGGTGCCACGTTGCGCAGCATTCTCCTTCACTGTCCAATGACATCCACAGTCATGCGCGATCCCCTGGTCCCTGCAGATCCTTATATATGATAGTTATGGTCAGCATCATAGGCGAGCCCTCATGACCACGAGCTCTAAATGAAAAGCCCTTGCATGCCGATCAAGGCATCTGACGACGCTGTAGCAAGCCCGGCTTTAAGCGACTGGTCTGTGAGCGTTGCACAGGAATACAACAGCTTCTTTCCATTCAAGATCTAGATTTTAAGCGGCCAAGGGCTCAAAAGTAAGCAGGGTATACATATGAGAGCAAGTATCATTCCAATTGAGAATATTACTCCCTTAGGAGGGCTAAACGGCTTCAGCCGGCGTTATCACATTCATTCCAACATCTAGCAGGGGCAATATTGGCGTGCAGTAGCCATTGTACTAGTACCGGCAGAAACTTTGATCGCCAATCGGATGCCCCAATTGTATAACGGGCTAAAGCATGCTACATATATGAGGCTCGGCGCACAGATCCTGCAATCATTAGAAAATGCTCGTCAATTTGAAAATCGTACTAGCATCCTCGATCATAGACTTTCATTCTAGTACACTACAATTCTTCATTCGCCACTATATCTGATTACAATGTTTTAATTCAAGACTTTTATTGCGAGTACTATTCTGGTTATTTCTCGATACCTTCAAAGTCTGGCCAAGTATTGTCTAACAGAAGAATATCCAAACGTACAGTAGCATGATCCTTGACCCTAACGTTATAAGGCTCTAGATGCTGTGGGATGGTATACATAACCAGTTGGATGCTAACGGTTTCAACGTGCCAGTTTAGCCACGTTGCACGGCAGAGTCAAGCTAACCTTGTTGGAAGGATGGTTCGCAAGACGGCGTGTTAACTCTGATGTGGAATGTCCGTCTAAGCTAGAGCCTAAAGCATCAGCTAAGCCACTAAAGAGCTGCTTAAAGATCACCTCGGCTGTATCAAGTACCGGAGTGGGTGGAACATGTAGCACTCGAGGATTATCCCTCTGCTTGTCTGCAGATAGGGATGCGCCTGTTCTAAGTCACACCTGTGGCTATAATTTCACCCATCACTATCTAGAATGTTAACCCTGTAGACACCAGAGTAGTGTTTGATTGGCCTAGCAGGAGCTTCTACTAGTTGCCTAAGTGCTTCCACTGCTCTCGTTCTAGATGGTAAAAGTTATAAGACGCTAGCACGTTATGAGAAGTTATGAGAAGGACATGATCACAGGAGGCCTGTATATAAAAGTCAAGCTAATGGATACATTGCCCAATTGTAAAAGTTTATAAAAGCCTATTGTTATAAAAAAAACACATCTACAGCAATCAATCAAAATGACCGATTCCCAAGTGTTTGACTTGAGTACTTCATTGCAGTTTAATGGGACGAATGTATCCTAATAATCCTCATTACCGATTCACAGTACCTAACTACTAAGTCGCCGTCTTGCTCAACGCAGAACCGGAACGCTGTTCTAGGCCTTGCTAAGTAGCATTGACTATCTTATAGATCTACCCTGGCTGGGACAGGATATGGCAAGGCAGGCTGACACGATTGACCACTTTACGTCGAATATCCCTTGACGTCATGGACCTACGTCCTGCTCTGCCTCCTAGCCGTGGTCGTCAATTGTCTTTCGCAGTGCTCCTGGCTATACGGATCTAGCCCTGGAGGTAGGGTATGTCACTCTTGTAACACTACAATTATCACGTGGCTAAGAGTGCAAGCTGCAGTAGTACATTCTGTGCACGGCTGGGCGTGGCTTAGCCGAGCCATTGGTCCATCATCACTGTCACATTTGTGGCGAAGTTGTCCAGCCGCTCCGTGGCGGGCTGACAAGAACGAATTGTAGCTGAACTGGCCAGGGCTGAAATTGCCAGAAGTAAAAGGAAAGGCCGGCATGTGTGTTGGACCAAGCTTACGAAACAAAAATATGTGATTAGTCGTGTTGCTTGTGTATATATATCGTGCTGGGGTATGCCACCACAACTAATGGAGTAGCCCTTGATTGCTCCTCCACCGCCCATCATCGGTCGCGATTTCTCATGATGATGTCAGGCATCGCGCAGCTTGCCTCAAGGCTCACCGCCGCCATATCTTCCCTTATTCTTTCACTTGCAGTGGCCATTCTCAAGTCAGCACGTAACAGTGTTGTGGTTGACACGTTAATTTGCCTTGTGCACCGTGTCCTGGAGGCTTTCACACAGAGTCTCAGCGGGGCAGGGCTCATTATCAGAGGAATCTTCACGAATAGCATCAACGAGAGCAGCGCAAGCTTCGTCCTCGACCACCTTCAACAGCTCTTTGTGTTCCTTTACGACCTCTTTAAACCTGAGAATGTCGTCTCGCAGTTTCCTTCGTCCCACTCAAAGGCTGTCAGTGTGCCTGGAAATATCTACAACGAATTGGACCTTCGGCAAGAAGAGAATAGGCTGAGCCTTGTCTACCAAGTCCAAAGGGTTGCCAAGACCTTCACCTATGTTCTGCATCTGGGTAAACAGGTTTCGAATGATCAGAGTTTAAGCGATTTAGATATGGATGCCAGTTTGTCTACGGATTCTGACGCCGGACACCACACTCGTGCGCCCACCTATATCTCTTCGCTGCCAAGGGAGTCAAAAGATCGCCGGCATGAAGATGAAAAATGGCTCTTCATCAATGGCATCGCAAATGAGTATATATGGTTCCAGAAATCATGTGATAAGATTCGAGACACTTTTCGGAGAGATGTAACTGGCATTTATAATCGAAGCGATGGCATCCTCTGGGACCTTATCGAGTGCTGTGGGGAAAGGACGGCTACAGAAGTGCAAACAAACGAGCTTGCTGCGCGTACAAAGAGCAGCCGAGCTGCACAAAAAGCACTGGAAACTGAGATCATCTGTGCTATGTGGCCAGAAGGCGGCGGTCCTCCGAAAAAGGTGATTATGATCGCGCACTCGCAGGGGGTTCTCATAACCCGCTTGGTGCTGCAAACACTTGTGCAGAGATATCGGGGGAACTCTGAGAGGAGAGATGACATGAAGAATCGCCTCTTCGTCTTCACCTTCGCAAGCCCCAGTGTTGACTGGCGAACAAAGGATGGAAGCACGACTCAAGACCTTTGCAACTTCACCAAGCTCACGGAACACTTCGCCCACGAGCCGGATTTTGTGGCGATGCTTGGCATAGTCACGCACAAGGATGACCCTGCCTCAGGTTATCGCAGCGATTCTGTCTTTATCAGTCATGCAGGGAGAGGCCACTTCTTCGGCGCACATTATTCTCTAGGGGCCGAAGACTATGTGGATGGACACAGGTCACGATTGTTGGCCTCTGTAGATGGACGAGAGCTCAGGTGACAGAGGGAGGGATGATTGCAGGTATGTGGGCACGGAATTCTCGCCGATCCGGAGTCGAGTATCTCTACGATGGATCTGGATCTCAAGCATGTCACATTAACCCTAACGATTAGCATGGAACATTCAACGCCACATTCGGGATTCGCACGGCGTGACTACAGGTAGACGTGTGAAAACGTGTTCGAACGATGTCTCTGGTGTCTCACACAGGATAAAGCCTCTTTGTTCGTGAGGTCGGGACGGAAACATGGCAATTGTTGGATCTGCGAACGGCCTTTGGCAACTTCGATTGTGGATCATGATCAAGGGTAACCTTACCTTACCGAGAACGGAAAGTTTTACCACTGGGCACTTGCAAACATGGGGAAGCTCGCTACAAGCGTCTGAATTGCCTCTGAACGGTTAGTTCCGTCCATGGGTCTGTCTCCCTTTAGTACGTTGTTAGACTCGCTACTAGTACGTCGTCAGTCAGCTTATCTAAGGTATCGCCTGGAGCGGCTTCTCGTGCAGCACATGCATGGTCTACACGGTTGCTCCGAAGTGGCTTCAAAAGACACAAAGAATGAGGCCTTGCTTCCCTTGACGAGGTACGATGGCGATATGGTCAACACCGAATAGCCCTCATTTGTTACTCTCCTCTATTTGCAGCATCGTTTGTCATGGATGGGGGATACCGAATGAGATCACTGCCTGCCAGCCACAACATACCAGCTATGCTCACCCTGCCGCTAGTTGAAGGGTCTACAGTAGCTTCTCCTCATGAATCCGCTTTCATCAGTTCACGGGATCCAACATCGGCTTCATCAATAAATGGATTGGTGTCCCTGGACCGTCTTTTCGACCCGTCTTTCGACCCGTCTTTCGACCCGTCCTTGAACATCCTCGAGAACGACGAGTCCACATCTCAATTTCACGCGACAGGATGACTACTAGAATCTTCCTCAACGCCCGGTTGTTCACAGGCTCAGACCTGAGCGAGGGACGGGGAACTGCCCCGAGCGCATTTGTGGTCAAGGATTCGAAGATCTTGCATGTCGGTGTCGAAACAGATGACGCTGTGGTTGCTGCAAAGCAATCCGGTGCGGAATGCGTTGACCTGAACCACCGAATTGTCACTCCGGGATTTGTCGATGGCCACGTACATCTCCTCTTCTTCGGGCTCTCACTGCTGAAGCTCGACCTTGGGGAGTGTAAATCACTCTCGGATATCCGCAAGACCATTGCTGAGTACGCAAAGGCTCACCCTGAATTGCCCCGGATTCTGTGCCGCGGATGGTACCAAGCTACCACCAATGGCAATGCTCTCGCCACCGATCTCGACGATCTCGACGAGCGACCGATCTTCATCGAGGCACTTGACCTACATTCGACTTGGTGCAACACCGCCGCCCTGCGAGAATTACCGATGGATCAGATGATGGCGCACTGTCCGGAATTTATCACAGTCGATGGTGACGGCAACCCGACGGGTCTTATTTCTGAAATAGGGGTGACAGCATTCATCTGGCCTTTCCTGTTGTCTCAATGTACACCCGCCCAGATCCAAGCAGCGCTGGACGCGGCCTTCAGTACCTATGCTGAAGCTGGCTACACCGGTATCATCGACATGGCCATGGACAAGCTCCAATGGAATGCTTTGATAGAGTACCGCAAGAACAACGGTATCCCCATTCATGTGGCAGCGCACTGGTTCGTGCCATACCTTGAAGACCCCGAGCAGCAGGAGGCTCTCTTGCAGGAGGCTCGTGAGATGCATGAGCTGTGGCACCCGGACAAGTGCAGGGAGTTTTGCGTCGTCGGCATCAAGCTCATTGCCGATGGCACAGTCGACGGCTGCACAGCTGCTCTGGACAATTGCTACGGCGGGAAGACCACTCTGGTGCATCCGATGTGGCCGCGTGACTCTATGATGAAGACGGTCAAGGCAGCTGCGGATGCTGGAATGCAGTGCGCCATCCACGCCATTGGAGATGTGGCCATCACCCAGGCCATCGACAGCATTGAGGCCGCACAGGATCCTCAAGGACGGCACCGTATCGAGCATCTCGAAGTCGCCACCAAGGAAGATGCCGCACGTCTCGGCAGGATCGGTATCACAGCCTCGGTCCAGCCGTTCCACTGCGACCCAGCCATCATGGTTGCGTATGAGAAGTTCGTCGGCCCGGACAAGTGGAAGCGAGTTTTCGCCTATCAGGAGTTTCTAGATGGCGAAGCCCATCTCGCCCTCGGGACAGACGCACCTACGGCACCATACCGTATGCTGCACAACCTCTACGTTGCCACAACACGCAAATCCGCCATGGAACCGGGTCATCCGGGGCAGACTCCGGGGCCTACTCTGAAGATGGTTGACGCTGTAACAGCTGCGACGCAAGGGGCTGCCTACTCGCGCTTTGCAGAATCTTGGACGGGGGCTCTGAAACCCGGTCTCAGGGCTGACTTCGTAGTGCTCGATGCGGCTTGGGAGCCCACGAAACTACTAGAAGCGAAGGTTTGGCAGACATGGGCGGGGGGGTCCAACATCTATAAAGCTTGAAACCAGCCAAAGCTTTGTACATGCGCAGCTGCGTCCATATGAAAACATAGTACAGCTACCTACAATGGGACAGATTTCAAATACCAAATCGGAGTCGGTTGGACAGCTACACAGGTGAAGCATGCTTTTGTTTGAAGTGTGTAAAGTACCTACACCTAGATGTTGTAGTATTTCAGGTGTTCTCTATCTTCCGTTTCTACGCGTCTGTCTAGAAAAGGTTACATGATCAGGCACGAGAGCCGAGCCACCATCTCCAGTCACGGGTATCCCGAGCCTGCGTCCACGTTGCAGAACAGAGCGAGAGGCGGCAAGCCGGCCTAATGGACACTGCCACTTCTTCGTCAGCAATTAGTACAGCCATGGCTGAAGGCATATCCAGCTTGGTCCTCGCCGCCTTTGTGCCATTGTGCCATTGTGCCTTTTTGTCTTTGTCCCTATGTAGACGCCGTGTGTAGACGCCGTGTAGACGCCGAGGAGATTGTCTAGGGCTTACTCACCGCATGGCTCGTTGAGCAAAGCATGCTAAAGTAGTCGGCTCGAGCCTCAAGGCGACTAACTAGTTGCGGCCGAAGGAAATCGTGGGGCTGCCGGTGGCGGCAGGGAGATGATTCTGGTTGGTATGTGGCTTAAGTCTAGTTCATCGTCTAGATCATCTGGGACCTCCGATAGATGCAGACTAATTCAAGGTCCGTCTGTGCTTGTTCCTGTTGAAGCGGTAATCCACGTCCCGTCTCGTTCCGGCTATCCAGCAAATAACCTTGATATGGACTCTAGTCGGGTCACAGCCACAATCTTTGGCACCGTGGCCCTGCTCGGCCCGCCAGATGATTGTTCACACATGAATGTCCAGGGCCCAGGTACATATGTACGTCCGGCATTGATCAAATCATCCCATCCTGCTGGCAGCGTGCTTCCATTGCCTGGCAAACGTCACATGAGCTCACACAACGAAGCCAAAGATACACAGCTGCCCAATGGCCCAAGTCAGCAGAGAGGCATTGACGGACACGACGCATGGGGATCAAGACGCGGCCGAGGTCGGGTTGCAGGAAGCCGATCATTATAGTAGCAGCAGGATCTTTGCTGAGAAGCTCGCACGCGACGACCCTGAGTCGCAGTCACCGCCCAAGAAGACTCTCACCGGGGATCTTGATCCTGGACCGCCGCCTGACGGAGGACTCGAGGCCTGGCTTCAGGCAATCGCTGGCCATTTGGTCAGCATCACGACTTGGGGCACGATGCTGAGTTTCGGCATCTTCCTGCCGGCTTATATTGAGACGCTGGGTCTCCCTCCGTCTGCCATTTCATGGATCGGGAGTATCCAGCTCTTCCTCGTTTACTTCACCGGTGCCTTCTCCGGTCGTGCGTTTGATGCCGGCTACCTGAAGACAGCGCTCGTGGTCGGCAGCTTGCTGCAGCTGATCGGTACATACATGTCCAGTATCGCCACCACGTATTGGCAACTGCTGTTGTCTCACGGCGTTTGCATGGGGCTTGGGTTCGGCATCGCGTTTCCGCCCATTGTCGCCAATGTAGCAACATACTTCACCACACGCAAGGTGTTCGCCATGTCCATCACTGCGGCGGGCAGCGCTACCGGCGGTATCTTCTTTCCCTTGATTGCGCAGCAGATGTTGCCCAAGGTTGGGCTCGCGTGGACGATCCGGACCATGGGACTTGTGACGCTCGTCAGCTCCGTGCTCGTGCTCGTCATGGTCAGAACCAGGCTGCCACCGCGACGTGCTGGGCCACTCGTTGACTGGAGCGCATTCCACGAGCTCTCCTTCATCTTGTACAATATCGGGATATTCTTCATTGCCTGGGCGCTGTACTATGCCTACTATTATGTGAGTCTTTCTTTGCCTTACCTCGGATTGGCCCTCGCTCCTCTCCGGAGCTTCCACTGACCGTTGTCCCATACATGCAGGCACGCGCGCATGCTGTCCATGTCCTCCACGGAACTCAGGCCGAGTCCTTCAACATCCTCATGATCATCAGTGTTGTAGGCCTTCCGGGCCGCCTGGTGCCAGCCCTCATCGCGGATCGCTACACGGGACCCCTGATCATCTACATCTTTTGGACGCTCGGGACTGCCATCTCCATCTTTGGTTGGATACCGGTGCAGTCATTGCCGGCCACATACGCCTGGTCCGCATTCTTCGGCTTCTTTGCCTCGGGGCTGATGAGCCTTCTGACAGCAGCAGCAGCCAGTCTCTGCAAAGACGTGAGCAAGGTCGGCACGCGGATAGGCATGGTGTTCACCCTGTGCGCGATCCCTTCACTGACTGGTCCCCCGTTGGCCGGTCATATCATCCAAGCCATGCACGGCAACTATCTTGGTGCGCAGATCTGGGGAGGAGTGTGCATGCTTGTTGGGGCGGGCTTTTTGGCAGCGACAGTCTGGGCCAGCAGACGTGAGGACCAAGCCCGGAAAGCAGAATCCTGTTAATCAGCAGGCTGGTATATTTCTGTTTCGTGCTGTTTACGTTGATACTTCGAAATGATATATTAATGACGTGTGATGATGTATTCGCATCCAGTGACAAAAAGAGAGAAAACATGAATGACGATGATGATGCTCTCCAATTGCTCCGTCAATGCCAACCAGGCAGTCAGTCGGTCAGCCCCACAATAAAGTTTAGGCAGGCCAAGGCGCGCGACCACACTGGCAGCCTCCAGGGACCAGGGACCAGGTTGACCGTTTGACTGAGTTACTGCTTTTACCTCGAGCTCCAAAACTGTTCGGCTGGTCTCCAATTCATTGGATTGGGAAGAGGAAGCTGTTGGAAGCCGTAGGAAGCCATGTCTCCGTCGCCATGGATCTGTCGGAGCTGCACACGAGCTCTGCTGAAAATCCGGGGGCCAAAACTGAGACGATTCAATTCAACTGCTGGTCAGAATCACCTCCCGAAGCAGCCTCTCCCCTTTCCTCGATCCGATCAAGTTGCTGACTTTCCGCGTGCTGAATAGGGACCTTTTCTTTGCCGCCTGCGCTTCTACGACGCGCGCGAACCCTCACTGCCGAGCATGATGACCTCCAGGCGACCCTGGCATCTTCCTTCGACCCGGCCACGGCAAAGCGTGCAGGCGAGCTTTCTCGAGTCGCAAACGCCCTGAAGGACTGGGAGAAGAGCCAAGCCTCCATCGCGGAGCTGGCAGCCATGATCGACGATCCGAAGCAGGACCCGGAGCTGTCTTCTATTGCGCGAGACGAGCTCGAAGCCGAGAAGGCCAGCGTCGAAACCCTGGGCAGAAACCTGTCCGCCAGCTTAACGCCCCGACATCCATTCGCCGACTTCCCGTGCTTGCTGGAGTTCAGGCCCGGACCGGGAGGACTGGAAGGGCGATACTTTGCAGACAGTCTGTTCAAAATGTACAAGGCGCTGTGCATCCGAAGAGGCTACCGGGTGAACGTGCTGAAGTACGAGATGGCTGATGGTGCTGGTGACCAGACTTCCTCGGCTGGTGAGGGGCCCTTACAGGAAGCCATTCTCGAAGTTCAGGACCCTGGCGCCTACGATGTGTTTCGCAGCGAGGCCGGCATGCACCGAGTGCAGCGCATCCCGGACACCGAGAAGAGCGGGCGTGTCCACACCAGCGCCGTGGCAATCTGGGTCCTGCCGTCCTTCCCCGAGTCAAGCGCTGAAGAGATGGACATTGATAATCCTGAGAGCGACTTCTACGTGAACCCGCAGGATGTCAAGGTGGAGACCATGAGGGCTCGCGGGGCGGGAGGCCAGCACGTCAACAAGACCGAGTCCGCCATCCGCATGACGCACATACCGACCGGAACAACCGTTTCGATGCAAGACAGTCGCTCCCAGCAACGCAACCGAGATAGCGCGTGGAAGATGTTGAGGTCTCGTATCGCAGACAAGAGGAGGGAGCAGAGGGAGGAAGAGGCGGCCCAGCTGAGGAACAAGGTCCTCAGTAAAGGACAGATCACACGAGGCGACAAGATCAGGACGTACAACTACAATCAGGACCGCTGCACGGATCACCGAGCCGGGATCGATGTTCGGAACTTGTCCAGTGTCCTGGAGGGAGACGAAAACCTGGATAGAATCATGCAGGCTGCGAGGGATTGGCTTATCGGACGGGATATCGAGATGGTCATCGCAGAAGAGGAATTGAAGGCCAAGACCGGCGCATAGACTGTCTGTTTATGGGCACGTGTGTTATATATGTCTTATATATACCTGTACACTAGCAAATGCATCATCCCAAGCCATCGTCGCTTGATTCCCAAAGCCATATGTGAACCCATCCAGGCTCTTGTCGTGGAAGTCATGTCGTCGCCGTTGCATCCCATCCGGAAAAATAAAAAAAGGAAAAGAAAATCCAAACTCCATTCGCATAGCCAGACATACTGAGCCTCTGCTTGCGAGTCCAATGCAAACTCCAATGAATAATATGACACGAAATCCCCTAAATCTCTACATCAGCCCGCTCAGAACCACTTTCCCGATATTCGCCACTTCGGTCTTGATGCTGGCCCTGCTGTGATCTTCAAACTCCTTGACCACCCCCTGGAAAATCAACTTTTTGATCTTGGAGTCCATTTTCGAGAACCGTTCCGCCAATGACGATGAATATTCTCTAGGCGTGGGCATGAGATCCAGAAGCCTGGTATAGCAATCGATGAGCACGTCGCACAAGGTCGCAAAGGTTTCGAAGTAGTCAGGCTCAAACGGGAGAGCAGGTGTGAGAAGATGTGTGTACTCCTCGCCGGGGAGGAGATCAGATTCGGATGCAGCAAAGTTCATCACAGAAGCGGGTGCGCTGTTGAGGCCACCTGGCGATGGCCCAGCAAACGGGTCCTCGGTAACAGAGTGGATGTCTGTATTCGAGGTGGATCGTCTTGACTTGACTCCCGGGCGGCGGAACATGTTGGGCAGCCGATTCCGTGATGCAGAATCGCTGTGCAGTTGCTGGAAAGAGTCGAACTCCGACAAGAGCAAGTTCATGCTGCGAAGGAACTCTGGGGCGCTGGATGAATAGAGGTCAACAACTACCGGGAGAGAGACCCCGAGGAGGAGGTAGTTGGTGGCTTTTCGGGCGATTTTGCGAGGATCGAAAAACGGCATACGAGCCAGGTCAGGTTTGTCGAACAGATAGGTGTTGAACCAGTACCTCCTCCCCTCGTGGCTGTGCTTCGTCAGTAAACTCGAACCAGTCTCTGTGCAGAAGGCAAGGCAACCCATACGCTTTCCGAAGATAATCAAGAAAGTTGATGCGCTTATTCGCAAGATCAACCACCTGTTGATGAACGACTTGCGCTTCGTGCTGAGCCCAGAATCCTGCGGAGGGGGCTAAGGAGCCTCCTGGGGTTGTCGGGGCGCGGTCGCCATTGGAGGTATTGGTGGCCGTCCTGCTGAGCATCTTGGATCCCCAGCCGTCACCCGGTATGTCGGGAACCGTTGGGCTCCGTAGCAAGTCGCTGCCGTCGTGATCACGAGCCTGCTGCGAGGCGACTTTGACTTTGGCACCGGCAACCAGAGCGTAGTAGGGGATGGCGGGAGGAGCAGTGGCGTCAGTGACTATCGCATCAGAAGACGCGGCTGCGGTGCTGCCACGGCGGCGTTGGCTGGAAAAGGAGGCCCGACGAGAGAAGGTGGCCGATTTTCGTTCGCGATCTTTGGTGAGAAGAGACGGTGTCGGAGGCGGCTGCGATGATTGATGCGATGGAGCCGGACCCTCGCGAGTTACTGGACGAGAGGACGCAGACGTAGGGGGAGGCACCATCGGGTTAGTGGGGAGGCTCGTCCACAGAGGGGTTGGAAAAGACATTGCTGATCGATGCGCTGTTTGGCAACGCCGCAACGTTTCCAAGGATACGGTACTCCTTAATTCTTCCTCTTCTTTTTTTTTCTTTTTAATTTTGACGACGCTCGTGTTTCTTTCTTTTGCCGAATCAAGGCCCTTGCAGGGCGGTCCCTCTTGAGAACCTAAGAGGGCGTCAACCGTCACAGCGGCTGGCAGGATCCCAGGGCAAAGGTGTGCCTAAAGCGATGGCTGCAAGGTTCTGATGACATTCCTAGGAGCTATTACTGGCAGACCAGTCGTTGCTCCCGCATCGATGCACGTAATACACGCGGAGTGCTCGAATTCGAGGCGATCGTTCTGGTCCAGAACTTGTTGTCACTGTCCAGTGAATGACCGGCAGCGCAGCCAGTGGAGTCGTATGCGGGGTGAGCCGTGCAAAAGTCTAAGAGCAGGAGAGTAGATAGACGGAGATTGAGACGTGTGAAACTTCGTGTCTCGTTGATGCTGCGAATCAATGCAACAGCGAAGAGAGAGGGAATGGTGCAGGAGTTAGGTGGAAGAGGATTGCAAGATGGAGAGCAAGGCTGGGCCGCAGGCGGGAAACATCAGTCGCAGAGCAAACGCATAACCTGTCACGCGTTATTACTCTCTACGTTGCCTCGTCTTCCAGGAATAAGGCACCTGCCTATACTACCTATAGTACTATAGTAACCTACCTGCCTGTACTCGAGATGCTCCCGTAACACCACTACTGCTGACTGCTTGCAGGCGAACAATAGTGAGCACCGCCTTGCCTGGGTCGGCGGCGCAGCGCAGTAGTCTTGATGCGCGAGACATCTATCCTCAGGCGGGTTTCAGGGGTGGTTTGCAAGCCTCAGAGCATGAGCCTGAGCACGAACCGGGCGAGCCACCTGTGAATGGTGATACAGTAAATGGTGGTGCGGGGTTGGCTCAACAGGGGTCAAGGAGTAATATCGTGAAAGCATACGTAAACTTCCGTGGGAGCCACCAACAGAATCCCAGTTTCGCTTCAGCTTCACTTCCATTATGATGACAATGTCTGTCCTGGCTTAGCCACTAGCTAGCTACCTTACGCAGGCATCACACGTAGTAAGTATACCAGTTCAAGAGTTCCACATCTCAAGAGAGGAATATGAGCCGTATGGCTTTCTTTCAATTCACATGGCCATCCATCCATCCCACTGTGCGTTGCATGACAATGTCGACCCCGGGAAACCAGTGAGCGCTGCCCAATATTAAAATACGGTACCCTTAGTCTGGGCGGGTCTTTCCTCCTCGAGCTTCTTGACATTGACATCCTTCCAGATGTAGACCGACGCCAAGCAGAAGGGGATGAAGCAAGCACCAGCAATGACCAGCTTCCTCTGCACATCGGCGTATGCACCGACAATGGCGTCACGCTCCGGCGTCCCATCGAGATACGACATCTGCGTGACAATATCACCGAAGATGATGGCCGACATGTTCTTGCTCTCCTCGGGCAGGCGCTGGTAGAGCTGGTCGGGCATGACGTTGTTCCAGATCGCGCCGGAGATGGCCAGGCCGACGGATGCACCAATGCTGCCAAACATGCCCCAGATGGCCATGACAACCGCGACTTCCTGGTGAGTCACCGGAACCATGACGGCGAGTTGACCGCACGTAGCAAAGAGGCCTGTACCAAGACCGACGAGGACCTGAGTAAAGGTCAACAGCCCCACGTGCGTGTCGGGCTGGCGGAAGGGGACGAGCAGGGCCGTGCCGAGGACAAGCAGTGGGAGACCTGCGTAGGCAGTCCACTTGAAGTTTCCGGTGTAGCTGATAATCCTGTTTTCTTTTGTTAGACCAATGTACTTCCGTGTCTTCCACACGCATCATCATCAATACACTTACCATCCAAAAATGGGGGACATGATTGCCGAACTTAGAGCAAAAGCGTTGAGGATGTAGTTGGCCTCAGTGATACCGATACGGTGAACGACCTGTAGGTACGAGGAGAAGTATGGGTTCCAGCAGCTTCTACCTGTCAGTCATCTTGGAATGGCAATCACAGGGGGGAGGCGGGCTGTTCTTACAATGCAGAGGCGAACATGAAGGCGTAGAGGAGACATGAACCGATGATGGTCGGCTCCTTGAGGTACTTCCAAGGGAGGAAGTTGACGGGGGCGAAGAACTTCTCCCAGACACAGAATCCAGCTAGGCACACGACACCAAGCACCAGCAGGGCAATGATGTATCCGGTTGACCAGCCGTCAGGGGCATAGTACACAATGCTGAAGGGCAGAAGAATCATGGCAAATGCGCCGGTGATGAGGATAATGCCAGCAACTGCAAAATAACTGTCAGCACCGAATTGACCAGCGGCAACTAGCTCATAACGAGCGGCCTCGGGCTGCCTCTGTCACTTACCATCGAATTGGACTGTGTAGTGCCAGATAGACTCGTACCACTTGCGTCCAGAATCGGGGATCTCGAGGATGCCTTCCTTCAGAGCACGGCGTTGCATCAGAAGCATAATCACGAGGACGGGCATGCAGACGACGAAGAGGATGATCGCGAAAGCACCAAATGCCCATCGGAAGTTGTGGTAACTAGGATGCGCAAAGTCAGCCATAGATCCTGGAGGTAGGTTGGGGTGTGGTAATGAATGTGGACTCATCGTACATGTAGAAGAGCTCGGCTATCCGAGGGCCTCCAAAGGTGCTGGCAACCATGGGCAACTCATTGAGGCCCATGATGATCATGCGGTTCCTCAGAGTGGTGGTGTCGGCAAGCATAACGTCAATGATGTAGGTCAGGCCAATGTGAGCAGTCCAGAACATGGTGTTGGCGCCGACGTAAGTCTCGATGTTCTGGGCTGTAGCCTTCATAATCATGCTGATGAGCATGACTGCGAGCATGAAAATGAACCCCTCGATACGGCCCCAGACATCGATGATCTTGGCAATGGTCATTCGAGAACAGCCGCTTAGGATGGTCGCCACGACACCGGTGCTCGCAAGCAGGCCGTGCCTGGAGAAATTGGACGTGATATAGGGGCTAAGAGAGCCGTCGATGTTGACAATCATAAGATCAACGAATGAGACAATGAAGAGCCTGACAAATTGCACAAAGTCAGTTTATCTTGCGCATGACCATCTTGGGCAGGCTTAGGGTTAAGAAGGTGGCCTTACAAGCAAAACATCAGCCATAGCGTCTTCTTGGACCACAACGTCGTGATGGCACGAACACGTCTGACACCATTTTGGAAGTCTTCCGACTGCTTGTCGGTCTCGTAACCATTGGCCTCGGGATCCTTGTTGACGGTGTACTCGACAGTATCCTTTCCCTGCTCGCTAGAACGGCGCTCGGGCTGCGGCGCAACCGCGTGCACTTCATCTCTCTTCTCGGCAGCCATGTTTTCAGAATATCGTGTGGGATCTTGGAGATATACCGTAGACAGAGCTATGACGTTCTGGTAAGATAGGAAAGACGTGCTGATCCTCGAAGGCGATGTAACCTCGGATCTCTGCAAAAGTCGAACTGCACAGGATAGATGTGGACAGAGAGATCGGCAGAGTATGGAACCGAGGGGGGCGAAAGCATGGTCTTATAGATCCCAGGACGAGAAGCATGCACATGCATATGTATGGGACCGGCATCGGGACCCAGACGGCTAATGCGTCTGCGAGCCAGGGCAGGCCGTCGCATTGGACTCTCAGCTTGCCTCTGGCGGGAGGAGTGGAGGTTCTTTCGCCATTCGGCAGAGTGAGTTTCCACTTGGAAAGAATTGTGGACAGGGGTCACTGTCCGCAGAAGCGTTCTGAACGACGTTGCCGGCCATCGGAGTCGGCCCTGCATGACCATACCTTGCTATCCCAGGCCATGCCATGCATTGGACTAGCTGCGGGTGGAACCAGCGATGTCGTTGGACCTTGGCAAGGGCCGGTCTGGCTTCGAGCTTTGGTCCTAAAGATGGATCGCGGCCTTCCGTGATCAGCCGAGAGAGAGAGGGAGAAAAGGTTTTGGTAGTGAGCATATGAACTGAAATGACGGTGCTCCCCGCGTGATCTTGGCGCTCGCTGTGCACTGGAGCGGGATCAGCAAAGGTTACTTAACTCCCGAGGCAACGCTGCTTCTCAGCAACCCCTCTCTTCCTCATTTTTCTCACCCTCTAGGAACAGGAAATTCCGAAATACAAGAAAAAATCTTCATCTGATAAGATTTGCCAAGAGTCAGTCGGTCCAGTGCAGCTTCGCTAGCTCCAAGGGCTAATCTCCTCGGGTGGGTAGAGCGGCCAATGGCAACCCCTGCGGTGTTGGAAGAAGGTGTGTGGGGGGGCACACTGTGGTCGTGAGCAGATGATCTGATAAGATTGATGGACCAACAGAGGCTTGCATGTGGTGACAAGGTGACGAGGGGTTTTTCTCGTTCACGCTTGGCCCACTCATGATGAACCGACCGACCAACCCAACAGGGTGTGTGTGTGTGTGTGCGTGTGTGTATGTGATGGGTAGAAATCCGGCTCTGACTGCAGAAGATAGATGCCCTCAAGCTGTCGAGTCTTTGCCACCGCGTTCTGCTTTCAGTTGTGTCGACTTTTCGCTACCATAGGATACCTCTCTCTTCATATCTCTTGGCCAGGCACTTGCGTAGGAGCCCAGCCTAGCCTCGGGCTTTCCCTCCCGTCACGCCACTGCGCCAGCCTCGGTAGATGGCCTCCATTCGAATCAATAGTGAGTCCGGAGCTGCAGGAAGTCACCGCACTCCTCCATATGGACCGTCTAAGCATAAATTGTAGCTTGAGTTGAATATGCTTAGCAAGGGGTGTGGGGTGGCGGGGCTTCCAGACCCTCCTCATCTCCACAGTGTGGTGCATACCTACCTCTAGTGGTACCGCACTGTGCGGTAGAGCCTGGACAATGGGACCTGAAGCATCAGGCAGGCAGGCGGGCGGGCAGGGAGAGGGGACTGGGCGAGACCGGGGGATCAGAATACCTACTCGTGAGTACCTGACTCACATGCCGCACTGAGGCTCTGAGGTTGCTCAGTTTGTCTGTCTTCGAGAACGAAGAAGGGTTAGAGAGAACGGTTTACGTCCAAGCACCGGCCTGGGCCATCCTCCCACCGGCCGGACGAGCACACAAAATCCTTCGCCTTGGCGTTACCGAAGCCAGTGGAGATGAAGTAAAGCGGCAGCTCGAAGTAGTGGGGGTTTACATTCCTTGAATGCAACTGACCACTTGATGTGCCGACGATGGCCCATCGCTTGACTTTTGCGTCAACCTTCGGAAGGCCTGTGTATGATGGAGAGCTGTGTACTCCGTGCCTTGGGCACTAATCGCTCATGAATCTCTCACTTGGAATTTCGGCGTCCTTAGGTTCCTAGGTCCCTTGGCTACTATAGGTAGTTGGAGGTTAGGGAATCGAGACATGTGGGTGCACGTTGCTCACGACTTTCTGTCATAACCGGGAAACCTTTTAGTAGCATTGCATAATTGTTCAGACCATCCCTGGCTAGCTTGAGCTTCCTTTACTGTTTAGCCTCTCCTTATCTGTAGCAATAAATCTCTTTTTGTAATACATAAAGTAAGTTTTCTGTGCGTGCTCGTGCAAGGCAGAGACTTAATGTATACCACTTACCCGATAACTCTTCGGTGCTTGTCTTGTGCCGTGGTTTTTCTTATTACTTCGTAGCTGCCGCGGCTGCAGGGGAGCAAACAGCATTGGGTTCGGATTTCTCCTGGCTGATGCTTGGCCTCAATTCATACTCACATCTGTCAAAAATGGATTCGATGAAGTTAACTATTCAGACGAAACGGCTATTATAATGAAGTCTACATGAGTCTCGTATTTATTTCATGGCCTATGTACATGATACAGAGAGGGCGATGGTGCAAGGACACAAAGCACCTCATGGGTTTGTAGGGGTAGGGGTAGGGGTAGCAGCGCCTGAGCAGATGCAAGAAGCAAGGCTGGTGATCGGCGGGCTGGTGCAAGTAGCCTCGGAAGTGAAACCAGGCCCAGTCGGGGTGGCCGGCTCACTGTCCCCGTATTTGAAGTCGGCCTTCACCAGGACGGGAATGATTTGACCAGTGGACAGAGAGAAAGAGCGATGTCCGAGAGCTTGTAGCAGCTTGGAGATCTCGCCTGAGTGACTGGTGATGCTGATCCACGTGGACGCATCGGCTGCGAAGATTTCATCCAGGACCTGCTTGCTGCGTGCCAGCTGATGCGCATCTGTCTCGCCCTCGGTGCCACGCCAGAGCAGATCCTTCTCGCTGAAGCCCTGCTCGAATCTAAAGTTGGGGACGATGGAGTGGATCTGCGACTTGGTGGAACGTCGATCGCATGTGTGTATGCTGATGTCCTCACGGAGAAGCTCCTTAATGATGGGCTCGAAAGAGCGCGACTTGGGCATGTCGATGCCGCTGAACGAGATCTGCGCAGTAGTCGTACAGCGCGTTAAAGGGGAGCTGTAGTAGGACTGGAAGTATGGGAACCCGTCGTTGGCAAAGTGAGACTTGAAGAAGGCATTGGCCTTTTGAGCTTGAGCAACTCCAGCGGGGGTCAAAGCGGCGTCGGCCCAAACTGCGGTACCGTTTCCATTGAGCTCAGCCCAGTAGCACTATTCGATTGACATCAGTACCGAGTGTTAAATTGGGTGCACAAAAGGCGTAGGAGGTTCTCACGTTCCAGGCCGGGGTTCCGTAATAGGATTCAGCAGCATTGTGCCAGCCTTGGCCGTGGCGCCCCATAACCAAGACCTTGTAGACGGTGCGAGACTTTTGGCCCTTGGCGGACTTGCAACTTTGACGGTTCAGCTTCTCGACGTACTTGGCGAACTTTGCCCATTGAGGCTTGTTGCCTTGAGGATCGAACGAGGCATCAGTTGGATATGTGCGGTTCAGGAGCCCTAAGTTCCATTGCGCCTGGCGAGTGGTAAGGGTCAGCGCTGCGTAGAGCAGAAAGATTGGTCGTTCAATAACGGCCGTGAACTTACATAATCGAAGTTCGATGGGTTAGTGTTTGGGTCATCCTGGAGAAAGAAGCCGCCGACAGTGGTGTAGTCAATCTCCAGATGTTCCTTGGCGGCGGCAGCCGTAGCAAGGGACAGTGCCCAACACAAGTCAAGCCACTTCATGTTGTGTGGCCAATGATGACTTTCTCAAGTTCGGATGAAGAATGAAAAAATAAATACTTTGACGACCTCAATATTTCAAGAAAATGACCATTCGCTCATCATATACATAAACCCTGTGGGTTGGTTGGTGACAATGTCGCGTTGGTCTGAGCCAATGATTTTAGAACGTGATCAATGACTGGGGCTCATCCGAATGGATAAATCCAGGACCCCTGGTGATGGTAAGTTGGAACTATGGTGCCGAGCGATGGGTCTTTTGATTACTGCACGCGTTTAGTGGCAACTATCACGCGAAACTTGCGGTTTGATGGCCGTTGAGCACGTGGTTGGCGATCTGGTTCTTCGGACCTTGAATGAAGTTGGGTTATTGGCGACCGGTGGCGTGTGGATGAAGGACGGGAGAAGGTTTGCGATCGGGATATGTGCCGAACATTCCTTGGCTAAGGTATGCGTCCAGCTGACAGGCTCCCTACGTCACCACGACCCCACGGCTACATGTTGAGCTTTCCATCTTCTCTCATGGAGAGGAGAATGGGATTCTGTTCCATCTAAAAGGAAAAAAAATCCAGACGCAGTTAGCCACAAAGAGCAGCATCCTGAACTTACAGGTAGACATCTCCCTTGTTGTAGTTCGGTCCAGTGTACACGTCAGGCGACGGTTGACAGGGTGGCCCACGTGGGCCACCTGTCTTTTAAGGTCCCCTAGGTAAGGTGTCTGTAGACACCTCTAGACTTGCTTATACTTCAGCTTGAAATTCGCGCTTCATGCTCAGGGACAATCAGGGCCTCTCGTACCACTAGTTCATTCAATACTTCCTTTTAGGCCCTGTTTCTTCCACGTTCTGTTGGAGCTACGGGGCTCGTACCTGCGTCAACATGTGTTCTAGATCCTCTGTTCTAGTAGTAGTTTGCCCCATTTCCCAAGGACTTTCAGCTAGAAGAGGTTCGAGACAAATCTGATTTGGCACCTCATGGTTATTCTCATCGTCGGTCATAAATCCGCGACGTAACAACCTCATATCATCTTACCAGCAGCCTCGGACGTAATCAAGTTGCTTCCATAATAAAGAAAGAGTGAATCATACCACTGGACAGTCATAGGTAAGATAGTACTTGAAACTGTTCGTAGCAGCGGTAAACACATTCGATACCAAAGATTCCACGGACCCCAGGCCCCCCGTGTTCAGTCCCTCCATGTCCACAGATGTGCCAATCGTATCTACCCTGCACGCGGAGGTAAATTGTCAGTGTTTTTGAAAACAGGTGGCATAACGGGACCCACAGCGCCAGATGAACTCCCGCCCACTTTCACATGAACAAACACAACACCTGTCTTGGGAGATTTGTATCAGCACTTAACTCATCGACCCTAATTTCGAGTGATCTTATCCTTGAGGCTATTTGATTTGCCGACCTGACAAACGTGCCCTTTCTACTACAAGTTGGACTGGATCATCTACCCACCCGACATGGACTCGGCCATCGAGTATGAGGGCCTTCAAGGGGACCCCGCGCCAGAACTCCTCGAAGGACGAGTGTGGGTGGACGGCTGCTTCGACTTTTTTCACCATGGTACGTTTGGGCCACATTAACATGTAATCGATGGAGGCATGGGAATGCTTTTACTTTTTACTGACTGCTGATAGGGCATGCTGGCGCCATTGTCCAGGCAAGGCAGTTGGGCGATGAATTATACGCTGGCGTTCACTCGGATGAGGAGATTCTGGCCAATAAGGGGCCGACGGTCATGACACTGGATGAGAGGTTTGTGGACAGTTTTCTTAGACAACCCCATCACGTCTTCATAGTCGTACTGACCAACGCAGACTTGCTGCTACAAATGCTTGCCGTTGGGTGACGCGATCTATCGGCCATGCCCCCTACGTGACCTCACTGCCGTACATCACTCACTACGGCTGCAAGTATGTGGTGCACGGAGATGACATCACCTCGGATAGCGAAGGGAACGACTGCTACAGGTTCGTCAAGGAGGCGGGACGCTTCAAGGTGGTGAAGCGTTCACCTGGAATCTCGACCACAGACCTTGTCGGGCGCATGTTACTTTGCACAAGGGGCCATTTTATCAAGTCTCTCGAAGCGGTGCTGGAAGGCACTGAAGGGAGTGGAACCGAGGCGGAGCGGAAAGCCCTTGGCGAGACGATGCTGGAGAGGATGAAGCTCTATGCTACCGATGAGACTGCAAAAGCACCCGGTGCTCGAGTCTGGTTCTGGTCGGCTTCAGAACCTGCCAAAGCCGAGGACACTCGCGAGGAAACAGGATCTTTCCGCAAATTGATTGACGGAAAGGGCCCTCAGCCTGGCCAGCGAGTTGTCTATGTCGACGGAGGTTTCGATCTTTTCTCCAGCGGGCACATCGAGTTCCTTCGTAAGGTTGTTGAAGCTGAGAATGAGCTGGCCCGCGAAGATGGTTGGTTCTCGGAGCAGTCCGTGAACGAGCGCTTGGGCAAGGGTGCTGACTACCCGCCTGCTTACATCGTGGTGGGCGTGCATGAAGACGAGGTCATCAACCGGTGGAAGGGCGTCAACTATCCCATCATGAACATCTTTGAGCGCGGCTTGTGTGTCTTGCAGTGCAAGGTGAGCGAGCTCTGCCTGCGACATGATATGAAACCAGCCTACTGACCCACATTCTCTGGCAGTATATCCACGAAGTCATCTTTGGTGCGCCATTCACGCCCACCGAGTCATACCTGACGTCGTTGCCTCTCGGCCTTCCAGACGCAATCTACCACGGCCCGACGTCCTTCATGCCACTCACGTATGACCCGTACACAGCACCCAAGGCGATGGGAATCTACAAGGAAATTGGCGATCATGCTTTCGCGGGCGTTAATGCTGGCGAGATTGTGCAGCGAATTATGAAGAGCAGGGACATGTATGAGGCGCGGCAGAGGGCGAAGGGTGTGAAGGCTGAGGTTGAGAAGGCAGCCAGGGAGAGAGAGATCTTGGAAGAAGAACAGCGAAAGAAGGAGGAGAAGGCGTTAGTGAAGTGACCCAAGCGTCCAATTTTGCAGTATTGACGATAGAGGGCGAACTAGACCGATCATTTGGGGGGGGGGGGGGGGGGGGGCGACAAAAAGCACAGCGCGTGGGTTATTATTCAAGCTGCTGGAGAAAGGGGACGAAAGAGAGACAGGGTGCGATGCGATATTCAACAGCATTGCGCACCGAGATCGGCCCCATCAAGACGTGGGAAGACCTCAAAGCATGACCAAATACATTAACTGTAATACAATACACATGGGTGGTTAGCTGGCCAGCATTTTCTCTTTCTTGTTTTCGCGCTCAGCTAACGTGGGCCGAGTAACGGGTTTCTCCCACGTTGCCATATTCTCTAGGTATTGTAAAAACATAGATTAATTGTTGTTCACCCGAGAAGAGAGAATACATAATTATCAAAGAAAACATTGAATGTGTCGTGGGCCCGTCACCGAAACACACATAGAGTGTCGATTGCCATGCTTGGGTAGTTGGCTTCAACCAGTAGAAGCATTTAAGGCATTCAACCCACTGAATATGTAGGATACGGGTGCCTGGAGCTCGAAGTTCCACGGCAGTGGCATCATCGAGGTTTTGTTACGACTGCCTGGCGCCGGTGCGCTGTACTTCTCGACGTCTGCCATTAGGTAGAACACGGTCATCTCCGTGCACCACACTAGGTATTAACAAAGTAGCTCTCGTGTGTCGCTGGCCATTAATGCGCGTGACGGCGGTTTTATCGTTGCGGCTATTCACGGGAAAAGGTGGCGCCGCATGAGTTTGATCCGCGACAAACCGACAAAACGGCCAAGTCTTTCCGCCCCCACACCAAAAAGAAAACAAAACAGGTCCTCCCCTTCTCCCTCGAGTCCCTTCGAAGCAAGCCAGCCGGCTTTCCTCAAGGAAGAACCAAGAGTAATAAGAGTAAATGCCAGTTTCAAAACTGGACCTTCTACAGCTGGGTTACTGAGGGCAATTCATCGTCGTTCAAAAATTACAAGGGACTGGATGAAAATGGCCAAGGTGAAGAAAGAAAAACCATTGGAATAAATTACAGAATGGTCCACCCACTCCGTGTTGGCGGCACCGTTCCGCGATGTTCACCGAGACACGGCATACCTTTTCGAATAGCCACCTAGTAGTATTGACTAGTAGTACCCTCTCTTCGAGCTACTGGCCTTTTGCTGGTGCCTGTTAGGCACGGTATGTATCTTCTTGGCGCGATACTTGCTCGGAGGAGAGAGGGGAGGGCGGGTTCATGGCAAATGACGGCTTTGTTTCTGGGTTTCTTCCGAGAACGCCCAGCAGATTCGGGCGGTGTCTTGGTGGTTTGTTTATTATTTTGATGTCGTCAGAGTAAGCTGCAGCCGATGCAGACATAAACAATGGGAAAGGTAAAAAAAGAAAGAAAGATAGAACCAGGAAAGGAACAAGTATCGCTTTCCAAAACAATGAGGCCTGCCGACAAGTTGCACCATAAGGAGAAGCAGAAAGACGCTCCTTGACTTTCTTTCTTCACCGACATCATCAAATATGGAATTAGGATCCCCTCCTCCGGCCACCACCGGATCGATCGAAAAATCTTGCCATTTTCCACTCCTTCCGAAAGGGCGCCTGCCACATGACCGACTAAACCGACGAACAAGAAGCAAAGTCGACTAGTCAGTGCATTGATCTCGTAGCCTGGTTAGCGGGGACTAATGACCTTTCACAGGGCGCGCACTCCGCTTCGTGCCTTGCGTCAGACACCTCCCTATCTCGGACCAAGTCTTCCTTCGCTCCGGGTATCGATATCTTTCTCCCCAAAGTCACCGAGTAGTCGCGGCGTCCGTGGTCGGGGCAGGGAGGGATTCGAAGAGACGCTAATTAGCATGGAACTCCAGGTACAGCGCCGCAAAATCAGACTTTCTTTCCTTATGCCGCCGCCGCCGACGAAACATGTCCCCTCCCCCTCGTGACTCAAGACAGTAGGGTCGGTCCTTCTACATATAAGACTTAAATACAACTTCTCCATACTTTTCCTTTGCCTTGTCTTCCTCCCCCCTTGCTTGAGTTTCTCTTAACTGTTATACATCTCACTGTCTTGGTCGTTCTTACACACCGCCATCCGACACTCTTTGTTCACGATACCATCTACCAACACTCGACCGCCACTTCCATCTCCTCATCACAGCAACGCCTTACAATTCCACTCGCCATGGCTCCTTCAGCCGTCCAGACTCAGGATGTTGACCTGACCGCGTCCGCCGTTCACAAGAAGGACATGACTCCAACTGTCCCCAGCGCCTCCAACCCCGCCGCCCTCGACGCCTCCAAGCTCACTTACAAGCTCACCACCAGCCCCCGTGCCGTCCCGGATGAAGCTACCGCCTATGCTGGTCTCGAGACCATCTGCACTGATCACATGATCACTGCCACCTGGACTGCCAGCGCTGGCTGGAGTGCTCCCAAACTCAAGCCCTACGGTCCGTTGAGCCTTATGCCCACGGCTTCATGCTTGCACTATGCCACCGAGTGCTTCGAGGGCCTCAAGATGTTCCGCGGTTACGACGGCAAGCTGCGCATCTTCCGACCTAACAAGAACGCCGCCCGTTTTCGCATGTCCGCTAGTCGTATCTCTCTGCCTGTCTTTGAGCCGAAGGAGCTTGAGAAGCTCATGACTGCCCTGTGCGCCGTTGATGGCCCGAAATGGCTCCCCAAGGACCGTGCTGGCAGCTTCCTCTACTTGCGTCCCACCCTGATCGGTACCCAGTCCCAGCTCGGTGTCCAGGCCCCTAAGGAGGCCATGATGTACATTATCATCTCCTTCCTGCCTCGCCTGGATTCCCCCGTTGGCGGCATGCGCCTTAACACGTCTCCAGAGGACATGGTTCGCGCTTGGGTGGGTGGTTTCGGTTACGCCAAGGTCGGTGCCAACTACGGGCCATCCCTCATGGCCACTCAGGCTGCTCGCCAACGGGGCTTTCACCAGATCCTGTGGCTCTATGGCCCACAGGGCGAGTGCACTGAGGCTGGCGCCAGCAACTTCTTCGTCGTCTGGAAGCGTAAGGATGGCAAGAAGGAGCTTATCACCGCCCCTCTTGATGACAAGCTCATTCTTGATGGCGTCACTCGCGCTAGCTGCCTCGATCTGGCTCGGGAGCGCCTTGCTGGCGAGTTGGAGGTGACTGAGAGAAAGTACACCATCTCCGAGCTCATCGAGGCTGATGCTGAGGGTCGTATTCTTGAGAGTTTCGCCGCTGGCACTGCTGTAAGTGCTCATCGTTCTCGCCTGTCATGGCGTTTAATTGCCTTTTCGCTGACCGTGCCTCCTTAGTACTTCGTCTGCCCAATTTCTCAGATCCACCACCGTGGCCAAGACATCAACATCCCCATGGGTGCAGAGAATGCCCCTGGCGAGATTACCAGCAAGATCAGGGGCTGGGTCGGCGACATCATGTACGGGCGCGTGCAGCACGAGTGGGGTGTTGTCATTCCCGAGAAGGAGTAAAAGTTTGCCTGCGAAGTTGGAACTTTTGCATGGGCCTGTGAAGTACAGGCTGGAGTTTGGCGTCGTACTTGGGCGATTGCTGTCATAGAAGAAGATGGCGCTCGGTTGCATCCTGTTTTTTTTCCCCGCGAAAAGTCGTCATCATTTGCAATGCGAAAAGGTACATAGATTTAAAGCAGCTCATGAAAGTCATGTCAACCCATCTCCTTCGCCTTACTTCCTACATGTGATGTGAGACCTACATCATGATGGAGATCATCCTAACGGTTTCAGCTTCGATGGCGTCACAGAACTCCTATTGGGCAAAAGTCAGCAAATGCTCCTGAGGGCTGCACAGTATTGATGCAAACGGACAACTTCCACAGCATCGATATCCTGCTCCGCGTTTTCCAGAATGATCCTCACTTCATTTTGAAACTCGGGAATCTCCGAACATACGGTCCTATTCACGCTGGAGCATATCTCACTAGGCGTCCTCAGTTGTTCCCAGATTCCAGCTTCGTATTGAACGTGGTCCATCCACTCCGATTTGAGCCGCTTCAGACTCTCGACTTTGCGCTCAATTTCTTCATACAAATTCGAACAGTGGCCCGATATGTTTGATTGAGGTGTTGAAAAGGAGTGGCAAAGCGTGGCGCTGAGTGGGTGTTCGATGTTGGAATACAGTGCCTCTGTGCTTGAGAGAAGCGCAGACGCCAAGTTGTACATGTCGTCAATGGCACTATCCATATCGTCGCGAGTCTTCTCGAGTCTCTCTAGGATGTGTTTGTGAAGGCGCGTAGATGCTTGTATCGAGGCATCTGCATGTGTTAGTTCAAGTAAGTCAGAGTATCGTTTGTCCGATTCACTTTTAAGTTGGCTTGTTACCCGGTCGTCTTGAGGGTGAATAGACGATTCTAGGGCTGCCAGAAACTTAGTGGTAGACTCGAGTGCTCCCTGCCTGCGTCCTCCTTTGCGTGCTAGCTGTGCTGACTGCTCAGGCGGAGTTGCAAGCTTGCCGAAGGATGGAGGTTGACTGAGGAGCCTGTCACGAAATACTGCTGATTCCGTGGAGCTGCCTGTTAAACCGTCCAGGATCGGTGAATTCCTGAACGGGGGCATGGTGACTAAATTGTGAGGGTGAAGCTACCAGAGAAATAAATGTGTATGGAATTTGATGAAATCCTTTTTGTTGATTGAATATGTGCGTGTGAAGAGCTAGCCATTAGACGTCCAGGAGGGGGGGAGGGGACATGGATTGATGCTGTAACAATCGATTGGGAGCTCCTTCCTCATTGTGTCCGTCACCATAAGCTACCGTACTAAGGCAGGGAAGCTGGTGGCAGCTGCACTCATCAAACGACGACGAAGATTCGGCCACCTGTCCTGTCAAACCTTGCCAAGCTTGAAGGAAACTTCAGTCTTGGGTACCTTATCTTTGATCGAAAACCTACTCACTCGCAATACTTCACAAAACCACGATGGGGTCCAGCTGTTGATCGTGCTCATCACCAAGGCGACCAAATGTTCAGATTCTAAACATAAGCCTGGTAAAATCTATTGGCAGATTTACTCGCGCTTTCTAAATGAGTGTTGGGCATGAAAAGAAGCAAGACCCGTGGACAAATGACTGGCTTGAATTTCGAGGTTACTCAGCCAGTGCCAATATTGGCAAATCTGCTAAGATCATCCTTCTCATAAGCACCCGCTCTGCCTGGAAAATAAATTCAGTACATCACCGCCAATCAATTCAGAGAGGGGTATACTTCTACTAAGGCCCCATTTCATAGATCACATCTTTTGTCATGATGAAATGATGATCCAAGGCGCGGTGGTGCCTAAGGTGAGGAAGCACGTGATTCGATTGCATCACGCCCCCCCAATCAAAAGTCATTAGTTACCCAGCCCAGAACTTCTCGTCATAGTAGCAAGCACACATCTACAAAACCGTCATGTTCTCAAGATCATTCACATCGGTATGAAACAGATCCGAATAGCACATGCAGTTCGAAATTTTCTAACATAGTATTCTATAGACACTGCTTCGGCAGGCGGCGCGCCCTGCTGCCCGGGCTCCCCTTCAACGTATTCGTGCTCCTGCACTCGTACAGCAGGCTCGTCTTCTCTCTGATCAAACACGATCAGCCATCGACAAGGCCGTCGCCTCTGCCCCGGTCGTTTTGTTCATGAAGGGAACCCCCGAGACACCACAGTGCGGGTTCTCCCGCGCCGCCATCCAGATCCTCGGCATCCAAGGTGTCAACCCTGAGAAATTCGCGGCCTTCAATGTCCTCGAGGATCCTGAGTTGCGCGAGGGCATCAAGGAGTACTCCGACTGGCCAACAATCCCACAGCTTTACATCGAGAAGGACTTTGTTGGCGGATGCGACATTCTTGTCTCCATGCACAAGAACGGCGAGCTGCAGAAGATGCTTGAGGAGAAGAAGCTCGTTGTGGAAGGAGAGGCGCCGAAGGCGGAGTAAAATCAAGGCACTGGATTTTTACGAGCATGCACGCTGTATATGATAAGCATAGATGTGTACGACAAAGTGTACAATTAATGGCTATCTAAGCTTCAGGTCCGTTGTCCAACTTGACGAAAGCCTACCCGTTCTGCCTGTCTTTCATGCCGGATACGCTCCGCCATCCGCTCGCATGTCGCTCCCTGCTGACCAGATGGGCGTTCCATCCACCGGATCCTGGGAATACCGGATGATCTGTCCCCGGCCAAACATTGCTCGTTCCAGTCCGCTAAGGACTTTGACGTGGTGGCCAAGTTTGCGAAGCTTTTCGATTGTTTGCTCATCTATGCCCTCTTCGACGTTGACTGTCCATGGTACGATGCCTTTTTCATTCGGCTTCCCGGCGCTTATGCAGATGCGCGGTGCGTCCAGGGCTTCTTGAGGGTTCAGACCTGCAACAGCCTGTCCCAGGAGGACCTGAACGTGTCCTTGGGGCTGCATGAATCCGCCCATCACACCGAATGCCGAGTGAAGAGAGCCATCTTTCGCGTTGGTAACCATGCCAGGAATGATGGTGTGGTAAGGCCGCTTACGGGGCTCAAGTTTGTTAGGGTGATCATTCTCAAGTCTGTGTCAAGTCAGCTTCGTCTTTTAGCTGAACATATCGTTTCAGAAGACTCACGAGAAGTTGCTGCCTCTGTTTTGCAAGGTGAACCCGCATCCTTTAGGAATAATGCCAGTTCCAAACCCTTCGTAGTTCGAGTTTATGAAGGAAACGGCGTTGCCCATCGAGTCGGTGACAGTGAAGTAGACGGTGTCGCTACTCCGGAGCGCTGGAGAAGTGAAGCTCGGCTTCCCGGGCTCAAGATCCCCCATCACCTTGGAGGGGTTGAAAAGCTTGGCCCTTTCGCCAAGGTACTCCGACGCAATGAGGCCCTGGCTAGGGACCTTGACGACATTCGGATCTGCGACATACCACTGTGCATCTGTAAATCCCAATCGGAGCGCCTCGATGATGGCATGGAGATAAGGTGCGGTATTGAAGTCCTTGGGCCCGAACGTTGGGATCTTTCCTTGTTTCTCCAGCTCCTGGAGGATTCCCAGAGCCATCAACGCCACGATGCCTTGGCCGTTGGGAGGATGCTCCCACAGTTCCAAGCCATCATCACCAAGGCCCAGGCCAGTGAATTTCAGCGAAATAGGCTCGACTGGCTCACTCCCCATATCCATGTGGTGCTTAAGGTCCTCAAGTTCTAGATGGCCCCCAAGGTCCTGGATCACCTTAACGATCTCTTCTGCGATTCTACCAGTGTAGAAACACTCCTTGCCTTTCTCAGCAAGAGCCCGATATGTCGCCGCAAGTGTAGGATTCTTCATAATCTCTCCTGGTGCCGGCGCTCGAACGCCTCCATTCGCATTGGGGTCTGCTTTGAGCATCTCAGCAAAGTTGGGAGATGCATTTCTCAAGAGCTCCTCTGATCTTGTCCACTGGAAAACTTTTGTCAACTTGAATCGACGTAGATAGAGCGCAAAGGGGTTCTTACGCTAATAGCTGCCACCTCGGACACAGGAAAACCCTGCTCCCCCATCTTGATGGCTGGTGCGAGAATCTCAGCCATGCTGACCTTGCCACTTCCAAACCGCGAGACAGTGTCGACCCAACCCGCGGCGGCTCCAGGTACCGTGGCAGCATGAACACTCAAATGCGGAATATCGCCGCGCGCGCCTTCTGCGAGGCCCAGGTCGTTGCGAATGGTCTCCAAGGTGCACTTGGCGCCTGAGCGACCTGAGCCATTCATGGCCTTGACGGACTTTGTCGCCGCATCCCAGAAGAGAATGAACATGTCGCCTCCAATTCCAGTCGAGCATGGCTCAGCCATGTTGAGGCCAGCGGCTGAGCACAGTTAGCTTGGGTCTTTTGATATATACTCAGTATGAGCCTACCAACTGCCACAGCAGCATCCTATGTTCGCTGTTAGCATTCCGTCTGAAAGCGTACGGCCAGTGTGAAACAAAAACACTTACCGCTGCATTTCCGCCAGCTCTCAAAACTTCCAGGCCACATTTGGCCGCCAATGGCTGCGTACAGGCTACAATCCCCTCGGTGCTGTGCAAGACGCTTCGGCGTGAGGGGAACTTGAACAGGTCGGCCGAGGCCGGTGGGAAAATTGGTGATGGCATCGTGACGAATCGCGGCTGCAGCGTTTTCAGAATGGGAAACTGCTTGCAGCTGGACGTTTACCCTAAGTATTCTGCCCTTTCTTTGGCGATTATATTCTTCGCCTCTGCCTTGCTGTAGCCGAGGATAATCGATGATGCAGTAGGCACGCACTGTGTCGACAAGTGGGACGATCCCGTGTTATCGCCGATGCCGATGGACGGAGGGGCAACCATCGTGTCAGCGAACCAGGACCTTCAAATTCCAGATGTAAGGTATTCATCACGTAAGTTGAAATTGGGCGGATGAACGGATCGGGACTTATTCAGAAGGCATCCCGCCGGCAGCGATCGCAGAGCCTCTGCTTTTACATTTTTTGCACCATTATTCCGAAATCAGAGCCTTGTGTAATTTGTGGCGTCACACTACCATCGCCAAAACTCCATGCATCCTCCCTCACCTTGTACCCACGATGGTAATGAGCTTGACTTAAAGATGTGACAAGGCTGATTCGAAAAGACTTTAAAAAGCGCCACTGTGCCCTGGAGTTATTACTTAGCTAGGTATCTATTGATATGATGCGTTTAGTACAGATTCCACGGGCTGGGTACTTACTAGTAAGTACTCTTAGGGACCTAGGTAATTACGCCTTGTGACAGATTGTTAGAAACAGCGTCATGCCAACTCTTATGACTGGGTCTTCGTGATCCTGCGAGGCCTCTACCATGATGACATCGATTGGGAAAAGTTCATGAACTGCGTAAACGCTGAACCTATGAACGGAGCTCTCGTAACACCTGCAACCCACCGTTATTGGTGGCGCAACGTGTAGATGCATGGTTAGTAAAGAGCAAATGCAATAGGCCGGGGTTGCGGAGTAGCGGGGCAGTCCGCCGGGTTTGGATCTCGGAGCGCATGGAGGTCCACTTCCTCTCCGCCCTGTCCTGTCCCCCGTCCGTCACCCCTCATCTCGCTCGGTGGAAGGTCAGTCACCTGAGCGACCGAGCACAACGTCCGGGACTGTACATGACGTTGACGTTCATCGGTACATTTTCAATAGGTACATCCCATTTGTGTGGGATGTTCTGAATGTTGAAACCTCCGACAGGAGAACCTCATCGGCGAGCACACACATCGTGCCGTCATCACTTACACAGATACGAGGGACCCTCCACAACGCTGGCAAAAGAGAAGCGATTCTCTGACCTCTTCTCCTGGAAATCGTGCTGCACGGACGCCGGTAGTCCTATTTCACATCTTTCGGAAGTCAGCTTGCATGTCATCGCAAGACAGTATTTCGCCTCCTGCTACGAGGCAGAACGAAGGCCAACACCGAGTTGAGAATCGAGATCATGCGGGCTCTGCTACACAGGGGCGGAAGAAGCGGATTCGCAATTGGACTGCAGACGATCGAGCTGCGCACAGGGTTTTTGAGCGGTCTAGAAGAGAGGCATTCAAAGGTCGCTTGACTGTGAGTTGACAATTTTCATGCCATAGTCGCAAACGCAGCCCTGTATCGTACTCTGACCTGAACATCTCCAATAAGACCCTTGCGAACTTGATCCCTGCACTCCAGGCGACCGACACGAATCGCCTGTCTAAACATGTGGTATTAGATGAGAGTATTGCGCTCCACAAGTTGGAACAGCAAAAGCTGAACGTTCTTCTTCAGCAAGTGGATCACCTGCTTGAGGAAAGGGAGGAACTCCTCAATGAGGTGAACCGATGGCGCTCAGGGAGCGGACTTGGCTTGCGAGAGGCAAGGATGCTTGAACCTTTACCAGAGTCAGATACGCCGGCTTCACATCTGCCTCCACCGGAGCAACCAGTCCCTGAACAAGACGATATGGCACCATCTCTGCATTCTTTACCGTTGCAACCGGAACAGGACGCTGCTACAATGGCGTCTTTCGAGACTATGCCACCACAAATGCCACCTCTTAGTCAACCTGGCGTGGCTGGGCATACGGGTGTCACGCCACCCAATTGGGATGTCATGGGAATGGAGATGAACACACACGGCATAGACCCTAGTATCGGATTCAATGATGTTTTCACTCCGAGCATGGTCGCCTATCCGGGTGTCGTCAAGCCTCCCGTTGAGATGGATCCAGCACCTTACATTCCGACCCAGCCGTCATATCCTTCACAACCAATGAATGTTCTGAATACTCAATACGTCAGCGACCCTCGTGTTTACGGCCAATGAACCCGAGAATCGCGTCTGCTTCTTATTTCATTCGGGCGTTGAGTGAACCATCAGGCTTGAAGCCAGGTTCGATGCGACGGCCCTTTTTATGTCTGGAACGATATTACGGGATGGGTCTTGAGACTTGAATCAGCTTCAATGGCCCTGCGTAGTCCTTCCACAACTTCTATCAGGCATTTGCACTAGTACCGGCAAGCATTGCTATTAATGTCAGCACAGGCGAGCGGAGAGGGTCTTTCATTGACCTTCAGCCCTCACTATGCGCGTACATACTCCCGCCTCGGACAACTTCCCCAAGGTGCATTATGCCGTCATTGTTGAGCTTCGCCAAGCGCTTTAGGAAGGGTTGTGACAAAGATGATAGCCCGGTGCTCCAGCCAGCCGCCTTGGGCTCATGGGCAAAGGCGGAAATGGCGCTCTTACGTTCGGCCTGCTCCCTGCCAGTATATATTTGTACATCTTCTTGTATTTTTCTACATTCTTGAAGCTCCAAGGCTGTCCGATGGCCGTAGTTGCGGATCCTTGATAGCAGGCCAAAAGGTCAGACTGCCGTTGGCCTTGTTCGACGTTTTGTGCGCGGTCCCCAACTTACAGGAGCAGTTAATATAGGCTAAAAATTATGCTAGCAGTACACCGCTAGCCTATGCCATGCCAGCCTCACTATAGGATGATAGCGTGTGGCAGGCCGGAGAGGGGAAGGCGAAGAGCCAGGATCCATCGCTAAAAGCTTCCCTGAGGCATCGAGCACAAGACTAATGGAAGGCATATCATGCTGCGGGCTGAGGATGGTAGGAGGGGAAAGGCCTGGCCTGGGTAGGGACGCACACCTGCATCGCCATGATGTTTCCGTTGCACAGAAGCACGTTCTGTACTGCTCATGCTGCGTTAGCGTTCTGTTCTTCGCAACTCTTTGTGATTGTGCAGCTCCCCTTACCACATACGCATGAAATGTGAGCCGAAGGAATATTCTTAGGCTTATTGCGTGTTTCTGCCAGGAGAATGGCGTTGGAATATACCCGATCTAAATTTCAAAACATGACCAGTAGTCGTTTCCCTTCCTTTCATGATGTGGCATGTTCTTGATTTTCCCTGACGGAGTTGATACTCGCAGAACCGCGAAGAGGGTGGCACGGTGGTGATTAGGCAGCAGGAAACATGCAGGGCAGCCAGAGCCACAATTCTGCACAGACCTTCAAAGATTGATGTTGCACATTGCATTTTCAAAGTTCAGATCCTTAGTATGATTGAAGATCAGAGCTCTATTCAAGCCACAGGTTTGACCCAGGAGGGAAGCTAGGGGCTCGAGTCCTCCAACATGGTCACCTTATAATGATTCCGCAATGTTACGCACAGTTGAGGGAACAAATAAAGTTGGAGACGTTGGCTTAAGTTTCTCGGCAACCCTCAACTGAACGATTCTACTTACGATTGCCTGGTAGCTAGCTGGGCTTCTGGCTTCTGACTCAAAGGCTGTAGCAGCAGTGGTCAAGACACCTTTCGCTGACGCAATATGATTCACGACTTGCTTCATGACTGGGTCTTTCTATTAGTTTGTATTGATCTTGGCTTTGATATACAGATAGTAGTCGTATTGGAGCACACCCATGCCCACTAGATATCGTATTGCATGCAAAGTGATTGGCTCGTTTGATACGGCGGAAATAGAAACATGGCGATAATATCCCAAGTACCTTCATACTCGACCGTTGAGGATCAACGGTTAGTGCAGATTATGCGGGGAAATCAACCCACGAACTGATTGTTGTCTGTTGCTGTTTGTGTGTTCGTAAGCATTATGATGTCGGCACAGTTGCGAATGGCGTGCTTGTCCACCACCTCTAGTGCGCTATCTCTTCGTGCAGCCATGCGCCCAAGATTTCTGATCTGATCCCACTGATTTAATGGACGTATTCTAATTTCCAATCATCTTGCCAGCGGGGAATGCAAGTCTTCGTTAGAAAGTGATAAGATGCCTTCCTCGCGAGCTAAGGTATTCCTGTTTCGCCAATCGCGCCGCCAAGCCACATTGCACCACCTGCGGCGTGTCTCTCGCCATCTTGCCCGGACCGCAGATTAGGGTGATTGGACAATGCAATCAACCATGGGGGCCAATTGATACCTGTTTCTTTGATATGGTCCAGATCCTCGCAAGAGGGAGGGCTTCCTCTTCCCTACCACCAAATCTGGGCTATCGTTTGCTATCACCTCGTCACGATACTGGAGGCCATCCTAGATGGAGACATCTAAAAGCCGAAGCTCCGTTTTTTCCTGGAGTCCGTAATTCATGTATCGCAATCCTCTCTATTCATGGCGCAATTAAAGGAATCAATTATTCCCGAATGGGTGTGCATAGGGCTCTTCAGTAGTCGACGCGTGCGTATATAACAGTCACGGTAGCACCTGAAAGATGCAGTTAATCATCAACAATTCACTTTCATTGAAGTCATCCAACCATTACACCTTGACCAAAACTTGAACACGATGTCACCAGCTGCTACACAAGAGACGACTCAGTTCACACTGCCCATCGTGACCAAGGAGGTCCAGGGTGGTGTGGGTGCTCAGTCTAGAGTCGAGTCTGATACACAAGACGGCGCAGTCAAAAGCGTTGCACCCGCCGTCCAACAGGCGGATCCTATCGGATCTGAGGGACGAGAAAAGTCCCACGAAGTGCTGACTGGCCATCGCGAACCCTTGAAGCTCAGCGGTGCTCTTGACTCGATCAAATACTTCGAATCGACTCCCGTCATCGGAAGAGAATACGAGGATGTCAACTTGGTCGATCTCCTGAGAGCACCAAACTCCGACGACCTCATCCGCGATCTCGCCATCACCAGTAAGTCCAGACGTGCCGACTTTATGATACAGAACCCGGATGCTGACTTGGACATGACAACAGTCTCCCAGCGCGGGGTGGTCTTCTTCCGTAAACAGGATGATGTGACAGACGAAATCCAGAAGGAATTGGTCCAGAGACTGGGCGAGCTTTCTGGCAAGCCATCCAGCTCCAAGCTCCATATCCATCCCATTATCAACGCTGGGCGGGGTGAGACGACAGACGACAAGATCAGTGTCATCTCGTCTCGTCAGGCCAAGAAGATCTACTCGGATCGATACCTAGCTTCGCAGAAGCAGAGCCTGAGGGAGCAGTGGCACTCGGATATTACATTCGAACCCATCCCCAGTGACTACGCGTTGCTGCGCTTGACGGAGCTTCCCAAGACGGGAGGAGGTGAGCATTATTCCTCAGCCCAGAGCGACAGAACATTGCTAAGACAATATCAGATACTCTGTGGGCATCCGGTTATGAGCTTTACGATCGGATCTCACCTGCACTTCGGGGTTTCTTAGATACTCTGACGGCTACATACGCTCAGCCCGAATTCAACGCGGCAGCAGATCGCAATGGGTTCAAGGTCTACAGTGGCGAACGCGGCGCTCCAGAGAACATCGGAGAGATTCTCGAGGCGATTCATCCCGTGATTCGTACCAACCCTGTCACAGGCTGGAAGAGCGTGTTCGCGTTTGGACATCACGTCCAGAAGATCAATGGTCTCAGCGACGCGGAATCCAAGCATTTCCTCTCTTGGTTCGTGCAGCTCATCGTCGAGAACCACGATCTCCAGGTCCGTCACAAGTGGCGAAATGTCAATGACCTGGCCATATGGGACAATCGCTCGGTTTACCATGCAGCAACACCCGACTACTTTCATGAACCCGAGCTTGGTGAACGGCGGGGCTCCAGAGCAGTGAGCTTGGGAGAGAGGCCGTATTTTGATCCTGAGAGTAGCAGTCGGCGACAGGCATTGTCCGGTGCTCGCTCCTAAGATAAGGCAGTGAAGCGTACATTAAGAACGGGTGGTGGACGCTCATTGAGAATACCAACCGACATATGTACCTTAACTTATTGAATTGAAAACGTGGGCCGCACGTATCAAGTGCTTCGCCAGCTATGTTCCTCTTTGATCCAATCAGCTCGATCATTTCCTGCCATTGCTGTGACACCCACTCGTACATAGTGCTACGCTGCAAATAATTAGCGACTGGACGTCCAGTTTCATCGTACAAGTAATTATCCTCCGAAAAAAGGAATCGAATTGTATCGAATATTCCTCCACGTGGTGTGGAGCGGAGCCGAGGCAAGAAGAAACCCGTGAAACACTGAAGAAGTTTTGGTACTGTAGACGTATCGATGTGGTGGGCGAGGTACAAGTACAATACTCCTAGCCGTTAGCAGAAGGAGAATGGGACATTTGGCCATTGTGGACCGAGATGACACGATCATTCTTTCGCTGGAATTCTGCAGTGAATCGATCGTTGAAGCAAGCTTCTTCGTTCATGCCCTACAGCCTCGCTGTTGGCTTCCATGCCGGCCAGCTTCGCGGCGTGCTTCCGTGAAGGGGATAGTGAGCGAGGGGTATCCAGTCCTTAAGCAGTAAGAGCGAGCGACGGTGGAGACAGCTCGGGATGAGGATGACAGCATCTACCGGTAAATTGCGTCAATCGGGGCAAGTCTATGCAACAAAGCAGCATTCTCGGCATCCACCAGTTGTGTTGGAGAGACACCCATAGCTCGAACGGAGCGAGCTCCTGCAGCTCTCTGCCAACCACAATAACGCTGATTGTGCATTCTCATCTCCGATCAGGTGTCAGGTCAAGTCAGGCCAGGCACTGGTGCTCACTCTCTGTCTATATTGTGCAGAGCAATTATTCTCCGATACGCTCGCTGCTTGGAGTGGAAGCAACACGCCACCCACCAGCTCGATCTCGCCATTCCGTGATCGGATTTTGGAAACCGTACGGACTGAAGGCTCGCCATCGCACTCTGCGGCTGGATCAGAGAGGCTCACCATCGTAAGGTCAGAGCTCTTCCCCTCACTCGCTCAGACGTGTGGTACGTCACATCACAGTGATCAGGATCCATCAAGGGCCACGTCTGTGTTGCTCACCTCCTCCACAGCGCCTCCACCGGTCGTACTAAGTCACTGACTCTCGAAGCTTAATAGCTGCGGACACACCGTCCTTGTGCCAATCACGACCCTCGCTTTGCAAACCCTCGCGTAATTGCATCCCTCTCCGTCCCGCTTATGTGCATCATGGCTTTCCGAGCAGTGGCCAGGACCCAGTGCGCTAGTCCTCGCCAGGTGCGAATCTGGGGTTCGCCGCAACTGTCCTCAGTGACCTTGACACCTGCGCTGTTGCTCGGCGTTGCGCGGGGGGCTTATCGTTGCATCCATTTAGTTCATGCCCCTCCTCCTCAACGGTCTTCTCCAGCGTTCACTTCTTCGTCTCCCTCTCTCTCTTCTTCCTCCTCCTCTTCTTCTTCTTCCTCCTTCTCAAGCCATTCACTACCAATCCTTTCCTCTGCAGCTTCGTTTCTCTCCATTCGCACATTTGCCACGGAAGCAGACGCAAAGTCACAAGCACAATCCAACATGGCTGAGAGCAAGTGCCCCGCATCTCGCCTGATGAACGTCGGCGGTGGCGGTACTCGCAACCGTGACTGGTGGCCCGATCAGCTTCGTCTTAACATCCTCCGTCAGCACAACCCTGCCTCCGATCCTCTTGGCAAGGACTTCAACTATGCCGAGGCTTTCAAGAGTCTCGACTATGATGCCCTCAAGAAGGACATCGCCGCTGTCATGACTGACTCCAAGGACTGGTGGCCTGCTGATTTTGGTCACTATGGTGGTCTCTTCATCCGTATGGCATGGCACAGTGCTGGTACCTACCGTGTCCACGATGGCCGTGGTGGTGGTGGTCAGGTACGTTGACTAGTCCTGGGACATCCCTGGATCAGCTTTTGGCTAACTTACCATCGTGTACTCTTTAGGGCCAGCAACGCTTTGCTCCTCTCAACAGCTGGCCAGACAATGTCAGCCTGGACAAGGCTCGCCGCCTCCTTTGGCCCGTCAAGCAGAAGTACGGTAACAAGATCTCATGGGCTGATCTTATGCTCCTGACCGGCAACGTTGCCCTTGAGTCCATGGGTTTCAAGACCTTTGGTTTCGCTGGTGGCCGTGCCGACACCTGGGAGGCTGATGAGTCCACCTACTGGGGTGGTGAGACCACTTGGCTCGGTAACGACATCCGCTACGCTGACGGCAACCCGGTGTTGCTGCCTCTGGCGTTGTCGATGGGGACCAGAAGCCCCAGGCCAAGGATATTCACAGTCGCAAGCTTGAGGAACCTCTCGGTGCTGCCCACATGGGTCTCATCTACGTCAATCCCGAGGGCCCCGATGGCAACCCTGACCCGGTTGCTGCCGCCAAGGACATCCGCACAACCTTTGGCCGCATGGCCATGAACGATGAGGAGACAGTTGCACTTATTGCCGGTGGTCACACCTTTGGCAAGACCCACGGTGCCGCTCCCTCTGACAACGTTGGTCCCGAACCTGAGGCGGCCCCTATCGAAAACCAGGGCTTCGGTTGGGTGAACAGCCACGGATCTGGTGTCGGCCCCGACGCCATTACCAGTGGCCTCGAGGTTACTTGGACCAAGACCCCTACCAAGTGGAGCAACCAGTACTTCGAGTATCTCTTCGGGTACGAGTGGGAGCTCACCAAGAGCCCTGCCGGTGCCAACCAATGGGTTGCCAAGAACGCCGAGCCCATCATCCCCCACGCTTTCGACTCATCTAAGAAGCAGCTCCCTACCATGCTCACGACCGATCTCTCCCTTCGTTTTGACCCTGAGTACGAGAAGATCTCTCGCCGCTTCCTGGAGAACCCTGACCAGTTCGCCGATGCTTTTGCCCGTGCTTGGTTCAAGCTTCTCCATCGTGACCTCGGCCCCAAGTCTCGTTACCTTGGACCCGAGGTTCCCAAGGAGGATCTCATCTGGCAGGACCCTCTGCCCGCTGTTGACCACCCCCTTGTCAACGACAGCGACGTAGCCGCCCTCAAGCAGGCTGTTCTCCAGGCTGTTCCGGATGTTTCCAAGCTTGTGGCGACCGCCTGGGCGTCCGCTTCCACTTTCCGCGGTAGCGACAAGCGTGGTGGTGCCAACGGCGCCCGCATCCGCCTTGCTCCACAGAAGGACTGGAAGGCCAACAACCCTCAGCAGCTGGCTCAGGTTCTCGGCGCTTTGGAGACTGTTCAGAAGCAGTTCAATGCTCAGGGCAACGGCAAGAAGATCTCTCTCGCCGATCTGATTGTCCTTGCGGGCTCTGCTGCCGTCGAGAAGGCTGCCCAGGATGCTGGCCACAACATCTCCGTCCCCTTCACTCCCGGCCGTACTGATGCCACTCAGGAGCAGACTGACGTTGACTCGATCGCTCACCTCGAGCCTCTGGTTGACGGCTTCCGCAACTACGGCAAGTCCTCCCCTCGCGTCAAGGCTGAGCAGTACCTCGTCGACAAGGCCAACCTGCTCACCCTTACTGCTCCTGAGATGACTGTTCTTGTTGGTGGCCTTCGTGCCCTTAACGCCAACTACGACGGTTCATCACACGGTGTCTTCACCGACCGCCCCGGTGTCCTTACCAACGATTTCTTCGTCAACCTTCTTGATATGAGCACTCAGTGGAAGGCCGCCGGCTCTGACGATCTTTTCGAGGGCGTCGACCGCAAGACTGGCGCTAAGAGGTGGACCGCCACCCGTGCCGACTTGGTTTTCGGATCCCAGGCTGAGCTTCGTGCCCTCGCTGAGGTGTACGCCAGCGCTGACGGCGCTGATAAGTTCGCTAGCGACTTTGCTGCGGCTTGGGTTAAGGTTATGAACCTCGATCGTTTTGATCTGTAGGACTAAACTAAATAAGGCGAAGAATGATTAATGCAACCTGACTTTATTTTTGGGACATACCTAAATGCATCGGTACGCACATGTTCTTGGTTCGAGTTGAATCAGAAAAGGCATGGGACCACCAAATGTGACCATTACTCCCTAAAGTAAGCGCGTGTGTTCATGTCGGGTTTATTCATCTAGAATATCAAGTCTTATATATGTGCGTAGTTTCCTCACTTATCGGCAACGCTCCCTCCACAGTGCGTTTCCCCCAAGACTTAATGGCCAGGCTTGCAAGCTCCCAGGTCCCAGGTGAGCCGTGCGATTCGCAGGCCAGCTGCATCAACGAGCCCTCACGAGAGTTATCCACCTAGTACTTACGCTTCCGACTATGGTACTCCCAATAGTCTCTGACCAAGTTCTTGAACTCCTTCCATGTGCCTGTTTGCCAGCCGACACGTGCACCCTTCCACACGTACTGCCGCTTCTCCATCCAGGCATCGTGAACGCGCTTGGCTTTGAGTCTTCATGGGTCATCTTTTCATAATCGTGGTACGAGCACATGATATGCATCATGTCGGCTAGCTTGATCTGGGAAGGGTCAATGTTTTGTTCTTGGTTGTCCTCCTCTTGAACCCTCGCGGCGGAGGGTGAGATACCAGGCGGTGGTCTTTGATCTCCTTCCCAGCATGGCATCTAGCTGGCCCAGGCCATAGCCTGCAGGACATACTCGGCGGATCCCCAGCCGAGAACCGCCACGACCCTCTTGAGGAGCCGCATGTCCCTCGCGGAGAAGGTGACAGAGTGCCCACAATTGGGGGGGGAGACTCAGAGTATAGCAGCGCCTCAGGGGAAACACTGGCTTCTGCACGCACGTCGTACGGGATATGGCGGTTCAGAAGCGCGAGAACAGGCTTCGCATCATGGAGAATCGCCGGGTCTTTCTCAGCTTCCACCGGAGCGACTGTGATGTTCCATCTGCTGAAGTCGTAACTGGGATGGAGGACGGGGGCTTTCGGATTCTTGCGATCGAAACGGACGCGGCCTGAGGGTCGGAGTAGACCTCAAAGTCAGGTTCAGGGGGAGACACGAAGTTGAGAGTTTTCTTCATCTCCAGAAGGTCCTCGAGGACCTGTTCTCTTCTCCGTTCCCAATACCTTTTGTCCCAGAGACTTGTGAGATTTCGGACCCCGGCGATGATTCGTAGGGTAGCGACGCATGGGAATGGCTGTCCACGGTGATATTCCGCGTTGCCGACGCTCGGCACAAAGGTACGCCTACCTTCTGCCGAACCAACTGCTCGGTATGCGGAGCATGCGTTTCCTTGGCATCGAAATCCAGCTCGATGATGAAGTTTCTGCAGGGTTGTCTTGAAAGGGGGGTAGACGTCGTCGAAGAAGTCGTTTCCGTCTGGCAGGTTGTAGATCCACAAGATGCGTCCAGTCTCTTCGTTTTTGTAGCACTCATCGACGTCCCCGTCTGTGATTCTGAAAAATCATGCGTCTCTGGGGTCTTGAACAGGTCGGAGCGTATGACGCGCTGATGAAGTCCCGCTGCTAAAGGGGGAACGTCGTCGAAGAATCTTTCCGTCTGAGGTGTAGATCCCAAGATGCGTCCAGTATCTTCGTTTTTGTAGCACTCATCGACGTCCCCGTCTGTGATTCTGAACAAATCATGCGTCTCTGGGGTCTTGAACAGGTCGGAGAGTATGACGCGCTGATGAAGTCCCGCTGCGGTAACATGGGAAGCGAACTTGGCATCGTCCCCGAAGATATCTTCAATTGCCATGCAGAACAATCTGATGGCTGCTAACGAATGTGGGATTTTTTCTCCTTCCAAAGAAGTCATGTTGTTTCTTTGTCTTCAGGTATCCTTGCGTCTTGAAATTCGTGAGGTTACTCGGTGAGGTAGGTAATGTGTTGGTTCTGCAATCGCGACAGTTGTTTGAGGATGATGATATTTCATGTGGCAGCTCGACAAACCGGCAAGAGTTGTTTACTTATATAGGACGTTGGAAACAAAGCTGCATTGAAGCGCGACTATAAAATCTCATAAAATAAAAAGGAAAGGAAAGGAAATCCCAAGCATTTCACCCTTGCCTTGCTCTTTCGACAGCGTGTGGCTATATCAGGAACAATGCTTTCAAATTATGCCTAGAGGAAGGGAGGGAGCTGCGCTTGCAAGACCCAAAGACCACGGCACAGCAAGATGGTCGGTTTTTACTTTTTTTTTCTTTTCTCTGTGTTGTTGGATGATGTCTTTGAGCGATGCGGTGGCTGTGGTTGCAGGGGTCCCGTGGCATGCTGTTTGGGTTCAAAGGACTGGTCTGCCTTTTATGTATGAAGGAGGTCGTGCGAAAGCAGTTGATGGTGTCTTTGAATCAAGTGGACTGACTACTCAGCGCCCAAGAAAGGATTCTATGAGTAACTAGGTACCAATAGTTATCATTCCTTTGATCCAGACCAGACCAGAGAACATGTTCCTCTACGCGGCTTCAGCCTTGCGAGCCAAGTCATTTTCTCAGTTACTTATGAATACTGACTGACCTACAGTCAAACTTGCAGCCAATCATGACGGTGCCTAAGTACTAATCTATGGTTGATTAAGATGACTGGCGGTGAGTTACAACCCCCTGCAAAGGACATGAGATTCATTATTTCTCGAGTGGTGATATCATATTTGCAGTCCGTATGCACAGAAAGGACATGGTTTGAATACTTTCTGCTACCGCACAGGGCAGTATTTACAATAGGATACAGTGAAATCTTACTGTACTCTATTCAACGAGCGTTGGTGAGTGGCAGCGGCTAACGTCGGGCCTTATTACCAGCCGTCCACTCATGGGATCTATGGGGAATGTAAATTATTTCGTAGCCAGCCCACTGCTGAGAAATTCCGTTTCAAGAAATGAGAAGAAGAGGATGTCTTGAGCATCAGAGACTGTTGAATTCTTCCACACTTGATACGTTTTTCTTGTTTTGCTGTCGCCACCGCGAGGATACGCATTCGTCGCTGTCAGTGTCGAGGATTGCGACATCGCAGCGCCACCCCCCCTCCCCCCCCCCCCCCCCCCCCCGCCTTAGTCCACCACGTAAAACAGTGACTGTAACGACTATATACAGCAGTAACAGCACCATCTCTTCGACAGCATCATCCGCCAGAGTGCAGCAGCCGAAATGCCGGACGTAGCTGAAAACGATGATGCATCCGCTCGCACGCCTCTTCTGGGTACCGAAGCGTCAAACACGTCGTCATCACCCCGGGATGCGGCAGCAGTCGAGGAGAGAAGGCACCTTCAAGAGAAACCTGGGTGCGCTCGAGGCATTCGGCATCGTCATCAGCATCGTGATCGGAAGCGGCGTCTTCACCTCTCCCGGGTCCATCGATACCAATGTGCCCTCGCCGGGCCTTGCGCTGGTCATCTGGCTTGTCGGTGGTGTTCTCGCATGGACTGGCGCCGTCACGTTTGCTGAGCTCGGAACCGCCATCCCTGGTGAAGGTAGGCGCGTTTTCCCCATCTATAAGAGGTGAATTTGTGGATTTCCCAACGTGCTGACCCGAGGCCACAGGAGGTGTTCAGCCGTATCTCCAGCACGTTTTCGGGGATGCTGCTGGCTTCCTGGCAGCCTGGACATGGGTTGTCGCCGTCATGCCGGCGACGCTTGCGATCCTTAGCATCGTCTTCGTCGAGAGCGCATACTCCGCGGCAGGGGTGACAGGAGAAGCAGACCGTATCGAGCACAAGCTGTTCGCTGTGCTGATTCTGGTCGTCATGAGCGTTGCCAACTCCGTGAGCACCAAGGCCAGCACGAGCCTCAACAACTTCTTCGTCCTGGTCAAGTTCCTGGCGATCCTCGGCGTTGTCCTCGCCGGTGCCTCGGTTGTGGTCGCGCATCTTGTGCACCCTCACCGTGATGCCGGCGGTATCGACTGGTACGAACATTCGTGGTTTGGATACAGGACGAGCAGCAATCCAGATGGCAGCGAGACGCACTGGGACAAGCTGAGCCAGTGGGAGATGTTTGGCCACTATTCGGCAGCGCTTTACGCATCCTTATGGGCCTACTCTGGCTGGGACAAGGTAAGCCTGAAAAAGAAAAAAATGAAAAAGAAGACACGTCCTTCATGGAAGCCAGAGTCGAAACTCACTGACTGTTACTTAGGCGGTGTATGTGTCTGAAGAGCTCTCGAAGCCTGAAAAGCAGCTGCCACTTGCCATCAACAGTGCGCTGTCCATCACCATCGTTGCTTTCCTTGCGGCGAACGCTGCCTTCTACGTTCTTCTTCCTTGGAATGTTATCGCAAAGACAGACAGTGTGGCAGTGGTGAGTAGAGTCCAAAGTTTTCTGGTGTGAACAAGGCCTCTCGCTGATTGTTGGACCTCATAGACTGCTATCACTCGTTTGTTGGGAAGGGCATCTGGAATCGTTGCCGCTGTTCTCATCTGTGTAGTCGTTGCCGGGTCACTCCTCGGCAACTCCTTCGTCGCAAGCCGCATGACCGTCGCCGCCGCCAAACGATCCTGGCTCCCGTCCACTCTCGCTGTGATCGGTCGAGTAGGCATGCGTCATCGCCCTGAGGCAAGCGACGGTGCCGAGTCAAAGTCCGTCTCGGATGCTCCCATCAACGCAGTCATCCTGTCTGCCCTCCTCGCAGCTCTATACATCCTGCTGGGCAATTTCAGGGCTCTTCTCACCCTGAACGGGCTAGGCGAGTACTCTTTCTTCTTCCTTGCGGTTCTGGGTGCCATCATTCTGCGGTATCGTGAACCGGATCTCCGCCGACCATACAAGGTATTCATCGCGTTCCCCATCGTTTTTGTTGTGGTCAGCGGGTTTGTGGTCGTGCGCGGTGCCATATTTGCTCCTACACAAGCATTCATCATTGTTGGTGTTTGGGCCGTAGGGTTGCTCTACTATTGGTCCAGACAAAGGGGGTTCTTGTTGAGGAATTAGGTGGTTCATCTTGCATAGAAGAGCTGTGTCTGCAATTGGTGATGTTGAGCTACATCTTTTATATACATTGTACAAGCAAAAGGATAAAGGTCCGGATCGATATGGGTGCTTCAAAGGACGGATAATGTGGAGGCGGAAGATGCTTTCAACGATACACGTTGGGCAGAAGACTTCATGGAGTAATAACAAACGAGATGGGCAGGATCTGGTGGCCTGCTTAAAATTGGGTTTGGACAAGCTATGAGCATTTCCAATAGAATACCTCAGGAAATATAAAGTGCCTTTTCTAGCACGGCTACTCATGTCATACTTGCTCTGGGTTCGTTTACAACTGGCGCTGAGCTGGGCCCAATCTCGTGTAGTAGCGATACTTGGGTTTGAGCAAAAGTGCACGGAGGTTGAAACCGCACGAACACCATAAGCATGCATCTCGCGAGTTGAACCATGACAACCATTTTATGTCATCTTTGCTGCCAATTTCCACGGCTCGTTTCTGTCCAACATCATACCATCCGCTAGGATCCTGCCAAACGCTCGTCCCGCTCTCGAAGAACCTTAACTTCTGGTCATGGGCCTTGAAACCAGTCCGAATTCCGTAGTGGTCTCGTCCAAGCGCGGCATCGCAGCTTGCACGGCTGCTCTGCGTGATGCTTCTATGAACTCAGCCTCTATAGAACCGCTACCTGTCAAGAACTGACCGGGATCCAGATCGAGGGACGATACCGGCTCTGGCAAAGGCACTGACGAGGACCCTGGGGATTTGCCTCCTCCAGCTACAGCTGCGATAAGCTTCTGCATGCTTCTCGCTTCTTGTTCCATTCGCCCTTCCATGAAAACCGGGATACCCTCGTACCCACGGAGAAACTGTATTGCTCCAGCCAGGAGGTCTCCGCGCCTGATGAGGTGCATAGCCACATTCAGAGCAGGCTGAACGGTCAATATGAAATCCTTCGTAGGGCTGATTCCTACTCGATAGCCCAAGCCCATATGTGGTAGAGAAAGTAACTCGGCATCGGGTAGATTCGCCGCAGCTCGGAGCCCGCAGGCCAGGGAGCTCTGGGTCAGCATCCGGAGGTAAAGAGCCTGTGCTGCGCGGGCTGATGCGTTGTACTGAACACAACGGACCTCCGGGTGCTGTCCCTGTCGAACGAGAGTATTTCCTTGAGGGTTGGTGAATACGGTGAGGGAATCCCCGTCGTTCTGTGTCTGATACAAGTTCTGCTCCCTCGGGTTCGATCCTGGACAGTAGATCAACTGGCATGCCCTGTGTAAACCCTGACTGATTGTGTGGTAGAGCGCTATATGCGTCTCCTCTTCTTCTGAAGCTTTGTAGCCCGGGAGAAAAGCCTCAAATGATCCACAGTAACGTATTCCAAGTCCTCTCTTCATCGGGTTCCCGTACGACTCTGCCTCGGACGGTTGCATCATCTCGAAGGCTAAGCCCGGGATGGATTTCCATTCCAGACGTCTGAGGCCATACCGAACGATAGTATCTGAGACGCTTAGGACCTCAAACGCAAGGACGGGCGTTCGATGGTTCGCAAGCCGGTCGATGGCTGCGAACGCAGAATACAGAGTGCGTGGATCACCATCAGGACTGGTGCTGAATAGGGATCTCGACAGCTCCAGGATGATATCGAAGTTGATCGTGGGCTCAGCCGGCAAAGACAACGCAGCCGCGCGCCGCACGTACAAGAGCTTTGCATCTCGAGCGAACTTTTTCAAGCGGTGATGAGGAATCGCAGTTCCGGGGGTACTGCCGTCCCGCAAGTCCGCGATCCTCGCCAGGGCATCTCGTTTCTCCCTGTCCTTGAAATTCTTCCGCAGGCCCCATTTCCGAATGCGATCCTTGTACTGTTTATCAGTTGCGTGGAAACTGCGCTCGCTCTGCAGGATTCTTGACACGTCGGCCAAGCGTCGCTGCTCTACGATGTACAGTTCTGTGAACCGATCACGCACAGCCTCCCACGCTTCTGGCGAGTGCTCCTTGTTGCTGCTTCGCAGGCTGTGCAGAACGACGCATGCAGATGGCAACTTGGCGTCTGGTTCGCTAGCTGCAGACTGTGACGCCACGCATAGCTGGGCTGATGGCTGCCGAGACATGCTCGCGCACACACTGCCGAGGTACCTTTGGTACTACGCCTATGCACAATCCGGGCAGTGGATCAGAGGAGGTGTTGAGAGAAGGAATTTGAGGTCGTCGGGCGGGATGAGCAGGTTGGATCGTGTATGAACCAACATACTGTACCTACTATAGCAAGGGTAGTAATTGCTGACAGTGGAGGGATTGGGAAGACAGGCCTACAATGAATGGCACAATACCGAAACAAGCTGTTCAAAAGGATGCCTGCCTGTGCCTGAGACTTTCGCTTATGCACTTAGTAATCGATGCTATATTATGTTACAGTGCGCTGCTATCTTGGTCTATACCATCGTCTTAAGGTGGCTTACACAAGGATTAGGTCACGTCCTTGAAAGATAGCTCAGAAACAAGAGCTCTGTCTCTTACTGCGTGAGCCAGACGTTAACTGTCCCAGGATTAAAGTGTTAGAGCAGAGGTATGTAGCTGTAGGATTTGATCAAGCCGTTCGTCACCTTGATGTCGTATACTACCGCTGCGCCTGGACCATTATCTGGTTTTGTTCGTGATACTGGTTTTGTTCGTGATACTGGTTTCGTAGACCATCAACAGCGCTTCCACCTGCGTTCAGGGATTGGGCAAAATCCTTCTGATTGCAGTTCTCGTCCCAACGCTTCAGAAGATGAGTGGATCGGCTTTGAAACGCCTCAGCTTGTTCTATAGAAGCAAATCGTTTACTAGAATGGGAAGAGCGTAATTGTGATTAGCAAAGGGCTTGCTAAGGCTACCGCTACCGCTACCAGAGTTTACACGTAGCCTCCTTGTTCTTGCAGCTGAAGGACTCCTTGAACTCACGGCTGTTGGCCATGGTTCCCAGGATGCGCGCCCACTTCGGCGCGTGGGGATCAGTGTAGATCTTGCTGACCGCCGCATCTTTCCTTGACTTGCCACACCACCAGTTCGAATAGGACACGAAGAAAAGCTGATCCTGAGTGAAGTGTTCCAACCCAGGAAGGTTCATGTTTGGTCGCTCATGGCTACGGCGCTGCCAGGCCTGGAAAGAAGCCGATAGCCCACCTGCATCGGCGATGTTTTCTCCCAGTGTCAATCGACCGTTGACGTGGAGCGGCTTGCCGTCTGGGCCCTCGACAGTAAAATTGGCATACTGATCTACGAAGCATTTGGCGCGCTCCTCAAAGGCATGGATCGTATCTTCGGTCCACCATTCTGTCAGGTTGCCTGTTTCGTCGTAGTGTCTGCCTGTAGAATCGAAAGCATGGCTGAGCTCATGACCTGCTACAGAGCCAAATGCGCCGTATGACACGTAAGCTGGGAGATTCACGTCGAAGACAGGGAACTGCATGATACCCGCTGGGAAGACAATCTCATTGCCAGGTGGGTTATAGTAGGCGTTGACAGTTGGGACCGTCATGCCCCAGAGGTTGCGGTCAACAGGCTTGCCTAGTTGTGACCATTCCAGCGCCACATCAAAGGCTCGGGAAGAGAGTGTGTTGCCGAAGAAGTCCTTGGAGTTGACTTTGAGATCTCGGTAGTACTCATGGAGTTCCGTTGCGTTAGAGATGTCTGGACTACTCGTTGGGTAACCGATCTTCTGGATGATGTTGTGCACTTTGTCGACAGCCCGCTGGGTTGTCACCTCGTCCATCCAATCAGTGGCCTTGAGCTTCTTTGTAAACTCAGTCTTGATGTCCTTGATAATGGTGTCGCCGAATTCCTTTGCTTCCGCTGAGAATGCCTTTTCCACGAAGGAACGGCTAAGGAGCCAACCGACGCTTCCATCGGCATATTGAACACATTCTCTCCAGCGCTCTGGAGACGAATCAGGGTCCTGAGGAAAGGTGAGTCAGTCCCATACATATTGACAGTTTAGAACAGCCGATGGCTTACCTTGCCTGATAGTTCGTTACGGAATCGCTCGTATGGCTTGAGTTCATCTGCTTTGACAGCGCCGGAGAAAGATTGCACGACTTTCCAGCTGACATAGGCTTGCACCACATCTGGGCTGGTGTCTGACAAAATGGCCGTTAGTGCTTGGAGATACTTAGGCGATGTAACGATAACACGCTCGGCTGTGTAGGCAGGAGGGGCGAGTTCTTTGAAGAGCCCTCCTAGGCGAAGTTGTGGTGCTAGCTCAGATGCCTCATCAACGGTCATAGGGTTGTACGATTTCTAGTGTGAACAGCCATGTGAGTATGAGGAGAACTGGGAAATGGAATCGAAAGCTACTTACCGTAACGTCTTCACGCTCCTCAACACTCGGAGAAGCAGCCGCAAGCCGCTTTTCCAGGTCAACGACTTGACTCACAACCTTTTCATCCTGCTCCGGACAAATCCCACCAACTACTTTGACCACAATGTCACGGTATTTCTCAAGCAATTTGCTGTCTTCGTAGCGCTCCTTCGAGGGTAAACCGAATGACCACGGTGGGGAGATTGAGGCGGCGACGACATCAGGATCTCGATCGTCGGCTCCTGCACCGGCGGCAATGAAAGGGTGGACGCCATATTTTGAAAGGAGCAGGGTGGCCTTTCCGACTAAACCATCGTGGAAGGAGGTCCGAGATAGCTCTGAATGAATGTCGTCGAGCAATTTCTTGAGTGGCTTTAGGCCTGCTTCCTTGATGACGTCCTCATCTAGGCAAGAATTGTACGCAGCTTGAAGCTTCTTGAAATTGTCCTGTTCATCGGAGTTCCCCTCGGCCAGGTTCGCGGGGGCCGGCCCCTCCAGGATATGTCGAAGCAGCAACTGCGAGCTTTCTGCCATTATGGTGCCAGTGAAGGCATCGCCTTGATCGGGTCGCAGGTCATGGCGGTCACGCCAGCCAGCACAAACTAGCTCCTCGAAGTCCTCGCATGGGTCAAGGTCCTTGTAGTTGGGCGACAAATTGTACAGGATCTCGGAAGCAGCATGCACGCAAGCTGGTGTCAAACATGTTTCGGACGCAGAGCTGCGCTCATGGTCTTTTCGCATTGGGTGGCTTGGGCTCGTCCCAGGGCCATGTTGATGGACGAATGACACGCCGAGCCAGGCAAGGCAAGCAGCGCTCAGGAGCGCCGGGCCATAGCGATGTCGTAGAGAGCGAGGTTTCGCCTCTCGAGGTGGCAATACAGGCACCCTTAGCTTCTCGTTCATGGTGCAGAAATCTTTGGTGCGGCAAACACGATGTGCGTCGTGATTAGAGGCAGAAGGGGACAGCTGCCAAGTGATGACAATAGAGTCTGGGGTAACGGTACAGCACATTCGCGGGGCAATTAGATCGTCAGGCACCTAGCGGGTTACCCACGGCAACCATCACGGTGGCTACCTCTCAATGCACGGAGACCCTAACCTTCACCTAACCCTGAGTGCGTGTGGGATAAGTCTGACAGGAGAAACATCCCGTTCTTTTCGGCTTTGCAAGAAAAAGACTTGAAGGAGAGATGGCTGACGTCCATCTAACTGTGCACAAGTTGAATGGTTTGGTGGTGAGTCGCCGTGCCACCGCTCTCAGAGTATCGCAGGAGGGCTTGAAGTCACCGTGATGTCAAGTCTCGACTGTCTTTTCTTCCTATCTTGTACCAGTGCGGCTCAGGTCAAGGCTTTGTCCACGATTCGACACATTGCTTCAACTAATCAATCATCCCACCAAACGTGACATGGAATCCGGGCTGCACTCTGGATAGAAAAATAAGTTACCAGCTAAAGGAAGCGCGCATGGCGTAGAGCAGAATTGTGCCAGCAGTGTACTTGTTGCAGGGTAGGGATGTAGGCACCTACCTACCTACCTATCTAAGGTACCTTAAGGTATGGAAGGTAAAGTATGGCGTTTGTTCCAAGGGAGGGTGCCATGCCTTCAAGGGTGCGTGCCAGTGCACAACCTGGAAGCCACTTGCACCATGAACACGCAGCAACCACCCGAGTGAGCGAGGAGAACCATCACCTCGCAACGTCTCTCTTCTCGACGCAATCATTCTAGGCACTTGAAGCTGCCAAATATCAGCTTGCCTTACAACTATGGCAAACCAGGGCGTGCGACAGTGCATGCACGACATCACGCCGTATCTCCTACTGCTTGTCGCTGTGTCAACCCTTGGCTCCCTTCAATTCGGCTTCCACATTGTACGTGTCCAGAACACGTTGCAGGTTCCCCGTGCGCATTCTGCAGACATATGCTGACTTGTTACCTGCGCACTTTCAAGGCCGAGCTCAACGCCCCGCAAGATGTCATCACCTGCCGCAAGAAGTCCATCGCGTCGCGCTGGGTTCTGAATGCCCTCTTCAGCCGTGATGATTCAGCCCCAGACCCAACAGGCTGGCTCCCTGATTGCATTCCCATGACCGAAGCCGCTTTCGCTACGGTTTCGTCTGCTTTCATGGTTGGAGGTCTTCTTGGTGCCCTTGGCGCAGGACCCCTCGCGTCTAAGCGAGGACGTCTGCCGGCTATGCGGGCAACAGCTGTCTTCTTTGTCTGCGGTGCTGCTATCGAGGTCATCTCCGGCAGCGTGCCGCTTCTCGTCTTTGGCCGTCTGATTTCAGGTGTAGGTGCGGGTGCTTCTACTGTAATCGTACCTCTGTACATCAGCGAGATCTCGCCGCCAAAGGAGAGAGGCCTGTTTGGAGCCATGACTCAGGTCTCCATCAACGTAGGCATCCTCTCCTCACAGACCCTCGGCCTTTTCCTGAGCCATGGAGGCTCTTGGCGCTGGATTCTTGCCATAGGCTTCCACATCGCCGTAATTCAGGGTCTGGGACTACTCCTCGTACCGGAGAGCCCGGCCTGGCTTGCCGCACATGGACGCAGTACTCAAGCCAGAACTACTCTGCAGAGGATCCGGGGCAAGAACGTTGACATCGCCGAGGAGACCCAGGATTGGGACTGTGCATCTGACCAGGGTGACGACGATGCGGAGGATCAGCGCCTACTCGAAGCCTCCGAAATGGCACCCGCACGGAGCATACATACAGAGCATCTAGGGTTTGTCGATGTTGTCAAGGACCCTCAGTACCGGCCTGCTATCACCGCCGTCGTCGGCATCATGTTCGCCCAGCAATTCTGCGGCATCAACTCCATCATCATGTATTCAGTATCTCTCCTCGCCAACCTCTTGCCTGTCTCATCAGCTCTGCTCACCATCCTTATCTCCATCGTCAACCTCATCACCACCATTGCTTGCTCGCCATTACCTGATAGATTTGGTCGTAAGCGCTGCCTCCTGATCTCGATCATTGGTCAAGGATCGAGCGCCCTCGCGCTTGCCTTGTCGATTGTTTTCGAACTCAAGACCCTTTCTGCTTTGACGGTGCTTTCTTTCGTCGCCTTCTTCGCTGTCGGTCTTGGCCCGGTTCCCTTCATCATGGCCTCAGAGCTGGTCGGCCAGGAGGCAGTCGGTGCAACACAGAGCTGGTCCCTCGCCGCGAATTACATCGCCACGTTCCTGGTGGCGCAGTTCTTCCCCATTGTCAACAAGGCTCTGAACAGCTGGCTCGGTGGGAACGGCTGGGTCTACTTCATTTTTGCGGCATTTGCTGCCTTGTTCGCATTATTCGTGGCCTGGAATGTGCCGGAAACCAAAGGCAGGAAGAACGCAGATGAGGTCTGGGGTCGCACGCGCTATGTGGAATAAAGATGGATGAATACAATCAGTATTGACTACAAACTTGTGTTGCCCTGCTTTGCTGGCTGCAAGCTGGAACAAATGGTTCGCGAAGAATGACCCCTCAAACACGACTCCGGAATGCCCTCCGGCTTCTGACTGTCTGTTCCAGCTGCAAGACACCAGCCTTGACTCCGTCGATGATGTAGACATCGGCAGCCTTCTCCTCGCCGTACACTTCCACAGCCGTCTCTCGGATGATCTCTTCCAAGCCGGCCATCCCTCCACATCCCATTACCACAGATTTAACGGTCCCCGTAACGAGCAGCTTCTTGGTTGCTGCTTTCAACTTCGCCCTGACTTCTTCCTCAGGAACGGTGTGAAAGTCTCCCGCCGTCAGTCCAGTCGAAAAGACGCCGGCAAACTTGCTATTGGCATCGCCCTTGCCCTGGCCGATGAAGTGGTTCATCCCCTGAGACAGATGCTCTTCCCAGAACTTGCCTGTGGTAACAATGCCCCACTTCTCGCTGGTCTCCGGATCTCCAAGGATGGAGAGCGATGTGATGATGGACGCCTCGAAGATACCAGTGACGGCATTCGTTGTTTTCTGAGCCAGCTTTGGCACAAGAGTATGAACACTGAAACAAGCCACAAGGACGGCATCGTAGACGCCTTCTTCAATCTTTTTCATGATGTCATGATCGGACAAGACCGCCTCTGTGCTCGCCCTGATATCGGCATCGTCGTTGATGCTGCTTGGAGAGGTTGAAGGCGCGGTATAAGTGGAAATCTTGATATACTTCCATGGATATCAGTATGGACATGGTCGATAGCAAGACAAGACTCTTTGGGTCAGATCTTACATTCGGTAACGAGAGCTTCTTTGTGGCTGCCTCCATGCCCTCCGTCATGGACGAGGAGGAGTTGGGATTGAGAAGCAAGATATGGATTAGCGGCTCTGGTGCTGAAGCGGAAGCCATCGCGATGTCCAAATTCAGGGCAAACCCTACGATTCTCTGATGACTATGATGATGTTGAGAGTCTTGGAAAATCGCCCTCCTGAGTTGTATATGTATTTAATTGCGCAGATTAGAAATCATTTCACCACTGGCTCACTTAGACGGGTCCGCTTCAGCCTTTGAAGCCGTTATCGCGGGGTACCACGTGACTCCGCTGTTCAAGCTGGCCGCCTCTGACGACAGTGGGCAACGTAACCAGTGAAACGGCTGGGAGGTTGGAACCCCACCATCCGCCTCCACCACCTCGAGCACAGCTGCGTAGCATCCCATCGTCACCCTCATCACCGCCGTGGCTTGAGTGCTTGGACACGCCTCTCTCCTCCTCCCTCCTCTGGTCTCTTTTGAACGCAGAGACACTGCGCCAGTAATAGCCATGGCCAATACGCCCCCCATTGGTACGTTCGCAGCTGTCCCCTGACGCCCTTGAGCTCCCGAATGCCGTGCGCCGCATTTGCTGACCTCTGCTCCTCGATTCCTGTAGTGCTTGACGGCGGAACCGGCTTCCTCAAGGTCGGCTACGCAGCGCAGAACTTCCCCGAGCATCAGTTCCCATCTATCGTCGGCCGCCCGATCCTCCGGTCCGAGGAGAAAACTGATAATGATATCGTCATCAAGGACATCATGTGCGGTGATGAGGCCGCTGCGGCCCGGACCATGCTTCAGATCAGCTACCCTATGGAGAACGGAATCGTCAAGAAGTGGGATGACATGCAGCACCTTTGGGATTACACATTCAACGAGAAGCTCAAGGTCGATACGCGAGGACAGAAGATCCTCCTGACGGAACCACCCATGAATCCACTGAAGAACAGGGAACAGATGTGTGAGGTTATGTTCGACCGCTACGGCTTTGGAGGAGTCTATGTTGCTATCCAGGCTGTCTTGGCCCTGTATGCTCAAGGTTCGTGCCTCTTCCTGTTGCCCTTGGAAGCCTGCAAGAAAGCGGTGTTGACTGGGATCCTCCCCATCGTGTAGGTCTGAGCTCTGGTGTTGTCGTCGACTCTGGTGATGGTGTCACACACATTGTCCCCGTCTACGAATCCGTCGTCCTCAACCACTTAACCAAGCGTCTCGATGTTGCTGGTCGCGATGTCACTCGCAACCTGATCAAGTTGCTGCTCCGCCGTGGCTACGCCCTCAACCGAACTGCCGACTTTGAAACCGTGCGCCAGATCAAGGAGAAGCTCTGCTACGTCTCCTACGACCTCGAGCTGGACAAGCGTCTGAGCGAAGATACAACAGTGCTTGTTGAGGATTATACGCTCCCCGACGGACGTGTGATCCGTGTTGGTAGCGAACGATTCGAGGCACCCGAGTGTCTCTTCCAGCCCCACCTTGTCGACAGCGAGTCCCCTGGTCTCGGCGAGTTCCTCTTCAACACTATTCAGTCCGCCGACGTGGACATTCGGGCATCGCTCTTCAAGGCGATCGTACTGTCGGGTGGAAGCAGCATGTATCCCGGCTTGCCATCCCGTCTGGAGAAGGAGCTGAAGCAGCTCTGGCTGACACGCGCCCTGCAAGGCAACCCAGAGCGGCTCAGCAAGTTCAAGGTGCGGATAGAGGATCCGCCAAGGAGGAGACACATGGTATTCCTGGGTGGAGCGGTATTGGCCAACATCATGGCAGACAAGGAGAGCATGTGGGTGACCAAGGCGGAATGGGAGGAACAAGGACCGCGAGTGCTGGAGAAGTTGGGGCCACGATAAAGAGGGGCTGGGCGGGATCATGGGAGGAGGGAAAATGTCATGCTAAGAAGAGTTGGAGCATTCTGATGATAGCGCCGCACAGTTTAAGAAAAAAAAAGTTGGAACAGTCCGAAGACACACCCGTGTCATAGGATTTCTGTGTGTGTCTGCTTGTATTGTAGGCAGCTTGAAAGCCACCCAGTGGACCAGCACGCTATGAATTGTCTATAGCAGTTAACATGCGCTTTCATGTCGATGACGAGGCTTTGCGAGGGTGAAGCTGGCTGCTTGATCTTCTCAGACCCCCCCCCGTCTCCAAGAATTTAGATTTCGACTTGCCAGCAAGCTTCTGCGCAAACGTCCGTCTAAGTTGAGGCAGCCGGTGGAAGTTACCGCCATGCCATTATCGCTGCTTAGTCATTTCAGGTGTTTGCCCCAAAAGTCCCCTGTAACGCAAAGCACATGCACCGGCACAGGCACACGCATGCAGGCCGGCGGCTACTTATCTATCCTCATCTCATCAACTCCCCATCCCCGTCGTCCTCTCGCTATCTACTTTCCCTGTTCGACTCTGCGCTCGTTGCGCTCGCTTTGCAGCATCAGCTCGACATCGCCAAAGTAGCCTCGTCCCACCCGGGACAATCTTTTGTGTTCTTACACCTCCCCCCCCGCAAACACAAACACAAGCAGCCTAGGAAACAAAGCACACGCCAGGTGACTCCGCAAGTCATCAACCCCCAACCCCACAAGAGGAGTCCAGGCGGCCGCGCGCGGCGTGTTTATTGAATTGAGAATATCTCAGAGGCAAGCACAAGTGACGAAGAAGAAGAAGAAACCAAAAGCAGGGTGCGCAATCCAGTGCAGCAGATCGGACCACGCCCGAAAAGTCTCGATTTTGATAATCGACGGGCCTGGCCGACAAATTCCAGACACGCTGTTTTGCTTCTTGCCGACGTCAGATTTGCATGCGCTCTCCCGACGGGACCACATGGGCCATTCTATATCGTATATTGCCTACGAGGACTCCACACGCAGATCTCAGCGCGGACGTACTGCTAAACGCCATCGGTCCGTTTAAGGTCGCGCATGTAAGCATTCGCGGGGTGTCTGTGTCTGCGTCTTGTGTGGTTGTGCTGCTGATATTACCCGTGCGAAAGTCGACTGCCCTACGGACAAGCCCCTTTTGGTTCATGGCTTGTTCGCTACTACGTTGACGATCAACACCAACAAGGTTTTGGAAGAGGTGAGCCTGCCCGTCCAAAGCCACCAACGCAGGAGCCGGAGACCTGTCAGTTGAGGCACGCGCATGCCTGCTCCAGACGACGTGCATCGCCAGGGTTGAAGCGGTGGTTGGGTGTGGCTCGCTGCAATCCAGTCTGTACCAATTTCAGGCCCTTTCTGGCACGACTGGTTTCATTTCAGAGCGTCGGAGAGAAAAAAAAAGAGAGAGAGAAAAGAGAGTGGAAACCAAAAAAAAAGAAGAGACTGAATGACAACTTGGCTGCTGGAAAGAGAGGAGCAGCAAGACCCTGGTAATGAGTTTGACGAACCCGCCATCAGTGGCTTCAGGCCCTGGAAGTGGTGGCAGAGCTCAGGCGTTGAAGCGAGGGTTGCAAGCAGCACAAGACGGTACGTGCATGTTCTCTTCTTTTCATTCATCATTGACGAATGATTTTGCCTCCATCTGATCATCTCTCACTCTACCACCCCCCCATTTCTCACTGTCTCCCTCTTTCACTGGGTTTCTGCCGTATGTTATGTTGTCATGTTGTGTACAAGTACAAGCCCCCTGTACATGCGTCATGACCCAAACTCCACACCTCCTTGAACTAAAAAGTGGCCGGCGGATCGGATCTGACAGTGAGCGACTGCATCTCTCCGTTCCCCATCCTCGTTTCGTTTTCTTTTACCCGACTCGCTGTACCCGTACCGATGCCTCCGACTTAGGACCCTTGGATTTTTACTTGGGGCCGGCTCTCACTCACCTCCTCCAACTCCACATTCAACTCTCGATGCTTTGTCCTGTTCCTCCGCTGGTTGATCTTTTTCGTCTGCTTCGTTGCTGTTCCTTCATCCTTAACTCATTTCTCCCACCTCCGTAGTCTCAGCCACGGTCGAGACACGGAGCTGTCCATCAAAACCACTCATTTTTACTTCTTCAGAACCCTTTTTGTATCCTCCCCCTCCATACCTTAGATCCTCTTCACTCCCCTCCACCGTGGCCATGACAGAGGCCATCTCGCCCCATATCGACACCTACCTCGCGTGAACCCTCAAGCACAATTTCATCCCTCTCGAGGCCATGCCTCTTCGTCTCCGTCCCGGCTCCTCCTCCTTCTACCCCCACACAACCTCCTCTCTTTCACCCTCGCACTCTCATGCTCACCATCGCCGCCACCTAGAAGACCGTCCCGGCAGCTACACGCCAAAAGTCAGAGTTGCCGATCGCTACCGCATCGTGGGCTTCATCAGCAGTGGAACGTATGGCCGCGTATACAAAGCCGTCGGCCGTGTTGCCGGCAACCAGGTCGCCATCAAGAAGTTCAAGCCGGACAAGGAAGGCGAGCAGGTCAGCTATACGGGTATCTCGCAAAGCGCCATCCGTGAGATGAGTCTGTGCTCCGAGCTTGGTCATCCCAATGTTATCCGCCTTGTGGAAATCATCCTTGAAGACAAATGCATCTTCATGGTCTTTGAGTACGCCGAACACGACCTCCTCCAGATCATCCACCATCATACGCAACAACCTCGCCATCCGATCCCTCCCGCCACCGTCAAGAGCATCATGTTTCAGCTCCTCAACGGCTGCCAGTATCTGCATACTAACTGGGTTCTCCACCGTGATCTCAAACCAGCCAACATCATGGTCACTTCCCAGGGAGAAGTCCGCATTGGCGATCTCGGCCTTGCCCGTCGCTTCGATAAGCCTCTGCACTCCCTCTTCAGCGGCGACAAGGTTGTTGTCACCATCTGGTACCGTGCGCCGGAGCTCATCCTGGGGTCCTACCACTACACTCCTGCCATCGACATGTGGGCTGTTGGCTGTATTTTCGCCGAGCTTCTCTCCCTGCGACCAATCTTCAAAGGTGAAGAGGCCAAGATGGACTCCAAGAAGCAAGTACCTTTCCAACGTAACCAGATGCAGAAGATTGTCGAGATAATGGGCATGCCAACCAAGGACCGCTGGCCTCTCCTTCCAACCATGCCTGAATACAACCAACTCAACACCGTCCAACCACCATCCTCCAGCTCACATCACCACCACTCCCACCATCGCAGCTACCCTACCACTTCCAATCTCGAAAAATGGTACTATAACACCATCAACCACGCCACAAACTCGTCCTCTTCCTCGTCTCCATCTGCCCCTCTAGCCTCTCTCGGCTCAGAGGGCTACAAACTCCTCGCTGGCCTCCTGGAATACGACCCGGTCAAGCGTCTCACCGCTGCACAAGCTCTCCAGTCGCCCTTCTTCAGCACCGGTGACCGCGTGAGCATGAACGCATTTGAGGGTCTCAAGACCGAGTATCCGCACCGCCGAGTCAGTCAAGACGACAACGACATAAGGACCAGCAGCCTCCCCGGCACGAAACGCAGTGGACTCCCGGATGATTCATTACTACGCCCAGCGAAAAGGGTCAAGGACTAGCCATCCGCATTCATCCCGCGCTGCCAACAAACGTCGACCTTCCTTAGACCAATGGATCAATACCTTCCGCAGAGCTTACCGGCAGTCAACAGAGCACAAGACTAGCGCTCAAGGCTCATACCAGGCCACAATTACTTCCAGAGCAACTTCCAGAAAAGCTACAGCCACGTTTCCTGGGTCCGAACACTTCAGACTGCTCAAGCCCCAAGTATGGCCATGGGGTTTACTTTGGGGGGAGCAGTAGACCCGTCGATACCGCATTTGTATCCTACAGAAGATCTGCTACCTCCATCACAACTCTATCCTCCTCCCCACCGACCAGACATGCGTTACCCACCCTTTTTCCCTCCTCAAAGCGCAACATCACACGGCTTCAGGAATCTTGCTGTACGATTGAACCCCTGAATGACACTAAATGACATTGGAACTTCAGCCCTTCAGTACAATCCTTCATCTTGAGGGGGATTTGGGTTCTAAGCCCGCGTTTCTTATTTTTCTCTCTGGGTCATGGATGCTCTCGGGCTCGTTGGTTTAGGCGTTTGTTTCTCTAGTCATGTCTGTCCCTTCCTTTTAGGACCCATCCTGAGAACGGCGTCGGAGTTGTGTTGTTCTTCTCGGGATTGATCACCCACTCATTCCCCACAAAGCGATGAGGTTTCAAAACCTCCTACACTTCCAAGGCATTGTACATATAGAAGAGTCTAGCATCAAGGTCAAATGTACTTGAGTGAGGGGGCGTGAGGTTCTTCTTCCAGTCATGAAATGAGCACGGCACAAATAACGATTCAACTATGAGTTCTGTCATTAGCTATATACACACCGTCTTAAGCCCATTCCTTCCTCTTGGTTTCCGATACGACATTAGGCAAGTCTTTACAGCCCTTTTCCATTTGTAACGGTTGCATAAGGTAGGTCGATAGCCAATTTAAACCACACAACAAATACAATGACTCAGAAGACACACAAGTCGTAAAAGAGAACGGAAGAATGTAAGTTTCATAAGCACATTATTACAATATCAGTATAAGGAAGTCCCCATCCATGGTCCTCCCCCTTCGCTGCCCGAGAAGAACACAGATTGGGGGGAAATAGCAGATTTCCCGTCTACATCCGATACATGCATTTGCCCCTATTCCCTCCACCACTCAGTGTTAACCACATTGAAATAATACAAAGAAGTAAGGGTAAAAGTCCAACCGGGTTTGATTGCGGTGGGGGTAAAAGAGAAATCAACTAAGTTGGTATCGTGGCGGAACGACGAAAAGAGGACAGGAACGCAAGGGGCTTTGATTCTGGAAGAGGAAGAAGCAAGCCACGCTAAGATATACAAAGACATGGGATGATACATGGCATTTTCCCCGGCCCATTATGCTCTTCCACGGTTGGGGTGCTGGCGCATGAGACTTCGACATTTTCCTGGACAAGCTACCGCTCTTTGTCAAGATGTCGATGCGGTAGTCGTCGTCGGCCTTTCGGAGAGTAGAGCCATGCAGAAGAAGAGTTGTCCATGACATGTCGTCCGTGGCGGCACCAGGAATAGGATCCGCTTCATGACGGATTGACGGGAGAGGAGGTCGGGGATATCAGGACCAAAAGAACAGGCCCCCACTGGTGGATGTAATCGCTATTTCCTGCCCCCTTGCCATACTGGTTTTCTTTCTCTTCAGTCCAGAGTGGACCTCTTATCACAGTCAATCGCACTGGTTCCGCCATTTTCGCTTAAACAGACTTGTACGTCTTAAACCGGATCGGAATCGTCGGTAGAAAAGCTAGACGCTGTTTACTTCTTCGCAGGCGGAGCCGGTGGTGCCTTGACGTTGTTCGACAGCCATGCCAAGCCCTCGAGGAGTCCCTCTCCGGTGGTCGCACAGCTGGGAACAACGTACCAGACCTTGTCCTTGAGCTTGGACAGCTGAAGAGCCTCGGTGACTTCCTGGGGTTTCATAGCTAAGAATAATCGGAATAAGCCAATTGCCACTTTCATCTGCTGGGGAAAGAATACACAGATTGAGAAATACATGGAGAGAGGGATGGAGAGAAAGTAGCGTACCTTCTTGGAGATCCTGCTTGTTGGCAAAGACAAGTAGCAAGCTGTCCTTCATCTCGCGATCGTTGATGATTCTATGGAGTTCCTGCCGAGCTTCATCCATACGCGCACGGTCGCACGAGTCGACGACAAAGATGAGACCCTGGGTACCTGTGTTCACGAATAAGTCAGCACCCCTGTTCTTCCCTTCCATGTAGAAAAGCACGCGTCTTCACACGATGCCAAATCGGAACCAAAGCCAGGGGAGGAGGGCTTACCGCTGAAGTAATGCCTCCACAAGGGCCGAATCTTGTCCTGACCACCAACATCCCAGACATTGAACTTGACATTCTTGTAGGTGACAGTCTCGACGTTGAAGCCGACGGTAGGAATGGTGGTGACGTCCTGGCCCAGCTTGAGCTTGTAGAGGATGGTGGTCTTGCCGGCGGCGTCGAGGCCGAGCATGAGAAGGCGCATCTCCTTCGATCCGAAGATCTTGTTCATCATTTTGGAGAGTTGGCCGCCCATGATCGCGGGTTCGAAAGGCGCTTGCTGTACGAAGATGAAGCACGCGCAAGGGAGGGCTGATTGCTTCTCAGGAAAGGGTGTTTCGGGAAGTTCACAAGCTTCCAACCTAGGCCGATGTCGAGGAAAAGGTATGGACAGTGTTAGGGTCGACTCTTGCGATCTAGGTCCAGATCAAAATTCCTTGTCAGTTACTGTTTGCAATGCCTCACGTCCCCAATCAGGCGCGTCGAAACCTCGAAGAATTGCACGGAGATGGGGCCAGAATTGGGTTTTCATGGAAAAGAAAAAGGAGGCCACACACCAATTTCCCTTCGTTTCAGTCAGCTAGCCAAGGCTTTGAGAAAACCAAGTCGAAGCAAGCGGCTTTCGGGGGGGGGGGATGAAGGCAAGTCAGGCGTGTGCAGTCGTGAGGAAAAAAGGGGAGAAGGGGTATCGCGAAAGGAAAGGAAAGAAAGCAGAAGCTCGAGTCGTAGCCGGTCGGAACAGATCAGATTTGGAAACGCTTCGTTAACAAGGTGTGTATGGTGGAGGACGACGAGCAGGAGGAGTCTGCACAGGAAAGGAGGAGAGAAGAAAAGGAGTGCTCGTCTGTCGCGATCCGGTGGAGGTGGCGCACGTGTGTGTGTGTGGTGGGCGAGATGAGATGAGATGGCGGAGTCTTTCTTTCAGTCCAGTGGGATCAGGGAGGAGGGGTTCGACTTTACTTCCATCATGATGATGTTACAGTTACAGGGAGTACCTGAGTCTCAGGCACAGACAGGCGGAAGGGACTAAGCCAGCTTGAAGCTAAACAGTACTATCATAGTGGTAGTAGTGTGCCTTGGTAGGTACTGTTCAGGGATTGACGGGACTGGATTCTAACGGTGAGATCCTAGCGTCACGGGTGTTCCTGGCAGCAGTGCTTCCGCTCCGCGTTTAGGTACCTGTGCTTACCTGGTAGTTGTAAATTAAGGTACGGCCTCCATACGGTACCGGTACCTGGTAGTAAGTACTATTGAACCCTAGGTTGCACCGCCATTCAGGGGTACATTCAGGGCCTTACCTTTACAGGCACCGGGCATTGCCGTGCGCCTTTGCAGGTTTGTTTCAGTGGTTCTACATAGGGTAAGAATAGGGGACCAGACAAATATCATAACTCCTCAGGTCATTATGGAAATGCGGAAGACAGGCCCGACCATCAATTAAGCCCCCTGAATCTCAACGACCGACGGTAATGACTGGGAACAGGTAGGCAGGATCTAACATATGTAAATTCTAAGTTGGCTATTCCACTCCGTCAAGCTTTCATGCCAGGGATCCTTGCCTTGTAGATACGAGTCGGGAGTAGATCCAACTGTACCCTGCCTCAAGCTTCAAGGACCTCTTGGCACGAACATCAATGCCATGAACGCGGCTGATAGCTCGAAACGTCCACATTCATGTGTGTTTGTCTGTTATCGAGTGGCTTTGTTGTTTTTTTCATCGCACATCAAAGCTCAAGTACGACCGTGCTGTGTAATAAGAGACACGAGAAAAAGAAGTCCGATATTGCTCCCCTCCCAGAACGCCAGTCTACCGAAATAAACATATTGTCCCATGCCCTTGAACCGATAATCCGCTCATCTATGTAGAAACTCACCAGTCCCCTTTTTCCCCTTGTTCCTTTTCCCCTCACGGTCTATACTCAATGACAAACCTCCTTTCCACTTGCTGCACCGTCTCCTGGTCGTTCTCTCCCTCGAACTTGAGATTCACCTTGGGTTCCTCCCCTTCCTCCAGGTCGGCCTCGTCTTCCATACTGTGCACTTCGGCCTTGTAGAACGTCGTCGTTTGAGGATACAGCGCGAGAACGATCTGACCCTTCTCCCACGGCTTCAGACCCTTGGCTTGGCTGGCCGGTGCGATGGCGATCATGCTCTTGGCAGTCGTTCGGTATTCCTTCTGCTTGCTGGGGTCCTCGGGCTCGATGTCCAGAACCTTGTACCGTCGTGCCTTGCCCTCGCCGATCACTTGTGCCACCTTGCCCAGGATCCAGTCCGACGCATTGTCTCCGCTGGCGACGGGTCGGAAAGCCACAGAGTCGCCCTTGGTGAAGACCGCTTGCGCCTTGCGGTTCGCGCTCGAGGAGCCTCCCGCACCGCTTCCCACAGACCCTTGAGGTTCGACGCTGTCGGCCTTGGGTGGCATGCTGTCGCGTTCGCGGTCACGATCCTTCTCCCGTTCTTTCGATCTGGCACGGTCTCTCTCCCTCTCCCTCTCCCTCTCTCGTTCACGTTCACGTTCACGTTCCCTGTCTCGCGCACTGCTCGCCCGCTCGCCGTACTTCCTTGACGAGCTGCCTGCCAGTGGGCTGGGACCCGGTGACTCTGCTGCCGTGTCGAAATCGTAGAGAGCCGCAGCTGCGACGCTGTCTCCTCTGCCACCCCGCTTGCCGCTCGGTCCGGCAGCAGCCGCCTCCTGCCCCTCCTTCGCGTCGACGACGCCCTTGATGATCTCCAATTGCGTGATGACAGCCTGGAGTTTTGTGACGCACGTGTCCGCATTCTTGACACCCTTCCGGCAAGCTTCCTCCATGGACTTGAGCTTGCTCCCCGGTATCCTGTCCGAGTCCATGGCACCGACCTGTTTGTCCATGTCGAGCAACTGGGTCAGGTTTTCGTTGTCGGCATTGATCGCCGCTATGATCTCGTGCAGTGCCGGTTTGCAATTCTCCCATATGTTGGCCTCCTCCCCGTGACCCGAGTTGCCATTGTTGTTGCGGTTGGCGCCGCGCTTGTTCCGACTGCTCATGTCTCGTTGCTGCTTCGACGGGCTGAGCGTGTCGTGCGCGGGGCCAAGGTTCGTCTCGAGCTCTCTGGCATAGCGATTTCTGTTAGCCATGATTGTGCCTCCTCGACGGGGGTTCGTCCTCGACGAGGCAGGCCCCTGACGGTCTCCAAATAATGATGTGACGGGGTAACTATGGGGGGGGTTCGATAGTATGTGCGGGTCTCATGCAAGTCGCCAATGTTGGGTTATGTATGGGCCAATGCGCCTAGTTCCCATGTGCACGCGCACGCGCAGGAGTATTGTGCCAGGAGAATGGGAGAGGGCGACCAACCTGGAGTGAAACCAAATAAAAAGAAGCAGTCGCGTATAGGAGGACCTCCTTGTAAAAGTCTTGAAGACTGGTCAGAAGGGATCAGATAAGGGGGAAGCGCGATCTGGTTTCCACCGGTCGGTCAAGGTTAAGCGACACAACAACGAGATGATGGCGGCCTGCGAACAGTGACTTGACCCTGCGGCGGTGGCGGGCTCAAGGGAGAACGAAATTTGGAAGGAAAGAGATGGCAAGAAAACTCCAAGTGCGTCGAAACGCCGCGGGTTGGCCCTTTTAAAGGGCTCAAGGGGGCTTCTGAGAGGTGAGAGGGCGGCCTGCGCACTTGAATGAAAAGTATATTTCCCGGATGATTGAGGTCATCCGAGAGACGGTTCTGAGGTTATGAGATCAAAGATACGCAGCGCACAGGCAATGCGCCGGCCGGCTCAAGGTTGCTGTCGCGTGGATGGAGGGGGGCTGGCATTTCAGGCGCCCCGGCAGAAACCTAGCGGGGTAGGCGGTGAACCTTGTGTCTGCCTGTCAACCTTCACCTCGTACAGTGAAAGTGGGGGACACCAGTTGGAGGCGATTGCTTTGCTGGACTGGGCTTGTCTGTCACATGGCTAGAGCAATATCATCACTGAATTGCCTTTTTTAACAGTATCCATTGTTGGTTTTTTTTTTCCCAGTTCAGATGCCCTTGTACGCCAGTGTCAGTGTTTCGGGCCTACATTTTTCGTCGTTTATACACGACGACCCTGCCAACAAATCAAATTCGTTGCATGGAAGAACGCTATCGCAAATCCTCGTCTCTCACTCATAGCTTTTGCTTCGTCTCTTCCACCTCACAGAATGCCTTGAAAGTCGTAAACTCATCATCTTTCCCGCCAACCGTCGACTCCAGAACGCATTCTGCCGTTGAGCCCACAAAAAACACGTAACCTTCCTTCATCTCGTGGCTCGTTGGTCCCACAGAGATCTTGCCCTTGCCCCCTGTGCAGATGACGATGCTGGGCCCATCCAGCGGCTCGAACGTTGCTTTTGCCTCTGGTCCTCGCAAGACTGTGCGAACGACGGCAAACTCCTCGATGGGGGGGTCGTACAGGATGACCTCTGAGCCTGAACTGTAGCCGTGGCGGTTGAGCGTGGCGTAGGGGTACTCTGTCGGTGACATCTTTTGCTCGTCGATGGGAGCATAGTTGTAGGTCAGCATATCCACTAAGGTGTTGACATCTTTGAACTTTGGGGTCAATCCTGCGCGGACGACATTATCCGATGCGGCCATGCACTCCATAATGTCTCCGGAGATGTAGGCATGGATATCGTCAGCGACGAGGAACAGAGCTTCGCCGGGCTGCATGTGAACGAAGTTGAGGAAGAACAGAACAAAAAGGCCAATATCAGCCCCGTACTGGCCATGGAGTCGCTGCACGAGCTCTCCAAGCACGTCGCCAGAGGTTGAGGCCACACCACTGCCGGCGAAATTGCTGCCTTCTGACTTTGCTTGTTCCACGAGGTTGGGAATCTCCTTCTCCACCTCTTCCTGCGACGACGACATCAATCCAGCGAATGCCTTCTTCAGGGCCGCCTTCTTCTTCTCATCAGAAACACCTGTGTTGCCGCCTGCAGCAACCTCCTTGAAAGCTTCAGCATTGGCCTCGCCAATCAACCGCCGTAATGGGGCAATGGCATCGAGGAAATGCGCAATCTCGCCCAATGGTCTGAAACCGCAAAGGCCCTCGAACGGAGTGATGGCAATTGCCATCTCGGGCTTGTGGTTGTCATCGGGGTAGTTCTTCGGATCCTTCGCGTGGAGCTGCTCGGCAAGGCCCTTGTTCGGGTGAGCCTGAATGGAGAGGGCCTTGTTGATGGACAGAACCTTGAAGAGGAATGGGAGTTTGGAGCCGTATTTAGCGGAGACGGTCTGAGAGAGCAGCGCTTGGTTCTCGGACATGAGATCGATGAGTGAGCGGCCGGTGGTGACGTCCTTTGACGGGTTCGAGGGGTGTGTGCCCATCCAGAGCTGTAGCAGGTCAGGTTAATTCAGGAATGAGGACAGAAGTAGCAAGCGGCGACAATGGAGGCCTACCTCGGCGTACGGCTTGTCGGATTGGATCGAGAAACCCTCAGCAGGCGTGGCGGCAGCAAACTTGGCGGCAGCAGAGTCGTTTCCCTTCTTCCCCCACTCATAGGAGTTGACGCCGCACTGAAGGCGCAGGAGCGGGACCTGCATCGTGAAAGACGTTTCCGTGGATCTTGGGGGAAAGGGGCAGAGATGTATACGTGAGAAGAGTCGAAGAACCAATCGAAGCGGATCAAGTTGAAGAAGAAGGAGAAGGAGAAGGAGAGTAGTAGGAAATGGAACGCAGGGAGTGTGACGAGGGAGGATGTGTGTTGTAGAAGGTCAAGTTCGGTCAAGCTTGGTGATGACGAGCCCCGCGCTAAAGGTGGGCATTTTGGTCATTTTGGTCACTGTGGCGCCTCTGCCAGGGGAGCTACCCCGCCGTGGAGGGCCTGTGGATCAGTGACACTACCACGTTACCACCATCACCACAGACTAAAGTACCATAGTTGTACTAAGATCGATCCCTGTCAGACGAGATCCGAGAGCCCTACGGTAATAGGTATCCCCTCAAACAGTCGGAAGGCTACAACCCTCCACTTTGCCTAGGGTTATCAATATTATCCGATCGGTACTTAGCAACCATCAACATTCAGGTATAACCATCACTTAAAACTTGTCAAGATGAATGTACCTTGCTAAGGAAGATCCGGCCCTGGTACATTGACACCAGGCAAATTTGGAGGGAAGTCATGTATCTACTCTTGATTTGTTCATAATCCCTGAGTGTAGCCTTCCGACTGTTGAGGGGATGGGGCTTTCGTTGTGTTCTGAGGACCAAGGCATCCATCCCCTTCGATCTGCATCTGCTTTCAGGACCACAACTTTACTTGCGACCTTCAGGGGTTGAAGAAAGTCCTCTCTAATCTTCGATGCTCAAGTTAGACTCCCAGCAGGTGGTTAAGATTACAGCTTCTGATGATCCATTTGAAACAAAGTGATTGGCCAATCGAAAGTAATATGCCCAAGATGCCTCTGCTTCTCACTGAGAGCTTCTCTCAATACTGGCAAACTGGGCATCATCATTCAGATATACTTTCCATTCAGCCCTCAGTCCATATCAGGGCCAATTTTTGATAGTACCTTTCGTATGGTTGGTTCCCTAGCACACTTGGTGACGGAGGTTTGCCATCCTCAATTCAGCTCAACCTCCTCCTAGTTTCGGGTACACTGCCCTGAACCATCGCACGAAAGACCTATTTGTCCGATTTGCCCGCTAATCCATCCTGTTCGCTTGGTACCCCTTGAGGCATTGCAATGCATCTCAGACTCGCGAATCACAGCTCACTTGGTGCATGGCCACCACCAGCACGAACCGGCCGATGTTAATCCGGGCTTACACGTTCATCGCCGACCCCTGTCCAAGGCGGCCTAGGCAACCTCTTTAATCTCTATCAACACTGGCCATCACAACTCTCCACACGCAAACCAGCCATAGCCCCGCGGAGGTGGCTGACATTGACTGTGCCTATAATCTGATCACATCTCATTCGAAATTACCGGATCTCTCCAAAATCTCATTTACCGTAGCTCGCGGTTAATCTCGGTCCGTCATGGCTGAAGGAAGCTCTGCGGCAGCCTCACAGTCCTACCCAGACGACGAGAAAACCACCACTCAATCCTTCGGCAGCTCTTCTCATAGCTCGCTCACACCATCTGCCTCACCTGGATTATTTCCTGACTCGAATCATGATGCATCTGCAGCATTACCCTGCGATATTGCTCATCCTCGACCCCGACGCCGGCCAATTCCCAGGAAAGGCCACAACAAGTCTCGCCTCGGTTGCTACAACTGCAAGCGCCGTCGCGTGAAGTGTCCCGAAACTTTGCCTGCCTGCGAGCCATGCCATCGTCTCGGCCTTCGCTGCTCTTACCCTCAGACTGAAGTTTCACAGCTCGTATCTCTGCCGGTCGTGCAGTCGTCGTCATCAAGACCGCGTGGTGCGTTGTCACAGGGTCATGGTCAGCTCTCCATGACGGATTTGCACTTCTTTCATCACTTCCTGTTCCATGCTTATCCTGGACTGCCTATCTGCGGAGAAAAGATATGGCATGAAGTTGCTCAATACTCTCACGGTGTAAGTCGCCTCTTCTGCCGGAACCAGGCGGCCATTAACCCGATTATCTTTGTATGTCCCCAAGAATCATCCGCTGACAACTCAGAAAGTTCGACTTCTTAGCCCACGCAATCCTCGCCCTCGGCGCCTCTCATCTGTCCCTCTGCGCTTCAAAAGACTACACTTCCCCGGCTCTCACCCATCGCGTCACTGCCATAACGTCTCTCAATGCCGCTCTCATCACGCCCTGCAAGACCAGGGAGGAAGGAGACGCTCGCTACGCAGCCCTCATGGCGCTGACGTTCCAATCATCCTACATGGCTGACGGGATGCAGGAGTTTCTCATGATGCTCCGCGGGTGCAGCGTTTTCGCCAACAGTTCGCTATTCAAATTCGAAGAGTCTGCTTTTCGCGTGTTTTCAATTGACAGCCACGTCCAGAGACTGGTAGAGATCAACGGCGGGTTTGACATGGGATTTTCTGACCCTGCTACTCTCGATGCTGCACTGAAATCATTACGGGCGATTGCTCCTCTGAGCTCGAGTGTCCTGGAGATCGCCATCGTTTCGACACTTCAGAGGATCCTTCAGATGTCAAGAGCATCAACCGTCGGCGGTAAATGCAGCCTCAATCCACTCCCACCGTGAATCACCAAAGTCGAGATACCAAAGACTAACAAAACTTTTTACCACTCCTCCAGCTTTCAGTGAACTCTGCCGTGCTTACGCACTCTTCTCGGAAGCCTCGCCACCTGACTTCTCTCTCATTTCCGACCCGAAGAACCACGTCGCCCAAGTTCTCCTCTGTCATTTCTTTGTGATAGAATATATTCTCGCCACCACCGCCCTGGCACCCGTCTCGCTGTCGTTTCGCTTTCAGAGAAATGTAGTGACTGCTTGGGCTCAGCAAGTGTCGCTGAATGTCCCCGGGAGTTTCAATGAGCATGTCAAGTGGCCACTCACGTGTATCGCTCGATCCGATAGAGATTGGGACCTGAGGTTCAGCAGACAAAAGGTACTTGAGGAGGCATGCCCCTGAAGACCTTGAAAATTTTGAGCAAGGCGTCACCGGCCACATGCGGGCGCCTATGTCTGACTACTACCTGACTCAGAAGTATCTTGCTTGAAGGAGCCTCAGGAGCTGTTCCAACGAAGTATCTTTCAAGCAACGGTCTTGCATAACTGCCTTGCCAAACCAGGATATCACAGATTCTCACAGTCACCTCAGCTGGTCCAAGATTTACAAACAGACGTTATTCCCTTTTTTTTAGATTATGTAGGCTACACGATAGGTTTCGCCAGCCGCCCCTTATCCTTAAACAATCTCACCTCCCTACATTTTCTCGCAACATCGCGGCCGCCCTCCAAATTCACCTTTTCCCACACAAAGAATGTGCCTCCAGAATGAAGCAAGCCGGCCGAGCAACAACGAGTTTTCCGCCCTCCCCTCCCTTTCCAACACCACGGCCGACAGCATCCAAGCTTCGGCGCGTTTTTCCAAGATTCTTCCACGGTTTGTCAGACTGATTCAGCGAAAGCGATCGAGCTGATAAGGGGCGGCACAGAAAAAAATCGACAAAACTGACTCGGCCTCCATGGTTGGATATGTACAGTACTCGTTCTGCAAAACCATGACAATGATGGATTGCAGCGAGCCCGACAGTGATCGCACGCCATGGGTGGCCTGAAACGACCCATGAAGCTGAGCTACATTGCGACCCCGTGTAGTTACTTGTTCTCTCAACCAAGCGGTCGGGTACATGGGGAGAACAATCGGAGAGCGCGTGTGATGAGTGTTCCGTTCCAATGGTCGACAAATGCCAAAAGAAATAAAAAACAAAAAAAGCACCGTTGCAGTCACCGCAAACAAAGAAGATGAGCATCTCAAACTCAGAGGTCGGTCATGAAAGGACGGAATATTCTGAGGCCAGATTAGACAGAAATGCCAGCCGATGAAAAGAAAAACAGTACAATAACAGAACGAAGACGTGTACAAAAACGAAGCAAAAAAGGAGTCAGCGCAAGCAAGATGAAAGGGACATCAAAGAAGTTCCAAAGCTTTTTTTTTCTTTTTCTTTTTGTTTTTCGTTTTTGGATGGGGGTGATCTCCAAGGTCTTTAGCCGCGCGATCCCGGAAGTGTTCTTCCAGCATTGCCAATATCAATATCAGTGTACTTCAACGGAGCCTTCAACGGTGTCGAACGAAAGCTCTCGACTGAGGCTTGGGTGGGGAGGGTTGGCGCAACGGGCAGGATGGTACCACCACTGTGGGTAGGGGAATCCCGACGGTACTGGGTGGTATCTGAGTACCGATGCTGAACCTCTGGGTGAATGTGCTGCCGGGCATCTCCTGCGTGAGAGCCCTCAAGGGCAGCCTCTGTCTGCGGCTTTCCAACCACACCGCTGTGGTCCACTTGAATACTGCCTGGAGTCGGAGCTGAGTCAAAGGGGACACACGGGGTAGTCGCCGGGGAAGGATGGCTCCTAGGAGGAGAAGCACCTGGAGCCCTGCCGTGGGAGAGGGGCACGGAGGTTGCGCGATGCACAGTTCCAGTGGGAGGAACAGGTTGGCTCTCTCCTGAGAATCCAGGGTTTGGCGACTGTCTGGTGATGGACATGGCTTGGTTCGTATCACCGGGCATGCCGTTGAGGATGGGGTAGGCACCTGGTCCACTAGGTCCAGCGACGTTGACCACGGGAGCTGGACGGAAGGCCAAGGTGGACATTGGGCCGTTCTCACCATACTGAGCCGAAGGAGGTTGGCTTGTGTCTGCATTGCCTATGAAGATGGTGGCCTGGGGCTGGCTTCTGGGTTGTTGCTGTTGCTGGTGTGCTAGGTTCCGGTAAGGAACAATATAAGGCTCCGCCGGGGTGTTGGGAGACAGGTTGTACGGCAGTTGATGGGGCTGTCCTGATTCAGGATGCCAGACCCGAGCATTGCTGCAAGACGCAGAGTCACCTCGGTAGGTATAATGCCCCGGGGTGAAGAGTGCCGTATAGTCGTCGCCAATGGGATTGGGGAGAGGAACGGCATTGGGACGAGCCTGGTTGTCACCCAGCCTGTAGTGAGTCTCACACGAATTCACCTGATATCGACGATGGTCAGGATTATATGTATCTGGAAATCAAGGAAAGCCCGAGGTAATAGCTTACACGGAGGAATTGGCAAGGTGAATGGTTCGAGTTGGAGCAGTTCGTGCATGGCTGTCCATCGCCGCGATCACCGCTGCAGCGGATCTTTCTCTTCCTGCAGCGACCGCACTTTTTGGAAAAGGTCAACTCGTGATCCGCGTTTCTGACGAGAGGTTGTTAACTCACTGCCATTGCAATCCGCTTCCGGGGTCCAGTGGACTCCCCATGGTGTTTGCGCTCATCATTGACGGGCGACATGTTCATGACGGCCTTGGACTTCTCGTACAGGGAGTCGGCAAAAGGATCAGCTTGGATACCGATTGAGTATGGGTAACGCATGCCGTTGAAAGTGAAGTATGCGTCTCCAAAGAGCCTTGAGCCAGGTGCAACCATGGTTTGAGCTCGAGGTGAAGAGTGAAGGGGGGGAGGATGTTGCCGTCTTATAGCTTTCTCGGGCTAGTAGGCGATACACAATACAATGTACCTTAACCTTGAATGGAGACTTGGTTATTGACGTCCTGGACCCGCAGTATATCTCAGGCAAGTAGAAAGTAGAGGCAGGGTGTTTTGTTACCAAGTTGTCCTAGGTACTTTAGGGGAGGGAGATGAGGGAGACTTTCGGGAAACGGTGGGGTGTGGTAAATGGGAAACAGAGAGCTCTCTCAATACAACGAGTGGTCGCTCAGAGATCCAAGGAAGCACAGCATGCACGTAACATGCAGGGTGCGTAGGGAGATGAAGGGGATGGTGATAAGTGGACAGCGGAGTAGAGGTGTGAGAAACCAAAGAGTAAGCGAGGACAAACGTCAGGGCTTAACGACGACGAGGCAGGCCCTTTGAGAGGCAAAAGGTTTGGGAGGTTTGGGGACTTGGTTCGATCAATAAAAACCAAGGAAGACTGAAGAGATTGAGTGGGAGATGGGTTGTTGAATTCTTTGAATGAAACGAAAAGGAAAAGAAAAAGAGACAGAAACGAAGGAGCATAACCTTCCTGTTTATAGTTCACACCTCGAGGGACCCCCCCGAGTACAAGTGTGATAAGTTGTGTGCTGTTTTTCTTTCGAGTTTGTTTGTTTGCCAATCTACTTCATCCCATACACCTTCGGTTCCGTATGTGGACTTTTTGACTGAGACCCCCCCGACACCCTCTGTCTGCCCAGGCATGATGACAGCTCAAGACGCATGCTCGGTTCGAGAGTGTACGCCCTTTGGGGGGGGAGGGGGGTATTGGTTACGAAGAAACATAATCCCGGTTGGAAAACCCAAGACACCATGGTATCTTTCTGAGGACAGTACAGTGAATACACGCGAGATCGAGATCGAGGTTCCTCGAGCTTTGCATTGTAAACTCAGAACTACTACGATGGGCCTCTTTAGGAAGAGCCTTTGTTGTGAGCCAACACTCATCTCCTCTGCTTTCTATAGGAGGTGAAATCCATATCTATTGATTATACTCACCATATGCCGTATGTTCTCAGAGTTATCAACCCCTGAATATTGGTACTCTAGGCTACGGCAACGACCACGGGGAGTGGCTATAGGTAGTAGGTCAGAGTCCAGCCTCATGGTTAAGAAACTAGGTAGAAGTCCAGGAGATTACTTTGGCAGATACATGAACATCATGGACAATTTCCACGGGGCGTCGAAAGGCCCAAGCCTACACGCACACTCGAAGTGATCTCGTAACTTAGTCCCTGTCTACTTCTCAGTCAACCTTTCTTGTTAGAGTTATTTCCTGTTCTCCTGCATTGGGCTCAAACCAGCCCTGCGCATCTTCCAGACACATTACCTGCTGTACGACCTCAAGACATCGCGTATTGTCCATTCTCCATCCGCGCTTGCAGGACAAAGCTCAAGATTGCGCTGAGGATGCCCCTGGTCCACATGGGCTTTCTGCCAGAGAGTCGTCAGCCTGTTCCCTCTTGACCGCTGCTTTCTCCGTTTAAGGGGGGTGGTGGGAGGAGGGGAGTTTGCTTGATGCATGGCTGTGAACACCACATATGGGCAATATCCCAAAAAGAATTCTGAACGAGACACTCTCAAATTTGTGAAGGACGTGAAAGGAACACAAGCTCCGCAGATTTGATGTCAGGGCTGGCCTCTCCTCCCCCGTGTCTGTCTATGTGGAGGAGATCTGCAGCTCAGCTACGGGACGAGGACTCAGGTTGGAACATGTAGAGCAGGGAAGAAAGAGAGAAGAAAAACTGAGATGAGATGTATCGTTTTCGACAAGTCACCAAAGAAGTTGTGTACCTGTCCATCCCACCAAACGGGTTGAACGAGAACGTTGAGTCCAGCTCAGGTCCTCCTTTGTGTGCACACCCGTACGGTTCAGGACAGCTAGGATTCCAGAACAGGCGAAAAGCAAACATCGCCAACGAAAGGGGTTGGGGGGGCAAAGGCAAATCGTCCTTCGCCAGAAACAGCAGTCAAGTGGCGCCCTTGGAAAGGACCGGGGGATTCGCCGCCGGGTTTGAGAGACAAATGTTATGCTGGACGACGTTGCCTTGATGGGGATGATGGGGGACAGGAAGCCAAGCAACTCCCTTGGTTGTCGTAGGTGACACGTCCGCCAGGAGATGCTTTGGCAGAAGACTTGAGGAGCGGTGTAACGGGAGTTCCCTCTCTCTCTGTCTCTCTTTAGAGACGAAGAAGATTTGAAGCAAGCAGAGACGAGAGGGTGCTCTCACCGTCCCTGCCTCTGCTTTGCTTTGCTTTGCTTCGCTTTCGCTCGATCTATCATCACCGCAGAAGGGGTTCACTCAGGACCACCCCTCCCTCCCTGATCCTCGCCAACACACGGCCAAGAGGTTGCTCGTTTTCCAGCAAGCAGCAATCTCAGATATGCTCCCTCGTATGGAGCCTGGGATTGGCCGAAGAAGCCGTATGTAACACACGCTGGAGACTATCAAAGGACACGCAAGAGACCTAGTCCAGAGCGGGATATTGATAGGACATGCAAGTGTCCGGAAGGGCCAGCATGAGGCTGCAGTTTGCCGCCGGTGGCATTCGTGTCCCAGCAGAGACATGGCGTGCTAGTGATGGAACAAATGCAATGAGGGTGGTGACTTTCCTTTCAGTTTCGTCGATCATGGAGGAGAAGGAGGGGCGGGGGGCGTTCAACGAGAGTCTCTGGTCATCAAGCTCCATATGCTGCTGCTGATTGTGAGTTGTGATGCAAAATGCAAAATGCACAGCAGCAAACATGGTGAGCACATCAGACGTGGACAGTGGACAACACACAGCACCTCGAGTGGCCAGCCGAGGGAAATTCTGTGGGTTACGACGGAATTCCAATATGACGTGAAATTTTCTTGCTTTCCCTCCTCGAATTAAAAGGAGGATGTGTGATTGTAGTCAAGTCGTCGAGGGTCTGGGCAGCCGAGAAAGTACTGAAGATGGCATGATATGTTGTCGATATAGTGAAAATAAGGTAAATAAGGTAATGTGTAGTAGGTGGCCTAGGTAGTCATGACTGAAGACTGGAGCACTGGTGCTACACTTGATAACCACTGCAGGCATAGCTGCTCTCATTCTCGAGAAACGGCGTCTATAATGATGATGACGGTGGTGAGGTGCTGGTGCTGGTGCCTGGTAAGTCAGGTGGTGCAGGTGCCCAGCGGACTTCCAGCCAGACATCCAATACGTTTTTTTCTTCGTCCGCAACAACACGAGAGACAACTCTTCTCCTTCTGGCTGAAGGCACCTTGTCTCTCTCTCTCTCTGCATCCATCCCAGCTGCCCTCACTCCAAGGCCTGACAGGATTCAGCAAGCAAGCAAGCAAGCCAGCAATCAACTAGCCTCGGACGCTGTCTCACCGCTCCTTTGCTCCTCTGGCCAAGCATTTCAAGGCCTACCAGCCTTGCATGGCCGTCGTCCTCGACTGCGCCCCTCATGAGGAGGAGTGACCTTGTACAAAGCAAAAGCACAATCGAGAGGTGGGAGGCTGGGCTGGGGTATCCAATCAACAAGCCCAGTATGCGTTGCCGATATCTGCCTCGAGGTCTTTGTTTGCTGGAGTGCATGGCTTGCGTGGGATTTTATGCACGCCGTCTTGTTTGTCTGCAACATAATAATGAACAGCTTGTGACCTCTCCCTCTCTCTCTCTCTATCAACGACGGAGCGTCCGGGAAAGGACCACCGTTCATCCACGCCATTTTCAAAAGTGAATGGCCAGCGCGGGAGCATGGTCGACCTACCTTGATCTTCGTTTCCATTGATTAGCATCACCCTCGAGTCCTTGCTTTTCCTTCCAGTCTAGTCCCGCCATCGCTTGACAGCCAGCCAGGGCTGGAGTCGAGCATGGTTGTCTCATCCAGGGAGAGTCAAGACTCAAGTGGCATGTGTCACATACAAACGGAAGTCGTTCCAATTCGTCAGTCTCTAGTCCTAAGAGAGACACAAGGTCTTCCTGTCAAACCCAAGAAATCTTCAACGGCTGCACGCCCCTCTCTCTATCCCCTACAAACGGAGCTACGACTTCACACTCCTAGATTGGCTTCCGAAGTCAGGCTGGTTTCGCACTGCCCCAGAAGCACAGTCTAATCTAAGACATGACTGTGTGGGATCTACGTCCAGGTTGGTAACGGACCCCCCATTTAATTTTCCCTTGACACTGTGCAGATCTGCATAGAATTAGTCGTTGGGCCTTGGGCGAACCACGTCGTGGCAGTGGACGCCTGCCTCTGTCACATCCCCATACTCTCCGATTCGAATCGCGCCTCGATAGACACGTGGTACTTCGGACGATTTATTGTGGCCTAGGTGTTCCATCCTTTTCTTGGGTTCAAGGGCAGAGCGTACATAATTTCCCCTTCAAAGAACCGCACCTTGGCAATACCTAGTAGATAGGTATGAGATTAGTTGGCTCTGAGTAAACTCACTGACTTCCCTCGTCTGGCCAGCAGCACTTGGATCTAGAACAGATCCCACAATCTGGCCTTGGCCATCTGATAACTAGTAACACGAACCAGCATAAGTCCAGCCCGTAAATTTCACAACGTCCACTGCCTTGTCTCACAGTTGGAGAACACAGCTGCTCTTCTTCTTGTGTCGCCCACTACTCTTCCAAAGAATCGCCAACATGCTTCGCTGGGCTCTGTTTTTCTCTTTCTTCATTCCCTGCTCGTGGAACTTGAGAACGCACGCAATCTGCGACAGAATCTCCACCTCTGGACCACATCACTCCATACGAAGTTGCTTGTACGTGTGTGTGTATGTGTATGTACGTGTGTGTCTCTCTCCTCTCCTTCTCTCACTCAACGGGCGCCAAACGCCGCCCGGTTCCGTTTGACAACACCAGGACCCATCTGCAAGCCATTCGAGGGGGGATACAGGAAATGAAACAAAAGACGTACGTCTGAACCCCCCGTGCATTCGCGATCCACTTCAAGCCATCGTTGATCGAACCAGAATGCCGGTGTGGCAGACACGATCAAGAGCCGTCAGGGATTACAAAGGCACGTGGCGTCGAAAGCTTGCTGCAAAACTGGGGAATAGCAAATGCTGTGCGTTGGCTACACCGGGGAGCACAGCATGTTTCTTCCTCCTCGTGCGTGCCATTTTGTACGGGTGGGCTCGGTCTTTGACAACTGGTACCATCCCTGGTCGTACCGTACGTAGTAGCAGTGGTAGTAGTAGTAGCAGTGGTAGTAGTAGTAGCACCTTTTGTATGCATGCATTCATGCAGGTGTACTTCCCACTGGCCTACACTCTATGATCTACGTACATATCATATTCTCGTCCTGCAGGTGGCCGTATCACTTCTCAAAGCCCGCGCACATCGGGAGTCAGTCTGACGGGGGGGGGGACTTCTTCTAGGCTCGCTTTCGCGGACATCAAGACCACATCGATCATCACCGTTGTACGCGATCCACTCAGACTGTTACCCTTCATGATCTCATTGATCAGATTTGATCTGCGCCTGTCTTATCGTCCAACAACTTCCAGGGTGCCTGCAGGCTGTTCGGGATATGACTTTTTGCTGTACCGCCACCTGGGTCCACGGCACTTTCGAGAAACATCCCACACACACACACACCAATTTCCCTTTTTCTCCTTCTCCATCCTTTCGACCCGTCGTACCTACATGTATCTTTCCGTCTATCGAGAAGAGGTTGGTCGGGGTGAGGGGTGCCAGGGCGGGCCAAGGAAACTCGTCATATCAGACAAGAGGTAACGAGACACAACATCCAGTGTCTATAGAGCCTTCTCAACCGCCGCCGCCCCTTTCTGGCTGGATCTGAGATGTGAGCCGCGTTGGGCTTGGACTCGACTCAACTGAGACGGTGAGCCGACATCTCCCAGCAATGAGCCGCTCCAGCTCCAGTTCCAGCTCCAAACCCTCCTCGCCCCTCCCCCTAGGTGCTCCCACCAGAGCAGAAAGAGTCCGACGTGGTCGAGGCTCATAGTGTCCAGACAAGACAAGAGCTCTTAGATGGCTGGCAGCGTGCAGCGTGGCCTCCGAGCCCAGAATCAGAGAAGATCGAGAGCAAGGGACTCACTCTCTGGTCTGGACAACTGTCCTTAGCCCGTAGACCAGCCCCGTTCCGATAGGACTTGAGAAGTGAAGAAGAAAACCGGCAACGCAGAGCATTAGCATAGACTGTACCAGGCACTTCTTGCCGCAGGATGCCTTAGATGATGGCTTGTCGCCAAATCCGTTGTGAGATTCATCAGCAACACTGCTTCTGAAGCAACACCTCCTCCTTCTCAACGGCATTCCATGTAAACGGTTTACAGTAAGCAGGGTATCATGTTTATTCATTCCAATCTTGACCATTTACTCCATCCAGAATCATCTTCGTGAACCACGTCCCTCGTCGCGACGCCTATCGTCCCAGTCACGATCACGATGGCGAACCTGGTCTCTCCTGTCGTTCCTCCTATCGTAATCTCTCTTGTCGTCGCTCTTATCATCCCTCTTCTCGTGATCCCTCCGGTCACGACCTCTTCGATCATCTCTCCATCGATCATCGTCTCTCCGTCGATCATACCTCTCTCGGCTCCTATCCCTCCTAGGGCTCCTACTCCTCCTCTTCCCATCGCCATCATTATTGTTATTCGGCCCTTCCCTCTTGTGACGTCCTCGCATGTCCTCCTCCCCATGAACCATCCCATACTTTCCATCTACCTTCTCCTCTTCGTTTCGGTATTGCCTCCGCTTCTCCAACTCCTTAACACCACCCCATCCTCCCCTGCCTGCAGCACTCCTCTTCCGCTTGTTGTTCGTAGCATCTCTCCAGACATCGCTGAGTTTGCTGACGCTCTGCGAGAAATCAACGTGGATTCGTCGGTCGTCAATCAGCACTCCTTGCATCTTGAAGTATGCCGCCTCGCAGGCTTTCTTGTCTTCGTATTCGATGAACGCGTACTGCAGACTGTCACCCGTCTTCTGATCACGGATTACCTCGCAACTGAGGATCTTGCCAAATCGCCCAAAAATGAGCTCCAAGTCTTCATCTCCAGTCACAGGGTTCAGTTTGCACACGAAGAGCACGTTTTCCGGTGGCTTCACCTCTGCGAATGGCAAGTCTCCAAGCAGCTCAAGCACCAGTGACGAGGCGTGTGCATCTCGCTCTTTGCGACGTCTTTCCAGTTCCTCCTCATCAACGCCATCATCCGCGTGTAATTCTGCCTCGTCAGCGATGCGAACCGTCTTGAGCTGTGCTTCAGTCGGAGGCGGAGACGAGCTCGGTTCGCGCAGACCAGGTGGGTCTGGGTATGGATCGTCCAAGATGACCGTATGCTTGATTCTCATGTCGATGAACGGGTGGCCCTTCTCATCCACCATCGCGCTATTGACCTTCTCCAAGGCGTCAAAGCCTTCCACGACCTTTCCGAAGATGGCGGCCTTGCCATCAAGGAAATCCGTCTCTTCCCCCAAAGTAATGATGAACTGTGAGCCTGCCATTCGAGTGTCGGGGTCGGATGTTGAAGGTACAGTAGCCATGCTGACCGTTCCACGCTCAAGATGCTTCAGCTTTGGATGAAAGAAGGCTGGAAAGGTGCGCTTAGCAGGGTCGCCCGACATGTGTCCCCATATCGACGATCCTCCATCGGATTCATTCGAAAGCGGACCGAGGGGATCACCGGTCTGGAAGGAGAAGTCTTTCTGGATCGAATGGATCGGGGAGAAGTTGTAATATTTGACCTTGCACAGTTTGAGGAAGCTGTAGATGGATCAGCATCAGTATTCGGTCCTCGCTTTGGGGGGATCGCGCGACGCTTTTGGCTCACTTTTCGCAAAGCTTTGGTGCATGGTCAATCAGCAAGTCAATGACGATGTCACCAGCACTCGTCTCTAGAAGGACCGACATGGCTTCCAAAGGTCCAACGGCACAGAGTCGCAAAGCAGCTCTACCACGTAGTTTTTTTCTGAGGCGCGTTGAACGTCAAGAAGCCAGTGTGAAGTGACACCACAATCAACGAGCCGTTTCTTATCCACTGATAAGCCGTTATCGATAGAGTCTTCCGTCTTCTAACCCGAATCAGTTCGTCCCCCTCGTCCAACAAAAGGAAAACAGGCTCTAATGAAGAACCGCCTAAAGATTGTCCCGAGGTACCAAACTTCTTCTATGGGGCTTAGTTAACATTTGTCCATTTTGGGCCTTCGGGAATTGCCCATTCATTTCTTTCCGAAATGAACGTTGATCCCTCAAAGTCCTGTTCCATGGGATTTTGACTTTCAGCACTCACTACCGAAAAGATAAGCTCACCTTGCGTCGGATGGCACAGTGCATACACCCCTGGCACCAGCTACTAATAGCTAGCTTGCTAAAGGTGCCCGCATTTTAACTTGGAAGATGCATCATTACAGTTGGGCGCTAAGATGAGGGTCAATCACTGCTCTGCTTATCAGCTTGAGGAAAGCGAGCACGGGGAGGAGGTTAGACCCATCCATCATCGTGATTTGTAGGAGTACTATTAGTAGTGAGCATGGAACAAATGATCCCAGTGGCTCTGCAATCACCAGCTTGGATGTCTCTCTCAAATGGAATGCGACATTGATTATGAAGTTGTATCAATTAATGTAAGCCCACGGAGCTAGAATTCGCAGGACCTCGACCAATGTATGTAGTCGTAACGACGCTCAAGAAAATAAATGCTGTAATCGCAGCGCCGTGCGATCATGGATGCAATATGGTCCTTTTCAGTATGAAGGCTCAACTTCGCTTTCCCATCCGCTGAATGAATACCCAAATTTCTTTTCCCACGGCGACAGTTAACGTGCCGAATGAAATGTACCGAATGAACCACAAACCGAAAACGCCTTTGCAGAAATGCAGGCTAAAGTGGAAGTCAATAGATCAAGGCCAGAGCAAGCAAGCCAAACCTTCGCTGAGCTTGGGTTTTCATCATGTGCTGCGACGTCTGCGACCCGAGCGAAGCTCCTTTTCGGTTTCCATCAATCGAGTCTGCACCCACATCCTTAAGGAGTTGTCGTTTCTCACAGCGTCACAGCTCAATAGTTCCATGAGAGCACGCTTGATTCCCTCGTTCACATCGAACAAGCGCTGTTCCTCTGTCGAGATTTCGTAAAGGGTCTCCTCGTCAGGGATCGTGTCCAGTGTCTCGCTGCCTCTGTATACATTGTCCCAGCCACTGCAGCGGGCGCGGCCGTGAGCGCGGCTATAATGGCCATGGCTGCGGTCACTGCTCCGAGCCTGCCTGCGAGAAGTACCAGGGGAGCTTGGTGACGTGGAATGCGAAGAGCGAGTGGGCGAGCTCGAAGATGAGGAGAAGGGAGACGCGAAGTCGGTGCTGCAAGCAGGTCGAATCTGATCGAGGTGGGAGCAGAGAGATTCGTGCTGTTCTTGAAGCAGCATATATTTCTGCAAAGCAAGGTTGTAGGATTGGCCCTTAATAGCTGCCATCTTGTTGTGCGCCGTTGTTGCAGCTGATGGTAATGCTTCAATATTGTGTGTTTGAGATCTTGTTGCCAGTGCCACTGACGACACCATCGGTAATTGTTGTTTTTTATGTCGTTATTGAGAAATCGTTCGAGCCGGGCTCTCTTCCGTTGACTTTCGAGGAGGCCTCGTTCAATAGTGTCGGCATTTGTTGCTGTCGTACGGTGAGGTCGGAAGGGGCCGTCTCCAACACCGGGACGCAACAACAATTGACGATGCTTCTAATGGGGACAAGTGTCCAATGTCTTCTTTCAGATGTCTTCCGACTTCTTATTGAAAAGAAGAAAGCAGGTTTCGCTCGTCGTTGTATCCTGGGTGAGGGAAACGAGAACGTTCTCAAGGTCGTACTTCTTGGCACGATGACAAGGTGGCGATCAGATAGGAGCGACGGGGGGTTCCGGGCTCCACGGGTGTTGTCAGATTGGTGATGTAAGGCTTTGCCAATTATGTGTTCGAAGAAGGAAAAGGTCGGATAAAGTCAGGTCTTTGTCAAGACTTAGGGGAACGGAGGAGAATTATAGTTGGTGAGAGACAACAGGGACAGGAATTGCGGGCTACAAAGACAAGCAATATGATAGTGGTCGATCGACGCACCCTGGTAAGCTCTGGAGACGGGGAATGCACGGGGCGCGTTGATGAGGTGGTGTGTGTATGGTGCCAGTTGAAAGCATTTGGTAGCGAAGAGGTGTCTGCATAAGCTAGGCCCTTTCGTATCATGCGCCCCTCCCACCGTTTCGTAGCGGGCGAACAGTCGAGAATCCTTGATCAGGAGCGACGGATGGGCAGCTTGGCCAGTCGTCGTGCAGTCAGGATTGGTGCGATGCCGTAATAGCTTCCCTTCCCCTCTCAGCCAAAGCGTGATGCCGGGGAATGTGGTGCTCCCAGCCGGTGGTCCAAGAATAGGTGACGCGTGAAACTTCACCTCTAGACCGTCTTTTCAGCGATCTTGTCTGTTGCTTACTTGTACATGTACATGCAGAGGATCAGTCCAAACGAGAAAGCTGCGCGGTTACGTTTCCTGGTCTTTATTGATGTGGCTTGTCTGTAGGCCGTTCTTCCTCTCTTGGCACAGCTCTTCATTTCTTTCTTATCAACGACGGCAAATGAGTCTGGGACCGGTGAAGGAAAAGGTTGTCCACAATATGCTGCTAGGTCCACGAAAGGGTGGTGATGAGGACGCAGCATTGGGTCGTGGGAGTGCTGCCCACCTTCAGTGTCCAATGACGGGGGGCGCCGCTTGCACGATATCGGGTGCAGGCGAGATTAGTGAAAATTGGGGGAACATGAAGGAGGGGGGCGAGCTAGGGTGATGATTCGTGGGAGAGAAGCATTGTTGTGGATTGGCGGAGGGCTGCTTCTATGATGTGTAGTGTGTGCCACGAACAGTTCATAGAGTAAATGCACCGTTTTACTGTATTCCGTACTACACACCAAAATGTAGAAACGCTCGAAGCAAAACGGTTCTTCCTGTGGCTGGGGTGTGAAGACGTGGCTGAGACGTCGTGGCGAACCGACCACATCTTGGGTTTTGGGCCATCCTACGATCTTCGGGGCAAAGGTCCTGATCCGGTGATCTCTGTGCTTTCTACTCCTTTTACGACGGTAAAATCGAAAGTGATGCAAGTTTGACTGAGCGAACTCAACTAGTTTGTCGGGGAGAACGCACCCTAGCGGAATCGTACAAAACAGGTTTTCTCGACAAGCTGACTGAGAGGCCGAAGATGTGCTTCGTACCCAGGTCAGCTTTTCCAACCAATTGTGTTCTTTGCGGCATCACCTGAATCCACCAAACGACCCTACCAGCTGAGTCTTGTCTAATTCAGCATCTACATCACACCATCGGAAGGATCGAAACACTCCAGTATTTCGGGGGCTAAAAGAATACCAGCAGATTTAGGGTATCACCCGATGACGAGATGCATCAAAATCGGCCTCGAGAGGCTCACCACGCTAAGTAACCTCAGCACCTCACCTCCATTCACACTAGGTAGGCATGAACTTTGCCGATCTGGCAGAGATTCCCGACATGCCAGTCATTGCTTAACTTAACAGTCTGGGGCTTTTCAAGATCATTCAAACCGCGTTCCGATTTTGAACCAACAGATGCAGCGCATTCAGCCACTGGCCACGCCTTGCATTCATGACTGCTCCCTAAGTGCTCCCACTTAGAGGCTGATGTACATTATAGCATCAAGCTTTTACTATCTTGAACTGAGACAGCGCCAGTATAGGCCTTCGCGTTAAATGCACCGCAAAACCTGTAAGCGTCACCACATATCCTCAACCTCGACAGTCTGTTTGCGTTACGCCATCGTACGTCATTATCCACCCGCGGAACCAGGAGACCTTGCTCAGACCTTGACGCACCTTTGTGTCTGTACACCTGCCTCGCTCAGGATTATCAGAGCTCACTCTGTGGCCGGAGATCTAACTCCGGCTTTTGCGTCCCTACAAAACTGTCATCAAAGCTCAAAGCAAGCATGTGGAACGGTGCCGTTTTGCACATCGGATCGCCCGAATCATCGGGCTCTATATCATGCACGCGGATCTTGCTTCCTGTTGATCGTCACAGGGCAAAATCGACAGGTCAACTCTTCAGTCTCCTGTTACTTAGGCTCCCTTAAAATGGGTTTCCAGAAATGCGTCTCCCAAATGTGACCTTATTATTTCACGTGGGATCTGCTATGCATAGCAGTTGCGTTTTACGTTCACCTGCATCATCATACCTCACCTATGTTCATTACCCCAGTTCCAGATGCGTAGGCGTTTTACTGATAATTTCGTGCTGGCACCCTGGGTATTTTACGACATGCTTGTTCCACCTTTTGTAAGCGTGATATTCATAATAAGTTTCGTCAGCCTAACTCTGGCATGACAACTTCTCTGAACCCATATTTGCATATAATCTAAGATCTCTAGTAAAATGGGAAACCGGGATTTCTCATCTCAATGACTTTTGTAGTATAGAATTAAACAATTCGATTCGCTGTGCTTGGGTTCACTTGGCACCCTTACAGGGTAGATAGTCTCGCAGCGAGGAGAAGCCCATCGACTAAACTACTACTGATAAACAGAAAATTTGCCCGACTGTCTAGGCAGGGTTTGTTATTTTGCAAATTTTAATCTCGACCCTATCGCTGTAGAAAGGACCAAACTGTGCAGCATTCTTGGCCAGTGCAGAGGACTCCAGCTCAGCAATGAAGAGCTTGTACTTCCTGCACTCGTCCAGGAAAGCCTGGAACGTGTCGTGGTTTCGCTGTGTTGCGGAGATGTAGATCTCCACTTTGGGATAACGTGTGATAATTTCGATGAATGTGCTGACCAGAGGGCCGACGATGCTCTTGTCGTACGTGATATCGGCCCCCAGAACGACATCCAGGGGCCGGCCGCCGTTCCATTGGTCTTCCTCTGTCCCGAGAAGCGCCCAGCCCCAGTTCAGCGGCACCGCAACGATTCTGTCAGATCCCTGGAGATCGTTGAGAAAGAAGTTGTCGGGCATGTTGTTGACAACATCGTCAGATCCATCTGTAGCCATGACGTGTTCTGCACCGAGATACTTTGCGCACAGAATGGACACATATCCCGTACCAGCTCCAAGCTCCAACACGCGTTTATTCTGCACAATGGTCCGATTTTGGCACAGATACTGCCCAAGATGCAAAGCAGCTTCCCAAGTACGCAGGCCTGTTGTACCACCTGCAGAAAGTAGGGAACGATTTTCCAACATAGTAATATACTTTGGAGCAGAGCCGGTGGCTTCACTATGATCAAGTTTAGACTGGTGATAGCTCACGTACGACTTTTGTTGAGCGCTGTCCATCTCAGAAGGCACAGGGTTTCCCATCAATACACCAAGTGCTGACATGAGGTTCTCGGACACCTCCTACACAAGCTGTCAGGTGCGAGTCTACGAATTGAAAGAGAGGTGGATGAATCACCACCCTCAAGATGGCCACTCACGTGGGCATCCCAATCTTCAATACTGGCCTCGATATGGGCCACAAGCTCTTTCAGCATCTTCAATCGGTATCGTACAGGTGGCCCATAGCGAACCGCATCATCGGCGAAGAGATTGTTAAAAATTGCCTCCTGAACTGAAGCTTGTCTCAAAATTTGGGGTGGTGGCAGGTCTGGAGAAGGCTCTAACTGTAGATACTGGCTACAATATCGCTGGACCGCATCATGTTGCGATTGATCGCCAGCTTCGCCGTCCATTGCTGTATGCACAGCCAGAAGGTAAGATCAGTTGGGAACATTTTGAACCATTCCATTAACAACATTGAACGATGAGTAAGCAACACCAGCAACTGACGGTCTCGAGTCACATGACTGGCTCTTCCCCCACTTCCAAAATGCTTGGCCCCGACTGGCCAGATACATGGCGCTAACAATTTTGGCCCGCCTGGACGCACAATTCTTTCCCTTAGGGCTTTTGCAAGGAGCGGATTTTGGTGACCCTCATTCAACGCCTCACGACCTCTCTTTTCTCACCCATCCACGACCATCGGTTTCATCGCCAGGACAGTCACCCAACACCGCAAACATGGCCGACAACGACTCCCCCGTCACTCTGCGCACGCGCAAGTTCATCCGCAACCCTCTGCTCGGCCGCAAGCAGATGGTCGTGTGAGTTTTGCCCGCTTTTGAGCGAGTTTGGAGCCAGAGACGAACCCTGCTCTTTGCAAAAACATCACGAATGTCGAATCCCCCCATTGCCTGTAATCGACCTGCGACGTATCGACCGTTGAAACAACGCAGACTTGATGGTGTTCTCGTGCGAGAGCAGGCAATGAGGGCTAACAGATTCGGACATGCCTGATTTTTTCTTGGAACAGAGGGCATCGCTTTCAGCTCCATGACCGCTTTAGCATGAAGGACCACGTCAGGCTGACTGAAATTTCTTGTGCAGTGATATCCTCCACCCCAACCGCGCCAACATCTCCAAGGAGGAGCTCCGTGAGAAGCTCGGTGGCCTCTACAAGGCCCAGAAGGACCAGATCTCCGTCTTCGGTCTCCGCACCCACTTCGGTGGTGGCAAGACCACTGGTTTCGCCCTCGTCTATGACTCTCCCGAGGCTATGAAGAAGTTCGAGCCCCAGTACAGGCTCATCAGAGTTGGCATGGCCACCAAGGCCGAGCGTGCCAGCAGACAGCAGAGTGCGTTTGATACTCCCCCAAGACATGTCCATCACTTGATGGCCATTAATGTGTTGGGAACCAAGTACTGACGAGGATTCAACAACAGGGAAGCAGCGCAAGAACAGGCAGAAGACCCTCCGCGGCACTGCCAAGGTCAAGGGTGCCAAGGCGAAGAAGGAGAAATAAACGCATCACCCCCCGCGAACAAGCAACCGGGAACGCCGAGACGCACGAAAGAACCACCTTCCACCCTCTCTCTCTCCTCGGTCTTTCTCCTTTCCGAACTCTCACGGTTGTTTACCCGAAAGTGTTGTCTTGTTTCGATGGAGTGTGGAGGATGTGGGAAAAAAAGAAAAGAAGATGCGTGCGGGGGAAAAACAACAAGTGTTTTCTTCTCCACGGAACAAATGGAAACGTGTTTTCTCTACTTTTGGGCATGGATTCTTAGGTTTTTTTCCTCTTTTGCGCAAAACCTAGAATCTGCACACGAGATGAAACTTTTTTGTTTTCTTACTTCCCCGCTAAAGATCTCCTCCCGGGCTATGGGAGGGGGGAGGTGGGAAAGGGAAAACGGGGGAGATAGGCGTGGCAGAGTCTCGGATGGAAGGGTTCATCGGGCTTGTTTGTGATAAATGGTCTGCCTTCGTCCAGCACTAGCATGAAATCAAGGTGTTTTCGGGTTTCGGACCATAAAAACCTGTAAAGTTCTATAACGGGCATCCTCGCTGGTGTGATATGATATGTATTATGAAGAGATATATTGACATGTACACGGTTCGCCGATCAACAGCGTTGCCGTCATTGTAAGTCTCTCCCAACCAACGCAGACGCCAGAGAAGTACATCGAATCCCCACCACGCTTCCGCTTTCAAAGCCCAAAAGCTGCAATGATCACTGTCCCCATCACCACTCCCCAAACCAATCCTCCTCTCCATTCTCTCATACCCTGTCCTCCCGCCATCTGTCTCACGGGCACATGCCACCCACAGTGCTCCTCGCCGCCTCTCGTCCGGCACTCATAATACGTCGTCTGATACCACCCCTGATTCGCCAACACCTCATTGTTATCCGGTGCAGCGGTAACAATCGCAGTATAAGGCGGGATGCTCTCTTCACCGTTCTGCCGTGGGAGAATACCGGCCGTTGTCGGTGTTGCAGCAGTAGCAAGCTTTGAAGTTGTTGAAGGCAGCGCAGAAGTCGAGGAAGTCGATGTGGCTGGGATAGCGGCCGCGAGCGAGAGCAACGTGACGAAGATGATGACCATCAACTTTTGCAACTTTTGTAGGCGACTTCGTGCCATTTTCTGGTGATCTTTGGGTTCGCTGGAAGCTTGCAGTATCTAGAGATACGTAACGTGAGGACGTCAAATTTCGAGAGCGAAAGACAAGATGCTGAACTTGAAGACAGTTGCGAGCAGGGGAAAAGAAACACTATCTGAATAACTGTTTCTGTAATTTTTTTCCACGTCTTCTTCACGCTCTCATATACGCAATCTCCTTGGCACACCTTCACTAGACAAGACCCATGCTTCTCTTGGACAAACATCGAAACCTGCACACGCACACAATCACACCCACAAAGACTCAAAGAGAACACCGCGTCGTGATCTTGCCGTTAACAGTCATGCAGTCAAGGATACGAGAGTCCAAAGGCAGATAATACTGCCCCATCGATATCATCATGACCATGAATGGGGTCTTTGTGACCAGTCGTGTCGTGCATAGTCTATGAGATGCTTACATTGGTTACGAGTCGCTGACAGCCAATCATTGTTCCTCCACCATCGTCTTAGACCAGGCTTTTGCTCCCAACATCAGCAAAGCGAAAGGGGTATGTAAAAATGCTTCGACAAGCTTGATCAAATTTGTTTGAGAAACCTTGCTAGAGGTTGACAGTCACTTTTAAGGTGCTGCACGCACTTTGCGTGAAGGCCCCTACCGTGCAACATTGTGTTCGAGGTTGAACCCTCCGCAACCAACCAAGTAGTGCGTGATGATGTCTGTATTTTGTGCTTGCACACGAGCAAGAAATGGTCGGAATCTCAGAAGACACCTCTTTCTTGTGTTGTACATGTTGCAATACAGTATGAGCAATTCCATTGAACAACGCATCCGCCTGATGCTTGTTGCCTCAAAATCGTCCCCTTTAGCACCACACAAAGACCAATTTTGTCTATCCTCCGTACATGGTGATGAGTTGGAAAAGCAATGGGCACGTCCCAATTCTCGAACCTATTCATACATTCCACTTTCCTCAATCAAATACGACCGCCGCTCTTCCGTGGCCTGCCTCTGCCGCGCTTCGGCGCCGATGCATTGCTATTCTGAGGTTGCCTTGTATTTGCTGAAGGGGAGGAGTTGAAGGCCAGACCACGTGTCTTCACTGATTGATATGCTTCGCTCGATTTCGTCTTTACTTTCTTCGTCTTAGTCGAGCCGTTGCTACCGGTGGTATGATTGCCGACTGATACAGACGACACTTCCGTTGGTGAGTCAGGTGCGCTGTCGACAAGCTCGATGACCTGGCTGCCTGGAGGCACCACGAAGGGCAACGCCTTTTGCTTGCTTGATGTCTTGCGCGAAGCAGCAACCGGCTCTGTCTTTAGCTTTACGGGCTGACTCGCGCTCTTGAACAACATGCGCGAGGACTTGTCGACATCAATAGCATCAGAGTCATCTTCTTCGTCTAGCTTCTGCATCGCCTCCAGATACCCCGGGTCGCTGTGGAACTCATTGCTGTTAGAACCTTCCGGCTGCTTGGAAGGGCTCCTGATTTGTCTCGTAGCAGCAGCGGTGTAGAAAATCTCCTCAATCGAGGGAATAGGGCTGCTGCTCTTCGACGAATCGTGTCGGCTTCCATGCGGGATAGGAGTGACATGTTGTTCGAGAAGGGTCTCTGGAATAAGGCTGTCTTGCGCCTCCACGAAGTCCTGAGGGGGTTCTGGAGACGACTCCTCATTGCCAGGAGATAAGCTTGGTTGGAGGACTTTTGGATCAACGGTAGTAGGGCGAGCCTCCTCAGCCATGCTATTTCTCAAATCGGCCGAGGGGATCGATTTCTCGATTCCCTTGGAGGGACTGCTGACTGATCTCTTCGGATTCATGTTCGTAATCGCGTCCCCATTGCCATCAAGCTCCTCGACCACAACGATGCGCGGAGATTGGCTAAAAGACGTATTCGCTGCCGAACCCTGTCGCGGAGTGGACTGAGCGTCAGGAGCGTGCAGCATCGAAGCATCTTTTTGAGCATGGGTGCTCCCAATGGCGGAAGTTGAGACATTGAACAACTGAGAAAAGGGGTTGTTCTCCATCTCCACGAGAGGCTGACCAGATGGTATCGAGGCTGAGGACCCGATCTCTTGAGAAGCTACCAGTGAAGCATCCTGAAAGGAGGCATTTGCCGCTGAAGTCTGAGGACTCCGATGTGGATCGATCACATTTTCGGCAGTTCCTCCTTCATCCTGATGTTCGTCGACTGGAGGCATCCTTCTCAAACTCTCTGGAGATGGTGCATCCTGAACCAGCCGCGGTTCCAACATGTCATCGAACGAAACACTGCGGTGGCCGTCATCGATAGCTTCCTCCTCCTCGTCTACTCCAGGCATTTCAAACTTGGAATAAATTCTTTCACCAGTCTCTGGGTCAAACTCCCGCTCATCATTCTTGCGATCTCTCTGCGCGAGTAGTACATCAAGCTCACGCTCAGAGATTATTTGAACAACCAGCGCTGTGACCGAATTGAGCTGAGGCGTCCAAGACTTTCCTTTGGAAAGGGACCACTCTTTCCAGGTGATAACCATCCCGATTCTCACATCACCAGGCTTCAGGGAGGGTAGGCTGTCGACATTTTCAGGAAGCTCTGGGAGGTCGTCCACCTCCGAAACCTTACTTCCAGCTGCTGGGATTGGGTCATCATAATCAAGGATGGCGGTGCCATTGTTCTGAGGCTTGGTAGCGTGGCGATTATTCTCTTCCTCAGTGCGTGCTTTCTTTCTCGATGCGGGTGTGTTCATGTCGTAATGCTCCTCATGAATGTTACTCAGCATCGAATCATCCCCGACATACTCCTCATCAAAAACAGCTTCCGACTTTCTTTTACGCTTCTTCCTGGCACCGAACTGCTGCTGTGGATCCCACCTCTGGACAAAAGGAAAGGGTGGTTCACTCAAGACCACACCCTCCTGACAGCATTCCACGGCTCGATACGAAATCTTTTGTTTCCAGGCGTCCGCTTCTTCCTCATCTTCGGAAGACTCATCTGAGGAGCTATCGCTTGAGGATGAGCCGCTGGACTTCTCGTCAACCGGGGCAGGCTTGGGATCAACTTCCATAAGACGATGATTCTGAAGAGGTCTGACATCTTTGAGCAGTCCGTCCCTCAATTTCTGTTCGTCTTCTTTGGTTTTCGGGTTCTTCATGCCTAGTGCGCCAAAGAGCATCCGCCGTCCAGCTCCAAGGTCAACTCGCATTCGACGCCTTGGGAGCTCCTCGTTAGCTTCGCCATTCGACTGCGGAATATCAGCTGCGGCAGTATGCTGCAGCGGCTCGTTCTTCAAGACAGCAGCTGGTGATTCTGGGCCGATCGAAGCCAGCAGGGCCGCCTTCCGTGTCTGCAGATCAAGACTTTCAGCTTCAGCAGCCTCTGCCTCACCGTGTGGCTGTCCACCCGTTTGTTGTGCTAGATCATCTCCAATCTTGGCTTGGGCATTCTTCGCCGCTTGGGCACGCCTCCTCCGCAAATTACGCTTCTGGGTCTTGGTCAAACCCTGCCCAGGCGGGGCCTCATTGTGGTTATTCTTCGACGATATCGATAGTGTTTGACTTGTGGCAGATATTGCTGCCGCCGTCCCTTTCTTTGCCGCCTTAGCGACACCATGGACTTCTGGCTCTGACTCTGAATCAGAGTCAGAGTCGGAGTCTGAGTCGCTGGATGATGACGTGCTCGAGGTATCAGAATCAGATTCAGAATCAGATTCAAGCAGTCCTCGAGCTGTCTTCTCTTCCTTGTGGCCAGCCTTGGTGGTTTGAGCAGCAGGTTCAGCTATCTTGTTCGACGCCCGCTTGGTCTTTGGGATTTGGGCTGCGTTCTCATCACTTGAAGTACCACCTGAGCTAGAGTCATCAGAATCATCACTTGAGGTGTCCATGTTTTGCGGATTTGTCGCCGAGCCCGATGCAGGGCCAAGCGTAGAGTCTAGAGGCTCCTCGTCGCTGTCGTTCTCATCGCTCGAAGGTGAATCTTCGACTTCGCTATTTGCACCCGACGACGAGGTTTCCTCAGAGCTGGAACCAGAGTCACTTGCTACATTATCATGGCGTTGAGCTGTCAGGATGGCCGCTTCGTCCCCGATCCCATTGTTGCTGACGACAGCGGTGGGCGGAACAGCAGCTGATGCATCGCTGGAATTGGTCTTGGGAGGTTCTGCGTCGACCTCCTCGATCAATGGCCTCGACCTCTTGGCGGCCCGAACATTGTGCAAGTCCTGTTGCAGGGTGGAATGTGTGACTTTGGGGCCGCATAGAGCCTCTTCCATCATCTCATCGAAGCTTAGGCGAGGGTCATTGTGCAAACACAGAGCCTGATGTGTCCGCCTGAGATCACCCTTCTGGCGCTTGTATTCTTTTCTTATCGAGGCAACAGAAGACAGAGGGAACGCACCCTGCAAAGGCAGTATCTGATCATCTGCACCAAAGTGGATGCTTGGAAGGGCAGGGGCCGAATCGTCAGGTTCGAGAAGTGCGGCAGTGTCATCGTCGGTCACAGACGCAGCGTTGTCGTGCTTCAAAAGTTGAAGCTCTTGCTTCAGTGAATACTCATCGAGGCCGTCCGTGTCTGGTTGTTGAAGAACCACGTCGTCTTCATCGCCTTCTGATACGACCGAACCATCCTCAGCATCTGGCTCAAAATCATCGTCATCCTCTTCCTCCATATAGTCTTCATGATCAAGCTCGTGATCCGCATCGTGGATGTCCTCATCTTCAAAGGCCACACGAAGGCCAACACTATTGCGCTTCAGTCCTTCTAGGGGAACGGCTCCGGGCAGCATAAGCTGCTGATCAGTGTGTCCGTGGTCAATAGTTTCATCCCGGTCCGCGTCGTCGAAGTTGTATGAAATCCGAGCGCGTTTGCGAGGAGGAAGTTCGAGCGGAGGGCGACCTCGAGGGGTTCGAAGCCATGGTCGACCGAAAGCAACACCGTCGAAGAGGTGCTTCCCATCAGACGAGATCTGCTCCCGACCACTAATGCGTCTACGTCTCACGTCGTCGGTCTGCAGAGATCGAATCCTATTCAACCAGGTAAGCACACTCTAGAATAGTACTGGATCCTCCAGGAAGCACATACAACACCTGATCATCGTGCTTCAGGATCTTGTTAATCTGCTGAAAATGCAAACACTCGAAGGAGCCTCCGTGCTCATCGGTGAGCTCCACGGCGTAGTCCTCAAGCCCCCAGTGTGTGCTCTCGAGAGGGATGACTTCGTTTATGCTGGATAGCAAGCGAGCCACAGTCAGGTCATCCGAAGCTGTGCATGGCCAAACGACCTTAACTTCAGGAAGGCCATGCCTCCGTATCACCAGTCGAAGGCGGATGTCCGAGGACGCCATGGTGCAGGCAAAGCGATCAAGGCATGATAGAGCAGAAGAAACTGTTGAGAAATCGGCAAGGCGCTAAGTTCATGCGAAATGAGGAGTGAGAAGAGTTTCAGGATGTACGGTTCAAAAAGTGTAAATCGTGTTTCGACAACGCGTGATTGCGAAAGTTGAGGCGTGACGAAGTTAAGAAGAAATTTAGTGGGGCAAGGATGCTGCAGTCACATTCACGGTGTTTGAGGCTTCAGGCAGAACCAGGTGATAGAACAGCAATCTATCGAAAAAGTTAATGCGCAAAATTACTTCATCTTCCTCCCAGGCCTCTGGTGTTAATGCACAGTAGCCTCCTTGTAAAAAAAACCCCTGACTTCCAGTGCCTCTGCAATGGTGTATATACCATAGTTGTCGAATAGAAGAGACTACATTTCAGTATCCAACACGTGATGTACAACCAATGTACTGATATCTTCCTCGAATAACAGATCCCCTGCTCAACGCCGTTCTTAAATGAAACCCATAACTCCATTCTAAATCGAACATGCAGTGAATGCCCTTTCCACACCAGCACCAAAACGTCTCCGTGACTCCGCTCAGCTCGACATTCCGCCCATCTCGAGCATGTGACCCATTTTCTCGATCTGCAGGTTTTTAGCATGTTGAGCACACAGAAACAGAGTGCCGATAAGGCCTGAGGTGTCTTACCTTAGTCTTGAGGTATCCTTCGACCTCTTGGCTCCTGAAGCCACCGCGACCCTTCCACGAAAGTGGCACCATCGCAACACGTTCCTTCACCACGATCTCCCTATTCGGGCCCTCGACCGCTCGGATCTTATCCGGGTTGTTGGTAAGTAGTCTCACATCCTTCTGTCCCAGGTCCATAAGCATAGCCGTAGCCAGACCGTAGCTGCGCGCGTCTGCTGGGTGTCGAAGAAGCAGGTTGGCCTCCACAGTGTCAGATCCCAAATCTTGAAGGTTGTAGGCTTTCAGCTTCTCTCCCAAGCCGATACCACGGCCTTCTTGTCTAAGGTAAATAATGATACCGCCGCTTGTGTTGCTCGGCAGGCTCATGAGGCGAGCGGCCTCATCAAGTTGCTCACCACAGTCGCATCGAGCAGACCAGGCTGTCTCTCCCGTGTAACATTCCGAATGAATACGCACGAGCGGCGGTGCGTTCGCTGCCGGTTGCTCCTGTGGAGGCTCGCCCCCAGCCAGCGCACTGGTCGTTCGACCTGGGTAGAGACGTCCAGTATAGGCGCCTCTGATCATTCTGTCCATCTCCGTCTCGCCCTCTCTTGGAGCATCGAGGGTCTTGCTACGAATATGATTTCCGAAAACGATGGCCAGATGCTCCTTGTTGTCGACATTGTTGGTGTAGAGGTGCAAGAACATCTCATTGCCGGTGGTCGTCGGGATTCGGGCCCGCACAATACATTGAACCTCGGGGAGCGTCTCGAGCAGCTTGGGTCGCTTTGAGCCACAGCCTCCAGACTCAATTGAGCTGTCAACAGGAACTCCTCGCGGGCCAGCCGCGCTGGGAGTCTGAGTGCTGGGTGTTGCTGGTGGAGTGAAGGCGGGGGAGAGGAGTGATGGCGGGGGCAGCTGGACAGCCTCGGATCGTGGTGTTGAGTTGAGAGAGATCTCGTCCACAGGTTGCTCACCAGGGCCTGGAGTTTTTTCTGTTGACGCATCGGCGGCACTTGCTCGTGGAGAGTAGAAGGAGGGGAGCTGCTCTTGAGAGCTGGCACCGGGATTCGTTGTAGCTTCCGGCATTGTCGAGGTTTTTGTCGACGTCGCACTCGAGCCGAGGAATTGGAAGTGAGTCAAGGACCAGTCAGGGTCAAGCCAGCGGACTAACAAAGGCAGAAAAGTAACTGCAAAAGATAGACAAGCTATTCAATGATGATGCGTAGAAGCGGGCTTCGGAACTGACATCAGCGCACTGGGGGACATGTCCAAGAAGGCAAAAAGCTGGCGGAAGCGGGAGCCATGTCGACATAATCTAGTACTTACTAAGGTCGTCTCCTCCCCGAGGCGGGTACGGACTGAGCACACAGGGTCTGCCCCGCGGCTGAGTGCGTGGGATGGTGGCCGCCTACCGTAGTCGGCAACGGGAGCCTGAAAGCTGACGGAGGTGACGCTGCGCCGACGTTTTAGTGGATGAATCAGCAACGCGGGGCATTCGAAGGCACCTGTACTACTGTAGTGGTACTTGCCTCGGTGTCAGCAGCCTCCTGTAGGTTGTACCGGTAATGCGCTGCCACCTCCACTGCGGACAATAGAATCAAGCTCCATGAGACAAGGTACCTTGGGAAGATAACATTTGCATTGTCTTCACTAAACCATTTTGCTTGCTGCTCTGCTTGTCATATGAGAAGACTTTTTGCTCTTCTCTCAGCTATTCTCCGCAACAGTATCATTTGAGTCGCCTGCCTGGCCTTTCATGACACAAGGTTGTGAGCGGGGGTAGCCCAGCCACTATGGAAGGTGCTGGATCCTTTCGGCCGCCGCTTGCTGGGCACGGAACACTGTGATGCCGGGGCGGAATCACCACGACTCATCACAAGCCGGCTCCGGTCACCGGAGGGCAGTCCTCGTTACAGCGATATGCAACTGGCTTGTCTCGGAATTGCTGGTCAGCAATTCTCTCCACCAGCTTTTACTTTGAGACTGAAGCATCACTGTTGGAGCGTGGTTCGGAAAGTAGATGATATACGCAGTAGATGGTTCAATAATTCACAACCTACATACATCTCATTATATGGTTTTCATGGCACACTGCAGCAGGCTATAGGACAGCGTCGTTTTCGTCTGTTCGTTGCGACCGGAGTCATTAGCATCAGAGAACAACCAAGACTACAAGAGAAAAATATGAAGTTCACAACCATCGCTATCCTTGCCGCCGTTGATGGCATTGCAGCTCCTCCTCCTTTCCATCAGGATGGTGGGAAAGCCATTGCGGCCCGTTCGTCATCAATTTCCATTCCGGAAACAGTTCACAGTTCACGAGAAACGAAACATCTTTAGCCGCATACTGGATTGTTTCGGACCTCTCGATTGGCATGCGGCACCTGGTTGATGCGCTCGGAATAAAGCAACACGGACTGCGCCATGGAAGGTTCTGCGGTAGCTTCAGTCTCAATGCTTCTACTTGATCAAATTACTTGGGGCGATCGACTTAACATGAGCCAAGTGTTGAATGAGTGAACACCTTCCGTTTTGCTAGTCGTAATAAGTGTTATGTTTAAATATTCTAGTTTCATTGAAGTGTCGTAAAATGGTATCCTCTATCTCTATCCTTTATCCTTTATCCGCCTAGCCGAAGCGCCAAAGAAAGCAACTTTAAATCAGAAATCCATTTAGCATCCTCCGCACCGGTGCCATAGGCAATGTTGACAACCTCGTCATTGAGCTGGCCTGGCGTGCCCAGCCCGCTGGGGCAAGAAGGCTGGGTGCTGACCTTCGGGTCAAACTCGCACTGCTCATCGTGCCCAACGGAGCACACGGCATCCACAATGTTGTAAAGAACGTAGTTGTTGGCAACCCAGCTGTTGGGCTCAGCGAGACAGGAGTTGACGTAATTCATGGAGTTGGATGCAGAAAGGGGAAGTTTGCCATCATCGAGGAGGTCCTTGCACTGGTCCATGGGCACAGTTTCGTACTCCATGTCAATGCCACCACCCGTCTGGGGGTCTTCCGTGGCGGACTGGCCGAAGCCAAGGTAGTTCCACGCATCGTAGCTGATATCATGGGCACCGCCTGAACTGTCAATTCTCAGGAGATTGACGCTGCGGCCGCCATAAGAGACCTGGACGCAGAGGTTGTCGCAGCCGACGGAGCCAGGCCAGTAGGCAACGCGATTGGTATTGATCTTGCAGCCAAGTACACCGATGGAAGAGGAGTACTGATCATGAGGAGTGATGCTGACGCTAGCAGTGTCACTTCGGCGGCGAGGTATTGAGGCGCCGGAGACGACTGTGGCTGAAGCCGCAATAAGTGCAGTGATGGGAGCAATCATTTTGCATATGAGGATGTGTATTGTTGGGGGTATGAGTGGCAGTTGGTGAACTTGAACGGTCTCGACGCACGGCGGAGAGTGAGTTCGTTATGATCTGAATGAGGGACGGACTGATCAAAGTCAAGTGTAAGGATCGACGACTGTGAGAAGGAGCGGCCAGCCGGACTGAAGCCGGACTGAATGAAGCACGAAAGCAGATGGATAAGGGAATGTGTGTTTGCGGGGGGGGGGGGGGGGGGAAAGTCCACGATCGATCCCGGGAGTGGCAGCGGCTTCTTTCTTATACTGACATCTTGAGCACCGGAAATATCTCTCTTCGGCAAGCACCGCACACCTACAAAAGATTCTGCAAGTACCTGCTTCATGCCTCAATTGAGGCTCTCCATTCTTTTGCCGAATCATACTGGACAGCACCATTCCATTTTCATTCCCGCCATACCCACACTAACTCTTGGGTACCCAGAAAAGAAGCCCGAAGGAGGAAAAAAGCCCCTCATACTCTTCTGAGAGTTGATGCTAACAGTCCAGACGTACATGTCCTAAACCTTGTGCATCAGGAGATGGATCAAGATGGATGGCCCGGAGCAGTTTAGAGCCAGGGACGATGGGTCCTAGCCAGGTCCGCAACATGTGGAATAGGGAGACGGTGCGACGCCACCATCACACTGAAAACTCGTAGAGGGGGGTGAGGGATTTGCTGCTGAGTGAACTTTGCGAGTCAAGAAATGCCTTCTGTAGGAGGGGACAAAGTGGCTCCCCGTCGCACGTCAAACAGTGAAAGCCTTCGGGTAGCGGGAACACCTTTCAGACGACGACTCTAAAGTGAGACAGTTCAGATCCCGGGGCAAGCCTGACAGCCACGGTGACGAGAACATCTGGGACCAGCCGATCCTGTGAGCCTTTCCAGGAAGATGTTGTTCGAACACGCGGCTTTTTCTCACAGGAATGCAAAGAAGATCCCATTCTCATCCATATCTTGATTCGCTAGCGATGGACATACCGAAGATAATGATAGAAACGTGAAAACCTCGATGTCGTAGTTGGTTACTGTAGCATCCTATCCAGATTTGGACAGACATGCGTTGCCGAATTAGCAGCGCTTCCGGAAGAGGGAATGGTGGTGGCTGCGTTAGTCCTGGAATGTGTTCCGTTGTCGTGGAAGAGAAGTCTGCCATAACTACTAACGTTGGTAGCTGAAGTCTGAAGAGGGCATTCGGTGGCGCAAAGTCATAGCCTGTTCTCGGCATAGCTGTCGGTCCGTGAAAAATGACTGTATTTTGCTGGTTACATCTGAGAGCAATCGCTATGTATAGAATGCTGACTCATGGCGACAGAGCCTTATTGAGAAAAGAGTGTCAAATGCATCGTTGCAGTATTTAGCCTTTCGATACATGACAAGGCTGTGGAAACCACTCTGCAGTACTCCGTAACCGCACCGGAGACAAAGCAAGGCTGTTCGTTGTGCATCTCTTCGTACGGCTTACGAATGTGTGAGCGGTTTCCACTGTGGGTGACAACCACTGCACTCAACCAAACTTCAGCGGGTACCTCGGCGGCCTCTTCAGAGCTGGGTGAAGGACACAGCAGTCGACGGGCGTGCTTCCAGAACCCAAGCCTGTGCAAGGGGAAGTTGTGCGTGGCACAGCTCCATCTGCCAATCCTTCTGACAGTGTGAACCACGAAACTGCTCTTAACCGCCTCCGGGCGCAAATGATGAACGCAAGACTGCGTCGTTCAGCCTGCCGCATAAATGGCCAGGCATGGCAATCTCGGCCCTACGAACACCTGGGAGAATAAGTTTATTTTACATTAAATTGGCTAATCACTGGTGTTTGTGGACTATGATCTCATATGGTTCTAACCTTCTCGATGCCAGCTGCGAGAGTGCTGTCATTAGAATGCAAGCACGCGCACAAGGAAGTTAAGATGAAGTTTTGTACTGGAAGCGTTCTACACTATTTGAAACAAAGTCATCCATGTCTTGTCGATGCCAGTTGAATGGATGGGAGTGCTCTCTGGGATCGGAATCATCAACCTGCTTCCAACAGTAAAGTGCTCCCGAGCGGTCTGCTCCTGATATTGGGCAATGCGTCGATGATCAGCCAACCAATATACAGACAAGTCCACTTTAGGCTTTTCTGTCTCCAACGAATTCTCTGTTTTGGTGGAGAGAAGTTTGCGCAAGAGTGAAGATGACTAGAATTCGTGGGACAAAGACCTTCCAAAACAACGCATTCTTGTACAACTACTACGAGTTCATCTGTCACCACCCATTTTTGGGGTTTTTGGTCGGGTATTAATTGGAGGTCAAGTTGGTCAAGATTTTCATGGACGTTTCGCAGTGACATCCACCCACCATTGAGCAATGGCCCATCCCAAACCAAGTCGCGAGGCCTACGTCATTCCCTCAAGAGTATGAGGATGACCAAAGTTATGTGGTTAGAGAGCAATCAGGAAAACCACCTTCAAATCAGCAAATCTTCGAATGCTTTTCTTATCCTCTGCGTCCCTTAGGTGGCATGGTTGAAGGCTCAGCCACAACTTCTCTGTGGCTGTGGCTTCTGTAATCGATAAGCTCATCTGCCAAAAAAATTTATCGGGGCAAGTGAAGCATTCTTGAGCTGCACCAGCCTACCAGGCCAGGCGATCCCCCAATAGCGGAAGACTCCCCGGCCATTCGACACTGACACAGTTGCCATGGCTTCAATCGCCTCACCTGAGCCGGCCGTTGCGGAGCCTGAAAAGAAGAAGAAGCGCAAAGACAAGCCTGAGAAGAAACGAGCCTGCGAAGAGGATGAAGCTGTTGATGGGCACCGCAAGCACAAGAAATCGAAGAGCGTTGTCCTTGCGGAGCCGACGCTGGAAGTGAAACCGGACGAGCCATCCCCAGAGAAGAAGGAAAAGAGGAAGAAGAAAAAGGACAAGAGCAAGGAAGCAGAGGTGGGAGAGAATGCGACAGACGCAGTTACCGAAGATGTTGGCGGAGAGCCTGTGAAAAAGCACAAGAAGAAGAAGAGGCATAGCGAGGCTGCAAAGGAAGAGCTTCCTGCTGAGGGAGCTTTTCAGCGCGACGAGGAAGACTCCACAAAAGAGAAGAAGAAAAAGAAGAAGTCAAAGAAGTCAACACAGCTCGCCGAACCGGAAGATGCCGACACTGAACCACAAAGACAAGGTGGTCTGACACCAGCAACAGAGCCAATGAATCTTGATGTCAAACCTTCAAGATCTTCAAAAATTTACCAACCGAGCGACATCCCCACCAACCCTCAATTTCCTTTCTTTACCCAGACCGTCTCCCTCTACGAACCTCTATACCCTAGCGGGTGGGCTGAACCTGTCACCAGCAGCCAGTCTCAGGTCCTTCGCCCGCTCCAGAACCGCTATGTCCCTTCACTACATGGCGTCCTGCTCGACTACAGGAACGTCTCTTTGGGCGAGAAGCCTGGTCGCAAGGGCGCTGCTCTGGACGATGAATCGCCCACGACAGTCACATCACGAAATGAGTACGCCGTTGGCTTTGGCTGGATCACGGCCGATGTCGATCTTTTCGTGCCAAGTCGCGGCGCGTGGATGGAAGGCAGTGTGAACCTGCAGACCGAGGGTCACATCGGAGTGGTTTGCTTCGGCAAGTTCAACGCATCCATCGAAGCAAGCCGCCTTCTCCCCACCTGGCGATGGGTCTCCAATGATGCCCCTGATGCGCAAGGCTTTGAGGAGACACGCTCCGTCATCACTGCTGACGAGCACGGTGTTGTTCGTCAGATTCACAGCACCGGCTTTTGGGTGGACGAAGATGGCGAACGCGTGACGGGTAAGATCCGCTTTAGGATACGCAATTTCGATGTCGGCACCAGCGGCCCAACGAGCTACCTCAGTCTCGAAGGCACCATGCTCGACAAGGCTTCCGAGCGGGAGCTTGTCCAGCAGGAGGCGGAGAGGGCACGTTCAAGAAAGGGATGGTCGAGGAGAGGGTCCAGGCGGAGGATACCAGACTTCGCCATGACGCGCTTCGAGCCGGATCAGGAGCAGCCTCAGGAGAACATCGAGGAACCTCAGCCAGAGTTAGTCAAGTCGAGTGCGCCGGAGAGCGAGATCTAGGGACACACGCATATATATATGTCAGGCGCAGGTTGGCTTTTGTTACGATCAAACACATGGATGGGAAGGGGGGTTAGGTTGATGAGCGAAATTGGAGATTTGAATCCACACTACTTCTTCTCTGTGCCAGGCTGATTTGAGGTTGACAATCTTTATCTGTTCGCCTTCCCTGGCCCAATTCCGACGAAAACACCCGTCCACTATCCAGCCTCCGCCAACAAAGTCAAGCAGCCGCCTTGACCATTGGCTCCCATGGTTTAGCCAGGTTCCAGAGATACATGCCTCCCACCAGGTCACTGTTCAGGCTCTTCACGAAGATGTGTTGAAAGAGTGGCGCGACGGTGAAGAGCGGTGGAACCGGTGCCACCGAGGCCCTGTCCCAACCCACGGAGAGCTCAGCAGCCCAGGCCGGTTGCTGACAGAACCTCTCGACCTTTTTGTGGTACGCGTCCCAGTCTTTGGAGTGATCATTGACGACGACCTGGAAGCGGACCCCCTGGATGTCGATGAGGATGCGGTTGACAAGACCAGGGAAGCCGTGCGACGATCCGCTGCTGAGGATCCATGTATATTCTGTCTGATCCCCGTTACTGTCCCAGTCGTACCAGACCTGCGTGCCCTTCTCCGAGAAGTCATTGAGGACCAGCCTGGACTCGGCATCGAAGCTCAGACTGCAGTGCTGCGGTGAAACACCTGGAACGGCAGGGAGAACGACATCGCAGCGCTTCGGGTCTGTGCCGAGCACGAAGCTGCCGGGCCTCTTTGGAGCTTGGCTGAAGGAGATGGCTATGGCTTTCGTTGGGCTGTTGGCGGAGAGAGTCGGGAGACGGGAGGAGAGGAATGATCCTTCGGTGGTTGTAGAAGTGGTGAGATGTCTGTTCTCAAGCTTGTTGGTAGCTTTATCTGCTGATGTGCCACGCGCCGTTGGAACCAGCCAGGCGATGACATTGTCTTGGGTATCCATGATGAAAGGGAGTGGCGACAGAGAACAAGGGGAAAGATGCTTATTAAGAGAGTGGGATAAATGAAAGGATGCCGGAGTGATAAGTGAAATCAAGGAGAGAAAATATGAAAGCAAATATGACAGTCCGATTCTTGCTAGAGAGTTGCAAGTCGTATAAGGAAGGGCTGAGAGACGTTGGGAATACGTCCTCTGAAGGTTTGGCGAAAAAGAAAAGTCGACCAGAACGAAAGAGGTCGACGTATACAAGGGTTTTGCGTGTGCAATGTGGGTAAAAGGAAGCGCTCATGAGAGGGGAAAGCAGAGTTCAGAGTGAGTGAAGAAGACAGCAGCGAGAGTCGAGAGATTTGTAGAAGCAGAGTTGAAGTCTATGTCTACCAGAAAACTAAGCGATAGGGATCTAAGCACTGCGTTGCGTGGACAACGCACACCGCGCCCCAGCGTCATGTCTGCACGCGTCTCGACCAAGCAACCTTCCTGTATCCAAGCTGAGGTTACTTTAGGATAAGATCAACTTGGTTTTTCTTCCCTGTTGTGGACGTGTCGCGACAGGATGCTGCTGCTTGGATGGGGCCTTGTGTCGGTACGGAACAACGAGAGCCAATCGATTCTTGGACGCAATGGTGAACCGCCACTGGAAGACGATACGGGTTATGTGCCTGGGTTATGGGTGGACTTTGATTAGATTTGGATGGAATATATGGCTTGCAGAGCCTGGCGAGCCTGGAAGAAGGTATTGAGTCATTGAGTTGAGTCGCTGTCAAGGTGCAGTTCTGCAAGATATCAGTAACTTGAAGCGTACGTCGTCTGCTAGGGAGTCGCGATTTGAAGAAGCGAGCGCAAGCGACTGACAACACTTTGTTTGAGAGATACGGTCACTTGACCTCTACTCGATCCCCGACTGGATTCAAGAATATTATCATTTCTGCGGGATTCTAGATCTTTCACGTCTTCTACTTGGCATGCCCAGACACCTACTACTAACCCAACGTGTTGTGAGGGAGATGGAACCCAGGCGCGATCGACCTTCATATTTGCAGATAACTCCTAAAATCTGTATAATGAGCAAATCAGAGGTTTTATATGAGCTTAATAACTTTATAAAGGTTTCTTTTTTTTTTTTTTTTTAAAAAAAAAAAAAAAAGTGAAAACCCTGAAGTTACCCAGAGTGAACAATGCAGCTTAAAGAGAAGCAGTAATCTTGCAGCACCTGCACCGAGTTAGACAGATGATCAACGTTAAGCCTGAACACAAAACGTCCGAGAAACATCTGAGAATATCCAAGCTTCTCAAAATATTGAATAATACATTACGTACTCACCCCTGAAAAGAATTCATGTTTTTCTTTACATAGCTGGTCGCATTCTGCCAAAAATTCTCTGGACGAACGACATTGTCTCCCGGGTAGTTCTTATTCTGCCTAATATCTCAGGCCCCCAGATCCTAATTGAAGCTCAACATCGTAACTTCACCTCAACACCATTCCATCACACTTCGTTAAGAAAACCACACCCAATTGATCCGCAAACCATGGGTTCCGACGCCGCCACCATCCCGAGAGGTACCACCAGAGCTCTTAGCGAAACAAGTATCAATGGAGAACTCCGATCGCTGACACCCCTTCTCAAAACCCAGAGGCTACCCGCGAGGAGATGCGCGATGCCCGTCTCCCCCTCGCCTACCGAGATAGCTGCGCCGGCCTCCTGATTCCTCTCAACAAGTGCAGGAGAGATACGTGGTACGCCCCATGGAAGTGCGAGGTAAGCAACATGTCGAACCGCTACCAATGCCCCGCCGCCAGCCAGCTTGCCGACCAACCGAATTCAACCGACCCGCTGGGTTTCTGAGGCGAACATACAACCCCCCCGAAAAGCAGAAAGTAGGAGAGGCAAACGAGCATCATCAAGCTGACAGTACCTGTTTTCAACCCCCCATTTAGGATGAGCGCCACAGTTACGAAAAATGTCAGTACGAGGAGTTCAAGAAGCGCGTCGCCAAGATGGAGGAGTTGAGAGCGTCAAAGGATGGTGCGAGGAGCAACTAAAGATTCTGCACGACTCTGGGGACGGTCGCAAATATGATGATGAGCTGGAGACACCACGAGTTGGGAATTGTACAAATAACTGTGGGGGAATACCACCCGCGTGGGAATAGACTCTTGTATGCGATATTGCAAAACCCCGTCGACCATGAGCTGTGACTGGGCGTTTGCAACAAAAGCCCACTGGACGCCTCACGGCTTGACAGACTATCGATTCGGTTGAACGTTTCAGCACACATACTAACAATAGGGATTCCCTGGAGCCTTAGCATCACCCTAAAGATCCATGAGAATTGGAGAGACACAATTTCAGAGCTACATTGGGGCCCACGGAAGCCTGATTTTCATGTGGAACAGGTGAATTCGAAATGCTAAGATACAATGCTAACTTCAGAAACCAATGGCAGGAAACCGCGATCAACGCCAGCGTTAATCACCATGATTCTACCATGAATGATGCCTTTGACAATTACTATGAGCACGAAGGACGAAGAGCTTCTTTCACCAAAGAACACGTCAGAATATGGAGTTGTCAGCACAAGTGAAGGCACCCTCGATCTCCTTCTCCGGGTTGTTGAAGATATCCAAAAGCTGCGTCACAGCAGTGTACATTCCGGCACTGTTCATGAAGAGCGCCTGGATGATCAGCAGGGCGTTGACGATGGTCAAGCATGTCTTCTTCCAGTTCTTGAAAAGTTGATGCCAGTTGAGGTGGAGCCACAGGATGTTGGGGATACCGAAAGTCGTCCACGCAATGAAGGTGGCTGAGGAAATGGACAGGATGGAATCAAAGACAGGGACTGCGGCAGCAATGATAAATGCGATGACCCAAAAAATGGTTGCACACACAACCCAAGTGGACCAGGACTTGATGGAGTTTGATGTGACCTCATGGGCGGCGTTCAAGCGACGAAGCGTGAAGACGAACATGTACTTGATGGCGGTATGTCCGAAAACCATACCCGTGGAGAGCAGGGCGAGAAGCATGATGCCGTACGAAATCTTTGCTGGCACTGCTGGAGCAGAGCCCAAGGCAGGGGAGGTTGTGTACTGCCCTGCCAAGCAGTAGATGACAACAGCCACGAGGAGGTAGAGCGGGATTGCGAGGCCTTGCAACCAAAGCAACGAGGGGACGAAGTCTTTGGCAGGATCCTTCATCTCAGCCAGAACACTCGGGAACCCAACGTTGCCGGCGAAAGAATAGCAAATGCGCAGACAAGCCCCAAGACCCTCCCGGAAGGTCGGGTCTCCAACGATGTTGATCTTCCTGCTGAAGCCATCTGGGGCGTTTGAGGGGTCCGCGACGCCGAGGCTGATCATGACGATAAGAACGGCAACGATGACAGCAAGCGTCGCCGGCACACCTACCCGAGCAACGAACTTGAAGGTTCGAGGCAGGCAGAGCAGCCAACACCCAACGGCGGACACGGCCATGAACGCGACGGTGCACGTCCCGTGGTGGCTCATGGTGTTCAGACCGACAGACATGGTCACGGTAGCCGAAGCGCAGGTGAACATGATCTTGACGAGGAGGACGATTGCGCCGACGACCTCGAAGGGACGACCGCCAACGACGCGGCACATGTCAACGAAGTTGAGGCAGTGAGGGTAGCGTTGCTGGAATTGAAGCATCTCGTAGGCCGTGTAGGTAGCCAAGAGGCCTAGGCCGATGATGGCAATGATACCAGGAACGATGCCGAGGACCTCAAGTGTCGAGGGGAGTGAGAGGATGCCGATGCCGATCTGGTTGGTAAGGAGAACGAAAGAGGTGTCCCGTCGGCCCATATTCTTGAAGGACTTGGTTCCATGGTCGAAGATGTTCCCTCCTCCCACAGCAGTGGCAGCACCCTCCCTGACGCCTGGGTGAGATCGCATGGACATGGGCTGGTCGTCTTCGCCACGCAGCGTAGGCGAAGGACTAGGATCCCCACTGTCAAGGTCTGCTCTTTTCTCCATCTCTGCCGCGTCTGACGGCGGAATGGCGACGTCCTCGCCATGAGTGACCCTCTTCTTGTGGAACAAGGTCATTGTGCAAGAATGGTTCTGAGCTGGCAGATCTGGATAGTGGCTTCAAGAAGAACAGACGTGTTGGAGTTCCAAGATGTTGTTGATGAAGATGAAGATGACGACGACGATGGTGAAGATGAAGATGAAGATGAAGAAAAGTCGACTGGCTCGTCTTGGTGCGAGGACGAAGAGGAGGAGGAGGAGGAGGCAGGATGAACTCTGCTACGAGGGCAGGGCTTACCACTCGACTCGTGTGTGCCATCAAAGTGTAAGACCCTCCAAACTCAGACACCAAAGATAAGGCCGTCTCCTAACAAGCGAAATTGAGTTTCTAAAGACAAGGGACTTTACAAATTTCGAGGACACAGAGAGGACGCATTGCGTCTGTGTGATGGTGCTGATGAAGATTGCCGTCGTGGAGCTAAAAAAAAGGGTTCCCTTCGAGTCAGCAATTCCTGTTACTTAACAGGGCCGAGAGATGCCAAGTGCCTGGGAAAATTTAGTAAAAAAAACAAAAACAAAAAGCCTTCAGCTGTTGAGCTCTCTTTTGGAGAGTTAGGGATGAAGGAAGCGAAAAAGGTTTCTAGGATGTTTGTGCTGGTTAAATGCAAAGACGATGGGATCTGTGACTTTCCACCGAGCCTCCGAGTCACGTCACAATTCCTGGTTGGATGGACGATGGCAATGTTGACAAGGTTGAGGCCACAGTACGAACAACGACGTCAGTTCTAAACATACGAGATCGTCTGTTTGGGTCTTTTCTTGGCTACAGTGCGTGGTGGTGTATTGAACTGTGATCATGGAGGCTCCGTCCTCTCACGATACCGCAGTGGAGAGTACATGATGAACCCACGACATTTCGTAACGACTTCCTGTTCTCTCTGCATCCAAAGGTCCGTGTCAAGGGTTGCTATGACGAGATGCCTTTTCCTCGAAAAGACCCGAGCCGAGAAGGTTGGCTGGTGTGTTGGCAGGAGCCTCTGCTTGGCTCCCGTCACGGACGAGAAGCGATCCACAAAGGCCAAGATTTTGAGTACATACCAGCCGGTAGTTCCCACAGTTTGAAGATGCATGTGCTCGGCACAGAGAACTCGGCAACTCTCACGAGGTAATCTGGCTTTTTAGACAAACAGCTCACGGGCCGTCCTGACTGTCATCGTCAAACATGGATTGCGTTTCGTGCGTGCTCATGTTTCTTTTCATATATACATACATCTACAAATACATACATAGATACATATATAGTGAACTAAAAATGTCTTGAGACGATTGCCTTTAAGACTACCAAGCGTCTTCTGTTCGTAAAGAATGAGGTCGTTCGAGTGAGGCTGGTCCGATGCAGGTACATAAGGTACTCGGCATGTTCGGCCCATGGGGGCTGGCTAACTGCCGGAAGGCGAATAAGGTTAGATCTCGCCTAAAGCCGAAAAAGTGGCTTTACAACCTGGTGCACGCCATTCAAACACGTGGAGACAATGGAAGCTGAGGGATCGTTCCCAGATGTGTGGATTGGCTGTGTTGACTTCTCTGTATGTAAGAGAGCGAGAGAGGACTGATCTTGTTCAACTTGCCAGCCTCCAGGTCGCCACCCTTCGTGTTGGTAGGCATTACCACTGTAATAAGAACTCAATCATGGACTAAGAAGAGCCTGCAAGGGCCGTTTTCATAACCCAACTTATGTTTATTACAACAAAGCGAGGCGTGCACTCCTTCTCGCGTTGTAGACAGCCTGCGCGACCCTTGACTTGAAAGTGTCGGATATTGAAGAAGTTTCGTGACAGTCGGCATGTACTGAATCCCCCACTGCATTGAGACCACTTAGACGATAGATCCATCCATGCCGAAGCATGCTTTTGGGGTAGCAAATGAAGGTTCAGAAGATGCAGCAAGCCAAACGGCAGAGATATAAGTTGGCCTGACTCGCTCTGTTTTCTTTTTGCTCTGCCTTGACTTGTCCAAATAACGACATGCAATACACTGTCTGCCTCTGCATGTATGCAACCGTCCAGTCTGCGGGCAAAGTCTTGGGTCGACTACTCTTTAGTCTTCAGGGGTCGGGAAGCCCCTAGGGGTCGATATACTTTTCATCCCAGAGGCACCGTTCGCGTAACCATCCTTCGAACGGCTTTAGGCATTTGAAAGCCCCACGAGCAAGGCAGTTAGTTGGGACCTTCTCATCTCCAAGAGGTTCTCGCCGGGCAGTCAGACACAAGTCCGTGCAGTTGACCTCTCTGTACGGCTATATGCGGAGATTTGTTAGTTTCAAAGGGTTGGGAAGCGATTGCAACCCCAACAAGACATGGCCAGGGCCAGTGGAAGTGGACAAGCCTGCAAGGAATGAGAGCATCGCGATCCCCATAAAACGTACCTTATAGTAGGCACAGCAGAAGGAGCCATCGGGGAAGAGACATTCGCATGTGTTGGTGTGTAGGCAGCCTAAGCCGGTACCGCTCAGAAGCACAAGAGCAAGAAAACCGATCTTCATGGTTGAATGTGAGGAAATGGCAAAGCTGGATTGCGACGATGGAGAGTTGACTTTTCTTTTCTTTCGAGTCGTGTCTGCAGTGGCTTTGGAAAACAGAGACCAAACAGCGAGCCGGCCGAAGAGGACTTTATAGGTTCCCAAAAGGTTGGGCACCTTGTTTATCCCGTTCCTAGTGTAAGTAAATGTGGTAGTGAAAACACACTTGTGACCATGAAGTTTGAGGTTTGATCCGATGATGTTGAACGGGCACTCCGCGATCACAGCTGCCGAAGCCGCCCACTTGTCCATTTGACTTTCATGGAACAAGCTTCCCTGACTAGGATGAATGAAATGTACAAGGAAAACCAAAGCGACAGGTCCCAAAGGCTGAAATAACCCAGCTCGCGGCATGAGTTGGATCTCAAAGTTCACAGTATGAGAAAGTTAACATGACCTTGCCTCAAGGATGCTTTACTTTCTACCAAGCCTTTCTGATCCAGAGGCTGCTCCATTCACGGAGTACCTAATATCAGAATTTCTTCCAGAGCGTGGAGCCCATGTTTTCTCCAGCGCAGGACTACATCTGGCTACACGCATCAGTGTTGACAGCTTGAGTACATGAGTATCACTTGCATGTTTCCAAAACGAAAGAATCATAAAAGTGTTTCCATTGATAGTTAGTTGACTGAGTCTGGCGAAAGGACAATGGCACATGAGCTGACCGAGAGGCCGAGCAGAGAGTGTGTACATGCAGCACTGAGGGCAAACCAACTCAAGTAATTACAACTGTCCCAAGACAACCAGTCCAAGTAACTAGATATCTCTGAACGTGCGTGCTTCAAATTTGTGGAAAAATGCCTTACCCTAACGAACGTGAATCCTTCACACTAAGCTGCAACCGCAGCGGCAAGCAACGGAGGAGCCACATACAAATCCCCAAAATACTTCGACGTCTTCTCCGGAATGGCCGCAAGATCAGCCAATTTATCACTACTGGGATCGCGAGCAACATCCCATCCAAGCGAACTCTCCCACAGAGTCACAAACGCCTTCACGTCCGCGTTCTTCCACGCCGGCTTCTTCCACTGTTCTAGCACAGCATCATATTGATCGCTGATGGCTTTTCGCCTCGCCTCCTCCGTCGAGTCGGGTGGTAATTGATCTTCAAATGAGGGTTGAGGTCCGAAGAGCTTCGCATTGGATTCCTTGGGCTTGCTGAAGTGGCGTTCCGCGGTGAGTTCGACAAGACTGGCGTCTGCGATATCGAAGATGGGGTATGGGTCTTGTGAGAGAATAGGCTTGGGTGCGATCACGCGGAGACCCATCATCAAAGGCGTCGAACCAGAATTCTGGTCGAGGAGCTGACCTGTGCCTGTGCCAGGTAGAGATGGGTCGGTGCTGGTTTGGTCTACATCGAAGGTTGCAGAGGGCGAGAATGTCAGTACGTCTGGCTTCTTATGAAAGGGACAAGGGGACAGTGTGCTTCAGATCTAGCCAAGATATGATCGAAGGGGCGGCGGAAGAGCATCAACAGATTCGACTTACACTGCGCCCAGAGTCCCGTGGGCATGGCGTTCCACACCATTTCCATTTGCCAGTTCGTCTCATCCCCGTCGACGCCATCCTGCGTATACTCAATGGTGAAGGTAGACGTCATAGGGTCTCTCAGCAACATGGGCTTGCTGTAAATACTCGGTGGCGTTGTGACTGACCCATCGGGCTTCTTGAACTCGACGGGTGCCGTTGTCTTGTTCCCGTCGGTGTCTTTGCCGGTCACGAGCTGAACATTACTGACGGGCATCTTACACTCAGTGACGAAGCAAAAGAGGCCGCCTTTCACGAGCCATGGAGCATTTTTCGACTTTCGCGGATCCTCGTCTGCGTTCATGAGCCCGGAAGTGGCAACGAAATTGTGGCCCTCGTTTGTAGGACGGGGTGCTTCCGCTTTCTCCTGTTCTGGAGTGAGACCGGATGCCTGGCGCAGACTTGCGGGAAGGACGAGGAGGTAGAACGAGTATAAGTCCACGCTTTCTTGCATGCCCTGTGCAGCGCCGAAGTCGATGCTGAACGAAGCAACCCACAGATCCACATGGACTGTGCCAGCGAGGGGCGGACCCCAGAGGGTGAGGTCGGCGCCGATCTCGACGGAAATGTGCGTGTGAATGAAGAGGAAGTCGATGTTGAAACTAACACCCACTGCAATGCTGATGTGACCGATGAAGTGGAACGGCTTGTAGTTGATCAGAAAGTCGGCGAAGGCGTCAAACCAAGCTGCGATAGGCCCTGCGGAGAAGCTCGCATGCAGACGTGCTCCTGCCATGCACACCTTGGGAGTCACGGCGAAGTAAGACTGGCCTGAGATGCTGAGATGAGAGCCCAGACTCCAGCTGATGCCGAGTCGCGGCGGATTCGGCCAGCCAGGAGGCACAACCATGGCGTCATGGTAGCCTCCAAGCGTGAAGACGAAGTCGCCCACTCGGCTTCTGTCGGCATGGGGACCGTCGAACCAGTATACGAGCGCCATACCGCCAGTGAGGTGACAGTCGGGTGCTAGAATGTAGGATCCAGGGGCGAGCTGGGCCTCAACCTTGAGCAGACCGTAGTCTGGGTCAACCGTCAGAGCCATTCCAAGCTCAACATGTGCGAGTTTGACGGGTGATTTAGCAGAAGGGATATCTGCCACCGCGACCGCGAAAATGGCCAGCTTGACTGACCCATTACCGAACTGAACCAGTACTACGGCGTCAATAGAGACCATTTGGAACGCGTCGACCTTGAGGCCCGCTGCTGCCCAATATGTCTTGTTCGCAGGGGAGAACCAGCCTCCCTGGGCCGGGTCAGTCAACGTCTTCAGTGCCTCAAGAGCACTGTTGGCATCCTTGAGATTGATAGGCGCGACGAGAGGATACTTTACGACGTCTTCAATCGCTGGCATACGAGCCGACGAGTTGTACCCAAAGCCTCCGGTGAGGCCCGTGATGTCGGCAAAGCCCAAAGACACCAGCGGGCCGTCAAGCTTGGCGAAAACGAAGACAGATGTGTAGGGAGTTTCGTCTGGTTTGCTGACCTCGCCATAGAAGCCTGCAGCCATGAACTGGTAAGGGACATAGCTGATGATCAGGCCCCCGGCATAGTATTTGATGCCGCCGGTGTTGCCGCGGCGGATGATGCCAGCGATGGTCAGTGGAGGCTTGTCAAAGGCTGCGGATAGACCGTCGATATTGAAGCCGACCTTGGCATCCTTGAGACTATCAAGCGTCTTGATCTCAAGGTCGATGCTGAACCCGAGCAAAGCGAAAGCCAGCGGGCCAAGGTCAAAGTTGGCGTCCAAGATGACGCTGAGGGTTTTGCCTTTGTATTTGAGACCAACATTGCTGACTGACAAGGGACCGGCTTTCTTCTTGAGAGGAGCATGAGAACTGGGGTTCTCCGGGCCTGCTGCTTCAGTTTCCTCTACCGCACGTGATCTCGGCTTGTCATCGGCAACACCTGCATCTGACCGCGAGTGCCCGCTGCCTGACACTCTGCCTTCAGCCTCTTCTTCTGCTTTCTTGGTCGAGCCTTTGAAGTCGTAACCCAAGATGCACGACTTGGCTCCAGAAGCATCAACGCCAATGATACCAAAGTATGACCCCGCGGCCAGCATCAAGTCGGCAGGGTCCTGAGTCTTGAACTTGTCCTTGACCAATATCTCTTCACCGCCCTCAAACGGCTTGATGCTGTTCAACTGAACCAAGTCACCACGAGTGAACCCCGCCTGACTGGGTTCTATCTTGGAGTTCTTGGGCTGTGAAGGAGGCACCTTGTCCTGTGTCCAGATATAGTACATATCATCTAGCGGCAACTTGAGATCCCCGATCAAGTCCACATGGATCGTTGGCAGTACTGTCAGGTCAACCTTGGCTCTGAAGAGACGCTTAGAAGGCCTGTCTGATTCCCAGTCGCTGCTGTGGATCTGGGCAAACGTGAGGCCCAACCCTCCAACATTAATAGAAGCGATGAGGTAGAAGAACTTGGTGGGAGCCTCTTCCTTGTCACCCGAATCGCCCGCGTCTGCAGTTGCTACGACCTCAACGGCGGCGTCTTTCTCTCCCTTCTTCTTGTCAGCCGGCGTGTTCTGTCCCACCCGAAGCCCAAGCACATCCGAGCCTTCCTTTGCCACCAGTTTCATGTTAGCGACAAAGTCAGGCAGATCCAATTCTGCATCATCATGAAGCATTGAACGAAGCACGTCACCCAACGTTGCTTCCTTGTCCTGGGGATTCACAGACGCGCTGAAGTTCCAGCCGTCACTCTTATGCCAGAAATCGAGCGTGAGAACAATCGACGCGATGCGGATGCTGCCGCTGATGGTGAATTCGCTGGCAGCAGCTGTGTTTCCTTCCTTGGAGTACTTGTATATGACGTCCAGATGATCGATCACAATCGACTGAATCAATGGGATGACGTGCTTGCCAGCATCTGGATCGAAGAAGTCGACCAGAGAAGCAGCGTACAGATTCTCGAGTGTTGCACTGAGCTCCCAGTTTCTCGAGGCCCCTTCAGCATCTTTTACCGCCATATCGCTATCGCCAGGGCCCTCGCCGCTGGGAGCAACAGCACCAGGATCTGGAGGGGGGATATTTGGGATTTCTGCATGGGTGTCTTGGATCGCTGCCTTGTCCTTGCTCTTGGTGGACTTGTACTTCAAGCTGCCGACGAGAGTTGCTGCGGTATCAAGCTCAGGAGGGGAAGACGCACTGGCGCTTAGACCCGCGATGATGCCCAGCTCTAGAGAGAACTCCGACTTTGCTCCCCAGCTGTATGATGCGTCAAGTCGGACCTCGCCGAGGGAAGGCTGAGGAACGGTGGGCTTCCCGTTCCGGTCGTCGGACCTTTCCGCGGCCTTGATCGTCCCCCCGAGTGCGAAATCTGTGCGCGAAAGACTAAGATATGCCCGGGTGATTTGTGAGGGTATGGTGTCAGGAATACTGTCAATTGTCAGTCCAGGAATGACATACCGGAGATCAATGACCTTGGCAGGCTCTGGCTGTGTCTCTGGAGTCAGCACTTCCCAATCCTCTAACAGAGGAGCGAGACTCCAGGGCTTTGGTGGACCAAAATCTGCATGATTTCCCGTCAGAACTCTTTGTGTGTCTTCTTTCACAGAGTTTAAAGAGGATAGAGCTTGAAGGGGACATATCGGGCGTAGTGATCAAACGTACCATTCCAGAATGAGCCTTTGATTGTTCCTGCGCCGCCGTTACGTTTGTTCCACGTGTAGGAGATGAGAAATACGACTGGATTCGTCGCTCCAGGGGCTTGACCAAATGCCGTCGTCGAGATCTCAATGTCAAGACTGACGTAGCCGAGTACTGGATTAGAGCTTTTGCGTGTATTGAGCCTGGCGATCAATCGCCGTAGATGGATCCGCGAAGCAATGCCATCCTTTTGGAGAACCTCGGTTACGAATTCCTCGAGACCAGGCGATACGACACCAGAAAGCCACCTGAGAATCGCCAGAAAGCCTGGGGTTTTGACGTCAGCCGAGGCATTCGCCGAGTCTGTGTCTGAAGTCGAGGAACTCTTTGCCGGTGTCTGGATGAGGAAAGTCAAGGTCATCGCCGTCTCTGATATCCCGATGCCCGTGTTGAAGAAGACCTTTGGTATTGTAACGTCGCCCGTCAAGATGGAACAGCTGGTAGCGAACATGACATCGCCGGCACCAATCGCCTGCATGCCACTTGTGGTCTCAGCAAGAGCCCAGTTCTGCTTGCAGATGACATCGGCTGACTCGACTTTGAGGCCTTTGAGTGCTCCATCGAGCAATTTCTGCAGCTCTACTATGGCGTCGACTTGGAACTGCAGGCGGATGACCGTCTGTGGAGACGTGCTGGAGGGGGCGAACCAGATTGCGTTTCGAGTACCGCTCTTCTGCTGGAGCGTCACAGTGAGACCCTGAAGGCTCTTGGGAACGAATTCAACCATGCTGGGTATGCAGGCACAATCGAAGAGGCCCGCCACCGTCGATTTGATAGGGTTTGTTGTCTTGGACAGGGCACACACAAGCCACTGCCCATCTGGGGCGAGACCTCCTTGGGAGAGCTGTGAGCTGCTGTCTGGGAAGGCATTTTGTAGATCCTCCACGTTTGAGGTGAACTTCATCGGCCATGGCGTTGCCAGATTGACCTGGAAGCTCTTAGGGGCGCTTGGGGTTTGGGCACCGGTGAAAGTGACAGACACGCCAGGCATTTCGTCGATGCGTTTGAACCATTTGATCATTTCATCTTCAGGGTTGACTTCCGACGTGCTGTTGGAGTCCGGCTTGCTTGTGAGTATCAAGACTTGACCGGGGAGCAACGCCACGAAATTGTCCAAAGGCGTGCCCTTCTCGAGAGTACTGACATCATCACCCGGCGGTGGTGATGGCGTAGCACTGCTCGCATAGAGTCTGTACTTGCCCATGTTTTGGTGATGGTGGTAGTATACTCGCCCAGAGCGAAGACGGCGGTGATGGAGATTCGTAATGTTAAGCCCAGCAGTGAATGGATGATACCGGTTTTCTTGCCAGTATCGTGGGCCGAGAGAACATCTAGACGAGTCCTTGATATCTCAGGCTTCGCACCTTGAAGAGTGACGAAGCATATCAGAGAATGTCTGGGTCAGCTGGATGTCCTATCGACAAGCGCTATACAAGCGATCTCTGCAGATATGACTACTCGTCCAAGGTGCTCAGAATCAGCAGGAGAGACATCCCTCTGCCTGTAAGCTCGAGGACATACACTTGACAGCACATCGAGTTGCCCCGATTCTCGTGTGTAGCAATAGCATGCAGCCAAGAAGGGATATGAGATTCTGTCCCCATTTCTGGCAATCAGTCGAGCTAGGGATCTTCAGTGGCTGGCTGACATGCAATGCATACGGTGAGACACACGGGAAAGGTTGGCGGTCTGCAACAAGAGCATTTGTGAGGGTGTGTCGTTAGGAGGTCTGATCACACAGCCGACTGCATCTAAACAATGCCTCCATCAATGTACCAGTACATCTCATGCTTTCCCCTCATCTTGATTAGGATTAGGACCTCCTGCAAGTGCCGACATGCACCTGTTGCTGTATTGGACTCCAAAAAGTGAGACATCATGAAGATAGATGCGCACCGGGGATTGCCTTTCTCGAACGACCCGCTGTTCTTCGCTATGCATGTCTTGGGAGGACGCCCGGTCGGTTGAACCCGACACGAAGGCTACCCTCGTCGTGGCAGTACCAGGTCAGACACGTCAGGATGAGCATTCGACTGTGCATTCAAGATCAGAGCTGAGCAGCAGGTTCCATTAGTCTCCACAGTGTCATCGGAGGAAGTGAACGTGGAAGACTATAGCAAGCTGGTGCAAACAATATGACTGGTGGCCAAAAGCAAGCAGCAGACAGCTCCTTTCTGTTTTCCCATTCAGAGACTCTATAACCGCTTGCAGGAAATTAAATTTGGCAGAACAGAAAAGGCTCAAATTTACTGGCGCGGAATTCTCACACGCTTTGTCAGTGTTATTAATCAAGTACAAGTCTGAGTTGAATCTGGTGCAAGGCCAGTCAGACTCTCAACCATTTTCAAGGAACAGAGCTCCTGGGTCATCATCGAAGCTACATCATAGTCGAGCGCATCTCGCGCCATGACTTCGGATTCAGATCCTGTCCTTGAAGGACCTGTTCTCGTGCCTGTTCAACTGGATGCTTTCGTTCTCAACCCAGCACTCTGCGGCGACGGCACTGTGGAAAATCATGACTCCCTCATCGCGCCAATTACGCAGCCCAACTACACGTTCCTCCGTCTGCGTGACTTCCTGTTGCAGAGCGATGTGCAGAATCATGTCGACCTCCATGCCGCGGCTCCTGCGGAGATGAACACGCGCATGACTGACTTCGGAGGACCGGCGCCAGAACCTCTCCACGGACGGTACGGTGTTTATCTGCACTGGACGCTTCCGCGCTATTATCGAGTTGCTCCAAAGTCCACAGCCGCAGCTTCTGCTCCAGCTACAGACAGCGGGGATTCTGCTCCCAAGCCCCAATCTTCCTCGGGTCTGATACAACCTCCCACGCGTTGGCTCGTTGTGCGGAAGATGCACTTGGAGACGCTCAGGCCAACGCCTCCCGCAGGCGTATTCCAGGAGTACTCCGCCTGGGTCATCGAAAGTGATTACCAGTGGGCGCTGTCTGACATTCCTCTCAGCTACGACCTTCAGACTGATGTGTCTCCGTTTGTGGTAGGGGCAAAAGACGGGACCCAGGCCGATATTGAAGAACAGGCAGAGGTCTTCATCGGTCGAAAGACACCCTTGGAAGACTGGAGCAAGGTCACTGACAAGGACCAACCCCAGGATCCCCCCAACATCAGCCTCTTGCTGAGCGGGAACCAGCTCTTTGCAGACTTTCAGATGCACAACTCGAATGTCTTCAGCATGCTCGACAACTTCCAGTACACGGATTCTCAGAACCAGCCCGCCTATCTATCGCACGCTGAGGCAAGTTACTATCTCATCGGATGGCACCGCGATGACGGCGCTGATCCCTTCTGGGACAACTCCTCCTCCATCAAACATCAAGACATCTTGGAGTCGCTGTCAATGAATCTCCAATCTTTTGACCAGCATCCAACCTCTCGAACCGACTGGTTGTCTGATACAAAGTCTTCACGTTTGGTATGCCATGGAGCCATGTACAACGTCAAGTACGATTTGAGTAAGAAGCCTGGCCAGGACCTTGGGAAGTCAACTCCAGCGGATGAGTTTTCGCGAACTCTTCGAAATCAGAAGCTGCCCGCCGTATCCGTGGGGACAACGCCTATGGACGCGCTCATCTCCTACTGCACCTCAAGGCGGGATAACAGGGAGAAAAAAGCAGGTGAAGAGAAACCCGAGGACACTGTGAAGAAGCTGGAGGAAGATATTCTGTCTCTTTACTCACTTCTACACGCTCGGGATGATGGGGTCGAGGGCCAGAGGGAAGCAAAAGACACCATCTATAACTGGAACTTCAACCGTGCCCCTGGCGGAACGTACTTTCACCTCTCCGCTGAAGACGATGACCAAGGAGTAGGTGGAGGCGGGAACAAAGATGGAAATGTTAAAGAACCGGACCTCAAAACCAAGCTAGCCCTGGCCTCGTTGAATCACAAGCAAACACAGCTGGACGCCGTGAAGCGCCTGATTTCTCAGCGTCAGTGGGACCTGTTCTCACTATGGTGGAAGTATGTCAGCGACGCCACAAGCCTTGACAACCCTGACATAGCCAAGAAAAAGGCTGCAAAGTCGAAGGAAAAGGTTGTCCCGCTCGTGGCCCAGCTCTCATCGCTCAAGGAGTTCAGGGATAAGCTAGAGGGTGAGATCGAGACGAGTCTAGAGGAGGATCCGTTGCTGGAGTTGGCCAAGACTGGGGCGTCACCTTTCTTTTACCGCTCACGGGATCCCACGATCCTCGTGGGTGGCATAGAGAGCGGCTGGTCAACTGACTTTGTCGAGAAGGTCAATGTTAGACTGTCAGCACAAGTGCTACAGCCCGAAGACTATGGCAGCTCTATTCCCGGCTCGGATGCAATGAGCCTCTTTCAAAAGCTTGTTTCGAAGTCTCTTTCGAAAGAAGCCAAAGAGGTATCCTCTATGCTGAACTTGCTGTTGAATGAGTTCTACACATTGGAATCACGTCGCGATTCCACGGCAGCACCTAACGGCAAGGCTTATCCTCAGTTTCACGATGATAAAACACCTCATCGCGATAGCCAAAGCTCCAATAAGCAGTGGAGAGACGATTGGGGCGATAAACAACCTTGTGAGTTCAGAGTCCTTCTGATCCCTTTTATCCTATTTTGCAATCTCACTAACCTGATCCCCTCGGGCAAAGGGTTCCCGTTGTTCGCGGAATGGGAGGTTGAGTACACCCACATTCCCTTCGAACACTGGACACTGGACGACCAGACAGCACGTCTTTGCGCCAACCCCATGACACGATACGGTGTCTCTCTCTACAAGCCTGAGGACAAGGACAAGAAGACCCAGGTACCGCTGTGGGAGCAGCTTCCTGAAGAGCCAGACCAGCGCATACTTTCGGGTCGAGTGTTGATTCTGCCGCAGCCAAGCTTCTCGCTCCAGGCCAAGGTGGCACAGCTTTTCAGCAGCACGCCACAATCCATCTTCTTTCCCAACGAGAAGGACCCGGAGAAGCAGAAGACTGAAGAGGCAGCGAAGCGCAAATGGATCTTGGACAATCTCAATCAGCTCTCGTATCTCTCCGCACCGTTGTCTGGCATGACCGAGGGAATCCTCACGCTATCGCAGGGCAGCCACGTGAAGCCGCTGAACAAGACCGTGGACGAAAACGGTGATCAGACCTTGGACACCATTGCTGCGGCCTTGTTTGCTGACGCAGGCTTCACTGGGGAGACGGTGCCTCTGATCGAGGGCGAGTCGGCTCTGACGCCTTATGCCAGAATGGTCAATCTTGTCAAAGATGACGTTTGCCCGTTCAAACCAGTCACTCATGGCCAGATGCGCTTTCGCAAGTTCAACATTGTCGACAAGTTTGGACAGGTACTGGCAGCTATAGATCCTATCCCTCGTCTGACCAACCCATCGTCCTTGTACCCAAGCATCAGCGACTTTTACGAGCCTCAAGTCATCAAGCAGAACAACGAAGTATATGCCAATACGATTCAAAAAGCCAAGGAAGGACAGTGCGAATACATCCAGATCCCTCCTCAGATCAATCAGAACGTCAGACTCAATGCCCAGTTCGTCGTCCGCTCCGCAAGCGACGACCCGGGCATGTACCCAGATCTTGGAGACGCTGAGCCGGCACCATGGAGGCCAGCATCGGAGTGGGAGAATCCGGTCTGGGGCTGGGTCATCGTCAACTACGCCGACTATGGCATTCAGTTCTTCCTCCCTGATGGCACATTCTATCGCGAGGTCCGCTTCGGAGGTCCCCTCGGCGCCAGTGTCCAGCCCAAATGGATTCCATTTGCCCGCGATCCGAACCTACCTGAGAATTCCAAGTCATATGCCCAGATGGACGCACTCATCGGGAAACTCGCGGATCCCACTTATCTCGCACGGTTTTGGCACATGATCACGACAGCGCAGGATAACCTGGCGGCAACTCCCAGCGCATATGCCCAGTTCCTGAATTCCATCGTGGGCAGGCCACTCGCACTCGTGAATATGGGCTGGTCCTTGGAACTTGATGGCCCAGCATTGGATTGTCAAGCAGACGTCAAGAACCCGTACCCAGAACGATATCTGACCAAGAGTGACGTGCAACCCGATGCACCCGTGTATGAGTTCCAGGTCCGCCTTGGAGACCGGGACAGTCAATATGATGGACTCGTCGGCTATTTCGACCTACTATCCCCGGCCACCCCAGATTCAGCATACAAAGAGCTCGACCTGAGTCACATCAACACGTTCTTCGCACTGGCAGAGACCAACGAGGGGAATGGCAACAAGGTTCCCGTGGGCACACCGCTGAACATGCTCAATACAGATACCTATCCTCGTTTCAAACCCTATTACATATCCCCCGTTCTGCCCTCAGAGCATGACTCTCCTGCCCCTCACAAGACACCTGGCCTCTACCAGAATGAACGGAATGCCAAACTGCAAGTCTATGGCGCGCTCTTGGACCCCTTCACGGCTGTACATGCGTATTCCTCTTTCCTCCCGCCCAATGCACTCGAGCTACCTCCGTGGACCTGGCAACAGGCAATGGACAGCATGACGGCCTTCTTTCACGCTGGGCCGCTCAACTTGGCCATCAATGATCTACCTGCATACAACCCGGACCGAGAGCTCACGCAGACAAATTGGCGTGATGTACCACCCCTGTCCCTTGGTCTCCCTTCCTTGGGTGCGGGCGAGTGGAACTGGTTGCAGCCTTATGTGAAGCCGAAGCCGAAAAGTCCTGTCCCGTCACTTCCAGCAGCGGCAGAGACTCTTGGTGCGCCTGTTCCCGTTGCAAGCAGCGCTGACGGCGATGGTGGTAGTACCACCGCTTTATCCGGGACAGCCAATCCTCCCGCTGGGCCTCCTGTGGTAGTTGATGATTCCCAACCAACTTTCAATTCCTTCGGTATAGAGAAGAGGGGTGACCTGACAAAACCCGGGTTCCAGAGAGGTCCCTATGTCGCGACCGAGGGCTACCTGCAGCTGAGATCGCCGCTTACTTCGAAGGGTTCACAGAAGAAACCAGCGACAGGCGGCAACGCAGATCCAGGCACGGGAACAAGGGTGGGTGCGGTTGAGAGCACTAGTATGACTGGAGGGAGCACTGTGGTGACATCTCCTATTGTTCCACAGGAAGCGTGAAGGGCAGCTGGAAAAGGATACTTTAACGAGAAGCCGTGGTTAAACGAATGCGTATGACGGATGTCGTGGGACGAAAACAGTTTAATTGCTTTTGGCGTTTCCTTTCCTTCTCGTCTCCTTAATTGCCTCTATATACGATGTTTGCCTTTGTCTAACAAGAAAACAAAACGAGAGAATTTTACTACCCAGCACTTCTAGCTTCCCTGTATTTGTCTTGTTCATCCTGCACCAGTTGGCCCCCCTCTCCCAACCCTAATCACCGAGGCTCAGCCCGTAAACGCCTCTCACGATCTATGGATCTTGCAATGAGTCAAGAGTGTCGAATTACGAAGGAATAGAAACAGAGAAAAGTGAAGTGGGGAAGAAATGAGGAAGATAACTAGGAGAGCTCAATGAATATTCACAAGCCATTGGTGTCATGATCCCTTGTCTACACGCTATCACAGATGTCACATCGGGCGGGCATGTGGTGTAAACCCGTATCTGTATGTTCCATGCGCAATGTCGTGGTATGTGGCAAAAGGTAAACCATTTAGACTTCATCGCTCTGATTAAGGTCATATCTGCTAAGTTTTATTCTCATGATTGTCTCCATACCGTTGACATCTCCGTGCTTAGCCAAATAGGCGACCTTCACATTGAAACAGATGAAACCGCAAGCACCACGGCGCATTTGGTCGAACTAGTTTCCAACAGCCTTGTCACGGAAGTGCGTGATCTTCTTGTTGTTCTGAGCCTGGTAAAACAGGTGAATGGTGCCATTAGCGCCAATCGCCGACAGCTGGCTCGACGGGTCGGGGTTGGTGCCCGGAGTGAGCTTCTTGTGGTCGCCCCATCCGGTGGCCTTGTCCTTGATGATCCGATAGAGATTCATGTATTGGTCCGTGTAGTACAGGTAGGCATATCCCTGGTAGTAGGCAACAGCGAGAGCTGTGTTGGACTTGGCACCCGCGCTGTCCCCGATGTCAATGGCTGTGGGAAATTTCCGTGGTTAGAATCGCGCCTCGCTCGGCATATATCAAGGATGTAGGGGGTATGTTTCTGGGGACTCGGTGTAATATGACTCACTCTGGCCAGACTCGATTTGATACTCCTTGATGTGACCTTGAGCCTTGTCTTGATAAATGATTGACCTCCTGCTGGCAGCCGTGTCGTAATAAGCACCAAGGGAGCAGTCAGGGTCGATGTTGAGATTGGGAATATTTCCAATGTTACCAGTTGTCAACTCGTACTCGTCAATTTGGAGCTGGCCGACCTCAGAGCCCCTGGAGGTATTCATATTAGTAAGACATTGACAGAGCCAGTGTCTCCCACGAAAGGAGAGGAGCAGGGGGGAAGAGGGACTGACTTGAGGTAGTAGACCCAAGCGTTGCTGTTGTCCTCGTTGGACGAGATGGCGGCCGTGGTGTTGGTAATCTCAGTGGTATCCAGGACCTGGTAGACAGGGCTCACGATGGACACGTCGTTGAGGGTGGGTTTCTCGGAGGGAGTCTTGAGCTTGTGCTTGGTGATGGCCACGACTAGGTTGAGACCATTCAGCACAGCGGTGCCAATCTCGGACTTGACTGGGATGAGACCCGTGTGTCCATCAGGGCCAGCGACGTACTGGTCCTGCGAGTCGACTCCAGACTTGGCCGAGTTCTTGAGGGCGACGCCGAGGTTGTCCTCGTCAGTGACGTAAAAGACTTGAAGGCCTTTGTCATCTGTGACGTTGCTGTTGAGAAGAACCGAGATAGGAGCCATGACTGGGGAGGTTGGATTAGGTTTCCAAAAGAAAAAGTGTGTAAGGTTGTGTGTGTGTTGCAGAGAAGTATCTGAAGCTGATGGTGAAGATGTTGGGGGAGTTCTGAGCATGAGTTGTCGGTGAGCTTCACGCTTAAATAGCAATTAGACATGCCATTCCAAGACGATGACATGCCCATGAGGTCATTTTAGCTACAGAACTTACTGGAGGATATTTCCTCCAAGCATCAAATTACGCCTTTCTTCATTTTGGTTACTGGACCTCTTCAGTCTCTGGAAGTCGATAGAACCATCTTCATCAGCTTAGTCTCCGAAGTACTTTGTTCTCTCCGATCTTTCTACTATCGGGGAAATCCTGCTACAATTTTCATGAATGGGACAATGATCCGCGACCTCAGGGCAGCTGAAAGTGAGACGGACCCTTGGTAACGCTGAGAAATGGATCAGGAACAAGGGTATATTAGTTCGACAAGCCTCGGACCTTTCCCCATCAAGGCGGTGACGCCAATAATGGTACAACATTGTCTCCTCAATGGGTGTGAATTCCCCTCTTAACCAAACGAGACGGCATATTCGCGGCATATTCAGCCAGCCACTTGGGCCAATGATGATTCTCTTGCCAGCTTCGGGGCCACTGGTGGCGAATGTGATGTTGATGAATGTAACCAAAACGGTGATGTGATTATTGCGACATAATCACAGAATACAGACCCATCTAGACCTCTACCATACGCGTACGCATGAGGCACCTATAGACGTGATGTTCCAGTGTGATGTTGTAGATCCTTTCGGCACATAGACCATAGGATCTGCCATTGCTTGCCCTATGCCCTGATGACTCCACCAGCGGGCCGTTCCCGTTCATTCCGGCTCCGAGGGCTGTAACCCCGCACATGTTTTGAATTTATAACCACACCCCATCCCCTTGGACACCTCCCCATCGTGATCAAACAACCCCCGGAGTGTCAACCTCAAATCTAGGCTGCTGTGTCCATCATGTCCAAATCCAACAGATCGGCCTGCCTGTATGCAGACTTGTGGCTGGCTGAGCCTGCATTACAGCATTTCTTCCTCCTCTCACCGACACTGCTACACAGCACATTGCGAATCGACACTGCACCACGGAGGTACGCACATCGGGAATGGAGGGTGACCTGAACTTCTCACCTGCACAGGCGGCAGTAAGAACCCGACTCAATCTAGGGAGCAGACAAGAGACAAGAAGTGGCTACAGTGTGAGTTGCTTGAGATCATGTCACATCTCGGTTCGAGGAGAGCGCACCATCCGTAGTGACACTGCGTCCGATGCCAACTCATCAAGTGCTACTAGTCAAGGCAGGCGCCCACCAATAGTCTATGTCAAGACGCTGCACGAGGATCAAACTTGACAGCACATACACGAAGCCTTCACGATATCCTCCTGGTCAATTTCCTGTTTGCGGTGGTGACCGATTCTGCCTTGATATCAGCAGTCCATGGCACAAAACATTCTGTCACGAAACTCAACAGCATCTTCATTACCTTTGAACCACAGTCATGGTCCTCTATCCCGGCGGCGGCCCTGGCAGGAGCACAGCCGTTAACTCCCCTCGACACCTGACGATTCGAAATACACAACGAATCATCACGGCGGCGAAGACAGCTCAGGGACTTCCTCTACTGTTTGACGAGGGTCCAGAAACTGCTATTGCAACGGTTGAGTCAGCGTTGAGAGCAGCAGTTTATGATGGTCAAAGGGAAGGTTCACTTGCCCTTGCTCCTGCTGCTGCTGCTGATCCAACCGCAGCTGATGCGGCCGGCTCGCCAAGTGATGACGATAAGCTCAATGCTAAACTCAAGCCTGGACAGGAGCAGATCTTCTCTTACTGGGCACCAGGCCTCACAGCTGGCAAGCAGCATCAGATCAGTGTTACTCAAATCATCGATGGGCACAAGCCTGGAGACAAGACGCTGCAGCTGGAGTCCAACAAAGCATTCTATGTAGATGCACCACAATTCTCCCTTCCGGGGGATGCCATTCACTCAATTTATCCCCCACAAGGGTACCGAGATGATGCCCGCATCTTGCCTCATGTCGTTCTCACCGATCCTCACCTACCCTGGGAGAGGATTGGCAGCCCGAAAGCAGAGAGCGATGACCAGAAGGCTGGCGGTCGCCCGCGCACGAAGGTGCCGTGGCTGGTTCTCTGTTCCTTCACCCAGCACGAGCTTGCATTGCCTGCCGGGGATCTCAATGGGGCCGATAGCATCTTCGCAGGCACGAGCGCCGGTCTTGTGAAGCCTGTTCAGCAATCCAATACAATGACCCTGAACATGAGCATTGCGGATTTACTGGCCACGAAAAAGACGCAGACTCCTATCACCGAGGATACTGTGTCAGGCTCTGTCGAAAAAGCTCGAGGCGACTTTATCTTTCTGAAGAAAGAGATGTTTCTCAACTTGTTTTGCGATTTTGACGACAATGGTGTCCGCCAAAATCCCCCAGTCATCAATACAACTCCCTATGGCCTACTGGCGCATGTGAGGCATGTAAATGCTTCGGGAATGGCGGTGGCTGGGGTTGAAGACTCAGTAGTCTTTTCTCTTGTCATCGGTAATCGTTCTGGGCCAGTCGATATCAACACCCCGACTACGGTCTCGGTACATCTTTTGTCTATAGAGGGCGTGGAGGCTATGCCTCTTCCCTTCGCATCCACTACCGAATACATAGCCATGTGTTCTCTATATAGCTGGAACTACACGGTGAATCCGCCTGGTATGCTCAACGTATACGAAGCTTTCACCAGCCTGGGCAAGACGTTAGATGTGCTCCGACCCCCGGAGCAAGTTTTGAAGCCACTTTTGCCGGCTGATGAGAAAGACCCGAACAAAACAAGGTCCAAAGAACAGTTACGTGTCGGCGCAAGACTGAACGATGGGTATTCAATTGTCAAACACCGACTTCAGACAGGCGAAGACACGGTAGCGTTCTTTAGGGGTCCTTTCACACCCACTGTGGTGGACACTGCTACTCCAATATGGGATCGTTGCTCAAATTCTGGCCAAGATCTGCAGATATTGGATCCGATACTCGGAATCATGGATATCACATACTCCTCAGCATGGCAGCTGGGTCGCGTGCTGGCCCTTGGGGACGAAGGTTTTACCACGGCTTTAGGAAGGCTCAGGGCGGCCATCCACAAGCCTGCCATGAAGGAAGCCAAGGTAGAGGCTATCCGAGCCATAAACCCTACATCATACAGGAGCAAGAATGACCTTTTGTCCGATCTGCCCAATCTGGTTCAGGGCCTGATTGATGTCCAAAACCTGGGCAGGTCGCCGCAACATATACTAGCACCAGCGGCCCCTGATAACGACAATGACGAAGGTAGCTCTTCTGGAGACGGGGAGAGCTCTAATGCAGAGTCTGAAACCCTTGATCTTGCCCAATTTGAACCGGGTGGTGTGAAGAAGCGATGGTTCAGGCGCCGTCTCCCTCGACGCGAGATCCCTGACTTGTCGTTCTCTTCGCCACGCATCCAATCCCTATATCCGGACGCAGCGGAGAGATCTGCTGCGAGAGTATCTGCGAGTACCAGCGGTGGGGTATACGATGAGACGAATGTTCCGGTGTCAACAGACTGGATGGTTGTCATGACGTGGCTGCTGGGGAAGATGTTCCTGGATGGTGTTCCCGCGCATTACCTCATTCCTGATCCTTCGCATCTGCCCGAGGAGAGCCTACGTTTCTTTTACATTGATCCCAATTGGGTCGAGGCTCTTCTCGATGGTGCGCTGAGTCTTGGGAATCACCGCGGCCACGATAAAGACCGCGTTGCAATCAAGAAGGCGTTCAACCGTCACATCACCAGCATCCCAGATCACACAGACTTTACCCCACAGATTCCAACTTATGGCTTCTTCCTCCGCTCAGATCTTGTTTCGATGTATCCAGACCTTCGGGTCACCACTTTGCCAACACCAGACAAACTGCCTCCTGGATTCAAGGACCGAGCTCCATTACTGCGCCACACCATCATTGGCGACGGCGTCATGTTTGGCCTGCTCGACCGTGCACCAAGCTCAGAGATTTTCACAGGCCTGGTGTTTACCCAACCCCCCCACCAACAGCGGTTTGCCGTCGGTGATAGCCTAGATGACAAGCATCTCACCGTCAACATTCGGCGTCAATACACGACGCCTCCAGCTGGATCGGCACCAGACGAGGCACGGCACCACACTCTCCCACCAACTATCATTAATCATCCCCTCGAAGCAGGCAAACCCAAGAACAACTTGTTCACCTGGGGCTCCGAGATCGGGAGTTCCGACTTGCGCACTATGCGTATCCCACAGTATGCAGCCCAGCAACTCAAAATACTACAGGGGCCCTGGCCAAAGGACTGGGAGAACCCCGATGGGCCCTCTGGGGGTGAGCTGAGGCCAGATGGCAGCCGATATTTCCAGGATAATTCAACATCCTCGGCGTTGTTTGCCATGCAACTCAGTGATCCCATCTACAGTCTCACTGTGAACTTCAAAGGGGATACTGCTGCTGGCGCAAGGCTGATGTCATTGCTTCCGCCACCGGCTGGAGTTGGCAGTAGCAGTGTGTCTTCAACTCCAAGCGCCAGTGCCACGGCAATAAGCAGTCCTCGAATCTTGCGCAGTCTCAAGCCTTCTATGGTAGAGAAGCTTACGGTGCCAATGGATAGTGACCCTACTACCCCTACTACTTCCCCTGGGGACATCACAGATGAGGACGAGAGCTCGGACTCAGAGAGCAGTCTTGGGGATGACGTCTTCGAACACCCGCCGAACTACGCACCACCTATATCAGACTCCTCTGGGCATGGCCCCCATGTAACGCGGATCCCTGAAGTATTAGAGCCGTCTGACCATTCTACCGGGGATGACATTCCTGAAGATGCATCAGAAATGGAGACTCCAGCACCAGCCGTCGAAGAAGCAACAGAGCCAAGCTCTGCTGTCACCTCGGCCACTCTTGATACTGCTGCAACTGCTCTGCCTACCAAGGTTTATACCAAGGTTTCCCGAAACCTTGGTAATCCCAAGGGTGACGATCCCGGTGGAATGCCATCCTTCGACATCAGCGTCTACACGCGCGGTGTCAACTCGAGTGTCATCGAAATCCCTAAAGACCCAGCGACTCAACTGCCGCAAGACCTGATCTTCTCCATCCAAGCCAAGAACAACCGTAACGGAGACGCCTGGAAGCTCATGGAGCTCAACCTGAATATCCCTTTTGGTGCTGCAGCGGTAGACTCGGCAGCGGCAGCTCTAACATCCGACTACTACCTTATGTCCCAATACAACGGCCCCGGTGCCACCATGTTGAGCAATCTCCGTTTCAACATCCTCGTGGCGCTGGTGACCAAGGATGAGAAACCGGCACTCCAGCTTCGGCTGCTGCCGAGAGCGAAAGACGGGTACATCCCCATCAACCGAGTGGAAAACATCAGTTTCCTGTTAGCTTTGGCTGATATCAATCGATGGGACGGGAAGACTCCGAGGGTTTCGCATCCGGTGCCGATTCCTGCGACTGAGCTCGGAGGGAGAGTGGCCGGATCAGCGCAGCAGTTCAGACAGTTACATTATGAGGACGGAGTCAAGGCACAGTATTTCCCGAGGCAGAAATCGAATCCGCCGCGGACTCAGGCATTGGATATGGCGGTGTTCTACGCAGATTAATGTGAATGAGGGGTGTGTTTTCATGAACTTTGGAACAAATTGATAGCTTCAGCTGTTTGAATGCAATTCTGGATCGAACGTTTACTTGCGGGATGAGACGTGTAGTCTCTGCCCTGGAATTCAATGGAGTGGCATCTGAGTTTGAGTGTAAATGCGTCCCCGAATCAGCAATGTCAGTCAGAGGCTCCCTTGCTCAGACAGAAAATACCACAATGAAAAGTGACACTGTATAAGGATCCTGAGTAGAGTTTGTAGACAGCCGTGTCCATCCAAGTATGTAGCACGCGTTACAGTTGAAGTCAGCTTCTTATTAGGTATCTACCTCCTCTACCTATCTACCTATCTATCCTTTCCCAAGACGGACCTCCCTATCTTGGCCGGTTCTGTAGAGACAGAAAACGACCTGTTCGTGCGAGGCAGTGCCATTCCACCTCCTTCAGGAGGATCGTAGCGAAATGCTGGGGGCCTCAGAGGTATCCCTCATCCATGCTCTCACCTCGTCTGCCTCAAAGCTCTTTCACCGCCCTTACGTCAACGACTGCGCGATCAGATTTCTCCGCACTTTTGAGACGGATCTTTGGGCTGATGGGTCGTGGTTAGGCTCCCATCCCATGCATGTCCATTTCTTCAAAGTCTATGCCGGTGACAGCGGGAAGTGGTTGAGACACGAGAGAGGGCGTGCGCATGGCTAGGAACTGTCACGTTGACGGTCAGGTACATGTACAAGCAGAGGTACAGGTACTTGAGCTGAAAATTCCTGTCCTTTCTTAGCCACATATGAAAAAAAAACCCCGGAAGATTCACTGCATGTCTTTCGTGTATGGAACACGTAACATGTCTCGGAGGCCAGTCCGGCCCACGCCTATCACGCTCCAATGGGGGAAACAAGCGCGGGGAGAGAATTGATTGTCCAACCAATCCCAATGAACGGAACAGGTAGTCATATCAAAAGCTGAACGTATGTACGTGTGTGCATGTCTGGTATGGTAAGAAGGAAAAACTAGTTATTTGCAGATCTTCGACAGATTTGGCTGGGATAGATCTGTTTTCTGGAGCTGAAAACTAGGGTTTTCCCCCTCTTTTCTTGCCAGATTCTCTGCAAGATCTGCAAGATCTACAAAGAAACGAGCCCTTGTTGCGGTGGCTTGCAGGTGTGACACAGCATCTTGATTTACAGCGCTGCCTAGGTAGTTAGCGGATATGCAGAAACGAGCATGCGTCCGAGGGTGCGGTCACTGCGGTGCATCAATCATTCGGCAACCCGGGTCGTCAGCGAAAGGCACTGCCGAGCATTAGTGTCGGGGATATTCGTCCAGTTGGTTGTGCATGTGCATGTTGCATCTGCATCTAAACTCAAGCCCCCCGTCTTGCCACGACCCCCTTGTATACCTCCCTCCCCCTTTGTCTCCTCCTGGTAGACGCCATCGGCTGCGGCCCGCTGCAGCCACAATGGCCAAGAAAGGTTCAGCCAACCCGTGTGTGTGTGTGTGTGTGTGGTTCCGATGTCTGAGACAATGACCTATCCGTTTTGAGGATGTGGTTCTAAACAAGGAAAGGGACTGCTGCATCGGGCGAGCTGAATCTGCATTCTAGTTACTCTATCACATTCATCAAGTTGTCCCGTTACATTGACTATCCTGGCACCGATCAAAGCCATTCAGCAGGCTGCAGGAAGGTGGCACATGATTGCCTAGGAAACGTTCAGGGAGTTAGCCTTCAGCTATGCAGATGCCGTGCATCTTTGCTTGTATTGAGGAAACATCCGAATTTAGTGAACCTTGCGTGTTCAACAATCCCCTCAGACGAAAGATGTCTTCGCCCCGGGCGTCCGTCGATAACGTGTCATCACATCCGAGTATCGCATACATGCATCTGGACTCCGCGTCAGAGGCAGTGCTCTCAGCTGCGTGTCCGTCTTCAGATATGCAGATGGGTATCGTTACAGGCTTAGACTCAGTGTGACTTTGGAGAACTAGTTGCCATCGTTTCATCGTGTTCAGTGGTGGGCCTAACAATCACGGCCAAGGTTGAGTGATTAAAGCACATCGATGGGTTGGGAAAATGAAGCGAAACACGCAGCAGCTGAACAGAAAGTAACGTAGCCCAACCCCAAGACAAACAAAGCCATGGTCTGAACCAGGGGGGTCTTTCCAGTCCTGCAACCCATGTCACATATCCACTTTTGATCCTCCCGAAAGCACAAACCATACAACGACCATTTACGTTGCGAACCACCTTAAGGGGAGCTTCGTCCTTTGATCGGCACAAACTCCAGCTCGATGTCCCTCGGGCCGTCGTCCCTGAGCATATCGCCGAGTGCCCTGATGATCTCATCCTGGCCCTGGGGCGAGGTGATGAGCGACACGTCATCCGAAATCATATTCCACAGGTAGAACTTCCCGCCCGAGGTGAAGAGGAATTGGTCGCCTCCATCGTCCGGGTCCAGACACATCAATGGTGTGGGATTATCCAGATCACGAGCCAGGGCCGCTGCTCTGCCTCGTACGTTGTCGTTCCAGTAGTATGCAACGTTCATCACGTCGGGATCTGTCGTCCAACCTTCGGGCGCGTCAATGTTCTAAGGCGGACCGAGCGGGTTAGCACAGGAGGAAGGCAAGAAGAAGCAGCACAGAACGGTGCAGTGATGGAGGTTTCGAAAGGGGGGCACGTACAGGAGCCATCTTCAAGACGTTTGGAAGCACCTAGCTAGACAAGCTGAGAGTGGGTGGTAGTATGGATCGAGAAAGTGGTGCTGGAGGTTTGTATCGCGAGGTTTGAGATGTTGCAAGGAGAAGAACCCCGCTCGTCACTCGCACTGGGCCTCGTCGGGGTATTTATACTGAAGAGGTACCTTAGCACTGTGTTGTCGATCACTACGTGGAGATTCCATGTCATATCATAATCTCCTGTTTCCACGTATCCGGTTTCTTCGAGGACCACGTGATCGAATAGCAACACTGGGCTCGTGTCTCTCCTCCTTGTCCATTCTGTCGAGTTGAGCAGGCAGGGCACTTTTCTGACAGTTTCTCCATATTCAAGCAAGATTTGATCCTTGTCTCTGGATCAAAGTCCATCCAAGAGACAAAAGACAACTAACAAGCCATGGATCGAAAAGGCCAAGGGACAAAAAAGAATCTAGTCCTGCCTCTGCTTGTTGGTGGCGAGCCTCTTGATCCAACAAAGTCCTTCAATTTCACGCGTGACGAGGTCAGTACACTACAGTACAGTACACTCTCAATCATGAGTTGATCTCCTTACCAACAGCCTTCAGTCTGGCTGCAAAAAAAAAGACAAGAACACATTGCTGATCATGCCGCTGGTATTCAGATACTCGGCTGGATACAGAGCGTTGTCGACAGGACCAAACCGAAACCTCCGGATGTACCACCCAAAGAGGGCGACAAAGACGAATCGTCACAGCCACAGGTTCATGATGGCAATGCCATGGGCATAGTAGAGCCATCCATCAGTGATGGCGAGAACAAGCCAACAAAGCCACCCGCCAGTGGTGATGATGATAAACCACCAGAAACAGGCAATCCTCCAAGCAAAGCGCCGGAGTTGAAGCCGATTCAAGTTCAGATAATCAAGGACATGGCAAAATGGATTACTGATCTTGCGTAGGTTCTCCTGACGTGCTCTTCCTTCTCCCCTCTACCCTCTCCATAAACGTGAATCTTCATCATGAAGGCCTTCAGGGTTCCTTTCACAATGCTAACACGGACTTTTTGCTTTCTCATCAAGCCTCCAGGGAGCACGGTACAGAGGCGAGGAAGCGAATTCCGGGCCGTCACATCACTTCTCCCGCAGCCTCATGGTAGGTGCCAACCCGAAAAAGTTCAACATGGTCGACGCCAGATGGATCAGTCTACAGTTCCGCAACCTGTACGACATCCTAGGAGCCTTTCTCATGGTAGTCGGCCAGGCGCAGAGCAGTTCGACAAAGGTCAACTTCTTCCTCCCCCTGACAGCCATGTACGGTAAGTGGTGCTCCGTGCTGGGCGGTCATCGGGACCTGACCCCGGAGGAGGAGCCTCCAGTCGATGCGCTTGAACGCCCTGGACGGTGGCCGACCGTGTTCCAATGTACCTGGCTGGACCATGATGTCGCCACGAAAGCACCCTATCCTTTCCGTTTCTGCCTGGGCGCTTTGCTCGGGGGCTGCGACTTTCACGACGAGGTGCCCGGCGTCACGGGGGAATGGCGCTGGAGGCTGCGAAGTGCGCGCCTCGACATGCTTCGTAATGCGGCGGCCTTCGATGAGAAGAAATACGACATGTCCAGAAATCCCCCAAGGCAGTTACCGGATCGCAAAATAATGGGTAACGCTCCATGGGGGAATTGCGCAGAAGCGTATCCATTCACTGCCATCTTTAGGTGTGTTCTTCCAGTTCTTTCTTTCAGTGTGTGTCCCTTTGCCTGCCGGGGTTACGAGACCATATAACTATTTCACAAAACCTTGTCTTCCCTCTCCTGGCCTCTTCCTGCACTGACAGAAAACATCGTAGAGAGGTCGATGATTGGAAGGGCTTGAATGGTCTGGCTCTCCGCAGAGATTATTTCGCCTGCGGCGATGTCTATAACTTTTTCAACGTCAAGAAGTCGTTGGTCGGCCCCTGTCTCAACTGCCAATATATGCTCAAGAAACGCTGGGGAGTTGAGTATGAGAATAATCTAGGGGGCAAGTGGGAGAAGTCTAGCAATATGACGTATTGACGTTTCTTTTTTCCGTGCAGTAGCAGTGCTCGGAGATGGAATCTAAGCAGTTCACACACACACACACAGAGAGAGAGAGAGAGACAGATCGTCTCAAACGTATAACTACTGGCGGGTGTCTTAGGATGGATTGATACGATTTCTCTTGTCCCTTAGTCACAGTATCCCATCATCACTTGGGATCTCGGAACGACAGTCTTCCAGCAGCTAGCATATGGAGGCTTACCTTTACTCATTGTGGTGTCTCCCCTGTCTGTCAGTCTGTCAGCATTTATGCATGCGGATAGGATGCTTGGCGCTTACTCCCCCCCCAGGCAGTCTGACATGGATTCAGCTTGAGGGGTATTGACGGTGTCATATATATAAACCCCTCTCGTGATTAAGCACTGAATACATATTCCTCCTTATCTTCAGTTACTTGTGATCACGACGCTCTTCCAAGTGCTGTCTAAACAAGACTACCCAAGCACAAGCAATGGCCCTCCCACGCATTCACGCCTTCTATCGCCTCTGGTTCACCTTTGTGGACCCTATATCCCTCGTTCTCACCGTCAAGATACTCTTCCGCGACCGCGACTTCTTCATGAACGGCTTCATCCCCTCTACCATATCCGTCGCAGACCCCATGCATGGGTTTCTCTTCCACGGCCAGGCCGCACTGTACGCCTTCATGGGACTCATGCTGGGGGGAACGCTGAGGGTCACGTCAGAGTTCAACGTGTGGAGGATGGTGATCGCGGGGGTCTTCATGGTGGATGTCGCCTTGTTGGCGAGTCAGTACTCTAGTATCGAAAAGCAAGGGAGGATGAGCCTGGATAGATTGAGGTGGCAGGATTGGACCGGGTTGGGTTATACGGCTGGTTGTGGTGTGATTCGAGCGTTCTTTTTGACTGGTGTTGGGGTGAAGATGGGTAAAGAAGAAGCGAGACGAGAGTAGTTGGAGGGAGAGTGGTTTGTGTGTGAGAGAGAGAGAGAGGGAGAGAGAGGAAGCAATCTGGGAGACAGTAGTTTAAAAGAGATAGAGACAGTTCAACTCGGAACCAAGCAGGATACTGGCAGTCCTTTCTCAGCACAGAGCATCACCCAGAAGTCGTAGGCATGCCAAGCTTCTCGAAGCAAGATGTCAAGTCGCCTATTGTTGCGTTACGCTCCGGGAACATCTCGCTCAAGCAGGACGTGACCAATCTCAAGGCGTGGCGTTGTGATATCTTAGCATCAAACTTCCATGCCGTCGCCCAAAGTTCCTGAACGCTGTCCTCGCCCGCAGCAAGACATCCCCATAAGATGAGCCAGAATATGACCCATACGAGCAGGAAACACCACATGACTGTGAGGGCTGCCAATTCAAGCGTCCGAGGACTCGCTCGCTGGAGTCTCTTTTCGTATTTGTAGTCGGACAGATAGTCTATCAGGAACTGCAGGACGTCAGCTTGAGCTTCAGTCGCATCTATAGATTCGATCAAGGCCGCAAAAAACCAAATGTACCGGCCCCTCTGCCAAACTATCTTTCGAGTGCATCTACCTAGTGCATGGTTGGGGCTGTGATAGAGTTCGTTCTGTAGACTTACCCCGACAAAGCAAATGACGGTAAACACGGATGCCACGAGGAGGAATGAGATGGAATACAGTGCTAGCATATCTTGTGCATTAAAGGTATAGAAAAAGATGGTGACAATTATAGCCGGGATGGGAAAAGCAACAACCAGCAGTCGGGCAGCCCGCGGCAACGTGAAGTAGACCCTGGTGACCAGGCTTGGGCTGGCCTTCGCTATGTCTTGCCCAGGGGATGTCTTTGCTTCGTCCAACAGGCTTTGTGCTTCGAAGCGGGCCGGCGTCTGCATAAACCGCTCCGCATAGTCTGTATCTGTCGGACAGGACAACAGCGATGGAGTTGAACCCGTGTGTAGCTCCTCAAGCCGACGGGGTGTATAGTCCCGAATCCGACGGGAGGCACCGTGAGGTTGGGCTTCTCGTGAATAGTGGATGCCGGCGTCGTCGGCATCATGACGACCTGTAGCGGGAATCATGTTGTCGAGCATTCAGGATGAAGGTGGCGGTTGTTGACTATGGCAAAAGGATACTGTAAGGTAGAGAGGTAGAGGTTCGTATTGGACTTGGTTTCTGGCTTTTGGTCGTCTTGATGGGAACCCGGCGCGTGCGGCTGAAAGTATAACGTTACCGACTTACGCAGCTTTGCGGAGGCGCATGATCCCGGCAACGAGCACGGATGGAGAGGCTCCAGCATGTTAGGGTATGTATGCCGCGTCAACATGACTCGGAGCTACAATGACCCATACATGTGTTATCCTATAGATACAAGTGATCTTCCAGAAGGGCCAGTTCTACACGTATTACAATAAGGGAGATGGCTCAACCTTGGCTGGTGCCGGGCCATCCGATTCTGCCTTGTCCTAATTGCTGGGACTAGCATTAGAGTCTCTGCTGCTCCTCTACTTGAAAACTTGTTAGGTGTGAGTTACCATTCAACCCGTACTGTGGGAGACATCATTTTGCTCCGGGCAAAGATGGTTATTGGACAGCATTACCAGGGGTATTGTAATCAGGGCAAGGAGTTAGGATCGGACAGCTAGATCTGCATATCGGACTCCTGGCTCTTCGATAGCGAATGTCGGTCAGGAAGGTCATTTCTGGTCCCATATGAGGTAGATCTGCCTCTGGACTACATACAACACCGTCTAATCAGCGAAGGCGATGATCAACAGCAAGTTGTAGTGTTCCAGTCTACAATTCCTTCATGTCTCGCTTCCAGTAAGTAAGTAGCAAACTTGAGAGCTTTGACACTTTATTACTTACTCCTTGGCCATTTTTAACCATGACAAAGGAGCCAAGAGTGGTACGGTGCAGGGATCTATCGACTGTAACCGTAGATGAGATCGCATAGACACGGCACGGTATATCAGTTTACAAGCAACAAACAAGGAATAGGCCAGGGTAGTGCTCTATTAGATCGAATCGATACGCTCAAACCCGAGGATATATCATCACACCAAGACCTACGATCTCAGCTACGAATATACTACTTTAGGAGTCCGCCGCTCCATTGAAACCGCTTGTCCAGCGTTCGGTCACCGATTCCAATGACGATCCCGGTACCATCTCCCCAGCCATCTATGCCGAAGACCCCTCTAGTGAGATCGCCTCTCCCTACGGTTAGGGAAACGACCAGGCTTCTTAGAACCATTGGACAGTCCCTTGACTCCAGACTGGATCGCGGTGATTAAATTATAGCCGTGCGAGTTCTCACCCAGGCTCCAGGCGGACACACCACCCAGCATCCTCGGGCGGACGATCTGTTCGAACTTGCGGGCGATCAGGTCGGTGGTCTCAAAGGTCCAGAAGAACGGGCCGTTCTTGTCCCAGTACCACTGGCCTCCTTGGTTCTGGTCCGTCTTGCCGTTGGCCACGGCGGTTTGGAACGACAGGAGGGTCGACGTGCCGTTGCACTGTCCGTAGCCAGCCTGGCAGCCGGTTCCGCAGTGGGCGGGCGTGTTACCACTACGGGTTCGTGAGCGTCAGCATGGCTCTTGGGAGAGGCTCGGGATTGTTATTGTTTTGATCTTTTCTTGGTATCACTCACCAGAAGCCGTACTGGCTGCAGCAGTTGCCTTCGCCGCACTTGTGGAATGTGCCGGCACCGCAGCTCGCGTCGGGGGCCACGGTCAGGTTGGTTGGGATGGGCTCGAAGTTGGCGGCCTCGAAGGTCATGGCACCAGAGGCACCCGTGTCGCTGCCGTCAGGGTTCTCTAGAAGCGCGGTCTCGCATCCGATGCCCTGGGAGCAGTCGACGCCGGGTGCCGTGGTGAACCACTTGGCGTAGAGCGCGAACCCGAGGTTGAGCTTCATCGGCAAGAATCCAAGCGAGATGTACCTGTCGATGGCCTCGAGGGAGCCCAGGACCGGGGTGTGGTGCTTTGTGACGTTGTCGCGGCGGTTCATCAGGTCATATGCCATAACCTGAGGCAAGGGGTCAGCCAAGGGATAATTTTCTTCTTCTTCTTCTTCTTCTTCTTCTTCTTCTTCTTCTTTTTCCTTTCTCCTTTTTTCCCCAAGAGGGGTCTGGATTTAATAGGACAAACCTACCGTCACGAAATCCACAGCTGCGTTGATCAGAGGAGATGTTTGAGGCGTGAAGGCGATCATGTCGCGCTGAAGACCAGGCACGGTGATAGAAAGCTCCTTTTTGCCAATGGCCTTCTTGATCTCCTTCAGCAGCTTGGGGTACGCAGCAATCTCTCCCTTCTTCTTGGAGTTGGGGATCTGCTTGTAATCGGCACCGTTGCCGCCAGGATACTCCCAGTCAATGTCTAGATCGGCCATGTTAGTCACCTTGTTCAGTACCTCCTTGAAGCCTCTCACACGGCCCAAGGGCGGGGTATAACATGGGTGAAGCTCACCAACGCAGTCGTATCCAAGCCTGTCAAGAGTCTTGGCGATGTTGGCGGCATAGTTGCGACGGGTAGTGTCGTTCTTGCAACCAAGGCTCAAGCCAGCAGTATCGCCCCAGCCTCCGATGCTCATGCAGCACTTGACACCGTCGTCAAACATGGGCCTGATCTCGTTGAGAGGCTGGAACGGAGTATACTCTCCGCCGGGTGTGGAGGCGAATAGAGAAGAGTTGGCGAAAGCCGTGATGACGTGGGTGATTCCAGCCGTCACGGTCTTGTTCGGAAGGAGAGTGGTGTGATATTGGTCGTAGTACATGACATATCGCGGTCCTGGCTTCAAGGCGTCCGCCAGACTTGCGGCAGCCAAGGCCGCGGTGAAGAAGGTGGTGATGGCCATTTGGGGCAAGAAGATCAATAAAACGAGTGAAAACAGGAAAATGTACTTTGCAGACGAATGAGTGAAGTCTTGCAAAAGAGAAAAACAAAATGAGTGTTACAGGCTCTGGGAGACCATGTTGAGGAGAAGGGAAAGGTCACGATCAATGAGAGCCTTAGTCGGAAGTCTTATACTCGAGCGAAGAAATGAGGTTCCTCTCCTTCATTGTGAGAGACCAAAACTCTATAGCCTGAACACGCGTCAATCTTCACATCAACAAAGGCACGGCTCAGTCGGGACATGCTGTCAACGGCGGGCGCAGGGGTATATCGAACATGTCGAAGATCATCGCAGCCCAAAACCTTCGATTGCATTGCTTGTAGGTTTGTACGTTAGGTTTCATGGAGATGAGTGGAATAACGTGGAGAGTCTTAAGGGGGGCCTTCCATCCACGATCCATCCATCAAGCCTCTCCCGACGGAGCCGTCGCCTCATATGTCAGTCCAGCCCCTGGATGGGCCTGTCTTGGGGGAAATTCAAGGAGCGTAGGCGCAAAAGGCAAAGAAACACAGGCGGCCGTCGGCTGTAGCCACGAGCGAGTCATTCTGTGAGCAATTTAAATTCGTCGTATGAGAAACCTTCAGCATAGTTTGATTCCTTCAAAGTCTATTTCTTTGGCTGGGTCCCGGTGCTCCGGGCGCCCCCCCGTTTGCGCCGTTTGACATGGGCATCCTTAGTTTGACAGTGGCGTTGGCTTTACACATGGAGCAGGGGGGACCTGGGGTTCAGTTAATTAGTATGAACTATGAAGTGCCTTAGTGAGGAGCAATGTTAGTCTCTAAACTTTCTTCTCTCGGCTATTATATCGGCCACCAGGTTTAAGTTAGGCTTGAAAGGCCGGCTCACTGACTCGGTCCGAAGACGGCGTAGACAATTGTCCCGAAAAGCCCTCCTCCCAAGGCCCAGATCCTTATAACTCGAATACCATACTGTACTGTCTGGAAACTAGAGTTGGTGTCTTGTTCTGATCTTGCAAGTTTAGAGGGAGACTCTGTCTTCAGACACCCTGAGGCAGCCAGATTATTGCAAAGACACAAATGTGACGAGCAGTACAAGAACCGGCTTTGGACCTTTCGCGGCATCAAAGGGTGCGCAAATGCCTCTCTTCGAAAGCCTCATCGTTCTTCAAGACGCGATCCTCAATTTTTCCACTTACATCCATTCCTTGTACTTTTACTTTTGCAGAGGCTCTGTGACTCAAAGAGGGCTTGTAAATGATAAAGGCGAGATGTTGCAGAGAAGGCTTAAAGCAGCGACATGTCCCCCTGGTCATTGTTAGGATTGTGTAGATATGTATGATTCTCTGCCTTTTTGTCATTCATGAGACTTTGGTTCTTCATACGTACATCTCCGTCAAAATAGAAGACGTTCAGACCACAGCATAGGCGCTCACGTCTGTATCACCAAGAAGTGCCGCTGCCAAAGTTTGAAAGAAAATCTGGAAATTCTCGTCAGTGTTCGATCCAATTGGGTCAAAACCCCGAACGCTGTGGCATCGATGGTGAACACCTCTAGGAACGGACGGATCCGCCTCCTTTGTGGCGCTGCCGACTTGAGTAGGCCCTGACTTTCATGAAGCTGTCGTGCGCAGCGTAGGTAATCTATTATGAAAAGAGTGCTCGAGGGTCTTAATGCAACAGCCAGGTCAATGTCTTTCAGTACATACAAACCCACCTCACAAAGCGTCGCTATGCTTCAAGGGCCCTTTGATAGTGCCTATTGTTGAAAGGTCAACCCATTGAATCCTGCTTTCAAAGCTACCATGGTATTTTCATCGCCAGTCAAGAGCAAGCCCAGACTTCCAGAGCAGTATCACGCCCTATATATATCGCATCTCCATCCTGGCCTTGGTGCGATGTTGTGAAGTCGCCAAACCTATTCGAAGCTCGCTCTATCGCCATAAACTTTATCCGACTACTCTCTAACAGACCTTACCATACCTCCCATCCAGCCTTCAAAAAGAAACAGCGCGTCAAGATGCCGATGCTCTCATCCCCCACCTACACCTTCCCGCAGGGGATCTGCAACGGACCAATCCTCTGCAGTCCCGAGATCGGATGCACCACTGCAAACCACAGGCGCAGTCTGGGAGTCTGGGGCGACCTCTGCTGCGATCTCCTCGACGTGTGCAAGCGTCACTTTGAGGAGCATCACGGCGGCCTCAAAGGTGAGTTGTATCTTCCCTCCAACAAGAAGCTGATCCTCGCCATGAACTGCGACGTGGTGCTGGAGGTCGTCACTCAGCACGCCCTCACGCTCACAATGGAGGAGTTCTTCGAGATTCTCACGCCCGGTGGGATCCCGGTTGGTCCTGGATTCTACGTCAAGGAGTACGACGCTGAATTCCGCTTCCGCTGCCTCGGCAGCTTTTCTCTTGATGAGGGGGACAAGATGGTGAGAGACATTGTCTGTTTCGAAGGTGTCCCAGGCGGCCTTGAACTGTCCGATTGCACATGCTTCGTCGAGAGTTTCAGCGGTGATTCTAACGAGTTCGACCACAGCTCTGACTGCCCGTCGCCCAGCTGTGTTTTCTCTGACTGCCCGTCTCCCAGCTGTGTTTTTGAATCAGAGTAAGCAGTGTCACGGTTTAGTTTTGTGCGATACTAGGTAGGTACCTTAGATAGCTCTGCAGGCACAGCGAACAGGTACTACTAACACTCTCAATATGACTTTCGAGACTTTAATGTCGCCCAAATTCTGTCCGCGTCGTTGACAACGTCTTTATGTCTTTGCTGGCCTATTATGATCGAAGTCCAGCAGTACCTACTCATTATCAAAGGATCCCAGAGTACATCGTGACCCTATCAAATAGTCATGTTGTCTTACCCTATCGCCATCCATGATTGAGGTCAGTAAATTCTAACGAGATGACACATCTTATAACATGTGGAGATGTAAACGAGTGAGTATGATAAAGTGTCTTAAGTAAAATATTTTCAAAGCTTTGTAGGAAATTATTCACGGTAAGACCGCTTTTAAAGATGAAATAAGATATGGGACGAGGTATAAGCTGATGATCATCTTGACCAGCGTGACGATTGTTCTTGGATGATGGAGAGGGCACCGCCGGGAAACGCTGCCAATTCAACAGCTCAGAAAGTATGCGCTTCTTCGGAATATCATTCTCCATATATAGCAGAGTCCATCTCTCCCTATAAACCTTATACCACTAATTTCACTGCCTACGAGACCTATACTTGCATCTTCGGCTCTGATCCATCTTCCCAGCTTCTTGATCATAACCTCAACCTCATCCCTGATCTCCCCGGACTTAAGCGCTCAATCGTTACGAACGCTACATCATCAGTTAGTGAATTGCTTAATGGTGTAATCTTCAATGCTTACCCGACAACTTGTAATCTTGTCGCTCGCTAAGGCAACACGCTCTATGTATTAAAGTGATTATGTTCCGCGGGAAGACCGGCAGCAAGGACTCAAGGGATCAGTTTCCTTTCGCCCATACTCAACCCATTATTCCAATTCCTTTTTATCCGCAATCAGACCAAAGGTGTCTTTAAATTCCTCGCTACCCAGTCAAGCAACAGTCCGTAAATCTGATACACGCACGTTCATAATGCGTATCTCTCTGACCATCTCGACCAGGGCCTCCGCAGGTTACACCAAGATAACACAGGCTGCCCTGACTGGCATGGCACATAACAAAACAGGCGGATAGAAATAGCAGAGTACATACATCAGCCTACTGAAATGCGTTGTTGCTGCTTGCCCACACGCTAGCGTTCTTAAAACCAGAGCATGTTTCTTCGGCGGTTACCTACGGCATTGTTATGGTTGAGGAGAGCGATGCGTTCTCAATGTGATACCTCAGTCATGAGAGAACACACTGACGAGGAGCTTCTGGCTTCTGGCGGGAAAGTGGTACGTGCGGAAAGATTTCAGATGGCTTAGAAATAATTCCCAGAAAGAAGATGGCATGAAACTTCTTTGTTTCCATCCAAAGCCTTGCATGCAGTCCATCAACCCATGACTAGCCTCTCATCCTCACCGATCAGGTCCTTAGGCGACCCGAGCTTCACTATTCTCCCCATATCCAACACCAGGAGGGTATCATATCTCCTGACCGTTTCCAGGCGATGGACCACAGACAATACCGTGTGTTCCGCAAAGTCCCTTTCCAAGGCCTCCACCATCATCCTCTCCGTCTCCCTATCTACGGCACTCATGGCCTCGTCCAAGATCAAGACCTTGCTCTCCGATTTGCGCAGGATCGCTCTTGCTAGACAGACTAGTTGTTGCTGGCCCAGGGAAAGCGGGATTTTCTCCACGTCTGTGTCGAGCGTCCCGAATTTCTGGATCGCTTCCCACAACGAAAGGCTCTCCAGCACATGAATGATCTCTCTGTCGGTTGGCAGCACGCGACGTGTTGCAGCATCACCATTGGTGGCTTGTTGATTGGGGATAAGTAGATTCGAGCGGAATGTGCCAGGAAACAAGACTGGATGCTGGGAAATCACGTTTAGACTGGAGCGCAGCTCCCCGTTTGATATGTTGGCAATATCCACGCCATCAATGCGTATCGTACCCGTGTAATTAACCATCTTAAGCAACGTGGCGAGGAGGGAGGACTTGCCGCTGCCGGTGCGACCACAGACGGCGACTTTCTGACCTGGAGAAACCTTGAATGAGACATTGTCCAGGACCGGAGGGTTTGTTGTATTATATCGGGCGCTGACACCATCCCATGTTATCTCTCCCTCAGACGGCCAGGATGCTGGGGGCTGAACTTGATCCTCCAGCAGAGGCTCAGGTTCCTGTGGCGTCGTGTTGACAAAAGTCTTGAGGCGAGAGATAGCCCCAAGGGAAGTTTCCAAGGCAGTCCATGACATCAAGAGATTAGAAAGCGATTCGCTGAAGCCCATTACGCTGTACATGGCGACGGCTAAATAGCCTGGCGAGGTTGAGTTGGTTACAACCGCAAATAGGACCAGGAGGACGGCAGCAGCGGCTACCAGGAGATCCAACACCAGGGTGAGCCACCTCTGCACAGATAGCAACAGGTAGTGCGGCTTTTGAGAGAGGTCTAGAAGGTCCAAAGACTCTTGCGCCATCGCATCTTGCCAGCGAAACGCCCTAATAGCCACGAGACCGTCGATAATATCCAGTAGTTGCCTGTAGAGCGGCGCTTTAGCTTGCAAGTCGAGAATACGGAGCTGACGAGACGTAGCAAGATAGAACTTCTGTAAAGCGTATAAAATGACAAGAGCAACTGGCAATGCTGCCGCAAGGTACTTGGAGCCGATTATGATAAGGATGGATTCGCCAATGCATGCAAGAAGGGCTTTTCCGAGTGATCAGCGCATATAAGAATGTAAAGCCAGGGTAGAACTTGAGTGGGTAACAGACCTGACAGAGTGGTATACATGGCAGTTGGAAGCTCGCGGTCCACAAGGGTCATATCTTGAGTGAATCTGTCCCTTCTGATAAGTGACGACTCTTCCCCAACAGCAGACTTCTAATCATAATGCTCACCGATTGACCAAGTCGCCGTTATCTGTACCATAGAAGAAGGACATAGGCGCCCTATCGAGAACCGTCAGCATACGGGGGGTGACCAGAACTATATGGCTGTGGCAAGAGCACTCACCTTAGAGTTGTCTCAAGCAGCTTTCGGTGAAGCCAAATGGCAGAGCGTGGAATAACATTCACGAACATGAACCTGCGCGCACATCAGCCATCAATGACTCCAGTCCCTTGAAGAGCGAGGCTCGAGGTGAGTGGGCTGGGGCAACACACCAGCAGTCGATACCAATGGCTAGGATATAGACACATAGCAGGGCCGCATACACCCCATAATACATGCCGTTATTTGAGCCCTCTGAGCTTGACTCAGTCCACCATTTGAGCCAGATCTCTGCACAGCTTGTCAGCACCAGGATCCCGACTATAACTCTTTTCCTTCTAGGGCAGCACTTTGGAGCCACTGGTGGGACTCACGTGTGAATTGCGAGAGGAATACCGGCATCATGGCCAAGCAAATCATTGGCAGCCCAAACTTCGGCCCAATGGTCTGGAAATAAAACAGATAGAGTGCCGAGTCGCTTGTCGTAGCAAGGTCCCCTGCCTCCTGTTCGTCTTCGTCCTTGGGCTGAGACTTAGATACTGTGGTGTTGTCGATATCTCTGGTAGAGTCAGAGGGGCCAATGGATTCTGCAGTTTCGACTGCTCTTCGGACAGTGGCGGTGTTCCGGATTATGGCAGAGGGGCCTTGATGAGAAATGCGGCCTTGATCTAGGATGATAACATGATCAACGTCATCCGCATGCTCCACTGGGTAGATTCATCGCAGATTAGTACGTTCTCGATGTCTGGAGCCTGTGAGAGGACTACTTACGGAGGTGAGTGGCAAACACTGTCGAACAACCTATCCGGCGCAACAAACCAGTAGGACTGAAAACATGGAGCCAAATATAATGGCGTGTATCCGCGTCGAGACTCGCAAAGACATCATCTGCGATAAATATTCTTGGTCGAGCATACAGCGCTCGTGCGAGGGCCTGTCCATGTATATCGTTAGACTGCATCCCGAGAGAAGGTCAGAAGGGTTGAGAAAACATACGACACGCTGCTTTTGACCGCCACTAAGATTCAAGGCATTCGTTAGGTCCTTTGAGGGGAGCATCTCTGACAGCGCACAAGCCTCCAGGACAGTTTTATACCAATTCTCATCGACGTCGCGAGTCTCCGGGCCGACGATGTTCCTTTTGATAGAGTCCTTGATCAACCATGTCTGTTGGGAACAGTAGGAGATCCTGGATGAGGAAAGCCTCAGGTCACCGCTGGTTTCTAACTAGCCTAAGACACCAAGAAGAAGCATAGATTTTCCAGAGCCAATGGTTCCAGTGACAACAGTCAACGAATCATGCTTGATGGAGAATGTCAAGTCCTTCAGCACCGGCTCATGTCGTCCTGGAATTTTGAACGAGACTTTGGTGGCCTGAATGGCATGTTGCCCTGGTTGAGGATTCAAGATGGAAAGCTCACCAGGGCTATCTGAGACGGTCAAGGCCTCAGCCTGATTAGGCTTCTTCTTGTCGGCAAAGGAATCGATCCTGTCAATGGAGCCAAGACAGCTGGCAAATAAAGGAACAGCGTAGAGAAGATGTGACAGGGGGGCCACGATGAGGCCAATAATGGAAAGAGATGTGAAAGCCGTTGTCAGATCGAGCTGATCGCCAGAATTGCGTTGGACAGCCAAGGCAATACCGAAAGTGACTATTGGTGAAAGAGCTGTAGGTGCGTTGCCTGTGACCGTTCCGTCAGCATGTCGCACAAGCAATGATCGTCTAATGAATAGAATTTACCAAGCATGTTCATGTACGCGATGAGAGTGCGAAATTTCTTTGACTTGCGAAGCTCAAAGACTCGGAGTTTGCTTATATGGTCCAACCAGAAGGGAGTGGTGCCAAGCATCTTGGTCTCTTTGATGTGAGTGAGAACTCCGGATGTTGAGCTGATTCTGGTCTGTATGGCCACGGTCCAATCTTTCATTGCAGGTCCCATTTTCTTAGATAATCGCGACATGAAAAAGCTACACACTGGAGTTATAGATTAGAATCTAGATGTCCTACGCAAAGTGATTTGTTATCATGCGTCGCTGGAACTCAACTCACCAATGACTGCAAAGACTGGACCGACCGAGCCAGGGCCTAGCTCCCTCGAGAGCAGCCAAATAGCTAAGATGATCTCGATAGGGTTAGCCCATATCTCATGGATTGTCTCGAGGGCGCTTGTGATAGCTGCTACATCGGGCCCTATTAGGGTCAAGGACGCAGAGTTGGGCGTTTTTGGTGTGGCATCGGCGCTGAAGGAGATGGAGGGAGCGTAAAGGGCATGCGAATAGACCAGAGAAACAAGAGCACCCCGGACCATGGTTAGAGAACGGAAGAGTTGGTGTTGGTAAAAGCCGTTAGAAAGCTGTTGAGGAGTGCACGTCAGCGAATAAAGTCGTCTACCTATTTCCCATGCAGTTCAAATTGCACGACTCACCGCCAAGCCAATGTATACCAAGGCTGTAGCACCAACAAGAGCGAACCCTGTGCTTTTCTCTGGATCATGGTCCTTATCATTGGCGACGTAATTAACAACGCGCTCAAGTAGAAATGGCTGGGCAAACTTGAACCCTATAGAAAGGATACGAGGCAGAGCCGCCAGGATCAAGGATTGCCTGATAGAGTCGAGAAGGGCAAACAGCAGTCGGTGCCGCTGTAAAAGTCTAAACTTTGGAGCAGCCCAGCTTTTACGAGCATCTTGCACCTTGGAGAGCAGGCGCCTAGATTTTAAAGCAGCATCGGTATCATAGAGCGACTGTCCCGACAATGTCGCGCGGAACCCACGAATTAGAAGCCTGTTTAGCCACCAAAACACACTCCTGTTGACAATGCTGCCCGTGCTCTCCGGGTTGAGCGCGTCCCACGGCGGCAGGAGAAAGGTTTGCTTTTCTCGCAGCTCCAGCAGCAAAATCACAAACTTAGCGGCGAGTCCTGCTGTGTAGACAGACGCTGCGGCACGCTCTCCGATCAGCCACAGGGTGCGGCACTGCGCGGAGTCGAAGGCAGTTGAGAAAACCAGGTACACGAGGATAATCGTGGGCGGGCGGACAGAGCGAATAAACTCGAGGGAACTGAGCACGGCTAGGGCGATGCTGTCCACGAAAGCGAAGACGGCTGCGGCGACGGACACGGAGCCTGAGAGTCTGGCTGTTTTTGACCAAAGCACCAAAGAGGCCAATTGAAGAGCAATAAAACTCGCATACACGCCCTAGACAGGATGACAAAGTCAGGCATCATTCGATGGATGGCTAACCTCTTAACTTAGCCTTCACGGCAACGGCGGGATATGGCAACTGACTGTCTTGGCATGACGCCAGGATTGCTGCTCAACTTTGACTTTGGGTGATTGACGAAGAAGAAGGCCCAAGCGAGCGATTGCGCAAGCCAAGAAGAGCACACACGGGGCAACGGTAAGCATGGACTGCTCGAATTTCAGGGTGAAGTCGAACCGGTGAGTGGTGCAGTTGGTGGCGAACGGCCCGAACAAGTCGTCGCAGTGGTTCGCCATGGCACACAATTGAGGTCACGTCCGTTGATCATGCGTGTTATGAGATGAGCAAAAAGTGATGGAAATAATTAAAGAAGTTGAACCGTCAAGAAGTCGGGGCCAACAGGCGACAGCAGACGACAGCAGGCAACACTCCAAGAACTTAAGCCACCGTTACCTGGAGTCGCTACCCGAGGTGGGACTCTGGGGATGATCGAGAGGTTCGGCACGCTCCGTACTGCACTGACTACACTGGCAGCTTCAAGTTCATCCTAAACCACGCTCGTAGCCACTCAATCTTATCCACCGACGGCGTAGTAATTAATAGTCGCATCTATTTACGGATCCCATCCATCTTCAAATCTGACAATTTGGCAAACACACCATCCCATTTCCGTCCGTATCTTCAACTTGCCTCCCGTTTCCTGTCTGCCTTTCATCACCACACGGTCGGTCACCACTTTCTGAGCCTCAATCGCAGGATACAGTGGCTTTCTTTTGGCCGTGCAGCCGCCTCAAGCAACTTTTGCGACCAAAGATGCAAACTGAACCTTCCGTTCACACACTGAGTTAACCCCCCAAACTCTCCCGCCGCATTTGTAGCAAGCTTCGCCCTCGTTCCGAATCGAGACACGCGCACGCCCAAGGTTTCTTTATTCAGGCAATCCCCACCTTCGCATGCGGAGGTGCTTCAACGTCTCACCTCATCCCACGTGCCGGTCCCTGTTCGAGGCTCTTGCACGGATGAGGGATGCCCCAGCCGTTCACACGCCCGCTCGAGTGACATGTCCCCGCGGCACATGATGGACCGCCGTAGGTAGTCGAGGCAGGCAATGGAGGACGTTCTGGTCGTGCGACTCGTGGAGCTGCTCGGCCTTGGGGCCTGACTCGGCCGAGAGGTTCGCTGGGCGGTTGTCCTGCAGAGGCGAGGAGGGTCTCACAAGGCATTTTCTAGATGAAAAAGAAAACGGAGGATTGATCAGTCTTTGGGGTATCCCATCCGTGCCTTTTTTAGGCTCTTTCAAAGGCAATGACACATGCTAACACTCTGTCGATCAATGCCCATAATCTGATGGGATGCAAGGTTTAAGGCCATGTTTTTCCGGAAATTTGACCAAGACGAAGCCGTGGCCGTCTTGTTGGCTCCCATTGTCAGTAAACCGTCTCTTAATCATTCAGAGTCACTGCGATGAGTATATTGCTTGCGTACCTGGTAGTAGATCACCTCGTGCCGGATCGCTTCTTAGCGATTTGCGGGACCCGAATCTATCATCCCGTTGGAACAGCTCAGTGATTGTAGACACTATCCCATGATGATGTTAGTCAATGATTTGTCAAGGCATACGGTGGTCAGGCCATGGACTGATATTTGTGCGGTTGGCTAGCGGAGGAGTTGGTTCCTCAACAGCATGGGCCGCTGGAGCTTCTCCCGCTGGATATCTTTGCGGCCTGCAAAGGACAGCGTGTATCAACTTAGCCGGGAGGCTTTTCTTGATGAAAGTGACACAATGAAGAGGCTCAATGTGCGAGGGGCCTGGATAAGTTCCATAGCTTTTACTTGCACCATCTGCCTCGTATCATTGATGCTCTTGTCGGTTATACAAGCTATCAATTCTATGCCGTGTGCTTGCAGATCAACTTCGCAGGTTCACTGTAATAATCACATGCACAACACGTATAAACGCTACCTTGGATGCTAACGAAATCATTAGCACCAGCTAATCTGGTCATACAGTATCATCGTCTGGCTTTTAACAATGATCTCAAGTCGACCAGCCCATTTGATAGAGAGCCTCGTGATGAGAGAAGCATGCCATCAAGCACATGTACGGTCCGGTCCTCACGCCTCCAGTCCTTGGTACGAATACCCTATCATTTTTATTATGCACGTTACTTTCCGACAGGGGAATAGAAAGTCATCTTTATTTGCAAAATTGGCTAACTGTTCGTTGGGCACAGCCTACTGTCACGTCGATGACTAAACGCTAGATGTCGTTGGGTCTGGTCTTTGGGGAACGAGAATTCTGCTCGGAATCAGATTGCCACTACGTACCGCTATGAGGAGATGTAAAGAATACCAGGTAGGCAATATATCTCAATGTACTACGATAGTTGAAGACGCGACTTCCGACCAAGGCCTTAGCCATATTCTCGATAACGAAAGTCTTGCCTATGGTCTTCCTAATAAGGGCGTACTCGTCGAAGCCTGAAATACCTAGCAGAGGGGACCGCAAGAAAAAGAGACCATCATCTGTCTTGATACTACTTCCTATGAAGAAAAACAAAGCATCTTTTTAAAAAATTACATAAAACAGGAGAATGTCGGCTCGCTTCCGAGTGACTTCCAACTCAAGTAAACGAGTTCTGGCTTTGAGTCAGAATCGAAGGCTGTTTGCAAATCACATTCCAAGGAACAGCCACAAAACTCTCAAAGGGCCATAAAAGCTCAGCCGGTTCTGAGTTTAGCGCTTCTCCAAATTCCACTGGGCTATTATTCCTTGCATAGGCACGGATTACTTTTCTCTACAGTCACCAAAAATATAAAGGGGTTGGTGGCTATGAAAGGGCGATAAGACACACGAGAAATCCCTCTGGCGTGAGCGGTTGCTTATCAATAAACTTCAACCCCCTTCCCGCGCCATCGCTATTCATTCATTTGCATACCCCTCGCTTGCTGGCACTCGTTCGTTCCATCGTCATCTTAACTATGCGCCTATACACAGCCCTCTTGTTGGTCAGCGCTTCCGGTGCGTTCGGCCAACCCTCTTCTACGAATTCTTCTACCATTGCTACGGCTACTTTTTCCGCCCTGTCTACCGCCTCTCGTATCGAGACCGCCTCTGCTATTAAGAGCACTACTTCTTCTACTATTGTTACAACTTCTTCCGCTCTGCCTGCAGTCTCCAGTATCGACACCACTCGTGCCGGGAGAATCAGGAGCGAGATCAGTACCACTACTTCCTCTGCATCAAACATTGCATCATGTGCCTTTGATCTGCAAAACGCCATATTGGGCAGAGGTACTTCCTTCTACCCACCATCCAATGGTGCCAGTATGTAAGTATCATCCAGAAGCCCACCATGTTAATTAGAGTGGCTCTGATGTGTCCTCCATATAGCTCTTCATCTACTGAGGCTTCTAGCTCTGCCCTCGACTGGCACCAGGCCCCTCTCCTCCCTGTCCCTGCACCTGTTCTTGCGTTCTTCGATGTTGCCTCAGCCTCTTTTGAAGCTCAGATTTGCACTCTTAGGGCTGCTTCTGTGGGCACGGGCTTGCATCGTATCGCTGTCACAAATGTCACAAGCCTCAGCAATCAAAGGAAGCGGGCTAGGAACAGCCCTTCTTCTTTTGTAGTTCTCGCTGACAGTGAGGTTGTCCTTGCCGAACCGATCACTATAAACTTTAGCAACCTTGAGATATCTACGAACCCTATAACCCCAAAGGACTCGTATGATTCGAAATTCCATCTGTCTTGCAATGGTGTGAATATTGACATAGTCATCATCAATCGGGCTGCTGTTGAGAATCATCAGGGTGCAACTTCGACTCGTATGTCTTCAACGATTATTTGTACTCCTACCGATACTGCTACCTCCACTACTTCTCTTGCTGAGTCTGTCACCCGAACTGTGACCACTCAGAAGAACGTCGTCACTACCTTCACCACCATCAATACTGGAGCTGTGAGCGTTGCCACCGAAACCGACGACCCTACTTCCTACGGATACGACTGTTTTCTTCGCTCAAACGGCAGTTCCGCCTCCGGTGCTCAGGCTGAATCCCAGAGTCCTGACGCCCCAGCTGCCGCTGGTTTCGGTGTTATGGCTAATCATTCTAACGCCCATGGTTCTAACGCTGCGAGTTTTGCTGTTAGTGCCAATCATTCTAACGCCCACGGTTCTAACGCTGGTGGTGCTGCTGCTGCTGCCGCTGGTTTCGCTGTTCTTGCCAATCATTCTAACGCCCACGGTTCTAACGCTGCTGGTTCTGCTCCAGCTGCCGGTGGTTCCGCTGTTATTGCTAATCATCCCAACGCCCATGGCTCTTGGCAGGGCTATTGGCACAATTGGCACAATAGTCGTGACTACTATGGTGGTGCTGATAAGCAGGCCGTTAGTGTGCTGTCTCTTCTTGCTATATTCATAGCCCTTCTCTAGCTTAAGATCTTTGCAGTATTTCTTTTTGAGTCGTTTACTATAAACTGACTTCAAACTTATGACTCAGTTCCAAGACAAATCGCGCTGTAATACCAAGTGTCCTAAGGGTTGCTTTGAAAACGAACCTTCTCCAGTCGAGGTCTTCCAAAATTAGTATACAGGACAAACACAGCGTTCAGCTTAATATTACACTGACTTGGTTTCTTTTGCCTCTACCCTTTCCCATCTCTCCGAGGATAGCTCTTCTACTTTCAGGGCTTGAACCGAGATTAAGGGCCTCTTTTGTTGTCGGAAGGTTTGCGTAGCAGACGCAACTAACACTAAGTGATTGATAAAGTGCTCTTTGAATAGTTTTAAGATAAAGGAATAAGTGGGTCTATAGCTGGAATTTTAGCCTAATTTGAATATAATTCTGATTGTTCTCTCTGTAACATATAAATCAGATTGTACTGTATTCGTGAACTGTAGTTTCCTTCTTCCTTCACCTTGTTGCACATGCGTACCAACATGCCTTTAACGAGGGAAGAGCCGGTGCCTATTGGCGTTAGAGGCTTGCTTTCTTGTCTTCTATGAGGCTTTTTGATTACCGGTGGGACTATAATGCATTGCAATGCAGTTGGCTTTGAGATCCCCCTTCGTGTATAGTAAGTAGTCCATGGCCGAACACCTCATCAGTGAAAGCCGTGTCCACCTTTCAGGTTTCTGCTTCGGACGGCTCGTTTGCGTGCATTTTCTTCGTCCTCAATCGTGTGACAGTATATTGAGCCATGAACAAGCAAAGTAAGTGGAATAAAAGTCTCCAGGCACAAAGTTCAATCATCAGATCACAGGCTGTACGCTTTGATGAACCATCCACTACTGAGCATATATACAACCTCATCTCCTGAGCCAGACTTGGTCTCCCCAAACAGAGTCATACACTGCATTTAAACACCACAAGGTACGTTCTGCCCTCTCCCGGATCAGATAACTCGCATTCTCCCAGCCCTCCACGATGTCATCCTCATCCTCTCGCGACTCTCGAGGTGACATTGCCACCTTTCCCAGGCCAACCGTACCGTTCCAACAAGAATGCAAAGACATTCTGTACACCATGGACCTGGACGCCAGAGCAACGCCCATGGACACGGTCATCTTCCGCAGCCGCGATGGCTTCTCCGTCGCTGGCCACCAGCCCTGCTACTCCCGCGCGCTCTTCGCCCGCGTTGTCAACCAGGCTGTGGCCAGCGCCATCTTGCAGCTCAACACGCCGGGCCTCCACGATGACCTGCTCCACCTCGTCTCGCTCGGCCCGGGTCATTCAATCAACCGATTGGGGTGCGACCTTGCTTTCATGGACAAGTGTGAGGCCGTCCAGACCACGGAAGAGGGCTTGTGCAGAGGTAAGGGCACCATGCTGCTCCCACAGTTGCGTAGAGTGCAACCTGATGATCAGCCTTACGTGGGCTTCAGAGAGTTCGCTGAGTCCGCTGTCAGGAACGCACTTGTTCAACAGTTGACCATGCCCGCGGATAAGTGGCCAGGGAAGAAGTGATGCCGTAGGTAGTTGGCGGCGAACAAGGGAACAGAGAAGTGCGCAGAGAGTGGCAAGTAGACCGTCAGTCATAAATCTAATTAAACCATTTGAGGCACATTTTGAAGATCTCATATTATGCTTTTCCTTTTGGTAACATAAATTGCACTTTCTCCCGATCTCTTGATGATGTAGATCTCAAATTACCAAGTCAAATGCACGACTTCGATATTATTGCCCAAGGGGTCCAGAACGAAGGCCGCATAATATCCCTTCATGTACTGTTCTCTCACGCCCGGCTTCCCGTTATCGATTGCTCCATGTTTTCTTACACCCAGTTAGTCTTGATCATCTCTCTCTCTCTCTCTTTCCCTCTCTCTGCATATGTGTGTAGAGAACTCCACGTAGTACTCACATCGCGTTATCATACCACTCATTCACCTGCTCATCCGACGTCGCCTTGAATGCGATATGGATCGGAGACACACGCTCCTTCAGATCGCTTCCTGGCTCAAACAGCTTCATACCGTCCTCCCTCTTTCCACCTCCGAGCCAGAACTCTGGCGGCCCACCAGCAACGCCGAGGCCGCAGTAATCAGCAGTCGGATGCTCCATGATGACCTCGTACCCTAAAGGTTTGAGGATGGTGACGTAGAAGTCGCGCATGGATTTGAAGTGTGCTCCCACGGGCAGGCCATAGTGATGAAGAGGCATTGTAGTTCTTTTTTGCAATGGGCGTTGCTGAGAGTTTGATTGAAAACAAGTGATTGTTGTACAAAGTGTGGTTCAAAGTGAGAGACCACGGACCTGACTTCAAGACAGCTAATGCCGATTTTATAGATCATGCAACGAGTCCCCTTCCCCCTCAATTGAGAAACATGGAAACCAATCTCTCCTAAATAAGCGAAACGTATCCCACGAATTGGATGCAAGTTATGTGACTTTAGTCTGAATGTGGCGGCGTCCGTCAGCCCATTACGTGGTGGACCGATGGTGGCGTTTCCCGTTCACGCAGTTGTCACGCATGATGCTTGCAAAGACACCACATGGAGTCGGTCAAGTGAACGGCTGGCGTGAATCTTGGCTTCAAAGGTACAACCAAGTGTTTCGGGGTCAGAGAAGAGGAAAATCATGGGTTGGTAGATCGTACTCTCAACCCCGAAATCCCGACAGATGAGCCAGGGTCATGTCCAGGTAGATAATTTATCTTCATGTTTAACAGAGATCATTTCTCGCTAAAAAGGGTCATTCTCATATCGCTTACACCAATTTTGTGAACCGGTCATCATGTCAAGTCCCTGCTCGCGATGATATGAAATCCAATCTCCCCCAATCACTGTCCAACAACCTCAACGCCTCCCTCATGAACGCCGCTCCTTGTCCTCTCACCCTCAGGCACCACCTCAACTCATCCATCATCTCTGCGCACCACCTCATCTCCTCTGCATCCTCCGTCGTCGCCCATAGCAGCCCGGCCAGACTGCCTACGCTGACGACTTGATGCGCCGACGCGCCTCCCCAGAGAGCACCCATGTGCTCTGGCTGGAGAGACTTGAGGAAGCCGATCGTGCTTGTCACACGGGTCTTGGCGGTTGTGCGGACGGCGTGGGTGAGCTCCGGTGGGGACGAGGGTGTCAGAACGCGAAGCAGAGCTCGGTCGAGGGCGATCGAGACTGCGGCAAAGGAGAGGAAGAGCGAGGCGTTGGCAGAGAGGCGGCGGAATTGGATGTTTTCGACTGCAAGCTCCGCGGGGAGCGACATGTGCCAATCTCGAAGTCGGAGGACGAGCGGCCTCGCCAGGTTCACTGCGTTGATAGCACCGAGCTGGTCCAATCTTCCGCCCGTCTTCGTCGCTCCCACTGTGTAGAAATTCGCGACGACGTCCGACAGAATCGTGGCGAGTTGCGCTTGTCTCATGAAGATCTCCCGGCCAATCTCCACGCCAACTGAGCCGTCAACGTCTGGATCTTCGTCTGCGTCCGTCTCGGGAAAGTCACTGGGCGCGCACGGTTGCAGATCCCAATCGTCATCGTGGAGAAGCATTGGCCTTCCTTGCGTCAATGCGCCCCACCGATCTTGCATGTACAGTGCCCAGCCAAGTCTTCGTCGCAAACCTTTCTCCCATTCCGGAATCGACCACGACGTGCAGTCAAGATGAAGGCCTAGTTCCTGGGCCACGGCCACAAGTTGTGCGATGAAGATCCATTTCGAAGGCTGCAAGGCGCTGTCGTGACGCTGGAGAAGCAACAAGCCAGCTTGCAAGGTACTCAACTTGGGCCTCTTCAGGTCATCAGCCATGGTTCTCGATGCGAGAGCCTCCAAGGCTGCCTGCCCATTCGCATAAGCGGGTTTCGCGACCCCTCCAGCCATTGATGAGTCGTAAAGGCGGTAATCGAGCGCTATCAGGTAAACGGCAGCCAGCAGCGGTGGCGAAAACATTCGATGCGATATGGCGTGTTTCGTGATAAAAACACCTTTATGCAAGACTGGGAAACTTGGGTGGACGATGCGAAAGTACAGATCCATCAAAGTCTTCCCTAAAGGTCGAACGCTGTCCTCAATCGCATCGCAGTCGGCGATGCGCTGCGCTTCTGATGCCGTCTCGTCGTCGGGGCAGATAAGGAACATGGTCCTTTCATCCATCCGTCTTGTCCGTCTCAGTGAAGCTCTCCTCGCGCCTGAGCCGTCACCACTCTGATTGGTCCCGGATGAAGGCCCTGGCGTTACCGGTGCCTGAGCAGAAGCGTCGATGCCATGGCGATAAAGGTCCAACAGTGCAGGTTCGTGATAGTTGCTCTGCCCGATATACTCGGGGTGAGTGTCCAGATCCAATCCGAGAGTACCCGTGAGCAGCGACAATGCAGCATTCTCATTGCCATCCTCTGGCGAGAATGCGATGTCCGGACTCGGCGCATTTCCATCTGAATTATGCTGCTGCTGCTGTTGCGCCGAACCACCAGCGCCGCCATCGGCGAGAGTCATGGACTTGGCGACCATATCAGGCGAGAAGCTGCCCAAGCTGCCACTCCTCTCGAATCGCACTGCATCTTGATGCTGCGACGTATTGCCCGGCGTCGAATGACTGCCGGTACCACCAGCCTGAGATCCCGGTGTCGCAGCCGTGGTGGCGCTGCTGCTGGCTGCGGTCGCTGTCGCTGTCGCTGTTGCTGCACGTCTGGCGGCTCTCGGTCGGCGAGCTGGCGGACCCCGGAAAAAAGTGCACGATTTGCCGTGGAACGCGCACAAAACGCAGACGCTCTGGTCATCGGCCTTGACGCATCGTGTCTTTCGGATGCGGCATGTGTCGCATGGCCGACTGGGCGTTGAAGACATGCTGTGATGCGACAGACGCTGGTGAAGGGATTGAGTTGAGTTGAGGTGCTGTGATGCGCGATGAGATGCGATGAGGTGAGCCATCGGCTAAGTTCTTTTGCTACCGCGTCACCACCCATCAATGTACTATGCAGTTGTCGCCATCTCTCTGGAGGCACTGAAAGCTGGAGACTACTCTAAGGTAGTTCAATGTGAATTTTCAGGATGATTCTGACACCCCTTTTGACCTCATCACGCCCATGGCCCCATCGCATACGTGGGAAAATCACATATCCGAAATCGGCGCCGAATGGTGGTTGTATGGAGGCGCACGGGAGGAACCAAGTAACCAACCACCACCAGCCTTGCTGAGAGGACCGATATCTATATTTTCAATAGCTTAGATTAAGTCTAAGATATTATTCTCATATTTTAAGAATAATCTTATAATAATCCTAAGGGGGGTAATAACGATATCTATTGCAACGCCATTTAACCCAAGTGTGACCATACTCACCATTAATTGACTTCTTCCGACGAGGTCAAAGGACTATCCCGAGGTCCCTCGAAGATGAACCGATTGATTCGCTGTAGTCCTTGCAGATCACCTTCCACTGTTCCCGCCTTGTCAGGATCAACCCAGCCATGGGTATAGCCACCCTCAAAGTCGGTTATCCAAGCGTTATCATCTTTGTCGATGAGGATATTCTCCGGCTTCGCATCCCCCCAGACACTGCCAACTTTGTGCAACTCATGTACCGCTTTGCCAATCTGCGCTGCCCATTTATTCCTCAATTTGGGGTCCGGGTTATCTTCTACCGCGTCGTAGAGCGTCCCGCGCTGGTCAATGTACCGGAGCAGCAACCCGACTGTGCTGTCATTTTCATGCTCGTGAGCTATACCAACCAGGCGGCCGACAAAAACGTCTTCACTGAGATGAGACATAAAGATGCTCTTGTAGACGTTCAGTTCTTGATTAAGTGGGCCGCCCGTGATACCTGGTCCAAAGGCTTTGAAGAAGCAGGTTGTGTTCTGTCCCAACCCATCCAAATCAACCTTCACCTTTGTGGGCATTCTGTACAGGGAGTGCTCTGGCTTTTCGAAATCAATTTCGATCTTCGAAGGGTCAAAAAAGCGCGCCCACGTCTCGAGGTCATCAAGAACGCTGTCGTTCAGATAGGTTCGACACGGGACGAGGCCACCGTTATTATCGACATGCCGTGGGATGAACGTCTCGTCAATTGCCTCGAGCCTACATCCGAAGGTCTGTGGAAAGAGGTACTCTGAAAGCACCGGTTTGGCTTCGCCAGTTCGGATTTTGTCGGGGTCGAAGGAGGGAAGCGGCTCAGGCGCCAATTTCATGAAAATCGGGAAGAATAGCTGAATAACCCATTCGTAGACATCTTCCACAAAAACGTCTTCAAATTCGCCTGGGCCTTCTGGTTGAATGGCTTGCAAATATCTGAGATACAGGGCCGTTGCCTTTGGTGAGTTATGGAGGAAATGCGGTGACATGTGAACGCAGAAGCATCGGCCGTTGTACCTCACGGATATGGTGCTATCATCATCAACCTCGCCGCCAGTCAAGACCGAAATAACCTTTGGGGGCCATCGGCTACCGTCTTTCGGGGGAGGCTGAGTGGTTTCGTGGTCAGATGAGTCCATAGCCGGAAGACGTCAGAAAACTAGGGCGCGAAGTTGGCTGAGTTGGATGGTGGATGCTGAATGATGTTGGTTTTGAGGATTAAAGAGTACCTCCTCATTGTGTCGTCAGCCCAACACATCCATGATAGGGCGCGAGACGCCTGCTATACGCGACGCTGGTTGGTGACGAATCAATAGCCAAGTTGTTCGAACCACCGCCTAGACCACTGTTATTTTGTCCTGTTTGATGCGCTTGTGCGCTGTATTATGTCGACTATCAATCACCTGATCCTGGTGAGCTCAGCTCTGGTGGTTTGTTCAACTGGCTGCGTCGTTATGATGCTTTGTCTTTTGCTGGTGAATTATAAGATACTCAGCAGAATGTCTTTCTGATCTTTTAAAGTAAAATTGGACAAGAGAGCCCTGTATACGGCCCCTAATCCGGTCGCAAGCTAAAAGTCGGTCTACTTCTGAGATAATGCACTGGTTTAGTGCTGCTGGCATGCTTGAACATTCCCAGAGCACGATGTGAAAAGATACTGAGTAAGTGACGCTCAAATCAATGTGACATGACGGAGAAGCCAATCGAATGTACTAATGCGACATGTCAGCCTTCATTGTGCAAAACTCATCCTAAAGGAGGATATAACGTGAGCAAGCACCCAGGCTACGAGAGCAGAATGCGCAACCTCCCGTTAATGCTACGTCTTTCTCATTCAGACTCCCTAGAGCTCTCAAAGCAAGGTTTTCGGATTGAAAGAGACCCCCCCACGACGGTTGGTTAAAGGTGTTTGAAATGAGACACACTGAGCCTTACAATGTACTGTACACTATGAGCGAATGAATGAAACCGTTGATATCAGCTGTTTGCGACTGCCGGGTGCTCAACAGCTGCTGCGGCCCGAGGGCCCTGTGGAACGAAAACAAACAAGCAAACAAACATCGGCTTTTGCACTTTTGACACACCACACGTCAGCCTTTGGAAATTGTATATTTCTGAAGTCCGTTCTCTTCTTCCAGCTATCAAGAAAGCTTAAGGTCACCACTGACCAATGGTCTGAAACCCTGGAGCGCTGACAGACTCGGGATTCTGGAATAACCATCGTATTGCAAGCCGATCCCATCATCCGAGATCCAATGCCTCGTACAATTCAAAACCCCTGAAATCCTTTGATATTCTACGTAGCCGGATACAATGGTCGCGTCCGACAAGTCCAAACATGAGCCAAGAGATTCATGCTCTTCTCAACCATCGATATGAATTGAACAGACAAGTCGGAATTACTTTCAGTCGCTGGTGGCGCAGACATAGACACAAGATACCAACGGAAGAGCTCAGACTGTTCCCTGCTGAGCTTCGAAAGGCGCTGCTGGATCCGTTGATTTGCCCGAGCATGGAAAATCATCCACTAATCAAGGGCCGACAACCAGGACACATCTCTATAGCGAAGTTTGTCATCCTTCGCTGTACCTATTCTTCACCCTGCCTGAGGGGAACAAGTCTTTGGCAAGACTTTGAGAAGAAGTTTGTTTCCGTTTTGTGGCTGCCACGACAATCCCAAGCTTGTGCTTCTCTCATTTCACATTGGATGTCACCTCAGGAACACCTTGAGAGAAGGAGAAGGCTAGAATTTCTCTCGCTTCAATACGCTCCTTCCGGAGCACCTCGTCAGTCACTCGGAACAGCAATAGCCAGAGAAGAGCCATCCATAGTTCCACAGCCACCTGCTCCAGAGACAATGCACAAGCAGGTCGAATCCTCATCTGGGCAACGTGTGATTGGTAAGGCGCGAATCCTTCCAAGTATCGAAGATGATCAAGCCCATCAGAACAAGACAGCTACTCACGTCTGCGAGGCGACAAAACTCTGTTCGGAGATGGAAACCTTACGGAAGAGGATTGAAAGGGTTGAAAAACAGAATACAGCATTGCGGCAAAGCATGAGAGAGAAAACAGAGCAACAAGAACACATGCTTCAGATCAGAGAGGGTGCGATCTTGCAACTGATTGACAGCCGAATGGAGAAGATGCAAGCGAAATTCCGGGAAGAAGTCCGAGCTCTCAAGTCGGATCAGGACAGACTCTTAGTCGGATCACTAAAGACGTGGAACGCTGCAGTCAGTGACGGAATCGCGGCCGCGGTGAGCAACATCACGGGTACAGTTGGGTCGGATGGTAGTCAGCAGCAGCAGCCCATTGCCTAAATCTGAAGGAAAAGGAATTGCGGCCCGCTCGATTTCTCGAATTCGACAACAAGATGAAGAGACGGTATTCGGTTCTGATAACATGGTTCCAGAGATTTGCTTCCTCATGATATTGTACACACATGAATCGCGTACACTGGCAACTGGGCTGCCAGAACGATTTGATGAGGGCAGCACGTAGAATAGCCGTCAACGAAGTACTATTCTAGACTCTTTTTCTTCTCCTTTTAATTTAGATTCACTCACTCCTTTGAAAAGTCTCGCTCCTTTATTTCTAACTTTCCATTATAAGCTCCAGCCATTGCATGGAAGCTGTCAACAACAAAGCTGGGTGATATTGCTATCGAGAAACTCATTCCACTCGGCCTCCAAAACGCATCCATCATTTCACAGAAATTTGTCGCTTTATCGGCCCATAGAAATCGGATAGAGCAACTTTGACCATCAAGTTCGCCCTCTCCAGGTGTTGGCATCTGCCTCTAACTCTTGAGTGAATGTCTGGCTGGGCTGGCTTTTAGAGGGTTCCATCCGGTGATGGGTTTCACCTCTCCCCCATCGCATCAATTTCAAGCGATGAAAGATCTCCAGGAAATCTTATCTCGTCCCCGATTTCTTACCATGGCCATGACTACTCATCTACGGAAGTCCATTGAGACAACCAACGCCAAGCTGGAGGAACGTGAGCCCACAGCACTAGGACAACAGCCTTCCAGCATGTACCAAGAAAATGGCCACGGAGAAGCTGGCCACGAGCAAATGACTGAAGAGGCTGCCAGAGAGCTGCGTCTAATTTTCAAGCCTGAGTGGGCAGGCGTAACATCTGGGCCCAAGGCTTGTGCTGCACTGGGTGATGTTTCCTACACCACACCTCGAAAACGGAGGACCCAGGATGTCCCAGACCATGTCAACAAGAAGCGTTCTAAACTAGATCGAGGAATCATCCGGAACGCATTGAGCCCTGTGCCAGAGCACATGGATGACTCTCTCTCCAGAGTTGTCACAGCTCTCCCCTCTGCTCCCAAAACCTCCGTCACCAAACCTCGAACCCCGCTCCCTCCGTGTCGTCCCAGTCCGCTGAGGAACATGGTGACAAGAAAGATGATCACAATGAAAGGGATGGAATGGTCTGAAATATACTCCGTCATGGCCGAAAAGGCCAAAGACGAAGAAAAACAAGCAGAGAAGCGCGAGAAGAAGGCCAAAGCCCAAGCCGAAGAAGCAGCGAAGATGAGAAGTGAAATGGCCAGGATGCTCAGCAAGGCCTCTGCTCTGAACCAGTCCATGAGCGCGGGCATCGATGAGCACAAGTCACATATGATGGAAAAGGATAAAAGCATTGACGAACGTCTCGCGCAGATGGAGAAGATGGAGCGACATATCAGCGACATGGTCACCCAGCTCCAGAAGAACAACGAGATGGCCAGGGATGAGATTGACAAGAAGATCGCCAGGGTCAGACAGTGTCTCTTCCAGCGATTCGATGTAATGACAAGTGCCATTTTCCATGGCTTTTGAGCCACGACGAAGCGCATGATGGCAGGAGAAAGGCGATTCGGCTCCGCTGTTGAGAACTTCGGGAAAACTTCACTGGACGGAGGAGAGAAAGCCCTGAATGAAATGGTCAGAAGGCGGAAACTGAGAGCAGCGAAAGTGCTGGGGACTTTATTTTCTGGAGCATCAGGTAGTTTGAAAGTGTAGGCGACGTCGCAACAAGGAAGAGGATGGCAACAATAAGGGTATTACCTTGAACATTGCTCATTCAGTTCATCCTGGGATTTCCATTCCTGCTTATGCACAACTCGAGAACTGGGTGAATAATCCGAAAGAATGCTAAGAACAGTTAAAAAAAAGAAATGCCGTGAAAACTATCAAGAATGGTTGAAGAGCTACTCCGTCGTAATCACAAACATAACCTCATTCGCATCTATCAGATCCCCCGCTTGCCTCCTCACCAACGCAACACGACCGTCTACCGAGCTCGCGATCTTCAGCTCCATCTTGTTGCTCTCCACCCAAGCCAGAGCATCACCAATCTTCACGTCATCGCCTTCCTTGACAGCGACTCTGAAGCATCGGCCAGGAACGAGAGCCCTTATAGCTTCACCTGCCGGCAAAACCTCATCGTCAACAATACCGGACTCGCCATGACTGTCATTGGGCATTTCAGGTGCAGGTTGCAGGAGGTCCTCAAGGTAGGGAGACGAAGAAAATGCTTCCTCTCTGGCTTGGGTAATCTTCTCGATGCTTTCGCGTTCCTTCTCCAACCAAGCTTCATACTCATTCAGATCCAACGTGTCGCTCTCCTCGATTTTTATCAGCTTGTCTGCATCGGCTTCTAACTCTGTTTCAGTTACAGGATAGAACGAGATTCTGTCGAAAGCTCGGAACGTCCATGGCTTCACCTTGAGACTTCCAAAGCCTTCTGAGACGGAATCTCCATATGTATACTCCAGCTTCTGCTCATCCCAGATGCTGACGGTTCTCCCGACAAGTTGGTAGCCGCCGGGGCTGTCCGTGGCATAGATACACATGTACTGGCCGCCAATACCAACGGCGTTACAAGGAGTGAAGGTTCGGGACGGATTGTACTTGGTTCCCATGAGCCTATGTCGGGGATCAAGCGGAATCGCACAAGGGCTGCCCATGTAGACATCACCGAGCCCCAGCACAAGGAACTCCGCCTGATGCATCAGCTTTCCGATATCACCCGCCCCAAGACCATTTAGCTCTCGAAGAAACTCGATATTACTTGGCAGCCACGGGGCTTCGGATCGAATAGTGGCCTTGTACCTCTCAATAGCCTTTCTGCAAACCTCGTCATCGAAGGCGAACGGCAGACGAATCTTGCGGGATGGCAGCCTTGATGGAACTGGATATTCGTGGCGCTGAAGCAGCTCGAGGACCTCTTGAGGACGAAGTCCCATCTTGTAGATGACATGGAGGGTTCGCACGCCAGGCGACAGCTCTTCGATGCCCGGAATTGGATTCCTCTTGTGCTCGTCGATGAAGGCAAAAATTGCAACGCTCTGCCGCAGGTCAAAGCCATCGATGTCGCCGAAGACAAGCAACATCGAATGATCACCAGCTTGATGAACTGTGATCTTTTGCGATCCGCGCACAAAGTGGCCGACGATGGCAGACGGGATTTTCGTCAGCAGTCCATCGTTTTGATGTTCCTGATCGCTGAAAACAGCTTGCTTGCCATCAATAGCTTCAACCAGGCGGTCATGAGCTGCAATAGCACCATCAGCTGTCGTGAGTTCAAATTTAACGCGATCACCTGGCCGCAATTGTCCCATCTTCCACATCTCGGCCTCCACGACCACACACCAAACGACAAAGCCTCCAAGGCTTGGACCATCACAGGTGAGCACAACAGCCTCGTCGCCTGTGAAACTAACACTTCCAACTGAGTAAGGACTATCATGGATATTAGAGGGGTGCAGTCCTGCTTGACCACCAGTAGACCTACCCCATTGAGGGTTCGGCCCAGTCAAGCGAACCCCCAACCGGTTACTGTTGTAGTGTACCTTCCACTCAGCTGCGAACAATGTCTCAAGGCCTTCTCGAGTGAAGTAATCGGGTGCACCGTGGGGGCCAGCAACAGCACTGATATGCCAAATTGATTTGGGCTCGGTCGGGATAGGGGCGGGGATCACTGGCGCAGGTGAGTTAAGGATAGGAGTACTGTTGTCGCGAACGCGCAGGACATCGCCCTTTTGAAGTTTCCTTCCATTGTGTCCGCCAAACTTGGCGAGTTCAAAGGTAGAACGGCTTCCCATGATCAAAGGCACATCGATGCCACCGCGGAACGCGATGTACATTCGAGAGCCTGCAGTTGCGATACCAACACGAAGTGTTTGGCCACTTCTTACATGAATAGGTTCGTTCAGGGCTGCGTCGTTGTCATCCAGCTTCACACTGCACGAAGCCCCGGTAACAGCAATGACACAGTCGGTGTGAAACTTCAGGCTAGGCCCTTGAACGCTGCCTTCAAGCACAGCTTCATGAAGGCTGTTCCCCACGGCTCGATTTGCGAGACGAGCAGAATAGTTGTCCATTGGCCCTGAGGGGGGAATACCTGCATGCCAGAGGCCTTTACGCCCGGGGTAGTCCTGAACAGTAGTTGAAGGCCCTGCTTCAATCACTTCGAAAGCAGTCGACTCAATCGGTAAGGTGTTGAGAAGGTTCGTGTTGTAGTCTGCGGATTGGAACCACGGAGCGCTGACTAGCTGGAGGAGATATTCCAAGTTCGTCTCAATGCCATAGACCTTCGTTTTCTTCAAGGCACTGACAAGGGTGCGACAGGCGACCTCACGGCTCGATCCTTTGGCAATAATCTTTGCAATCAAGGGATCGTAGGAGGATGACATTTCAGTTCCTTTCTGCACCCAGGTATCGATTCGAACATCAGGAGGGAATTTGATATCGATGATGCGTCCCGCAGTCGGTCTGAATTCCTGCAAGGGACTTTCAGCATAGAGTCGGACTTCAATGGATGCACCGGAGACAGGGGCGGCGTCCAGTTGTTTGTTGAACAGATCATCGCAGTTGCCATTTGCGACGTCAATCATACATTTCACCAAGTCCAGGCCCGAAACCGATTCGGTAACTGGATGCTCAACTTGCAGTCTAGTATTGACCTCGAGGAAATAGAACTTGTTGGATTCCTTATCGAAGATGAACTCGACAGTTCCAACATTTCGGTACTTGACTGCCGCGGCGAGGCTAGCCGCCGATGCGGCCATCCTTTGGCGAATATCATCAGACAGTCCTGGGGCCGGCGATTCCTCAACCAACTTCTGGTGGCGTCTCTGAAGCGAGCAATCGCGCTCCCCGACAGTTAGGACCTTTCCAGTACCATCGCCGATGATTTGGACCTCGACATGCCTGGCTTCGGAGATAAATCTCTCCAGAAACACGCCATCGTTTCCGAAATTGGCTTTGGCAAGTCTCTGAGTACTATCCCAGGCCTCACGCAGAGCATTCATATCTCCGCATCGGGTGATGCCAATACCGCCACCTCCAGCCGTGCTCTTGAGCATCAGCGGGAAGCCAATATTTTCAGCAGCTTCCATCGCCTCCTCCAATGAGGTGAGCAGTTTATTGCTGCCAGGAACAACCGGTACACCCGCTCCAGACGCGATGTCTCGCGAAGTATGTTTAAGTCCAAGATCACGCATTTGTTTCGGTGTAGGCCCAATCCATTTCAGGCCTGCTTGCTCAACTGCCTCTGCGAAGTCTGCGTTTTCCGAGAGGAAGCCGTATCCTGGAATGACAGCGTCAGCACCAGAGTCAAGAGCAATCTCTAGGATCTGCTTGACATTGAGGTAGGTCTCCGAGACGCTGTGGCCGGCCAGAGGCAGTGCTTGGTCTGCAAGTCGCACGTGCGGTGCAGCAGCATCCTGTCCCGAGTAAATGGCAACAGATGCAATGCGCATGTCCTTGAGCGTCGAAATGATCCTCACGGCAATCTCTCCGCGATTTGCGATGAGAACTTTCTTGATGCCCTCCGCAGCCTTGGCAGTGCCATCGACGTTGGTTGTCTCCTGGGTGATGTGCTTCAAGTAAGCCCTCCAACCACCAAATTCGGAGACATCTGTAGCATTTGCCAGGCCGACCGGCTCACAGATGAAGCCGATTTGCCACGTTCCATCCGCCAACTCAACTGAGCCAAGACCAAGCGGGTGAGGGATAGTTGAGAGGAAACTGGCCAGCTGTGCTTTAGGCAACAGCCATGTCTCGACCTGAATGGCCATGCCAGTCTCATCTGCACCAACCCTCCTCAGGCCAGGTTTCCTGACTGACCCATTGGAAGGCAGTGCGTAAAGACGATAGTTCGGGCTTGTCGTCGATGCGGCTTGCAAGGCTGCACCCCGTGAAACCAAGTCCTTGTTCAGAGGCAGTCCTGACAAATGAGCGCCAACAACAACAATCGATATAAGCTCCTGACTGGAGTTCTCAAGATCCCCTGAGTCAAGAACTGGTTCGTCAATGGTCACGCCGGTGGCTCCTAGCACTCTCGGAGAAGCACCGAGCCATTGATGGGCCATCTTGAGGAGGAGGGGCTCTTGCCAGGTACGAGCAATAAGTGTGATTCCGAAAGGGAGACCATCAGTCCGGTAGCCAGCCGGTATGGACAGTGCCGTCCAGTCTAAGAAGTTGACAAAGTTGGTGTATGTGCCAAGGCGGCTGTTCTCAAGCACTGGCTCGCGTTGAAGATCTGCAATAGAAGGGAAAGTTGGTGTCGTAGGGACCAGAAGCAAGTCATAGGATCCGAACGACTCCTCAATGGTTCTGGTCAATTCTTGCCTCCTGTATACACCAGCAAAGGCATCAGCGGCGTTGAACGCGTTCGCCTTCATGACAATAGCCCGAACGGTTGGGTCCATTGCTTCTGCTGGGACTGTCTCGACAAATTGGCGAACCGCCTCGTACCGCTCAGCCACCCATGGCCCTTCGTACAGTAAGTCTGCAAGAGCAAATAAGGAGGTGAAGTCAGTTTTCGTAAGGTTCCAGCCCATTCTCTGAGCTTTTTCTAACGAGGCATTGTATGCAACCTCTTGCTCGGTCTGACCAAACCATAGTGGTTGCGAGCAGATGGCAACGTTCAGGTTTGTTTCTGATATAACCTTCGTTTCGGTCGATCGCCGCCTCGAGTATGAATCTTTGGCGTCGTAGCCCTCGGCCACTCGGAGCACAGTGTCGGCATCTTGCGTCGTCAGTGCAAAGATGGATACACAGTCGAGTGTTCGGCACGCCGGTACCACACCTCTGGTGCTCAGAGCTCCTCTTGTTGGCTTCAATCCGATGATATTATTCAGACCGGCAGGAACACGTCCTGAGCCGGCTGTGTCAGTGCCAAGCGAGAATGGCACCACACCACGAGCTACCACAACCGCACTCCCAGAGCTTGAGCCGCCGCTGATCTTTGACGGATCATGTGAGTTTGATACAGCTCCATATGGTGATCTCGTGCCATTAAGGCCTGTAGCGAATTGATCAAGGTTTGTTTTCCCAATGACGATTGCACCAGCATTTTTCAAATTGGCAACAACATGTGCATCTTCTACTGCTGGTGACCCTGCAAATGCTGGACAGGCTGCTGTCGTTGAGAATCCGGCGGCGTCAATGTTGTCTTTAACTGCAAAAGGCACACCGCGAAGAGGCAGTGATGCTCCCTCACGTTTCTTTGTTTCCAGGTGTTGCCACTGGAGGTCAAGCTGCTCTGTTGAGGCCAGCGAGATCCAAGCTACGGCCTTGGAGACGCGTTCAGCCTCGACGATAGCCTTGATCTGATCAAGCCCAGTGCCACTGTCTTGAAGCTTAATCCAATCTTGAATTGTGACTGGGGCTTGCGGTGGTGCCGGTAATTTGATATTCATTGTGCTGGTCGGTATATGATTGTGGCTCTGGCTTGTTACCGAGTCCATCATGAAGCCGTGAAAACCAAGAACCAAGCCTCTATCTATACTTGCGAACTCGTCCTGCTTCTCCTCTTTGAAATTGCATTACTTGGCAATCCCCCACTGGTCGAATGTCTTGGTGAGATGGCCGCAGGGCCGCCGGGCATATGCATCTACAGCATCATGGCGCGGCAGGTTCCGTCCGGGGTTCGGGGTGGCTTGCCCACAAGGACCGGTGTTGGAATAAACTTCTTTGACAGCCAGGTCCTCTCAATGGCTTTCAAAAGCGAAATGGTTGCTCATGATGCCGGCGGGCTCGAAGTGTCGTCGCCGGCGGGCATACTATGTGGGAGCGCGACTTATCTTATCGTGAGTAGCGATAAGCCTGCTTCTTACATATACTCTGAAATCACTGGGTAAAAGCCATGAATCTTATTCGCATACAAGAGGAGAGCCTTTCGTAATCGACGAAATAACGAATCAGAAGTCTGTCTGTCTCAATTAGAGACACTGCCAGCTGTTCATCAGTAGTCAAAATCAATCGTGTGCATTCTTAAGGATGGCAACCACGTGACGCTGAGGTTTGGTCTGCCGTTGCTTCTTCTCGTACGATCTGACCAGGAAGAGCCACCCTATACTGTTCTGGCTCGCTGCATCTACACTGCCATGTCCACAATCATCTTACTGGAGGTACGGTTATTGTCATTCAAGATGAAGTGGATGCATAGTAGGAAGTCCCTGCCGAGTTCATATTCCATACTATAACAAGTCGTGACCTGGATTGCGGCGATTCTACGTAAACAGCACCGTCCAAATCAAGGATGATATCTGGCTGACCTGACCAATCTCACCGAGGTGGTTGTTAACGAGAGCACAGAATTCCCCCAGCTCCTTGGTTCACAGCGTTTATCTTCTCACCGCGAATTTCGCCAAGGGCATTGATGGTGTTAAGAATGGCAATGCCGGAATTCGATGATGTTCTGCAGGTCCTGTTGTACCCTCAAGATCTAGCTGGGCTATAGTGGTCGGCTTAGTAGCGATTCTCTTTGTCAACTGTTGAGTTCTAATTCATTTTGTACATAGTCTGATACCGCTTTTCACTTGGAAGAAATAACCCAGCATGAAATCTACATTGCATCGGGGGCAACTAATTATGGCTTCAGTACAATCATCTCTGCTTCGGCATCTTCTTCTCCTCCATCCCTTCGATATCCTTCTTCTTGTGAAAATGCGGCGCCAGCTCGGCCAACCACTTGGCCTCGATCGGCATCACGCTCCTCATGTACTCCTTCGTAGTCTGCACCAGCTCGAAGTAGACGACCATCTTCTCCGGGGGGTCTATGGCCATGAGCACACTGCTGGGGTGGATCCACACCGTCGTGTTGTTCTTGACGGTGCGGTAGCTGTCGCCGCCCTTCTGCAGGCGCGCGGCGTTGGGGAAGAAACCCGCAGTGATGGCGCGTTTGATGGGCACCAGGTTGGCGGCGCCGCACGTGGAGGGCGCCACCTCGACTCGTTCGCAGAGCTTGGCCAGTTGGTCGCGCACGTCTCGGGCGCGGGTGAGGGAGCGCTGCTGCAGGAAGTTTTCGCGGGACCAGACGGGGGAGTAGTCGCTGTCGACCCATTGGTTGTAGACGTTGAGCAGGGTAAGATGGTCGCCACCGTCCTTGACCGTGAAGCGGTTCCGAGCACTGTCTGCGTGGATCTTCTTGTCCTTGGGGCGGAAGAAGAGCGCAGAGGCCTCGCCCAGCATCGACACGATAGACAACACCTCTTCCACGCAACCTTCCTTGTCGGCAGCGAGGACGGCCTTGGCAAGCATGGGGTCAGTCGGGAACTCTGCCATTTGCCTTCCAAGCTTTGTCAACTCTCCTTTGTGATTTAGACCCTGCAAAGCGAAAAGCTGGTTCAACGCGCCGATGAGAGCCTCCGTTGGAGGAGGATCCATAAACTCAAAGTCCAGCAGCTCGTTGATGCCCAAAGACTTCAGTTGCAGTACCACGCCGTTCAGGTTCGTCCGCTGAATCTCCGGAGTCGTTGATTCATCCATCTCGTTCATGTAGGCAAACTTGGTGTATAGACGGAAACACTTGCCTGGTCCAACACGTCCAGCGCGACCACTTCGCTGGTTAGCAGAAGCACGTGAACAAGGCACGACAACTAGGTTTGACATGCCCGTGGCTGGGTTGTAGACGTTCTCCTTGACGTAGCCTGGATCAATAACATAGACAATCCCATCGATGGTCAAACTCGTCTCGGCGATGTTCGTGGCAAGCACAACCTTTCGAGCCCCTTCTGGCGTGGGTTCGAAGATTTTGGACTGCAGCTCAGACGGCAGGTTGGCATAAATAGGGCATATCACGAGCTCCTTGATCCGGCTACCCAACTTCTTTGCAGTCTCGGAGATCTCCAACTCTGCCGCCTCGATTTCGTCCTGACCAGTCAAGAAAATTAAGATATCCCCCTTTGGTTGTGTTGTGTGAATCTGAAAAGTCGTCGTGATGGCTGCAGCCAGGTAATTGGCCTCGGGAGCAGGGGTGTAGTAAATATCAACAGGGTACCGTCGTCCAGGAATATTGAAGATGGGCGCATCGTCAAAGTACTTGGCGAACTTATCGGCGTTCATGGTAGCCGATGAAATAAGCAGCTTCAGGTCCTTGCGCTCGCGTGCCAGATCTTTGATGAGCGCCAGCAGGATATCAGTGTGCACGGTTCTTTCGTGGGCCTCGTCAATCATGAGGGCCGAGTATCCTGCGAGGTCTGGCTCCGTCATGAACTCCCTCAGCAACATGCCGTCCGTCATGTACTTGAGAATAGTCTTGTCACTGGTGTTGTCTTCGAAACGAATCGAGTAGCCGACCTCGTTGCCCACTTTGACGCCCACCTCATCCGCCACACGTGCTGCAACGCTCATAGCAGCGACTCTTCGAGGCTGCGTACAGCCGACCTTCATGCCGTTCTTCGTATAACCTGCTTCATGGAGATACTGCGGCAGCTGTGTCGTCTTTCCACTACCCGTCTCGCCGACGATGACCAAAATCTGGTGGTCTTCCAAAGCAGCCAGAAACTGGTCGCGGTACTGATAGATGGGCAGACTGTTTCGAGTCTCCTGCATCGTCATCGCCCTCTTCTCAGCCGCATCGATCTGAGCAGCAAGGAACTGCTGTTCTTTTGACAAGCCCTTTCCTTCGCCTGCCATTCTCGAGTCAAGGTTCCACTTGATGTATTGTTCGTCGTCCAGAACATAGTCGTAATTGTTGTCTTCAATCTCCGTGCGTTGGATCTGAGCTTTTGCTTTGGCAGCCTGTTCTCTCTCCCATTCTTCATGTTCCGTGACGAACTTCTCCTGGCCGTACTCGTCCTTCTCAACATATCGCTTGTACAGAGCTTCCTCCTTCTTCTTGCGGTCCAGCTTGCCTTTCTCGGTGATGTAGTCCTCGGGCATTACATAGCCGTCCCTATGCGTATCGATCTTGAGTCTCTCCTCGGCCAGCCGCAGTTTCTCCCTGTTCTCGGCGAATATGGCCTTTTCTTTCTCAGAGAGCCGCACGCCACTTTGAAGCTCGGCCGTCTCCGCGGCGACCTGTCTCCTCAGCAGCGCTAATTGTTCGGCTTCGCGCTTGCTCCTGTACTCTCGTCTTGACCTCTCGCGCAGATCTGGCAGAGCAGCCTCCCTGGCGGCAGCATCATCACCTAGTTTCCGTCTTGCCGAGGCTTCACCATCACGACCGTACTTCTTTGACCTCCCGTCATCCTTCTCTTTCAGCCGTTTTGCGAAAGCCTCTCTCTCCTCAATGTCACGTTGGCGCTCGCGCTCCTCTTTGGCTCCATCGGAGAGATCTTCATCCTTGTCGTCCTCGTGGCTGACCTTGACTCTCTTCCTAGCCGACTCCTCAAACCCAGCCTCTCCCTCTTCCTCGGCGGGTTCGTCAGAGGGAGGTTCTTCGTCACCCCACCTGTCGTCGAAGTCGTCGGCAGCTCGGGACTTTCGAAATTGCTTCGTTGCTGGAGAGCGAGAACGGCTTTTGTCGCGGTAGGTTCTGGAAGGACGGCTAGATGATTTGGAGTCTCGTTCGCGATCCCTATCGCGATCTCTAGGCCGGTCTCGGTCTCGGTCTCGGTCTCTATCGCGGCGCGAGGACCTATGCTTCTTTTCCTTTGCAACTTTCTGAGGGCCGACCTCACCGTCATCCATCGGGAGGAAAGCATACTTCTTGGAGCTCATTTTGGCTGTAAGTGAGCGTGCAGAGCCAACAGGGACTTTGGAGATCCTCCACGACCGCTGTATTAAGACAGACTCTATCGTCAAAACGGTGAAATGTTCACGAGAAATACCAGAGTCGGCGCAGGCCATCACAGGACCCACCAGAGCAGTTCTCTCAACCAATCATGACTCACAAACTTGAGGCAACAGAAGAAGCTGGTGTTGATCAGCATCTGCATCAAAAGTCCATCAGACTATAGTTACATGCTCAAAATACTCCAGGTATGCTGTACATTATTTTCTCCTCTCCTCGAGTTGAACTTGAGTCTCGCCAGCATTGCATAGAACGTTAAATGGGAGCACTCAGAAGACCTGCCCCCAATGCTGTCTCATCAACCCTGGTAACCCTCGCGATAAGAGATAAGCCATTTCCCTGTTGAATTCGTCCAAGTTCAGTTCCTGACACGTTCTCCAAAAGTATGGACCCGCGACTACAGGACGCATTGGGGATCAAATAATACTTCTCTACACCCTCGCATATCTCCCTTGAGCCACGTTTGTTCTTCTCTTCAACTCCTCCTCTCATGGCGGCCCGAGTCGACTGAAAAGAGTTCTTCATTCTCTTTCTTTCTTTTTTTCTCTTTTTTGCTTCTAGACTGGTAGATTGCTCTTCTCCTCCCATATCCGCAATCACCATGTTCCTCCGTGGGGTTGCCACGTTTCTGCTTGTCGTGCTGTTTGCGCAACTTGTTCTCTGCGCTGAAGACTACTACAAGGTCGGTTCAATCCTCTCGTCTGATCTTATGCGATCCTATCTGACAATGTCTATTTAGGTTCTCGGTGTGGATAAGAAAGCAACAGATAAGGAGCTCAAGTCGGCCTACCGCAAGCTCTCCAAGAAATTCCATCCAGACAAGAACCCGTACGTTTCCTTGCAGATCTTTCTTTCTTTCTTTCTTTTCTTTTCTGCTTTCCTTTCATCACGTAGTATGTCGGGGCTTGAGCTGATCTGAACCCTTCCCACTTGTAGAGGCGATGAGACTGCCCACGGCAAGTTCGTCGAGGTCTCTGAAGCCTACGAGGTCCTCTCCGACGCCGAGACCCGCCAGATCTACGACCGCTACGGCCACGAAGGCGTGAAGAACCACCAAAACGGCCGCGGCGGAGGCCAGGGCCACGACCCCTTCGACCTCTTCTCGCGCTTCTTCGGTGGACATGGCCACACGGGTCGATCCTCCGGTGAGCCACGTGGTCGCCCCGTCGAGTTGCGAGTCGAGATCTCCCTCCGCGACTTCTACAACGGGGTCGACACCGTGTTCCAGTGGGACAAGCAGCACATCTGCGAGACTTGCGAGGGCACGGGCAGCGAGGATGGACAGGTCGACAGGTGCGACGCTTGCGGAGGACATGGCATCCGGACGGTGCGCCAGCAGCTTGGTCCCGGTATGTTCACGCAGAGCCAAGTTAGGTGTGACGCCTGCGGCGGCCGCGGACAGACCATCAAGCACAAGTGTCGTACCTGCGGTGGTTCGCGTGTGGAGATGAAGCCCACGACGGTGAATCTCAAGGTTGAGCGTGGCGCCAAGCGTGACTCCCGCGTTGTGTTCGACAACGAAGCCCACGAGAGCCCTGACTGGGTCGCGGGCGACCTCTTTGTCATCCTCGGCGAGAAGGCCCCGTCTCTGGAGAACGACAATCCTGACCGCGTCGATGGCGCCTTCTTCCGTCGCAAGGACAACGACCTCTACTGGACCGAGGTTCTCTCCCTGCGCGAAGCCTGGATGGGCGACTGGACACGCAACATCACGCACCTTGACTCCCATGTCGTGCAGCTCTCTCGCCCGCGCGGCTCCGTCGTGCAAAACGGCCAGGTCGAGACCGTTGCAGGCGAGGGCATGCCCGTCTGGCACGAAGACGGGGACAGCGTCTATCACAAGCATGAGTTTGGCAATCTGTACGTCACGTATCAGGTCGTGCTGCCCGACCAGATAGAGAAGGGCATGCAGCAGGAGTTCTGGGATCTGTTCGAGAAGTGGAGGGGCAAGGTGGGCGTGGACTTGCAAAAGGATAGTGGAAGGCCGGTGCCGGGTGCCAAGGGGGATGGCAAGGATGAGTTATGAGAAAGATGATGTTGCGATGAAGAAGAAGATATAGACGAGCATATTGAATTTGGAATTGCCTATTTGTTGTGTCAATGAACCAAGTAGGGCCCGTGATGACCTTTTCTTATATCGGTCAACCAAAAACGCCAAAAAAAAAAAACAAAAACAAAAAAAGGAGAAGAAGAAAGTCTCATGTCCTCATTAAATTGTTGTCCAAGATGCGAAGTCTATACCGGCCGTAAATACGTTCATATCATATCATCATCCATGAAACCCTCACCATCAAGTCCTCCATCCATTTCCTAAACTATCAAAGTGAAAACAGCGCAAAAGGAACCCACTGCTGCATCAACGTCTGTGTCTTCTTCTACCACCACTGCCATCCTCGTCCCCCTCATCCCTGATCCCTTTCTTCTCCGGCGGACCACCAAGCAATCCCCCGCCGCCCAAAGCCTCACCAATCACACCTAACCAGCTCTTACGCCCATCCAGAGCCTCGGTGAAACTCCTGGCCAACCTCTCGACCTGATCCCCGTCCGTGCCACCAATGTGCCACGCACCTCTGACATCCCAGTCTCCGGGTCGACGGGGTCTCCTCTGAAACTCTCCACTACGGCTGGTCCATTGGGGGTGGCCGTGATGGCCTCGACCATCCAGAGGGCGGCCATGGTCGTCGAATCGATCAGGAAGCTCCTCCACATCTTCTTCTGACTCGGACACTGAGTCTTCTCGTCCGTGTCTGTGTCGCCTTACCAGCGGACGATCGGCAGTGGGATCTGACGAACGCCTCCGACGAATATGTGGTCTTGACGCGACGGAATTGATTCTCTCCCCCTGTTCAGGCAAAGCTTCATCGTCCCCAGACGCTTCATCGCTCTCCACCACTTCAATCTGCGATCGAAGGTGTCTCTGCATCGTCTGAGAGCTCTTCGGTGAAAGTGGAATGAATGTTACAGATTTTGATTCAGACGACGGCTCAGGTTGAAGCAAACCATGTCTATATGCAGATCGCGAGCGGTTTATGGCTAGAAAACAGGAAGGGTCAGCCTAATCTTACACCCTGGCAAGTCACAGCGCGCGGAAGAATCGAGTCACGATGCGGACGCACCCTCGTCGTCGTCTCCTTTGTTGTTTCTTTCGTGGGTTTCTTCACTCACATAGGCTGGCGGCATGTTCCCTCCCGGCGGTGGTGGTCCTGGCGGAGGCGGTCCTGGAGGGCCTGGGGGTCCCGGTGGAGGTGGTCCAGGAGTCGGAGCAGGAGGATAACCCATATAGTCTTGGGGATAGTACGGCTGTGGCTCATTAACGTTGGGATGGGACGGATCAGGGAATTGCGCATAGGGCGCTCCAGGAGGGGCGGGACCAGGAGTGCCTGGGTATGGAGGATGATAGTAAGCGCCGCCGGAAGCCGTGGGAGGCGATTCAGCTGGCCGACGATCGCGTGCGTTGAAGTAATCATCATCATGGTGATCCTCATCATGCGCTGGGATGTGAGTCAGTAGCATATCCAAGGCTGGGGCCATGGGAACTTACTTCTGGCTTGACTTCGACGTCGCGAGCGGCGCCTCATGCGTTCCTGCTCACGCTCCTCTCTTTCTCGGGACCGGCGGTCGGCGTCTTTATCCTTGTGGTTTATGAGCTCCTTGACGCCAATGGCAGCGGCTCCTGCAGCAGCCATATTCCTCAACTTGCTCTGGCTACGTTTCTCGGGCTCCGAGGCAGACGAAGAGTGGCTCCTCGCGCGAAGCTTGCGTCGTCGTCTGCGCTCCGCAGCCTCGTCCTCATACCCGCTCGGGGTGAGCGGAGTGTCGCCGTACTCAACCAAACCTAAATCTCGGTCAGCACTGAGGTCATCGCGATCGGATCTGGCTAGGGACCTGCTTCTGCTGCCGCTGCGGCTGCGGCTGTAGCCTCGACTTCTACCTCCCCTCCGTCCGCGGTAGTAGTCACTATCCTCTCCACTACTGTGGTACCCCCGAGATTGAGAGCGTTCCCGCTCCCGCTCCTTCTCCTCGGCCTTCTTCTCTCGGTGGTTCTTCCACATCTTGGAGGCAATGCCAGCGGTTGCTGCGACGCCACCAATCTCGGCAGCGCGACGCAGTCGAGATTTGCTGCGAGATCGGCTCCGGCCGCTGCCACGAGAGGCAGATCGGGCCTTGGACTTGGACCTGTCCCTCAGCTTCTTTACTATTCCAGCAGCCGCGGCTGTGCCAAGTACTGCAGTTGCGGCTCGAGACAGGCTGCGGCGACGACTCTTGGACCGAGGCGGGGTGGGAGAACGAGACGGCGTCCGTGAGTAGTAATCTCGAGAAAGACTCCTGTCATCATAGTGGCTGTGGCGCCTGCTGCGGCTGCGTCCACGCCTGGATTCCTCCTTTTCGACCTTGTTCGCTTTGTAGTATTGGGCAGCACCAGCGGCAGCCAGAGCTACCGCAGCAATTCCCAAGCCTTTCTTCAGACGGGAGTGGTCATCGGGGGACCTATCGCGGTCGCCGTACCGCTCGCCGTACGCGCTACGTGCGCGCTTCAAAGCTTCCGTGCCGAGAGCTCCCAAGGCTGCACCTGCAATGACTTTCTTGCCGCGGTTCGCAGGGAGATCACCATCGGCGTCTCGCCGGCTGGACAGGAGCGCAGTGATCCCAGCGCCTGCGAGGGCGCCTCCGGCGAGCTCTCTCTTGTGGCCGTCGCTGCTTGTTGAACTATCTCGGCGCACCACTCTTCGACGGTGCACATAATACTCGTCGTCGTCGCGACGGTCCCTGTCGCGGTCGCGGTCATATCGAGACATGGCGTAGGCGCGATCGTCGTCCCGCGGGTCACCCCTGTACGGTCCGACCTCTCGTCTTTCATAACGATAGTACTCCTCATCACGATCGCGGTCCCGCCTAGCCATCTGACGCTCGGCCTCATACTCCCGATCGCGAGCTGCTCGTGTGAGGACAAGTGGAGCAGGTGGTGGCGCCTCCTGGACGATGATCTTCTGAGGCTCAGCTCGCTGTCGAATTACGATGGGAGCGCCGCCAGTATCCTGAGGAACATAGTACTCCGTCTCCTTGCGGATGCGCTCGACCTCGTGGCCCCGCGCATCATCATAGCGCTCCTCTGTGCGCTTCTCAACCTTGACCTCTTCCTCCCGGCCACGACGATCCCAGTCATGGTAGCCACCCCCACCATAGGCGCTGACGCGGGATCGATCCTCGCGATCATAGTAGCGATCACGATCATAAGCTGAGGGCTCGAATGCAGAACGTGAACGTTCTGGAGCATAGCCACGGTCCCTACCACCAACATCCAGGTGGTCTCCTGAGGCACGAGGGTTGTTGGAGAAATGTGAGCGTCCTGACTCATCTACATCGACGACACGCTCAGTGGTGCGCTCATACCCGCCGCTTTTGGGAACCTTGTATCTGGTGACGGTTGTTGATCGGTACCGCTCCTCATCGGATTCCGGATCGTCTCGGTAGTCGCGGTAGCGCTCTCTTTCGCGCTCGCGGTAGACTTCACCCATGACGGATATATATTCTCTTGATCCCAACGATTACGGTATATTGGTTTTCCAGAGATGGCGCTCAGACGTTTTTATCGACTCTGACGCAAGGCTGACGCAACACTGCTACAAAAGGCGCAGTGCCTGCTATAATTGTCGGGAGAATGGGAATGTCGTATCTTGACGTCAGAAACGGTTGTCGTCTTCTAAAGCACAAACGTCAACAGTGAGCTTATGCTGGCTGGAACTCTGAAAGTCTTCGCCGAATCTTTCCGCTAGGCAAGACCAACGATGAGATGAAGGAGTCGAAGAGGGTATGACGCGGCTCCTGCGATAGGCGAAAAGCCTCTGTTTTTGTGGGTGAAAGTTGATGTGGTGTGAGCAAATGACCAGGTGAGGCCGACGAGGGGCGGGGGAGGGGGGTAAGGCGGAGCAATATGCCCATGCAGGTGACCAAGTATTGAGGCTTGGGAGCCTGCAGGTAGAGTTGGACAGAGGTGCAGAAATCCGATAGTGGAGAAGAGGTGAAGGCTGGCCTGAGATGGTCGCCCAGAAGAAAGAGGTTTGGATGTTTGCCGTTTCTCGTTGTCGCGGTCTTCGGTCAGAAGCTCAAGGTGGCTGATGACTTGGGCAGCGAAGACGCGAGCCTTCACAACCACGTCCTCACTCAGGTGATGATGACGCAAAGGCCCAGACTCCAGTCCAGCACAAAATGCACACACCGAGGTGCTGAAACCAGGGAATGGCCCTGTCCTGTCCTTGAATGGCCATAGCTTGCATAAGTGTCATCGCATCGGTCGCGACGCCAGCGAATAGAGGCCGTGGAGCTGGAGCCCACAAACAGGGATGATAGGAATAATTACTGTACCCTGCACCTGAACAGAGTAACCTGAACCGAACCCTACCCTAACCCTCAAGATCACCTCGTTATGAGCTATGAGTAGAGAGTAAGAGGGTAGGTAGGCAGGTACAAGTAGGTAGGTACAGATACGTGTCAAAAGTCTATGCACACTCCACATCGTGTTAGTCTCGCGTAGAAGTATCATGATCTATATAGTTAAATAAATTATAATATAATATCATTAAATTATAAGAAAAAAACGTGCTTTTAGTAATATTTTATCGCCTAATATCTTATATAATTATAAGTTAAATTAGGAGCTTTATATAATTATTTTTAACTAAGTTCTAGCTAATAAAAGTCCGACCTAAGTATTATAAGAATTTAATATCTTACGCTAAATAATCTATAATATTAAGAAGCTTAGAGTACTTAATAATAAGTTTAAGTTAAAGCCTTAAATTAGTTAACTAAAAAGCCTAACTTATTATAATTATATTCGTATATAAATTACTATATATTGCTACCTAGAAATCACGAGAAAAGAGCTTTATAATTACCTAGGTCTTAAAGTTAGTAATATAATATTATATCGTGAATTAATACGCTAAAAGCTATATAAATAGCGTATAAAAAAGGATACTTATATTAAAAGAAATAATAAAAGCGAGGCTTTTTTAGTATTTAACTTAGCTTTAAAAAGATGATAAATTAACGGAGATATTTATATCTAAAGTTAGCGTATAAATCGCTAGCCTAGTTATAATATAAAGCTAATATATTATATTATAAATGATCTTCTTTAATAAGTACTTTATATAATTAATAGCTAATTCAGTTAATTAATAATTATTTTAGTTATTATATAAAGCTAATTACGCTTAATTTATAATAAAAGAAGACTATATATAGCTAAAGATTATAATTATATTCTAGGGGGCTATTTAAAAAGGCGGCAGATCAAAGTTAGTTATAATATTATATAACTAAACTACTAATAAGAAGGGATATATTATATAAAGCTATATATAAGCTCTTAAGAGTAGGCTTTTACTAAGATATAATAGTTAAAGGTATTTCTAGTAAGATAACGCTTATATTTATCGTATAAAAGAAATTAAAGATTAGTTCTTAATTAACGTTATAAGTATTATAAATTAGCCGCTATATTCGCCTAATCTTAACCTAATTAAGTATGTTTAGGCTACTTTAAAAAGGTTACTTTATAAGATATACCTTAATATAAATAGCCTTAAAGATAATAAGGTAGATAGGGTATTATTAGTAGCATGGGTTATCGAGGCGTAGGATACTATTTTATAGAGCCTTATTAATAGCCTTATAAAGTAAGTATTACGCTGTATATAAGTATATAAAATAGCCCGCAGTTTTTATACTTATTATTAGACTCTAAATATAAGGTTATTTATTTATATATATATATTATAATTACTTAATTGCTTATTTTATTATTAATATAATTATATTTACTTTATAAATCTATAGGGTGGCATATTGTGGAGTGTGCACAGACTTTTGGCATGTATCTTTACCTAAGTAGGTAGCTAAGTCATTACTCTGTACATATGAGTGTTTCTTCTGAAGGGGGAGCGGGGAATCGACCACAGAACCATTGCCGTAAGGCCTTCTTTCAAGGTATCCAGCCACCAAACGATGTACGATACAACCTGAATCAACGAGAAACATATGACAGGAATAGCAATTGGTGATAATTAGTAGTAAGAGATAGACGAGGCATGGAAACCACCTTATACACAGAAGCCCTGGGACTCTTCACAGCGGCCTACCCCTTGAGCAGATAGGCTAGGCCTTCCCTGAAGATCCAAATCTGTTAAATATCTGGGGCGTTCAGGCATCTCGCTCCATACAAAACATTTGCTGACCCTAGGGAAACCGCTGTCATCTGCGAAGTTGACGTCGAGAACCTCCATAGTTGCCCCGTACGATAGGCAGAGATTAGCAGATCACTCCCATCCGAGAACGCAGCGCCCCAGCCAGACAAGTCTGTTCCGCCACTAGAATCAACATATGTATGGTGGGTCGTCCAAGTTTTCGAAGAAAGGCTAAATGAGGCAAGATAGTAAGTACCAGGGTTTCGACTGGCAACAACCCACAGGCTGGGATCACCGCTAGCATCAGGGAGGTAAGCCCAGTCCATGGAGGAAGCGGTCAACGGAGAGGCGCTGCCTTGGTCGACAACTGAATCGTAGGTCGGCGAGCTTGGATCGAGATCAATTTGGACCCATTGACTATGAATGGCTGTCGCGAGCCACAACTGACCATTCGGGTCAATCTCAGCGTTGTACCAACCAGTGAACGGATCAAGTGCATGCTCCTGAAGGAGAACAAAGGTGCCATCAGGGTTGATTTTGACAACCTGCACGCTCGAGGGCCCTGGCATGATGAAGCCATAGAGGTAGCCATCAAGGACGTTATAGCCAAGGCCTCTAAGCGTCTTGCCCCCGGGTGTGATAGGGCCAGTGCCGATTTGCGTGATAAGGTTCTGGGTCACTAGGTCTATCTGATAGAGATTGTCACTATCCTGAACGTAGCCGTATCGATCACAAGGGAAGGGTGGCGGCGTCGGAGTAGGTGTCGGAGTTGGTGTCGGAGTAGATGTCGGAGTAGGTGTCGTAGTAGGTGTCGGAGTGGTTGTAGGAGTGGGCGTTAACGTTGACGTAGTAGAAGTTGATACTGTGCTTGTCGAGCCTGACGACGCAAGAACGGAAGTCACGCTCGCTGTGGAATCCGACAGGGTGGTGGTGGACAGGACCGGCAACGAGGATGACGTCGTAGTTGCGACTGTGAAAGTCTGGTTCCCGATGGACGTGAGGGACTGAGAGAGTGTGCTGCTAGCTCCTATAGAAGAGGAGATGTCTCTCCCGGTAGAGGCCGACGTACTGACGGGGAGGCCAGAACTGGTGTAGACGGTGAGAAGGATGTTGCTGGGGACGCTCTGGCGGCGGGCGAGAGCAGCAAGTCCACCGCAGCCCTCCGAGGGGTTACCAGGACACGGAATATCGCATTGACTAGCTTCAACAGCGCTGATGGCATCGAGGGAATCACTGCAATAACAGTCCTGATCGTGGGCTCCGAAGAAATCTCGGCCGGAGCAGGATGCAGCGCACAGCTCGAGAGTCATAGAGCTAGAGGACGTCTCGAGGCTGAAACCAGGGAATCCCTCAGTGGAACCAAGGCAGCCGACGAGGTTGAATGCGCCGATGTTGAGAGGGAGGCTAGGGGTAGCAGAAGACGAGGGCGAAGCCGAAGTGGCCGAAGTGGCCGAAGCGGACGCGGGCACAGCTGTAGACTCGACAGTGGCGCTGCCCGTGGGTGTAAGGATGAGAACCGTCGTGATATCCAGCTCGACCACAGTCTGCGTCGTAGGCACCAAGCACCCACACGGTCCAACGACAGTAACGCAGCCACCGCAATCGTTGGGTGCGCGACCGGCACAGGCCTTGCAGTGATGCTTTATCGCATCTTGTCCCACTATGACCTCCATCACCGTGATGCGCTCGTAGCAGACGCTCAGGTCGTCGTTGATTTGATGGAAGACGCCATAGTCAGTGCCGCAGACATCTGGCTGGGAAGCAACGCCAACACCAGCAGCAGCAGCAGAAGAGGCGAAGCCAGCTACGGCCAGAGCCAGCCTAGACAAGGTCAATGAACCGTGCATGATGCGCTGCGCGTGTTTGAACAGAGGAACGAGTGTAAAGGGACAAACGAATGTGAAGGGAGGGCAGAGAAGGAATCGCCTCTGATCCCACCTATAAAGTACATATGACAATCAGGTATTCAAAAGGCGCAGAACCAAGTGAGCCAAAAACGCAGTATATATTTTCCGGGATGGAATGAAAACGCGTCGCTTGTCCCTTAACTAGTCCCTTGTATTCATCGTATCTACAAGTAGAAGGCGGAGTGCTTGGGTTTGTTGAGAGCTAACTTTGTAGGTATCAAGGTTCAATAGTTGCGGTTCAACATTCCACAGCTGTGTTGAACCGTATACGAATGAACATTAAGCACCTCTAGGTCCGAAGTCCAACAGATAAAAGCCTTCCATGCTGTGTCGTTGCACCTTGTAAGACAGCAAGCCCCCCCCTTCCTTTGGAGGAAGCTGAGGCTTCTTCTTTTCCATGTTTATTCGCCCCCTAATTGTTTTATTATTTTGTTTATCTTCTTTTAAATGTATAGACTGTGCTCGCCTTACTGAAGCTTGTCACACGAGGTTCTAGGCCAGCCGACTCCCGCCGTGGTATGTTAGATGCTCAAAGTGGTTCGTGTGGCGCTTACCTATTCTCGAGTCGGTAAAGCCCTCGCTTACTTGTGTGAGCATAGTCTTAACCCATTGGACGCCATGCGCCACTAAAATTCTGAAGGGTCTTCTCGTAATGAAATGAACATTCCTTGCATACGTGCTAGAACAGATATGGTCAAATGTAGAGGTTCGGGTCTTCGGAAGATAAGTCTGACAGGCGACATTTCTGATTCAGCCAGAGTCCCGGCTCACTCTCGTGTGATCTATAGACTTGCGTTGGTTATTAGTACATGTTCTTGAAAATATAAATGGCCTGAAAGCGCATGAGTAGTATTTGGTGCAATGATAAGGCAATCGTCGCTCAGAATCTTCTTCGTAAATACTCGTGTAAGTGCTGACCGTGACGTAGCGTGGTAGCTATTAGGTCTTCACCAGGTTGGGGAGGGGGAAATGTTCTGAATTGGCGCACGAAGTGAACTACGTTTTCATTAATGTTGAGGAAACTGAACGATTACAGCAGCGCAGCTGAAGTGACCTTTTAATCGGATACTAAACAGCGTGATCACAGGAACTGCTCAGGTATCCATGAGACGGTGTTGGAATAACTGAAAACCGCCGCATGTATAGAGACAGACCGAACAAATCGCATCACGGATGGGCTTCGTGGTCTTGGACTTAGGTGTTCCTTACCGCTCGGGTGATTGGCTTCTCCTTGGTATCCTGGATCTCGGAGGTATGATGCTGGACAATCTTCACGTCTATATTCGGCCTCTAAAATGCTGAAAAACTGTCTTCTCAGATGGATGACGAGCTTTATTGACCAGGGGACCATATTATGAGCTCAAGAGAGTTTGCTATGGTCTAGCGGGAGATTCAACCATGAGATATATACGCCCTGAATGGAATAGACCTGTGTCCAGAGCAGAGATTGAAAAAAAGCCGGCCCCTTGAGCCGCTCTCTAACATGATTCAGCGCGAGTACTCTTTTACTTGTGATCAATGAAAATCTTGGGAGAAAAGGGATTGAAGGAGCTTGAACCACGGGGCCCTTGAGATCCGCCCAGAACTGCCCGGGTGGTGAAATTGTAAGCGAGCTCTGCACTGCAGGTAGCCTTGATGATACCACTCTCCCGGGGGCAAGGTTACAGGAGGCCTGTGAGTGCGGTTAGTTCCTGGAGTATAACTACCGAGGAGCGACGGAAAGAAATTAAGAATATCAGGGGCCTTTAGCATCCCAGCCTGTACATGAAGCCAGCTTTGAACTACACCCAGTCACGATCTCAACGGTCACGTTAAGTGGCATGGAAGACAGCCTCAGAACCCTCAAGCTCGTTCTACTGAGGCCACTGGCAGCTCATGCTTTATACTTCATATTCAGCAGCGATTATTTCTACCCAACAGCAACAGTACTTACTGCAGACTCTGGAGCAGAAACCTAGAGTAGACCGCCAAACAGAATCGAAAGGACTAATCGCATTGAGCCTGTTGCATCCCATCTATCAACTCACTTGCGCAGAGACAGCATCGCTCAGGCTTTTGCCAGAAAATGCAACCCCGTAAGTTTCAAGCGAGAAAACAGCGCAAACAGCGTGCCCCCCAGGAGCAGTACGCCACAGAAGATGATCAAGCCTGAGAAGCCGTTCTTGCTGATGGCTCCGGCGATAGGGCTGCCCGTGAGTGCACCAAAGGCCGAGAGAGCGTACAGGCTCCCGGTCCGAGTGCCCATCTGCTTGACATCGGAAAAGGACGCAACCATGGCCGGGATGATGGAGAAGGTGCAGCCCGAAGTGAATCCGTACAGCACGGAGTACACGATGGCGCCGGCGTCCGACTGAGCACCGAGCCACACAGCAAGGGTGAAGATGCCGCCAAGACCAGTCATGACGATGAAGACGTTGAAGACCCCGTACCGATCTCCGAAATAAGCAGGGATAATTCGCCCGAAAGTAGACGACGCATTGATGATGCTCACGAGGTAGCCCGCGAGGCCGGCTGACATCCCGCTCGCCCGCGCCTGCACGATTATGAAGGTAAAGGGCACGAAGCCACCGACGTAGGTTAGGAAACTAGCCAAAGACAGGAGAGAGAAGGCCGGTTCGGCATATGGTGTGAAGAAGTCTTTGATAGCAAAAGGTTGTTTAGACGGCGGGAGACGGGACTTCACAGTGAGGTTGCCGATGATCAGGATCCCAAGCAGCATGAATGCGACGACGCGAATGGTCCAGCTGAAGCCGAGAGGTCCAACCAGGCGGTTCACCATGATGGGCAGGATGACGCCCCCGAGGCTCGACCCGGAAACCATGATGCCGATGGCCAGGGCTCGATGGCGTAGGAACCATGTCGCCGCTGCTGTTACGGCCGGGAAGAAGAGGAAGCTGCATCCCATGGCGCTGCAGATGGACTGCGCGAGGAATATCTGATAATACTTGGTGGAGAGAGACATCATCATGAGGCCGAAGATATGGAGCAAGGTTCCCACGAGGATGGGCAGCCTGGGACCGTAGTAGTCGGTCAACTTGCCAACGACTGGCCCGCAGAAGAACATCATGAAGGACTCGGTGGACGGTATCCATGCGATGGCGCTGGAGGAGTAGGAGCGGAGCTGATTTTCTTGGTAGTATGCTTGGAAGATGCCGATGCCTTTTTTTTGGAATTTATTTAGTATTGTGCTGGGCCCAATGGCAGGGCATTATTACTTACAGTTGATCCAGCCAAAGCTGGCGAAGATGGTGCAAAAGCCACCCACAACCACGAGCCACGCTCGCAGTCCTCCATCTGGGAACGAAGCAGGGTCCGGGCCGGCAGGTATCTGTGACTCTCTGTCACGCTTCTCGGAATTGTGTTGGGCTTGGCCATCATTCAGGACAGGCAGCGAAGCGGCGGTTGTATCGTCTGACATGGCGTCCATGTTGGATCATCAGCTTTGGAAAAAGGATGTGTGCTTGCTTCCAACCTCATGACCGAAACCTCACAATCCGGTAGGACGCACATCCTTCTTATAAGTACCACAGAGGCAGAATTACACCAACACTTGGATCCAAATCTCCTATCTCCGATGACTGAAGTGGTGCTGTAGGCGAATGGTGATGTTGCTAACGCCGTAAGGTGCACCATCTTTCGAAAAGCACGTGACCTTGTCAAAACGATACCGCATTCGGGTTCAAGAACGAAACTCCACCGCCAGCTCAACAGCTCATCTCGTGCGTTTGTTTTTGGATCGACTGGAACAAGGATTTGTAATATGCCATTGCTAATCATCCCCAGTTCCTCAAGGATGACATTGCAACATCATCCGCCTTACCGAATGAAGTCCGCGTAGAGGTGGACTCTAGATTCGGAAGTCGAACAACTGAACCGCGAACTTCTCCCCTCGGTGGTTCGTCATATGGGGGATGTTCTGACACCACGCCAGCTCGCGCTTCATATCGTGCTCGGTGAAAAACCGCAGCAGCACACCTCGAGCATAGGTCATGGTCTGCGGCCCCAGTGAGCCCATGTCCTCCCGATGCGTGAACTCAACACATTGGCAAAGCAGACCCGCCCTTCGCTTTGCCTCCACAATGATTGCGGTTTGCGGTGGTGTGTATTTGAATAGTTTCTGGTCAAGGATGTCCCAGACGGGCTGCAATAGGCGAGGAGTCGACTCATTATTCGCTTCCTCGCGCAGGCGCTTCACGATCGCCGCCCATGATTGCAGCATGACGCCCCAGCAGATAATCAAGCAAGACGCAATCTGCAAGGCGGGAAACTCCAGGACCAAAGGGTACAGCGGCTCATCGTGGCCATCATCTGCTGGGTTAGACAGTCGGGAGTTCACGTAGCTGTACGGAATGGACGTGGTTCGCCTTCGAAAGAGGCGTTCCCAGGTGTAGACTTGACTCAATGTACGTAGCATGGAAGCCACAGCGTCCGCGACAGCAGTAGCAGAAATGGTTTCCAAGAGCGTAGGGAGGTCAGAGATGAGGTCCAGCAGATCATCCAGCGGGTCGTCCTGGGGACGGCCAGGCATGACGGTGCGCCACTGCGCGGGTGTGATGATGCTGCGTGTTTGGGTCATCAGGCCGGTCAGAACACTGACCAACCGCGCTCGCGCACAAAGTCCCGCCCAGGAGTCGGATGACGGTCCCTGTAGGTGGAAGTCGACACGAAAACGAAGAAGCTCGGCCATGCCTTGGACATGAGCCCGCCAGCCAGAGTTCAACGGACAGATGAACAGTTCGCAGGTCGACAGGACGACGATGGACCCAAGCAGAGACCCCAGATTGTCCGTATCGACGTGCTGGAGACAAGTCGCAAGCCTGGAGAGCCCGCCGCTGTAGACATCCAGGGCCCGATCCAGGGTGAGGTCGCCATGCTGCGTAATGTACAGTTGAGCAGCACAGAGAGCCAGAAGAGCATGGTCAAGAGTCGAACTGCTTTGCTCGCAGGCGCACACCGCAGCAACCCAGGAGCTCGCCCCGACGGCTAGTGACTCGTCCGTCACACTCTTTCGCGGTAGATAGAGGCGACGCAAGACGCGCAAGGCCGAAATTCGGAAATCCCTGAAGGAGTAGCTGGAGGATGCGAGTGCCCGGGACATGCTGTGGTACTCGTCAACGACATCTTGGAATGCCTCGTCGTCGTTGTCGCCGGACGTGCCGATGACATCCTGCGCCGTAGTCGACGGGTTCGCGACGGTACGATTGACAAAGAGAGGCCGGCGTTTGTATCCAGGACACTCAATTCCCGCTTTCTGACACCGAACGCAATGTGGACGCTCAAAGCCGCAGGCGACTCTGCGTTTTCTGCAGGCTTGGCATGCTTTGGATTTGCCTGCAATTCCGACCATGCTGTATATTCATCCGCTGGTGAGATGGTTGTAAGCGACTGGAACTCGCTCTGGTTTTTGAGGCACCTTGACTGTCATTGTGCGGGGCTTCAGTGAGTAAGGTCTCTCTGGGTGAGCATTGACGAAGTTCCTTATGGCGAATAAATAATTTCAGCTGAACAGTTGCAGCTACATCTTTACATACCCGGTGTTATTTGATATTGTCTCCTGTCGGTAGGTAATGAATAGCTCGAGTTCCTCGTGACAATCCGCGCGCGCATTCAACTGAGGAGGACACGAGCTACTAATCAAGCTCAAGCAAGCATAAGGCAACGCTATACACTCGTTGAAGATGCACACATCCGCCTCTCCCAGCAATCTCCACGTTTCCCCGCGATGTACCTGGCAAATTCTCGGCCTCTCTCGCGGGAACACCTCTGAGTTGTGGTTTCTTTGAGCGTCTCTAAGCAAAGTACTACTCAAACCTTGGGGCTTTGGCTGTTGTAAGTCGAGATCTAAGACACCAGTGCCACGAGAACTTCAGCGGCAAGCAAACTCCCACAACAAACTTCGGCAGATTGCAGATGAATAAATATTCCGGGTTAGAAAGCAACGCCATTTAATTGACAAAAGTGAGGCCATTTCCCCACAGAGATCCCGGTTTGTTTCCTCCAACGATTCAATGTTCCCGCGGGAGCGGCTTACATATCGGACAGCGCTCCGAATGTACCTAATATACATCGTATTGGAGAAATATGTTGCACAGCTTCCTCTCCATCTTCTTCTTCTGAGCTCCACCCTTTCCTCATGTCTTTGACCAACATCACTGACTGGTCCGGCAATGTCTTGAACAGGTGGCCCAAGATGCAGCTCAAGTCTCTCGCTGTGGCGTTCCTTACCGCCGTCAGCCCTGCTGTGTCTTGGGCGGCTTCTGCTTCAAACCCCCATGGCGAAACGGAGATTCCCATGGTTCGATCTTACTTCTACATCGGAGGTCAATACGCTGATAATGGCAACGGTGAGCATGTGTGGACCGACCAGATGTATGTTGAGAGACTGGTCCCGGCACATGGTCCGATTCAAGATACACCGATCATCCTGATTCACGGCAAAGCTCAGACTGCCACGGTAAGTGTACAATCTATACACAAGTTTCGACAGAGTCTTGAAGATCAATCAACTGAATTTCAGCTCCTGTCTTCAGAATTGGCTGAACAAGCCGGACGGAGGACGCGGTTGGGCGTCAAACTTCATATCGCAAGGCTACGAGCTATACATCGTTGACCAGCCGCTACGTGGCCGCTCCCCTCTCGTTCCTGCTTTCTCAGAAGCCAAGTCAGCGGTCTACACGGCGGAGTACATCCAGCAGAGGTTCACTGCCCCTCAGAAGTACATGCTCTGGCCGCAGGCTGCTCTGCACACCCAATGGCCCGGCACTGGCGTCATGGGCGACGAGATCTTCGATGCGTTCTACCAGGGCGGCGTGCAATTCATCACGAACAATACCCATCAGCAGCTGACGATGCAGAAGGCTGGAAAGGCGCTGCTGGAGAGGATCGGGAAGAAGAGCGTCGTCGTGGGACACAGCCAGGCAGGGCCCTATCCACTGCTGATTGCCGATGTCAAGCCTGAGCTGGTTCGCGGCCTCATTCTCCTCGAGCCAACGGGGCCCCAGTTCCAGGAGGCGGACGGCACCCCAGCTAGGATCTGGGGTCTCACAGACGTGCCGTTGAACTATGCGCCCACGGTAGCAGATCCCTCCCAAGACCTCAAGAAGCAGTCCTTCGCGGCACGAGCAGCCGACGAGACCCCATGTGTTCTGCAGGACCCTACCGCTGAGGGGGGTCCAAGACAACTTCCCAACCTGGTTGATCTCCCTATCCTGGTGGTGACCTCCGAAGCATCCTACCATGCGCCTTATGACTATTGCACGGTGGAGTATTTGAAGCAGGCGGGTTGTCATAAGACCCTGCACTGGGAGCTCGGCCAGATGGGGATCAAGGGCAATGGGCACATGTTCTTCATGGAGAAGAATGGCGAGGAGATCCAGGCAAAGGTCGAGGATTGGATCGCGACGTTAATGTAGGCATGGAGCATGTACTGGAGTTCTCGGGCGGATATCACTCATTTTGAACCAATGATGTTCCCTTGAGCGCCCTCCATGGCATTCCCGCATGCAGAGGGTTCACAAGATGGCTTTGAATGTGGTGTGCTACCTGCGCCAGACACATGCATTACTGGGTCGTCACAATGGTCATGGGCAGGGGTGTGCTTACAACTCTACCCTCGCTATCTCTCCATCCATTGAAGAAGAAGTATCCCTGGGCAAGATTGCGCGGTTTCGTAACGGTAGGTCGCAGTAGTCGCAGTACGCTTTGAACACCAGCAACTGAAGAGGATCCGCGCAGCTATTGTGACAGTTATAAGTTACAAGATCAAACCCTTGGCTAATCAGTTCACAGGGCTCATCACCCCCTTGATGCAATCCCTCCAGCCTTGGCTTTCCAGGGTCGACAAAATGCGGCACAGACAGGAATACCGCGATACGACAGCCTGAACCCGCGACCACCAGGCGCTTAGATGAAGCAGCTAATGCATAACGTACATCTGTTGATGTCTATAGATAGCAATGCCCTCGGCCTCTAATCCGACATATAAATCTACTCTTGTCCGAGATCAATGAAAGCTCAACCTATTTGGACTCCTTGCATCGATTGACTTGTTCATTATGGCAGCGCCTGTTATCGGACGCCAGGTGCGTCGCGATAAAAAACTCAAGGTCAGCTTCAATAACTTCGCAGCTCAATACATCGCTTTTCCAGGCAGCTCAGAGCTCACTTCTTCTATCATTCAGGCACCCATGATACAGGATATCCTGGCTCAACTGGACGGGGCTTTTCCTTTTGATGAAGCGGTGCTAGAAGGTATGATGCCTGTCCAGACTTCGTTGTTCCAGCATTTATCACTAATACTCCGTTGACGTTAGCCTTACCGAGGAATGTCACTTACACCTCGGTAGAGAGCTTTGGCAACAGTCCATGGGCTGTGACAGGCAGGGTAACAGCACGGAAGGCGGATGGCACGTTCAAACAATTCTTCCTCAAAGTCAGTGGTCCTTCCTGCGAACTCTTCATCTTCCTCCATGGAACTAATCCCGAGGGTTTCTCGCATCCCAGGTCGCCTATGGAGAACATGGCCGTGGGATGCTTCTCGGGGAATTCGTGTCGTCTAATTTGATTCATGATGTCATACCCGGCTTGATACCGAGACCATACGGCTACGGATCCTTCAAAGCTCAGGGTTCAGACGCACACTTTTACCTCTCCCAATTCATTGACATGGACCTCGCCACAGCTCCTGATCCAAAGGCCCTCATGGGTAGACTCGCTGAGCTACATAAGAAAAGCCGGTCTCCTCATGGAAAGTTTGGCTTCCATGTCATAACATACGACGGCACAATACCCCACCGGGTGAGTTGGAAAAGCACTTGGGTTGACTTCTTCCGTAACCTCTTCATGAATGCATATATTCTTGACGCTCAAGTGAATGAGCCTTGGCCAGAGCTTGATCTGGCCGTCCGCCGAATGAGCGAAGTAGTTATCCCACGATTACTAGGCAACCTGCGCCAGAACGGCACCAATAAGCCTGTCAAGCCATGTCTAATCCATGGAGCCTTGTGGGAGGGGAATAGAGGCATCGACATGAAGACGAGAGATAGCGTAATCTACGACGCAAGCTCTTACTTCGCACACAATGAGATGGAGTTCGGTCACTGGCAAAGCGAGTTGTAAGTGACGCCGACTTCTAGTTGTTCTGATGTCAAGGACCCCTGCTTATCTAAGTCTTATATAGGAACACCTTTTTCCGCTCCAAGACGTACATAGCGCACTACTTCAAGCATTTTCCACCAGCGGAGCCAGTTGGCGAGTTTGATGACAGAAACAGACTCTACAGCATCAAAGTCGCACTCGACTACTCAGCCATGCGGCCGGGGAGCATGAGGAGACGGACGTAAGTTAACATTCTCTCCAAACATACACAAGGAGAAGGTTGGCTCCCCGTTCGGCAAGATACTCACAATTTCAAAGTGCATACAATGACATGTGCTACCTAATCAACAAGTATGGACCTATTGCTGGGTTGGCCAGTATGATGCTCGTCTGGATCCGTCAGTCGGTGTTGCACATTTCCAGGTTTACTCAAGCGCGCGCTGATAGAAGGTCAACCTGTTGATCTCAACAGTGTGTGCTTTATATACTATGCTTGCTGGGACGTCCAAAGACTCATTAGATAAATACAGAAGATGCGGCTTTCTGCGTAGGCTGTCTCTCCTTGTGATGCGGAAGAACGACACGCTACCTGTTCTAAATCTCTCAGGCTTCTTCTTTTCCGTCAGCAAGTTCGATTATTCATTAATGTCATCTACTCGGTCCTTATGTCTTCTAACCTCAATTCAACAAATGGGGTAAACTGAGTACGGAGGCAAAGCTCCTCGATGTATCCTTTATATTGATATTTTTCATGGCCGCCACCCAACCAATAACAGCTTCCCTGGTCTAGTTGGTTATGACATTGGTCTCATATGCGTCTTGCAGATGAGGATATCCTAAGATATCCAAGGGTCGTGAGTTCGAATCTCACGGGGAGCATATTTTTTGCAGGTTTTTCCTACTTTTACTATTTCTGCTCAGCAAATGGTTTAGATCCTTTTGAGCTCAGCTTGCTTAGTGGAGATGCGGTTTTCTTTTGTTCTTCGTCATTTGGTATTTACCCAGGAAGTTATGTTGGATTTCCTCCACCTTTTCTCAATTAGTTTTCACACAACCGGCATTTCCGGTGAATGTCGACGCTCCGCCACTTTGCGAATCAACTAGTAGCCACTTAGAACTACTTGAGCACTATTGTTTCTGATATTTTAGAAACATTCCATGAATTGATGAAACTTTGTGCTATAATTTGTTGGAACACGTTTACCAGCCGGTTCCGTACCGAAAGTCAAGCCACCTAATGCAGGGTAAACTGTGGCGGACAAGGCACGTGACCTGCACCATGTTTGCAACATCTCACCTTTCAGTGGGCACGCATGAGCAAAGATGATCATTTGCGGGATTGGAATGAGAGACTGCAAAACTTCAATATGATGGATTCCCTATTTTGAAAATATCTATACACAGAGCTCTCTAATGCGATGCCCTCGTCTTGTCTTCCTCATGCAACAATCTAATCTGAAACAACGGTGTTGCTGTTGTCAGCGCATTGGAAAGGTTGACCAACTGAGCCAGATTGGTACTGGCTGAGAATGACCACGACAGCGGAGTAGGTGCCAGCAATGGTGATGAGCCAACCCAAGAGGAAGATGAAAGCGTGCAGGATCCAAAGCATCTTCCCCTTCATGCCCTGCTGCCACATGTTGGGGTTCATGCAGTACCACAGAATGACGGGCAGGATAACACCCAGAGGGCCGAATCCGAGGGCGCCGATGACCGAGAGGAGAGATCCGTAGAAAGGAATGGCCTCGCAGATCAGCCAGCCAATGAGACCGGTACCGTAGGTGGCACCCAGCCAAACGGTCCAGTGCTGCCAGGTGTTGGAGGTAAGGTGAGGAGAGCCACGGAGCAGCCTGACGAAGATGGACTTGCCGGCAATGTGAATGCAGATCATGGAGCTGGCAATCAGGCCGGGGATGGCGAGGGCGTAGGAGATAACCTTGATGGTTGGACCAGCAGATCCGAGAGCCGGGGAGGATAGCCACTTGCCAGCGAATCGGAACATGACCATGCCAATGACCAGGTAGCAAGTGGTGATCCAGCCCATGACGACGTAGACGCTCTTGAAGAAGTCCTGGGGCTTCCTCATCTCCGAGATGACAGGCACGAATCCAGAGGTGTTGGCGCTGCTGGCGAAGATGATGAGGGAAGCTGCCCAAGCGCTCGCAAAGGTTCCTCCCTGGACGGGCCAGGCTGAGAATCCGAGGTCGAAGTCACCCGTCGGCGGCGCGGCAGCGGGTCGGTCGCGTAAGGCGGTGGCGATGAGGACGGTCAGGATAGCAGCGACGACGGAGCCGAATCCAATCCAGCTGATCCAGGCGAGGTTCCCGATCTTGCGAATACTACCAATGGAGGCGACGACGATGTACGAGCACAGCCCGAAGACCACACTGCAGGTTCCATGTTTCGTCACGGCGTTGAGAGCAATGGACAGACCCAGGATGGTCAGACCGGCGCAGAGAACCCAGCAGAGGATGTACACGACCTCGGTGACGTCCCTCGCAATGGCAGACCAGATCTTGCTTCCGCCAGTAAGCTGCAGGGCCGCAATCTCGGCACTGTCAGCGACGGTATGCACGCGGGGATGTGTGAGCTTGAAACGGCCCTGCAGCGTAGCCATGTACGTGTTCAGCCCACCCCAGAACAAAATGAAGAGGCAGCCGGCGACGGCGCCGAGCTCGTAGAGTGTAGTGGGAAGCGAGAGAACACCAGCACCAAAGGTCATCTTGACGAGGAAGATGCTAGCGCGGATCCAGCCGACGGTACGGAAGTTGACTTCTCCAGTGCCGCCAGCGAAGACCTCAGCCTCGCCGTCGGTGGAGGGTGACTTTTCGGTCTTGTTTAAGCTGCCGGTCTCCATGACAGTGGCAACGCCAGAGGTGCGTGGCTCGAGATCAGACATGATGAGATGTGGTGAGAGAAAGTCGAGGGTTCGGGTTGGGGCTGCCGCGATATCGTGGTAAGTCTGTACGGCTCTACTACTACTACCACCCTTGGTTGTGGAAGACGATGGTATGTATGGGGTGCTCTTGTTGAAGAGCAAGGCCTGAGAAAAGGAAAAGAAAAGAAAAAAAAAGGCAAGGTAGTGGAGTAGCCTGATTACACTTCCTCCTACAGAAGCGTCGAAGAAAGGAAGTTAAGTCAAGAAGTGAATAATAGAAGAGCAGAACACGACCAGAAAGGCGGCAGATGCTTCCGGGACCAGACCTATATACGATGACACTGTATGGAGTAGACGCTAATTAGAGTTGTAAAACGAAACGCCTCGACTTTCCAATGCACGAACCAAAATCTCCGTCTTCGGCGTGCGCGGGCTCTCTGCAAAGTCGTGAATGAATTTGCGGTGGAGTTAGGTCCATGTTACCCACGATTTTCGTGGATGTGCGTGTGTGTGTGGCCAGGATGGGCAGGCCGTGGCCCTCCCGAGGCGGGATAAGCTTCCTCCCTTTGGGACCCCAAGATGTTACGTATTACGGGGTAATTCCAACGACTGTGGTCGCTGGTCCCGGTCAAGCCAGAACTTTGGGGCTTGAGCTCAGACCGTGCTCCAGAACAGACGAGGCGTCAACTCTTGTGCCAAGTTCCAGAGTTAGGGCCCCCATGGGGCCAGGTTGACATCACATAAGTTTAAAAAAGAACCTTGGATCTATCATCCCACACATACCTTTGCGCCCCGGCCACACTTGGCCAGGAGCGTATATGCGACCACATCTCTCCTTTCCAAAGCCACAAAGCACTGGAGAGTTTCCCCAGACTTCGAAGCTAGGCTTTGGCCGGCGCTTCGATGGGCAGAAGCCACTCACTTCTAAAATCGGACAATCACACACGCACGATGCTGCAACTGGATCAACTAAAAGTAGCTAGTAGTCAACGACATTCCAGAGAGTCACCAAGCACAAAACCGGGGGCGGAGGCGGGCAAGCCACTCTCCTGTAACGTATGGTTACGAGGCTAAACACCACGTACTACTGTACTGCTACCGTACTATTACTACTACTGCTACCACAACTACTACTATGACATTACATATACTACTACTGTTGCAGTGTTGTTGCTGCACACAACGAGTGGGTTCACGATGTGTGCTAAGCGGATCCGGCCGGACCGGATTGCGGAACTTGCAGGGGGTCATGATTCGCTGGTAGGGGTCCGGTAAACCAAGTGCCGATGCGATGACGCCTATTGGATATTCTAGAAGGATTTCCCTGTTCTTTGAGCTTGATGCTATTTCTCATTGCTGCTCATCTTGGATGGGAACCCCCCAACCCCAACAGTGTGTGAGTAAACTGGTAGGCAGCTAGCTATCACTATGGAGCTTCAGCTGAGCCTCAAGGGTGCATCCAGGGCAGGGATCGGGTTCTTTTCTTTTGGTGTTCAGCGGACGGGAAAAGGTGACGTGCATGTGAAAGGGTGGCGTCCAGTGGTGACCATAGGCAAGATTGTTGTCAACACAGGAACTCAGCTTTACCGTGAAGGCAACCTGGAATGAATCTCTTTCATGCGCAACAATCCAATTTCATCCCACAGCCCTTTTCAAAATAAAAATAAGCTAAAAAATAAAACAAATCAGAAACAAAAAGATGTTCGGTCTCTTTCTGTGTGTCATCAAAGCTATGGTGGAACCTCTTGTACGTAAAATCCCTCCACTTCATCTCAGGCACCATGGCTTGCAGAATACAAGGTAAGCCGTATGGAGCAAGATAACGGAACCCTCTCCATCGCTGATCGCCCCTGAAGCCAGCAAAGGGCTGCCCGGCAAAGCTTGAAGTCGGAATGGCGGCCCATGGGGGATCTTGTACATCCTTTTGGTGCGATGATACCCGCGTTGAAGCGAAGAGACACGAGGAGAACGGAATCTGGGGGTGGATAAGATGACTTGAAGACATCTAGGGAGAGAGAGAGAATAGAGAGAAAGTCTCAGGGGTAAAATATGGAGAATGCCTAGCTAACGTCGTGAATCGTCCGATTGCACGAGGCCCGCTGCCGTGTTGCTCTGAGACTCGGCGCTCGGTTCTCGGATAAGCTACCACGAGTCGCGCGGGTCAGGCAAGCAGATATGGCGAGATTATGATCAGACGGAACGTCCTGGAACCTGAGCAGGCATCTAGTCCCAGACGGACATCTTCACTCGTGCTCTCATATGTCGGTCCTCACTCAAAATCCCATCCCGAAGCCGAGACCAGAACACCCTCTTGACATGGAGTGCCCTCCCCCTCCAAGAACAGACTAAGCACGTCTCCTTCCCACCGTTGCCTGACATTGTGAAGTTTCTCTGCTTTCCCTTTGACGTGTTCTTCCTCCTTACTGAAGCCCAGAAGAAGAGGTTCGACAGCTTCTTGCAGGTGCAGTGTGGAAGAGAAGTGTAGAATCAGTTTTTGTAGAGGCCAAATGCTGACAGCTCGATACTTGGGGGCGGCATGGCAGCAGTCAGAGTCGTCAAAATCGCAAACCCGCCTCCCAACTATTCGAGCAAGGTTGTACCTAGCCAATGACATCTGGTCTGTTTGCTCGAATGGCACCCTGCACATGCGGGAGTACACGATCTGGAGGCCTCGTTGTCTAGACTTGCCCTGAGCCGAATGCAGTGAATTGATAGATTCAAGTTTAAAACAACGCCTATATGTAAATGCCCAGGAACGCAGGCCCCGGTATCTCCACTACCCCAGCATACAGTAATGTAGTATCACGTCCTGTTCATCACTCGTCATATCCCTCCTTATTGCCCAGCATGCCAGCGCCACCGTTGCTCCTTCTCCTCTTTCCAATCACCTCTCGTAGCCAGTCACTTAACGTGAAACCCCAGTGTCCTGCGACAAGCACTCCGCTCACGACGTTGATTACCTTGACGAGGAACATCAAGATGCCGTCGCGCTTCTCCTCAACTGTGAGCATGATGGGCTCGATGTCGTACTTGAAGAAGATGCCAGGGATGGCGCGCTCGCTGACTTCCATGCTCTGTTCTGTTACCGCGTATTGGTTCGTCGGCAGGTATCGTGAGCCGTGCTTGTATACAGTTGGCACGACCGAGAGGTAGTACTGGAACATGTGGAAATTGACCTTGGCGGTGTTGATCGTCCGGTCGAGGGGGTTGATCAGGCTAGGGTAAAATGGGCCGTAAGAAAGCTCGTTCACGATGTGAGAGAAGTTGAAGCCTGGTTCTGGTCAGCGGAATCCTGTATGAAATGAGATTGGACTGTGACATACGGTGGTGATCCAGGTGCTCTCCGATCTCGCGGTACCCGTGTCCACGCGCGGTAATATGGAAATCACCTTGCACCTTGTTGAGATCCAGACTGCCATAGATACGACAGCTGTCCGCAGCGCCCCTGACACTGGGAGTCTTGGCCCACTTCGCCTTCTTCTTAGCCGTCCTTACAATGTCGTGAACGTGCTCCTCTCCGAATCCCTCGTCTGCGTACCCAAAGTCTTGCCATCCACTACCAGTGATGATCTTTCCATTCTTATCTCTCCCAAGCTTGTGAATCCCCTTCTCGTTCACCCACTGGCTCCAGTTCGTTCGTTCACGCTTCAGCCTGTTCGCAGCGAGGATGCGGTCTCCAGCGGCGTCTTGAACATTGATGTGGATATCTCCGCACTGCATGCCAACAACTATGTCGAGGTTGATCTGCATCTCGTGCGAGATGCCCTTTTCGACGGCGAAGTTGTGAATTTCGAACCCGCGCCACCAGCGGGAAACTTCGGCCCAGAGGAGGACGATGCTGATGAAGACCATGGCTACCGTCCATTTTCCTCCGTCAGAGGTACGGGTGATGTATTCTGGTTTTGATTTGGCTGCAACGTTGAGAGTCAGTCTTGATCCTCGAGAATGCTTATTGACAGCATGGACGTACGGAAAGCATCAAACGCGCTGACGATGCTACCCTTGGCCCCGAAGTTGTCTTCGTCGAGGCCTTGTTTCTCGAAGCCATTGCTCATTTTGAGTGTAAAAGTCTGGTGCTGCAGACCAGATGCAACCCCGGCTCAGGAGGTGAAAAAGAAAGAGTTCGAGTATGGGTGGGCTGTGTACTTTGTCGTTGTCGAAAGCTTCGCGGTGCGATGCGCGGTAGTTCGTTGATCACCTCAGCATGTTCGAAGGATCAAAGCCAACAAACGCATCAGCAGGCCAATTGCTCGTCAAATTGGCACAAACACACAATCACGGCCAGCGCTGGTGTGATACAATGCCACTGAAGGAGCTGCACGACGCCGTCAGAATGAATAAGGTATCTTGATCGCAACTTGACCTGGACAAGCTACCTCACATTGGACCCCATATTACGGGGAAAGGACAAGTATCACTATTGGCGTCCAGAACTGCTGTGGCGTCTTGAAAGAAGTGTGGCTGAATGAAAGTGATGTGGCTGGGGAGCCAACCTGGAAAAAGGTGAAGCCGATCCCGCCAGAGACAGGGTTTAGTCGATGCCCAGGCTGAAGCGATCTAACGCAGGGACGAATATGGACGCCAAGAATGGGGTTCCAGCCATTATAATCGGCTTTATCCGATGGCGTTTGTTTTACGAGAAGTGAGGATGACGGATCTAGTTGTAGCTAAAGCACGATGACGAACCAACGGCTGACTTTGTGCGTGATGCTATTTTTGGGCAATCGAGAATGGATGAGGAGCCCTGCGCTATAGAGCCATCGGTTGATCTTCGTTCAAAGTTTAAGGGTTTTGCGTTACAGATGGTGTTGACAACGGCGGAGTAGGATGTGGCGAGATAGTAATCCAGAGCATCTTACAATGCATTTGTCACGTGCGGGAGGTATCAGTTTGAGAGCACGATTCTGTGTTTGCGTTCCCCAGAGGATTTGATAAAGACAATGACCAGAGAGTGCCGGTGCAACAGTCGGCGCGACACGAGACATTGGTTGCTCGAGGGCGCGTGTCAGGGGGGGCTGAGCAACAAATGAGGATGAGATGTGACCTGACGCAGTTCGCACGCTAAGGCCTGCGAAACAGCGGGCCAGTCGCTCTCTGTACACTGTACAGTTTGGGACCCTGTTCCTCAACTGAAGACGATTTGAGCATCACTGAAGACCAGTCTCCACCACGCAATTCGCAGGGGGGTCAAGCCGGGTTTCAAAGGGTACATCATCTGCCAAGACCCGATCGGCTAGGGCGGCATCCCGGCTGCCGGTGACACTTTTGCCTTGGCATGAATGACGATTGAAGACAGCGAACATGAACAGCTTCGAAAATGACATAATAGAGGAGATGGCTTAGAGACAAAACACAGGATACGAAAGGCAAGAAACTGCGCAAGTGGCTGGAGAAAAGCTACAATCCACTCCCTGGTGAGATGATGCCAGGACCTCCCAAAAGAGAGAGCCTCGAACGATGGGCCGCATTGAGAACGAGCCAGGGTGGTGGGCTCTTCGGATCGTCCGTCAGCGGGCGCTAGGTATCTCGCGACTCAAGTACGGGTACACCGTCCAAAACCATTTGCCATGCCTGCCCATCCCTCATGAGAGACATGCCCGATCGCCCTGTTCCCCGCTGTATTACGCGTACCTCGTCCACTGTTGCACCCTTGAACAGTGAGAGAACTTCATCCAGCCAGCCAGCCCATCCAGGCCCAAAGGTCCACACGACCAACCGGTTCCGGCAACAGACTTCCACTGATCTCAGTATAGCGACAATGGTGTGGCGCCCAGTCCAGGCACAATTGGGATGCTGGCCCCCCCGGAATCTCTGTAGGTTGATTCCCTTTGGGCGGTGCAGAATCGCCCAGTGTCCTGTTCACCTGCTTCTGGTGCCCCATTCTCTCGCCCATTCCACAATCGCTTTCTCTTCCCTCCCCTCCTTTCTTCTCTACGCCATCCTCGCATTCCATTCCAATCAACCACTGTACGCTCGCTTCTTCCGCCTCCTCTATTCTTTTTACCTCTCTCGCTCTCGCTCTCTCGACGCGCGTTACATCTTAATCCTTTACACTCGCCATACACTCGTTCATCAGCACTTTCAGCACTCGCCATCTCATACTCCGACCCGGCACCTACCGCATCAAACGATAAACCCAATCTTCCATCCGTCGTGGTGACGAAGGGTTGTTATAGCTTCATCGGAAACCGTAGAAACACTGAAAGATCGCTCTTCCGAATTTATAGCGCCGCTCACCTCCTTCGGCTTCAGCGACGACCTCGTGCATTGCCAAGGCATCTTGGAGGTCTATCGAAATACTCAACCACTCAACCACCACGCCAACGGATTGCCTGGACTGCCGCAACTCAGGATTTTCTGAACTGGATTGGCGTCACTCTGTATTTGAGACCGTTCTACGACGCCATTCATTGAGCGGGAAATCACCTATCATGAAGTCATCCATCTCAGCTGGCGCGATAGCCGCCGCTCTGCTACCAAGCCTCGTCTCTGCACAGGGCCCATACTCTCTCGCTTCACCAGGTTTGTTCCTCACCAAACGCCCAACGATTCAAAATGTGTTGCTGACAAACTGCAGATGCCATCAAGCAGACAGCCTCAGATGCTGTATGGGACTTGATGCAGTATTACAAGGGCAACCTGACAGGACAAACCCCAGGAATTCTTCCGGGGCCTCCTCCTGCCGGTGACTACTACTGGTGGGAAGCAGGCGTAAGTTCTTCCATTTTCTGTTTGTTTCATCTTTTGTGTTCTTGATGCCGGATCATTTTCTCCTGCTCGGACTCACCTGAGTCCTATGCCGCTGAGCAAGAAAGGGCGCGCTGTGACTCTTCGCTCGCCATCTTAAACCCTCTAGCGTATTGAACGCGTGCTAATGAAGGTCTCTTCAGGCTATGTGGGAAACTCTAATCGACTACTGGCTTTACACCGGCGACTCAACGTACAACCAGGAGATCATTGCTGGCATGCAGTGGCAAGTTGGCCCGAACCAGGATTATATGCCGCCGAACGTCACCGCCTCCCTGGGAAATGACGATCAAGGATTCTGGGGCATGGCCGCCATGACCGCTGCAGAGATGAACTTCCCGAATCCTGCTGCGGATCAACCAGGCTGGCTTGCCCTGGCGCAAGGAGTTTGGGCAACGCAAGCCAACCCTGATAGACACGACGATACCTGTGGTGGTGGTCTGCGATGGCAGATTCCTTTTGCTAACAATGGATACGATTACAAGAACAGTAAGCCATTAACCCGTGGAGCCTAGCTAGTTGGGTAATATTGACCTTCTTCTAGGCATTGCCAACGGTTGCTTCTTCAACATGGGGGCCCGTCTTGCTCGATATACCGGCAACGATACATATGCCCAAAAGGCCAATGAGACGTGGAACTGGATGGAGAAGGTCGGCTTCCTCAACAACGAGACCTACGCGATTTACGACGGTGCTCATGTTGAGACCAACTGTACCGATATCAACAAGGCCGAGTTCTCCTACAACAACGCCGTTTTCCTGCTTGGCGCCGCCCATATGTACAATTACACTGGAGGATCCGAAATCTGGAAAGACCGTATCCAAAAGCTCATCGACCATGGCTTAAAGACCTTCTTCCCGGATGGAATTGCTGTCGAGCCTGCGTGCGAGACTGGAAATACGTGCACGACTGATATGCAGTCTTTCAAGGGCTACATTCATCGCTGGTACACGACTGCTACGACAATTGCTCCGTTCATCGCCAGTCAAGTGCTTCCTGTGCTCACTACCTCGGCGAATGCTGCCATCAAGACCTGCACTGGTGGTACCAATGGCCGTCAGTGCGGCTTCGTCTGGACAACGGGCAAGTTTGATGGCAAGCTTGGTGCCGGCGAACAGATGAACGTTGTCGGTGCGAGCTCGTCTCTCCTGGTCAGCAGTGTGCACGCGCCGCTCACTGCCAGCAGCGGTGGTACCTCCAAGGGTAACCCCAACGCTGGCCAACAGAGTGACGATTTCCAGACACACTTCGCGCCCATCACCACCGGTGACCGTGCCGGCGCCGGCATCCTGACTGCACTCATCCTCGGCGGTGCAGCTGGTCTGTTCGGATGGATGAGCACAGGAATCTAGACTCTGAGGAGATGTGTTTTTGTCTGAGATATTCAGCACTTTTGAGCATGTATGATTACCAATTTGTTTGCCTTTTCCTTGCTGGTGTTTCACTTTTTTCTTCCCCTTCTACTTTCATTATCTGCTTGGTATTTTTAAGGCATGTGTTCTTGACTGAGGATAAAGGTCAAAGGGCTCTCGTAGGGAAATTTCCCAGCCGGCGTTTCAGGGACAAAACAGAGATTATTATCAACTACGTACCTGTCTGATCACTTCTTTCTTGACTAAAGCTGGCTAACCATAAATCAATCTCCGGGAGTGGACGTCGATGGTAGCTTGACGACGACCGACTACTACATGCACAGTGGATTTGGCCACAATGCCAAGACCTGACACACAGGGGCGCGTTTCACGAACAAATCACAACTTTAGAACAGCCTCATTCCGTAGATGATTTCTCAAACTTTCATGCTCTTCACTCAAGATCATATGAACACCTTTCAAAACGCATTATCACACATCATCATGGCACCTCCAGACTTCTCAAACAGCACACTCTTCCCGCGGTTTGTCGACCTCCCGCTTCAGACTACCGACTCCTCCTCAGCGCAACAACACTATCTCATCGGTCAGGTCAAGGAGAACATGACAATCACAAATCCAACCCTAATCATCACAGATCTCTCTGGTGTAGATCTAGCCGTGACATTCGCATCTACAAAGTTCGATCTCTCGCCCTACCGGAAGGGGAAAACCTGCATCGTGATACCAGGGGCGACCAGGACCGCTCCGGCGGAGGAAGGGAAAAAGGGGTTTGTGAGGATCGAGGAAGGAAGAGAAGGGGATGTGAAGTGCTTGCCGGGCAAGATGGAGCTGTTGGCAAGGTTGGCGGGAGGAGGAGAGGAGGGGTTGGAAGAGAGGCATTGTAAGGCTGAGAATTGTGCAAAGGACGGAACCCTGAAATGTTTGGGCTGCGGGCTCGTGAGGTACTGTGGGAAGGTGAGTTCCTTGATTATCAAAGGCGATGAGGATGATGGGCTCGTCACTTTATGTGGTGAGTGAGAAATTGTGCGCTGACTTTAAGGGGGCGGTAGGACTGTCAAATTAAGGGTTGGACGAGTGGACATAAAGGGGAGTGCAAGATGTTCAAGGCGGTGAACGACATCTGGGGATAGATGGCCATGGAATCCTGTGACTAGATGCCTGCAGAAACGAGAGAGCGTTTACTGTCGAAAGAAGGATCGCACTTGGAATAAGGCTGTGTGGAGATCACAGCCTCGCGCAGTAGATGCAGGGTATTGAGGAATGGAAACCTCAGCTTGGGGGACGTGCTGCTTTGCCCACGCCTCGTATGAACAGAAGCCCCTCTAGGAGGTCATGTACCTGGTTATTCTGTCGAAATCTGCACGTTGCAAGTCATCCAGCCTTGGAATTAGGTAATCACATGGTCCCCCGGTGTGCTGGTTCCTGAACGAACTCGTCCCTCCCCGTCAGCTCGGCTCGCCTTACCGATCTGCACTCCACCAGATTGCTAAATAAAGGACGTCAGCTTTTGTTGCAGCGTGATCTAACAGCATCTTAGGATGACGTGTAAATGGTTTTGCATCATCGCTGTTGAGCCTCCCACGCCAGTCTGGTGACGGATGTCTATCATCGGAGGCGGCATGGATCCATAACAGACGAATCTCACGTTCAAAAGGTGTAGAGGTTTCTTATCATGGGTTGCCTTCAATAATTTCATTCTCTTCAAGCTTATCTTCTTGACTCGCAAAGGTTGTATTGGGAAGCATCTGACATGCATCACAGCACAAGGCTGCGGAGTCCACGGATCCAGGACGTCTACTAACATCCTGATCGAGAAATTACATTTGACACTGCCGCTGTCAGCCTGCAGAACGCTGACTACATCGATCATTAAGCCAATTAGAAACGTTCCTTCTTTTCATCTAATTTCGAAGCAGCCTCGTCTCACAAGGGACGCTCGAACGTAGAGTAGTGTGCCAGGCTGTTCGATTCTCAAAGTCGCCGGTGTATAATACGAGAAATGGGGATAACTCATCACACCATGCACGTATTATGCTACTCGGCTGAAGCACCTCTACAACGGCAGTCAATCCCGGACTGATGGCTGTGCTGAGACACGGAGCAAGGAATCTTGGGAGAAAGGCAATTGATTCGAGAGCCTTGCTGTGGGTGAGCCCAAGGGGACAACACATCATCATCAAACCCTGGCATCACACAAACAGTCATCCAATGCTGACTCTTACTCTCATTTCCCTGCCCTCATGACGTTGAACAATTTCAATTCCAAAAGCCGAATTTTCCCAATGCACACACACCCCCTTGTACCCAAACACCAACAGACCGATGATCACTTGGCTGGAAGATGAACGGAACGCCAGACTCCCCGCCGCCTTCTAGTGAAAATTTTGTCATCACGCGGGCCGCAACTGTTGAGGTCCCATGATCGCAAAGCCAAGGGGGTTCATCTAGGCGTGGGCAGAAACCCTCAAGCGTGTTGCGTCGGGAGCCGCCGCCGCGAGTAGATCGAGAACGTGCGGCAATGCTGGTTGGTGCTGGAGACCGCCCTCGGGCCCTTACGCAAACATGCAAAAGCTTTTTTCTCTTCCCTTTGATGGAGCTTTGACTCGAGCTTTGGCCATGTCGGGGGGCGTGAGCAGGGGCAAATTACCAGGAAAAGAGGTCACAGTGTCTTGGCTTGGAATGGCGCTAGAGCTTTCGATGGGGTAATATTTACTTGAAGAAAACCATTGCACGTGATGTCCAGGTGACTTGTCCGTGCTATTCCTACTGTCCTAGCAAAGCCAAAATTGCACGCTATCCACAGTATGCACACTGTCCAACCCAATTCATCACCTCATCCCATCACCAAACAACCTCATTCCCCTCCCCCGCGTTTCGCTTTGGCACCAGGCGAAGAGCACCAATTTTTCTGCAATTTTTCCACCCCCGATGCATCGTGACACGAGGGAAGCTAACCGCCTCATCCACATCCGCCAGCCGCCCAGCTAAATGGCGGCGTCCCAGGACCACTTCTTGGTTAGCTCTCAATACCTTAACCAAGCCCATCGTGGTGTTTCCCCGCGAAGATTTTTTGGTCAGCAGACCATAGACAGCAGCTTTTCTGTGCACACTTCTTGTCTCTATTGCGTGGCCCCCTTCTCTTGACTTACATGCATACGCGCCCCTAGAAGCGATTTTTTTGCGGCACGCCCTCCTCCTCTTCATCAAGCTTGTTGTTGCGATCTCCGCCTCTTGCGTGCTCGTGCCTGGTGCCCTCTTCGTATGTTGAAACTATGTATAATAAGGCTTTTGCCCTCCTTGAGTGACACAGCTTCCCATTGACTCTTGTGCTTCATCTTCACTCCATCATCAGAATCGATCATAGACAAGCTGTGTCTCTCTGTAAAGCACACTCACTGAATCTTGCTTCTCGACCAATTCCTGAACATCTGAACATCCTACCTTACAAAAAGGATTCTTCAACCCCATAAACAGCCAAACCACAATGTCCAAGTTCATCATCATCGAGCCTGCCCCCTCCTCGACCACCTACATCCGTTCTGGTCGTGGCGGCGCAGGGAATACCTTCCACATCTCCTCCCTCCCGCAGGCTACCTCTCCCCCAAAGACCGTTTCCAAGCCCTCCTCCTCTTCCCGCTTCTTCAGCGGAATTGGCGGAGCCGGCAACGCCCACGCCGCCAACGAGCGTCCTGTCATCTCTCTCGACCAGGAGTTCCAGTCTCGTGCTGCTGCCCGTGACAGGTCCTCTGGGCACTGCGGTATCGGCGGTGCAGGAAACGTCTACCGCAAGCCAAGCAACGCCAGCAGCGAGGCTACCATCACCGATGATGACAGGAGCGGTCGAAGCTCCATGAGCTCCAAGGCGAAGCTCTGGGCTCGCGTCAGCGGGACCTTCTCTCGGGACTAAGAGATGCTCCTCTCACCTTGTTTTTGGGTGCGATGACTGCTCTCTTGTGTTCCGTGCTCCGTCGTCTTTTTTAATCTTCTCTCTCCCAAGAGAAGCATTCTTCAAAGCGGCTCTTACGAAACGGCGTTATTGACAGCCCAATGGGGCTGTTCTCATGAAACATAACACGACATAAAAAGTTTTTTCCTGTTTTGAAATTCCCTTTTGTCAAATCTTCGGGCGACATGGGAGTATCTCATATAGGTCAAGGGTACCTCAGAAGCAAAGTTACACAACGACAGAATCGGGGCATTTACATTTTCTGTCGAAAGGGGAGCTTCTGGTGAATAGCGATGATTTAACAAGCATTATACCCAAATCGGCGGCGGCGGAGGATAGGATACGGATGGTTATGGACTCTTGTTTTCAATGTATTCTTAAAACCTTCATGAGAGGACTAACGCTTCTTACGATAAATGGTATACAAATCTAATCTCCTTACCAATTCACGACTTTGCTCCGTTTCTTGTGTGCGAGACTCGATTCATGAATGATGGGTAATATGAGACGAAACTCACGCATAGGCAGATGATATCACATCAGGGTATCATTGAGCTTTACCTCACTCCACCACTTCTTAGCTCTCCTCCATACTCACAACCTCTCTCGTGACCAGCGTCAACCCTTCCCCAATCCACCCCCCCAAAGTTCTCAAGCCTTCTTTGAAGCCTCCCCCTGAATGCTTATGAAGTCTATCAGCTGGGAAACCCCAAATCTCTTCCCTTGCTCAGAAAATATGGTACAAAATAATGGTTCGCTTGCTTGTCTCTCTTTAGCCGATCGACATGGTTCTCTTTCATGTTGCGGAGTCTTGGCCCCTCCCGGGCGAAGTCTCTCTGCTGTTATCAACCCTATGCGAATTTCGTGTGGATTATATCCGGGTTCTCATGCCAGTCATCAACGCTCACCCACATCTGTTACGAGCTAATTAGCGTCGTCGGTTCACAAGCTGAGGCGCCCATGGAGGAACCATGTACGGAGATATACAAACCTTGCGGAAAGTGCTCAGTCCAGCCAGGATACTTCCACCGATCCATGTGGAATACTTCCTCTCTGGCGGCGCAAAGATCTTTATCCTCATGTCCTTCACTGCTAACCTCTGTAGCTCTGTCAGAAGCCGGTCTCCGAAGCCCTTCGTCAAGGTGCTTCCACCAGAGAGTACAATGTTGCTATACAGCGACTTGCGAAGGTCGAGGTCTGTTCGTGTGATTGCGTCGACAACGATCTGGTGCACGCCAGGGTATTCCAGGCCGATGAGCTCTGGGTTGAAGAGAATCTCTGGAGCTCGGAAACGCTCAGATCCAATCTGAGTTTCGTCAGCATGTCGACCTCCGCGTCCTGGATTACCTATGCGATGCTCACCTTGAGGGTCCGTCCATCAGGTAGAACATATTCCCCCATCTTGCCTGCAATATTCTTCCCCCCTGCCCATGCCTTCTCCTCTTTTCTCGGGTCGGGCGCAACATAGGATAAGCTCTCCTTGATCTGTCGCACAACCTCCTTCTCCGCGCTCGTATGGAAAACATGCCCGCTCTTACGTAGCAACTGCTGCAAGTACTCCGTCACGTCTCTGCCTGCAACGTCGATACGCTGTATGCTGTTCGGCATAACAAAGCCCTCGTAGACGGGCACAGCATGGGACACGCCGTCACCAGAGTCGAGAACGATTCCTGTCGTTCGGCCGCTGGCGTACAGGGAGAGCATCGCTTGGATGGAGGTGTGGATGGCCGGAACGTTGAAGGTCTCGAAAAGGATCTGAGCCGCAGTATCACGGTTCCTTCGCGGGTTGAGTGGCGGTTCGGTCAGAAGAACAGGATGCTAGAAAGACCACATTAGCAACACATCCCTGTTTACTAGATTTGTTCGCCATGCTCACCTCCTCACTGAGTGTTTTCAGTCCCTCTACGTAGACATGCTCCCAGATCTTCTCCATATCATCCCAATCCGTAACGATACCATGTTCCAGAGGATACTTGATCTTGAGGAGACCCCTCAGTTCTTGGGCAGCCTTCTGCCCGATGAAGTAATCACCCTCCAGCGCACCAGCCAGTACTCTTGTATGCTTCGGTCGTCCAACCCATGACGGAAAGTAGCACTTGGGGCTATCCTCGCCCGCGAAACCGGCACGGATGGTCCCTGAACCGTTATCTAGCACGATGGCGACATTGTGTAACGTGTCCGCCATATTGAGATGCTGGAGCGTGTCGGTTCTTTCTCTGAAACTCCTTCCAAAGCCGCAGAGCCTTTCGCGTGTGTTGCCAGCTCCTAGCACGCGAAGGGTTCTTTGTGTATCAACGCTTTTGGCAGCTCACAGCATCGATACTTGGAGGTCTTTCTGAGATGTTAAAAATTGTTGTCGATTCCAGTTAGGATTCTCCAGCTAGTCGTATCCTGACTTCGGGTTCAATGTCCTGGCAAGTGGTGCTGTCGTTAATTGTCGTGAGCGTCTAGTCGCCCAATGATAGGTAATGGTAGGTTGACCACCAGTGCTCAGGAGGCGTCTCCCTGCCTTCGCGGGCACCAATACACACGTACTAAGTCGAGCTGTCCCTGGCATTCGACAATGAGCGCACAGCCCCACACCTCGATCGTCCCACGTGATTGTTAGCAGTCTCGCGCCTCCCTTGAAGCACCTGAGGCACGAAACACTTAAAGTGCTTCGCGTCTCCTCGCGTCGATCGCGTCGCAGACGTGCCCAGCGACTTTTGTGATCCCAAACCACCTCAATCTTTCGAACCACCGGGTCCGCTGACGCTCAGTAATCGCAATCTGTTTCGCCGACCTGTGAACGAGCAGTCAATTTTAATTTTCATGGGGCCCCCGTGACGCATTTCTTTCCAACTTCTTCTGTGAGAGGTATCTTGCATCTGGCTAGTCGATTACGGTGTTGCATGGTCAAGGAGTACGACAGTGAACCGCCGACATGGTGAAGGCAGTCAGCAATGGAGCAGGACCAGGCGTCTACAGCGCAACATACAGCGGGGTACGTCTTCAGAAACCCCTTTGTGAATGAGTAGTGATGAGTTCTCGCTGCAATGGGACTCAATTCACTTAAGATGCTCCCTCTCTTCATGGAGTGCTCCGCCTTGCCGCACCACGTAATTTACTTTGCGAGGGGCATCAATTCGTGGACCTTATGCTGACTTTCCCGGCGGCAGATTCCTGTATATGAGTTCCAATTCGGAGCAGATCTTAAGGAGCATGTCATGAGAAGGCGGCATGATGATTGGATCAATGCCACACACATCTTGAAGGCGGCACAGTTCGATAAGCCCGCGCGAACGAGGATCCTGGAGCGTGATGTTCAGAAAGATACACATGAGAAGATTCAGGGCGGTTATGGAAAATATCAAGGTTCGTTTGGATCTTGCATTTGATGTGCCCTACTTCCCTAACACAAACTCCAGGAACATGGATTCCCCTTCCAAGTGGTGTTTCTCTCGCTCAGCGACACAACGTTTACGATAGGTTACGACCCATCTTCGAGTACGTGCCAGGCAATGAAAGCCCGCCGCCAGCTCCGCGACATGCGAGCAAACCTAAAGCGCCAAAGTCAAAACCACCGTTACCCAGATGGACCAGTCAGTGAATGATTCTCTCATGCCACGGAGCTCTAGCTGACATCCGCAGACCCCCCGCCTGTAGTCGAGGAGTATGAGAATGGCGATACTTTGATGGAGGATGATACACCCGATAACATCACGATCGCATCAGCATCATACATGGGCGAAGACGATCGGTTCGACATGTCGCATATGTCCACGGGCCACCGCAAGCGAAAGAAGGAGGAGCAAGCACAAGACTACATTGAGGCGCAGCACTCGTTATATGGCGACGAGCTCCTCGATTACTTCCTTCTGTCTCGTAATGAACAACCCGCGGTCAAGCCGGATCCGCCGGCTAATTTTCAACCGAATTGGTTCATTGACGCGGATAACCACACTGCTCTTCATTGGGCAGCAGCTATGGGCGATGTTGATGTCATCAAGCAGCTCAAGCGCTTTAATGCCAGCACGTCAGTGCAGAATAAGCGCGGCGAAACTCCTCTGATGCGCAGCTTGCACTTCACAAACTGCTATGAGAAGCAGACCTTTCCAGCGGTGATGAAAGAGCTTTTCGACACAGTCGACGCTCGTGACAGCTCTGGCTGCACCGTAGTTCACCATGCTGCCGTGATGAAAAATGGCAGGGCTTACAGCCCATCCTGCTCAAGATACTACCTCGACAACATTCTGAACAAGCTACAAGAGGCACTTGACCCGAGTGCTCTCCAACAGCTCATCGACGCTCAGGATAACGATGGAAATACAGCCCTGCATCTAGCCGTTCAGGCCAACGCACGCAAGTGCATTAGAGCTCTCCTCGGCAGACACGCGTCTACTACCATTGCAAATAACGATGGTGTTCGAGCCGAGGATCTCATAATGGAATTGAACGCTTCTAAGCGTGAACGCGGGCCCCAACGCTCCTCATCTCCTTTCGCCCCCGACTCACAGCGCCACGCCTCCTTCCGTGATGCCCTTGCGAACGAGGGTTCCTCATCTCGGCGCCCAGTGACTTTCCAGTCCGCCGCGGCTTTGTCGGTGCAATCACGTATCACCCCTGCTATTCAAGAAAAGTTCCAAGAACTCGCCAAAAGTTACGACGCAGAATGGCATGAAAAGGACACCGCTGAGGCAGAAGCACAGCGTATCCTTGTCAACTCTCAAGCGGAGCTTCACATGGTCCGGCAACAGGTCGCCGAGCTTGAAGCACAACTTGAATCCGACGAGGCAGCTGCAAAGGTCAAGAATGAAGCGAATTTGGCGACACACCAGGTTTTGAATCTGATCACACATCAAAATCGCATACACGTGCAACAAGCTGTAGACGCAGAACTCAGCAAAATGAACGGCGACGCTTCATCAGCAGACGACTCAGCTTCCTACGAAGATCGTCTTGCCTTGGCCCGCCACCTGAGCAACCTCCTCGCGGATCAACGTGCCGCAGAGGTAGAGTACGTGGACGCTCTGAGCATGGTCGGCACCGGCGACAAGATCGACAAGTACAGACGTCTCCTTCGACGCTGTCTCGACCCCAAGGATGGCGAGGAGTTGGATGCCAATCTCGACAGTTTGATTGAGATGATGGAAGAGGATAGACCGGGCCCGGCGGCGGACGTCGTCGACGGTAATCCAGTTGGTGCGACTGAGCCGGTGGGCGTAGAGCCCATGGACTTCAGCGTTGGTGCGTAGGGACCCGTAACGCTGTTGGACTTGTACATACAGCAAGCATGCTGAAGGAAATGAGGGCCTTGCACCACAGCGTTTTCATTCTGAGCGGCTTGGGAGGGCTTCACGTGTTTTTGTTTGTTTTTTTCATTGAGGTGTTTACAACAATACACCCGCCACAGGGCCAAATGAGGGAGGCTTCGACATGGTTTCTACTGTTTCCGCTTGTTGTGCGTCGTGTCGTGTTCTGCGGGAAAATGCATTGTAGGGCGCAAGCATCCCTGGTCAGTCTCTTATATTTCACTACCCTTTGATGAGAACGAAGGTTAAGATCCTTCTCTCCGCGACAATTCGACGATAATACTCTGCCCCGGTGAACAGCGCTCGTTGTCTTGCCAGCTTGTTTTACCTCCTGTTACGTCTGTCCACATTCTAATAGTGTCTTTCGGATCTCATCTCATCTGATTGGGGTCGAGGCCATCTGCGTCAACGTCTTAGTCTATGTAGCCTAACTCAAACATGTCTAAAGTGTGGCTCTGGAAAAGGTTGCGTGAATGGCCACAGGTCCTTGCTAGACTCGAATTTGTTTCCTCTTCCTTGACTACGTACAGAAAAGGGGACCAACATAATACTTGACTGATAGTTTTAAAGTGAGGGAGTGAATCCTGTCTTGTGTCAGGCTGGCTGCCCGATTCTTTGCATTTGCCGTAGTCGGCCTTTGGAAACTGTCGTTGGCGTTCAAGGCCCTTACTAACCCTGGACGATGCTGTTGGTTGAGCACATCCCGGAGCGCTTAGCGAAACACTGAATGCAGGAGAAGAGGATCAAGGGGAACGTTTTTTTGGTCTTCCTCAAGTGATTTTAGGTTTGGTTAATGTAAATGGCCACAATTTACTAGGTAGCCAACAACACCTTGGCCAGCAAATTCGTGGGAAGGCTGCCGAGTGAGGTGATCGCTCAGCCGCTTTTCTTATACACATGCCAAAGTCCACTGCTCTCGGACATGGTCACCCGTAGAGATTTATAGGTATGACAAGTTGACCATCTCATCAGCTTTTCACCAAGAACATACAGCTAAGTCGTGACTTCATCTTGCGAGCCCATGCTGTGGTGTCTATGGATCGATGTTCGTGAGGCCAAACGGCTGGTGAACGGTATTCGAACTTAGCATACGTTTTCCTAGAAATTGCAAGGGCCCTTCTTTCCTGCTAGCTCATGCCTTTTGAGCTTCTTTTACATCTTGGGTTTGGGGGGCTAACCTTGATGCGCCTTTTGAAGGATGATGTGGTAGAGCAATATGCGGGAAATCGGCGTCGGTCTATACCAGAGAACAGTGTCGTAGCAGGAGTCACATCAGATTGATCATTGGATGATAAAAGGTGAGCAGATCAACTGTGGCCAGGCTGTGTGCTTGGAGTTCGCAGTGAATGCATATATACAATGTCTTCGTATCTGTGACTTCCCCCGACGAGCCCAGGAACCGTGCCTTCTGCAGGTATCCCAGACTTAGTATAGTCAATCGTTTCTCTTGTAATGATCTCCGAAGGTTCTCGCCAGCCGTCATAGCTCGGGCGTCGAAGACAATCTCGTGAGGGGTAGCGTACTGGCCCAGGGACGAAACGACAAGCCTCTAAGAGGTTGTTGATCTTTGGGAGGGTCGGCATGCATGACTAAACTATCAGGTGAGCAAGTCTTAGTCAGATCTATCGGTTAGAAGATCCCGTTCTGGCTAAGGGTGCGTTCAACCACCGAGCTGTGATGGATAAATCCCTGGGCAACTTGGTGAAAACCTGACGACTTGCGCAGGACGAAAGTCAAGTCTGGCGCGTGATAGGTTATGGTGGCCAGAAAATGAGCTAGCATTTCCTACCACTATGCGATGTGGAAACCAGCACAATTCCAAAGTCTGGACCCAACAAAACCAATAATCAGCAAGGCTTTGTGGCTTGTAATCAACAGGCTCTCCCACCAGGATGTCGCGAGGATTCCCACTTTAGCTTGCGGACGCCTGTGTAGGGAGTGAAAGCCAGCATGATCGGTCCAAGTCAAGCCAGTGACCGATTGGATGAATGTCCATCGAACCCCTCTTCTCTATCAAGTTACGACTTGTAGCGCCTCAAATTGGGATGAACCTCCGTAAGGAGCCAACCTGCTGACAGGGGCTTGAATGGTGAGCGGGGGTGAGAACATCTCATAAGGCTGAGGAATCGGCAGGGGTTGACCCTGCTTGTGGTTTTGAATCTTTGGCGCCGGGCAACCAGGGGGCTGGGAGTGACTCTGGCAGAATAAAGACATTCAGCAAACAGAAGAGAATGCAGGATGCTGACATGCAGTTATTTGAGCCGCGGTCAATGTTTTGGTTCACAAGACCAACTGCGATGATCAATGAACTTTCAGATTTCCTCCTGCATGAACGTGATTCGTTCTGTAGCGAAAACAGTTAGCTGGTCAAAGCGTACTACAAGTAGTATTATGCACATCTCTGACCGCTTCTTGCACGTTCATAACACGTCATTTCAGATGGCTGAATTAACACGTGTAGCACCGCGGATGTACACCCCACTGCTTGCGTCTGTTTGGAGCTCCTCCATCGGCATTTACCAATTTGGTGGTTTTGTCGCTGATTCAGGACGTTCGATTAGCCTCGTATTGACGCGCCGGGTGGCAAGTCCAAGCTTTGAGTCTGACCGATGGAAGCCCGACTAAATGAAGGAGGTCGTTGTGGATGTAGGTAGGCAGCGCCCAGCTGAACAAGGATCAAAGAGAAAGGTCGATCTATCGCAAACCACGTTTCAGTGATACAGACAGATGGCATCGAGGCATGTATGGCTAATCAGCGCCGGGGACTTGTACAGCATCAGATACTGTCGCGCCTTTTTCATTTCATGTCCTATCAGGTCGCATTGTATACGAATCGTCCTGGTGTGGCGAGTCAGCCTCAGGCTCCGCTCGAGTCAGGCTGACAGGTCCAAGACAACTCGCCACTCTGTCGAATAGACGAAGCTGTTGCGATTGCGATCCTGCACCTGGTGCATCTCCGTTGAAAACTTTGCAAGTCACGTCCCAGAGACGGCAGGTGCATTTAGGTAAGATTAAAGCTGTCAGCACCTGCCTGGGCTGATCGTTAAGTCGCGGCGAAGTGTTGTCGCCTGCGTGCGACTGATGCCGTGTATCTCAGGCACAAAAGAAGAAATACCCTGCCTGACAGGACTTTCACGGTTGAGAATGGTGATCTTGAGCATTAACATTGATCTTGCCTGGACTTGAATTCTCAAGAACTCATATGGTGGTAGTAATCTTGACGTAATCAACCAAAACAGCCAAGTCCATGAAGCTTATCACTACGGCTACCAACCCAAAACCTCATCCTTACCGTTGGCATGCGGTCAGACAATGCCACATCTGGCTATTGCCCAATTGGTTCCAGATGGTGCATTTCTCTCCTCCACTGACATCACTGATAGATCCGCGACAGCATGCAAGCCATCTTCCCCCGGGTCTATAGCATTTTTCAGCTGTGCATTACATTCTATTGCATTATACTCTGCGCTTAGCTCGTCTCCAATTTGATTGTCGGCGGATGGGTGCTGCACGGGTTCAGCTGAAGCGGCACGCTCCTGCAGCTGCCGACTTCAAGCCTAAGGCCAAACAGAGAGCACGCGTGTGCAATACCTCATAACTCGCATGGTGGCGTCGCTAATTAGGGCTAGAGAAAGTAGGGATGACCAAGGTCAAATCACCCATTCGACTTTGCCAGTTCTGCTGCACTTTGCCACGAACTTGTCTGCCTTCGACTTTATTCAATGCCCTAGCTGAACCTGACAAGCACCACACCGCTTCTGGCGCTTCATGAGTTGGGCTTCTATGGATCAAGGATCGGACCCTAACCCGCCATGTGGACAAGTACTGTTGCGACTTCGCCCTCTGAGCTGCTGCAACTACAATTCCGAGCGGCCCGATCACAATAGACAAATCTGTCATGGTCATTCAGTGCCCCCACTACTTGGGTGGTATCAAGGTCGTCCTCGTCCTGGCTTCTCCTTACTCTCCTGTTCAACCGGCACGTGTTTTGTTCGGTCCGAACTACATCCCTCTCTGCAACGCAAAATGGCCTTTCAGCCTGGGAGCTCTTCCTTTTTTTCGTGGGAACTTGCTCCTGACTCGTACCCATTGTGACCAGTTAGTTCAATAGCTTCTGATTCCAAGCCGGTACGGTTGGTAGATGGATCGTCGCGGACTCACCGGACCGCTGGTAACACACAACGGATAGTTGGTAAGGATACATCGAATTGGCTTACACGTTCACTATACCAGGGGTTCTTTCTCGTCACTAATGTCTCGGCTTGTGACGCATCCGTCGACGGGCATGAGATCGAATGGCGCTGTTAGGACGGCTCACCTCAGCTGAAAGAATACTAACCCTCGCTAGCCAGGACACACAGATTGCGCCTGACCGTTCGCATCAAGTGCATGCTGCATAAGTACACAAAGCCATGCGTGCGCCAGTGCTCAGATCTCCGATCGCTCTCATGCGGTCAACAAAGCAATATCGGTGTCTGATCGCCTGAGACGGCTGTAATAAAATGTCCTTGTCCGAGCCACTAGAGCGCCTCATTCTGCCCGCCTTGCAGTAGGTCACGACTCATCTGGGCTGAAAACCAGGATCTAGCCCAATGAGGAACTGCACATGCTCAAGCAGATCCCTGCAATGCGTGCGTGTCTCTGGCGGCTCCGAACTCCAAGCACAGTCTTGACTCTAATTTTCCTGTTCCAGAATCAATAGAATTCAAGCTTGCACCTTTGCGCAAGCAGCAAGCAGCGCCGACTCCTCTGAGCGGCTGCCCAGCGTCTGGCTACACTTTACGGATAATACTTGTCTGTCTGAACACACAAGAGAGAAAGGCGCCTCGATGCCAATCCTCATGTACCTTGTACCTTGAGCAGACTGTATTTGTCTGTGCATCAGAGGCTCGTTGCTTACCTATTAGTAGTCGTTTTCCCATATTACAGGCATATCAGACAAGAACGATTGGTTCTGCGTTCCCGCCACGCATCACCCGCCATTGCTGACCATGATCGTCTGCTGAGAAAATCCTTCCACCCCGCGCTTTTTCAACATTCCAGTTCTACTCCCAGCTCAAGGCCTATCAGTCGGCGTTGAATGGGGGACACTTGACAGACGTTCCCTCTTCAGCTGTACGGAGTCCCCTTGAGTCCAGTCTATGTCAGAAGAGTCTACGGTTCGTAGCGGACTGTTCTATTTTCGATAGCCGAATGATGATACTTCGTGTGGCTGCGCTGTGCCAGTATTGTTTGAGATCACCTGCATGCCTGCAGGTGTGAGTGCACACCCCTCAGCCTGCTAGTCTGGGGTCCACGCCCACTAGCCCTCGATGTCGAAGGGTTTCCAGATCGCATGAGAGACGGCATAATGCTCCACCGAGTTCAGCTGCAATGTTTGCGATGTTCTCGCCTCCTTGTAGGCCGCCCTGATATAAGATAGATCCTGTTCCCGGGCGCCAATCTTGCGATGGTTTCTTCGAATGGCAATACTCTGAATTGGCACAAATCTTCTGGGGCGCCATTATCTCCACCACACCCCAGGGTTCCAAATATCGAGGTTCGCGTTTGCGAAAGTTCAATCTCAAACCGGTCCACTGCCCAGATACGCCCTCTTTGGCCTTGAGGGAAACTGGCATCTGACATCAATCACACAACTTCCAATCAGCCGTCACTGTTCGCACGTCAGACCTCTTTCAGATACGTTGTCAGAAACTCAGCCAGGGCATTGCGCGCGGCTATCCACGATACTGGAAGCTACAGGTTGGTGATCAACACAACCTTCGGAAATCCACGACCAGCAAGCGCTCGGCGCATTGTGCCTCTCGGAAACGACAGGCTTAGGACAGACAAGACCCCAGAAGTGCCGTCTGACCGCAGGACCGTAACAGGAGTAGGGTGTCTTCTAAGGACCCCTGGCTGACGCTGTGTCCACAACTAACATGCCTACGGCCAATCGAGCATGGTTGCGACTAACACCAGCTGGCGCACCCCATCCAGCACGAGACTACTTGAAAGCTCAGCCGCCCGCATGTTCAACCTTGGGGGCTAGCCTTGTAGTAACTGCGCTTTTCCTTATCCTTTGCCTTGGTGCTCGTCACCTCTATACGAGACGACGCTCCTCTCACACTTCCTTTACAGCTTGGCCTCTCATCGACTGCGCAGCCGAAACCGTGGACACAGATACAGTCAAACAGGGCTCTGGCCCGGCTGTGGAAGGCCAGGTTTGTGAAGACAAAAACACTGCCAACGCAAGCAGAATGGGTATTGTCAAGACAGAGCGAGTGCGTGTCACGGATTCCCGGATTACGCAGAGGACATCGCCTCTCACAATCGATCCGCGGTGGAATAAGCCCGTGGATGAATCCCCGCTGGGTTTGATGTCGCGGCCACCGCCTGCGCCACCACTCACTCCACCAGAGCTGAGCACCTCCGTATTTACGTTCATAAGGGGGGAACACAGTCGAGACAGTTTCATGGATCAGCCAAACCCTGACTACATGTCATCCACGGAAAGCCCCACGTCTCAAGTCAGTCCGTCGCCGTTTTCGGACGCTCAACACCGGTCATACACGAGAATGATTCCAGGCGGACCATCGAAGACGCAGACTCCATCGTCGGATGAACGTGAGGCAGCAAACCTATCCTTACTCTCAACATCATACCCGCCATCAACCAGCCTCCTGCCTCCTGCTCCGCCTGGGTCTCAGGACATCGAGAGTGAGATCCCGCAAAGGCGCCAGATTGAGGTTCAAGGAGAGATAATCTCAGTCCTTGATGAGGAAGGCGCAGGCTGGACGCGGCACACGCGTGTTTATGGCGGTGGTGTCTGTCTTGCCTGTGCTGCATCGGGTGGCAATCATGGGGGCGGATTCTACGGAGCCAACGTCAGCCCGGAGGAGATGCACTGAGTTGATTTGGTTCTTCTTTTTTTAAACGGAGTTCAATAACTCAAGGTGTTTTGGAGTCATATCGTGTGGCATGTTTTCGCCTTCAGGCGGTTTGATTTACATCGTGGTGTGGTCGCAAGGCCTATCTATGTGTGGTAACTCACGAAGCATGTTTTCCTTTTGGGTTATATTTTTCGCTTCATGCCATTTACCGTTTCTGCTACGAGTATTTCCCCCCTTTCTCTTCAGGAAACAGGGTTGGCTTTGTCGACACCAGCGGCGCGCGCCGTAAGTATGTACGCTTTGTGTAGGCGACTTTGGTTCTTGTCATTTTCAGGGGCAAAAAAGCAATTTCATGAATGATGAACGACATTTATATTTGATGAACCTTGCTGTTGCTCTACTCATACCGCGGGGTTTTCCTCTGCCGACTGTCAGGCGTCACGTTTCGCGTAGATCTTCAACTCGTACGGCTTGAGGATGGTGCCCTCCTGTCTCCGGAAGCCAAATGTGTGGTCAAGAGGCCAAGCCACAGCAAGGCCCGAGGCCGGTGATGAAGTCATATATAAAGAGGTCATGAAACGGCCCGGTCATTCTTGACATCATTCGCGTCCGACGGTCTATCAGTTACCCGACGTTCTGGGGTTAAACTCCCAACACTTGCATGAGGTAACCGCTTACGCCAGAACGAACCGAGAAGCGCATGGTTTCCCGCCCACTCCAACTGAACTTTTATCGCGGAGAAAGTCGCAGTGACCGGTAACTACCATTAGACCCCATTATGTCGTAAATTTGAGCCTTCTGACGTGAGCATGTGAGCTAGGCAAGCAAGTTCAGGCAATCTTCGAAGGTTAGTATCTACAAGAGAAGGTCGCCGAGCTCGGTGTCCATAGAGATTGCGAAAAGGTCTGCTGATTGCCGAAAGCAGACCAGTCTTGGGTTGTTCAACATTTGCTTGCTTCGGCGCTGTCGTGCACTTAATACCCTTCCTGCTTACGGCGTCATTCTGACCACTCAAGTCGGCAAGCTCGGGGGGTTTTCCCACCTGGAGCATGGTCACGCGGCTCTTGGCTGTGTTGATCCTGTCCATTTTACATGTTTGAAGCTCAGAAGGTGGGTTGGAGTTTCATCAACAAAGATTGGCCACTTAAATCCTCTGGGAATTTGGCATATGATACTAAGCATGTCATTCGTTTGTCCTTGATCTGTCCCATTGCTTCTTGGTGGATGTGCGAGGTACTATAGTGAATGCAGAGCCATTGCCGGATGGAAGTCGCTCCGGGTTTAACTTATATGACAAGGCCGCACGGAATCCTTCTGGAGCGTCAGCGCTTACGGGGTAGAGTGAAGCGCCATCCCGATGTCGATGCACCGTATGCTCTTGGTCTTGGAGCTTTTTGCTTCGTTGCGGCAGTTCAGAACCTCGCAACCAGGAACTGTTTTTGACCAGGCACTCCCACTAGACAGCGGCGATGTACAGATCACAAATGGTCGCGCTATCACGAGATCAGCTAAACTGGCGAATCATTTGCGCAAGGTTTCTACAGCCGCCCGAGTAATCTCGGTGACATCTCATCATATGCCTAGAGATGCTTGAACCGTCGGCCTCACGGAGCCATCTCTTACTGATGACTCCATCAGACTGGTTTCTCCTTTCAGCTCTTCCAGGCTCGCATTTCAATATACCTGGTAAGATGACCAGCAGAGTTCGTAACGCAACGCAAGAGGTGTAGTGATCCGCATCTGGCACACGGAAAGCTGCATGAGCGATGTCTTGGATACTTCCCGGTCCGGGCGCCAGGCGCTTATCCAAGCAGACATGCTGGCAAGTGCGGGGGTTTGATACATTTCCATGATGCGTTGTCTTTCAGACATGGAGATGCTGAGGTGTGGTAGCAGGGCATTCGAATGCTGCTGAGATCTCGATGGCGGCAAGGACTGTAATGGTATCTTTCGCTGAGACATCATATCACCCCGGTACATTGCAGATTCATCCTCTCTCGCTTTCGTATTCTTGTGCTTTCTGACTTGAACCTTGCTGGTGGCCCTGTGGCGTGAGTTAGGAGGATCCCTTGCTTACGGCCCCAGTCCCGTCAGCCTTGCTCCATCTCTGACACCACCACTGCAAGAACCCGGTTCTCTCCTTGGACAAAGGGGCCTATGCGGCCAGATACTCTTGTTGAATTTGAACAGCTCTCTTCTCAATAGTCAATGACAGTGTAAACCTTCAGGCATATGTACGTGCGGGGATGCAAGGCCATTCTTCAAGAGGGGAAAGTTGAACTTCAGCTAAGGCTGACACGGGATGCCGCTGGGCCGCAAAAGGCAACCTAGATTGTCACACATGACGAATTTCAGCGGATTCAAGAAACCATTACCAACAACTCTTATCTGAGAGGTTTTCCCGTTCTTCCAAGCTTTTAGGATTCAAACTGCAGGGGAGTGGTCCTCTCTCCTATATCCCCTACCCCCCCTTCGCCTCCTGCGTTATGATGTGGCTGGCCCAACTGACACCTGAGTCTCCATTCTCGGTGTATCTTGTGGGTCTAAGAGGTCTTGAGACTGTCGAAGGTTGTCAGACGGAGGAGCTTCCCATGTATGTATGTGTTGGCCTTATGCTATGCCTCGTGTGAAATGCAGTCTCGGGAAATCGGTGATGTGTGCCGGTCTTCTCGTCGTACATGCACCGAACACCCTCGGAAGTCATGCTCAGGGAGAGGGTGCCGTAGTCCAGCGCACGCAAGCGAAACACGGAACAAAGTTCTCTTCTTATTCGAACGCGCTAGTTCTTTTGATTCTGCGCGCTCTTGATTTGGAATAATTCCAGTGTGCTTGTTGCACGCGCTGATGTGACACGCTCATAGTTAAGCGTTGGTTCCTGAGCAACCTCCTCCGTCATACCTCAGGTCCCCAACGGAGGATCGGCCAGATGAAAACATTCTGTTGGAAGACCTATTCAAGGCCATAGAAATGTTGATATCCCATCTCTTTTGCTAACCTAAGAAGAGGTCTCGGCAGGCATCCTTGGCTCCACGGCGGACCACAGCCTGTTTAGCCATGCTGAGATCTTCGACACACGGTATCGAAACCACGGGTCGAATCGATTGTTTCACGACCTTGAGTTTAGACATGGGGTTCTCATCTCGTCCAATAAGGGCAAGACATTTATGTCATGGGTTTGGACACGCACGAGGGGCTCGGGATTCGTCTGCGCTTACAGATGGCACGCCAGAAGCATATCTGTCACCAATTGTACGTCACAAGAGATGATGTGAATATTGCACGTCCAGGATGGAGTGAAGGGTACCCCGGATTTGGGCAATATGAGGGGGCTGGTAGTGATATGCCAAGGTCAGTGTTTGCGTTGAGATACGGGTGACCTGCCGATGATACTCGAGAACGATTGTCACCGAAGATGACTCTTCTGTCTCGTAGCCAATGTATTGGATGTGTGAATACACGACTCAAGCATGGGCGTGAGCAAGGGTTAGCATGCCGCTGGGTCGACGGCAAATGTCTTCTTGGACAACAGCTACCGAACAACGAGAACGGGGGCCGGATTCTTGAATCCTCCATGAAGACACGGTGTTATTGTTCCCAGCCCACAAGCCGCTCGTCTATGCATATCATCTTATATTTTGTATCGATTTTAGCTGCAATAATCACTTGGTTCATGTGTTGCGTGCCAACCTCGTACCTTTGCCCAAGTGAGACTCCGCTTGGAGAAATGGTGCGATCTCTCATAGTAGAGAGTTAGATATCTGTACCAAAGCCACTCGAGCTGGGTAGCACAGGGGAATCTGGTGCCTGGATCCTCGCCCATAATCTCGTCCTCGACCTCTTACATGTCGGTCATTAGCTGATTCTTCTTGTTCCCAGCGTGTAGCTTGGTCCGCTTCCTGTGTCAAGACCCCGGGTTGAGCCACCAAACACTAACATCACCATCCTTAGGAGCAGGGACATAATGCTTCATCGCGAAATCTCCAAGCCTTTCACGGCATCTTCCATATTCATTTCCTTCTCATGCTTCCCCCATTGCCGAACATGGACGGTAACTTGGGCTCACATCCGGAGCCTGTCTTTCCAATGTATCCAGGACTTCCAAGGCTCCTTCATTCCCCAATTCTCTCGCAACCTCCCTCAACCCTTTTATTAATCTCGCCGTCCCCGGGATTTTCCCTTCCCCCAATTTAACCCTTGCCCTGACCCTCTGAAACCTTTGCACGGTTTTTCCTAGGCCCTCACTTTCTCCTTCCAACCTGACCTCCGCCAGCGTGCGATGCCAAAGAGCCAGTCCCGCCAATGTGGGCTCGTTCAGTTCCAAGTCATCCAGATCAATCATGTCCAGCGACGCCAGCATCCTGAGTGCGTACTTCTCGATCTTGGCCTTGTCTTGTGTCTCGTGGATAATATGCTTGTAGGAGCCGCGGCAGAGTTCGATCGGCATGGAGGGACGTAGTGAGCAGCCGTAGAAACCCTTGATGTAGGGGGGTAGGGGGGGCGGATTTGCTGAAGGAATCAAAGCTTGAAGCCATTGGTTAACAATTTCAGGTATCATGTGGCCTCCGAAATGATCATTGAGGATAATGTCTGAGAGCAGTTCGGGGGATGTGTGTAAAGCCATTGGGACTGATATTAATCAACAAGTCGCCTGCAATTTTAGGTGCTGTTCGGTTATCGAGACGGAATGACAATACGGATCATGCACAATGAGACTTATGCATAACAGCTCGATGATGCTTGAAACATGAAGAGATGGATAATTGCAAGGTTGCAAGAAGGATTTCATGGGCAGATGCTGTGCTGTGGGTGTAGGGTATCTCTGCCTAAGCAAAGGAGGAACACAACGAGACGGCAATTCCTCTTCATGGCTCTCGAGTATCAAGGATAATGTTCCTGGCAAACTCGGCTCCAGAGCTGTCCGAGGTAAACCTGTTCATACGATCAGATAATTGGTAGGAGTATTCAAGGCCCTTTGTAATGTGCATCGTGTCTTCTCATGGGCTGACTGACTATAGCTCGCCATATTGAGGTCGCCGTGCTATGCGAAGCGTCATACACAGCACGATTCCTGGACAGCTTACCAATGTGTTGGGTAATGAAATCCAGCCCTCTACACGCTGGGGGTTTGCAGTGCGAAAAGTGCAGATCTACATATCCTACACATCCCCGAGACTAGACAGTTCTCACTTCGGAGAAGGCGGTTTTCCTCGATGGGGTTTGCTGCTTGACCTTAAACGCGTGTATCTCAGCAACCTATGACTGAACGGATTTCGAATATGGTGTTGTGTGAATGTGACCAACAAGATACAGGATCAAGCCTTAGCCGAGCACGAGATGGTCGATAAGATAGAAGTCTTCACACCATCGGCCCTTGGAGTTTTGATCTCCAGGGTCCAGCAGCCAGTAAGGCGCCGAATGTAAGCGCTGATGACAATACAGTGGTGGTTCAGTCAAGCCACCCCGTACCCCGAGCCCCCGCATCGAAACCCTGCATCAAATGCAGTCCTGGGTGCCGATACCTCGAGCGATCCAGTAGCGGATTGCTGCGTGCCGCGGGTGGATTGCGTTGTTGGTTCTAGGTGCAGACTCACATTATACAAGGTAGCTGCCGATGCCATTTAAGCCTGATTCGAGGTATCAAAGGCATGCACAAAAGCGTGGCGCGGAGGAGGATGGTATGCATTCAGCGTGAGACAGACGCGCGAGTACGTGTTGATCCAATCGATCGGTGGCACTGAGAGTGACGCGTGGACACATGTCAGCCTCTCATGTCAACTTGATGCTGCAGAAGCTGCGATTTCGAGGCGCTTGACCTGTGATCCGACGCATGAGCGGTGAGGCTCCATGGCGGTTATCGTATTGCGCGGTTCGTCACGACGATATCGATATACAGTGTGGTTGGTGGACTAAGCGCAGCACAGAATAGATTGGCCAAGTCGCCTCATCGCTTGGCTCAAAGCTACCTATACGAGGACGTACTCCGTGTAGCAGGGGTTCTTTCATATTCCCGGTTTGAGACAAAGCAAACAAAGGCTGAGCCAGTCCAGAGGATGCCAACAGGGGATGCAGCATGCGTGAGATTCAGGGGAGGCTCGGAAGAAGGGCTCGCCAGCACCCAATGCGTCTACCCATGTCACTAATTACCTACCTACCCTTAAGAACTTCCAAAGCTCGTCTCGCTGGTCAGCTCAGCTCTGGGGTTCGCGATCCGGGGGCCGTGTTTCGGGGAATGTACCGCATTGATGAGGGAGACACGGGGTAGCTAGCGACCAGGGCCAAGGTCACAAGGCTGAAAGAGTTGTTTGAGCATGTTGAGACTGGTTACAGAGACAACAGGCCTGATGTAAGGGTAGAGGGCCACCAAATTTCGATCGGTCTTAATCAAAAGCTGGACCAGAACGGACAAGAATAGTGGCCAGGGGTTCTGAGGGAGACAGAGCTGGCAAGCGAGCGAGGAATGAGTGAGAGGGTGGAGGCGGACTACTGCAGGGTAGTAGTTAGTGAAACGCGTGACCCCTCCCTGTCAGGGCATACCCGGCGAGGATCAGTTCGCCGCTCAGAAAAGAACGACTGACTGACGTGTTTGTTTGCCTTGTCAACGTCAGGCACGAAAGGATCATCGCAAGTAGAAGAATAGCATCAACATTCCAAAAGTAGCGGTCAGATTCACGCAGCCAATATCACTCACAAGGCTCACATGAGCCCAACGACAACAGGTTTTCTTGCACCTTTCAGGTCTTCAGGTATTTAGAGATGGACGAGTGAGCAAGGCCAAACAGGGATGCAGTTGTGACAAAGGGCGGACGCTAAGCGGGGGTGGTGATAATTATAGGCGGGGTTCAGGGGGCCAACAGGCCTGGGGGCAGGGGTCTTGTGTGAGTCGCACTCGCTCACGGACTTGCCTGGGAACAAGGGTCGCCGTTGTCAGTCAGCTTGGTAGTACCTACTATACTGGTGTTTTTGTGCAACTCAGAATGAGGGCGCGGTAATTCGTAAACTAAGCTTAAGTAAGTTTGGGGCTTCCAGATGAAAATCAACGAGCAGACGAAACCCGGCTCTGGCCGTGCGAATAAAAGCGACGATGAAAATGTGAGACCCTCATTCATCTAAAGAATCTGCTAGATTAGTGTGGCTGAGAAAAGAGTTGTGGCGCGGCTATGGTGACACGAAAAGCCCGGATGAAAGCAGTGCAAATACCAATCACACTAATTGTTCTCACAGTAGTAATTTTAACATTTGCTGCTACTGAACCTGTCCCTGCTGAACCTTAGTCCTGGCTTTCAACTCAATATCAAGCTTCAGTCGTTGACCACGAGCCAGGCGGTTGCTTGTCCTCTTCAAAGTCAAAAGCAGCATTTGGCTGCCTCGGCGCGTCCGGAATAACACCTTAGTCAGTGGCCACGTCCCTGAACCATCATGCGAATGAACCTCGTACGTACAATGATTGACCGAGCTTTGTGGCAAGCGTACGTGCATCGCCCTCAGCCCATCATCTCGCCATGCAAGACAGTAGTTCATCGTCTTTGCCCCCCTGGCGATCGAGAGTCCCGTCTACGGTCATGATTTGCACTGCTACACTTCGAAACGTGATGTGATGCCCCTGTTGCCGCCCCTGATTGGTCTTGCCTCCGCACAACGGTCCTGCATCCTCGCTGCATGCACTCTGGGACCGCCACGCTTTGCCGGCATGTGATTGGCTGAATGAGCGTGAACACCAACAGAGCCAGCACCCAGGGCGGCTCGAGAGATGTTCTCCTGGCCATTGGCAGCGAAGAACTGTGTGCTACCACGGGTTTTGCTGCGATCCTTTCTAGCGGCTGCCAGCTGTCAAGGATCCACTTGCTGTCCAGACTCTGTCCCCTCGCTCGCACGCTTTCGTGAATGAATCCCTTACAGAGTCATACCGGTACAGGCTAAAACTTAGTGGTGCGAGTGCGTAAGCCACACATGCTTTCAGGGGCTTCAACTATCCACTGGACCTCCCGTAGAGAGCCCCTTCAGTGACACCTCAGCACATACTGTCTGCTCTCCTGCAACAAGTCCAGACGTGCCTTCCTTCATCCAAGACGGGTACTCCTTCCTCCTTCCGCCTGCGAGCTCCACTGCACCCGCTCCTGCCACACACACTCGCTCCCTGTCGCTCCTTCTCTCGTCGCCGCCGCATCGTCGCCGCCGCATCGTCTCCCACGCCTTTTCTCCTTTCTCGCTTCTCTTTCTTCTCCTCTCCTCTTGCCTTCCTATCATCACCATCTCTCGCCCTTCCTTTCTTCCTCCTCTTTCTCTCTCACCCGCCCCTCCTCACTTCCCCCTCTCTGCGCGTAACTGTCCTTTCGTTGTCTCTATTTTCACTCATCACTGCTTGTCCGAACCAAACTCTCGATCGCGCTTTCTGCACGTCGCACATACGGTCACGCACACCCATCCCAGCATCGTCATCGAAATAGAGAAGCACCATCAGGACAAAGAGAGAATTCGCCCCCCCCAGTTCCTCCATTCTTTCTGCAAACCCGACAACATCCATCGATACCCCAACTGGGCAACCCACGGTTTTGGCCAAGATAATCATATTGTACTTTAAGCACATCTTCAACCGGCTGAGCACGCCTTCTTAATCTTCGATCGCCTTCTTCGCCAGACGAGACGCATCGACACACTTTCAGTTTTGATTGCATCAAACCAAAAAGCATTGCAAAAAAAAAAAAACACATCAACATTTCGGCAAAAAAGCAACGTTCAGAACATCGGCGCGCTTCACTGGACAAGTTTTTTTCTTCCTTCGTTCACCAAGTCCTTGCTTCGAAACGCCATCTCAGCATCGTCAAGTCACTTTAGACCCGGAGTGAGAGTTTGTGCGTATTCTCTGAATTGCAAACAAAACTTCTCAACCGAGCTCCTGTGCACCTGACATCCATCTTGGGTTCTCGGTACTGCAACCTTCCCTCACGACCACTTTCAGTGTTCGCCCATTCATTCCTACCACTTTCCTTCCTTCAAGAACGCCAACTCGGCTTGCATTCCATCTCGTTTTCACCGATACATAATCTTTCTATTGCCTCGCATCATTTGGCGGCAATCCTTCTTGGTTCACGACGATACCACACTTTTTCTTGGATTTGCCGCGCTCCTCAACCCTTCCCTTCTTACACAAACTTCTATTGCGTTTTTCAACTTCTCATCGACACTGTTTTATTTTCGACTTGTCTGCGACGACTCGAAGGTGTCAATTCTCAACCGTAGCTCCGCATATCTACTCCGACCCGTCTCGACCGGGAATCGACAGTCTTGTAATCAGCGCGACGCTTCTGCGTATTACAACCTCCAACTCTCCTTTTCACTTCTGTGCCTCGATTTGTCTGAGCTATGCTCGCAGGCGGCCTAGCTCAGATGACTTCCAACAACTTTGGTCCCGGGCTGGGAATGCACACCGGTGGCCTCGCCTCTCGCCGTGGTGGCCAGAACATCAAGCCTCTGTCCTTCGATGCCATTAATGAGCAAGGCACTCCGGTCGACAATGGAGTTCCAACTCCTCGCACCGCTCGTGGCCATCTCTTGGCTGGCTTGAGAACAGCCCCGAAGACATCAACTGCAACCTCGTTCCCCGCTATGTCCCCTACCACCGCCAACCCTCAGCAGCAGTATGCTAGGAGCAACGGTGTGACCGCAACCAGCAATGGAATGGAGAGCGCCTACAACCCTCCAAAGACAGCATTCCCTCAGTACAACAACCAGACCACCTACAACAATGTTCCTGATCAGCAGTACACGGTAGACCAGGTCCTTGCGCCGCCTGAGCTCCCCCAGGATGACCAAGCCCAGGAGTATATGGACCCGCAGTTGTACGAGCAGCTCGTTGCGACCAACATGTACCTCGCCCAGCAACAGCAGCGCCTTCAGCAGCAGCTTAGGAACGTTCAAGCTGCAGCCCAGCAGTTCCAGCAGCTGAACCTGAACAACCCCCAGCTCAACCAGCAGCAGATGATGTTGTATCAGCAGCAGCAGCAACTCCAGCAGTTTCAGCAGCAGCTTGGTATCCAGGCAGCTATGAGACAGGGTCAACAGGTCTACTACCATGTTGCAACTGGCCAATATCTTGTTGACTCCTCCGGCATGGGACTTGGAAACTCGTATGGTCTTGAGCAGCAGCTCGCTGCCCAGCAGCAGCAGCAGCAGCAACAGGTTCTGTTCCAGCAGCAAATGCAGCAGATGCAACAGAATATGCCTCGTGTCCAGGTCTCGCCTCCACCTGAGAACCAGCCTCAGGCCCCCACATACCGGAGCAACTCTCCCCCAAAGCGCTTCGATTCGCCCCAGGCCGAGGTGACCCCCCTTCCGCCCCCTTCTGCTAATGCTTTCCGCCGCGGGCACAAGAAGTCCTCGTCGCTGGCTCCTGTTGATAGCGTGTTGGCTTCAAGCATTGGCTCTGATGGCCCGAAATCGGCTGGTCCAAGGACAGCTAACTTTCCTCTGACGCCTGCTACTGGGACCTACGGCCCTGGCCAAGCACGCGCAGGTGAGCATCCAGTCCGACAGCCCCGCGGTCCTCCTTCGCTTGATGAGCTGAAGGCGAAGCCCACTGCCAAGTATGAGGGGAGCAAGAACTTCGCAGCCCGTACCCGGCGATCTGCTCTTAGCAACCTCATGCGAGCTGGCAACCTTCGACGCAAGGGCACCAGCAGCTCGGCTGGCAGCATGAGCCCTGTGTCTGAGACGGCTGAAGAATCTGCAACGCCTATTACGGACAATGACTCGGACTCTGGCCGGAGTGGCTCAGGCAGTCTCGATGGAGAGATGGAATGCGGCGACTCCCAGACTTCAGTCAGCGGAAGCTGGGGTGCTATTGGCTCTGACAGGCCGAGCTCACGCCAGAAGAGCGACCGTGGCAGCTTAGACAGTGCTGTCAGCGAGAACGAGAGCAACTCGTTTGCCAACGTCTTCAAGAACGGCGCTGCACGAGCTGCCAAGGAGCAAGAGCAGGCCGGTGCTCAGCGCAAGGCCCCCCGTTTGGTTCTGACCAGCGTGGAGAAGCGCAAGACCACGCTCAACTAAGACTTGTCACTGACGACTTGGACCCCGTTTCATGCTCTCATTCTGTATCAAATTTTACGACTTTACGTGCCCGCTTTGTTTCTGCGACATGAAATGCTCGGAACCGGAGGACTTGCATCTTCACAGGGACGGGAACCCGTGTTCTGATTTGCTTCACTTCTCTCGCCTCAGGCTCCTTGCAGGGGCTGACAGCCTCAAAGGGAGCCAGGGCTGACCCACGACGCTGGCTGTGTTCCCAGCTCACCCATCGAGGATTATAATTCACTTCACAGTCTCTCCTTTACTACGATTTGATTTTGATTCACGACACCCAAAGGGGAATGAAGGGGCAATATGAGGAACTGGCGCCTGGGCTCTGTTAACAGGAGCTACTGGCCCACACTCCGTCTCACCCCCTTTGTTGATCGATATATTGGCTGGTCTTGATTTGGCGGATGGATTTGGCGACCCCTGGCATGGGGATTCGCGGAGGAGTCAAGATTGACGGACGATGGCCATCGGTCTGGCTTGAACTGCCTGTTTCTCTACCTTGCTTCAGCTGCATGTTCTGGAAGAATTTTGAACGGTAGTGGAATATTGGGCGAGGGACCTGGTCCGGCAGTGTCATGTCAGTCGATGTGCCTAGTCTACTGGCCACATTCTCGAGCAAATCCACGCGGAGTGCATGTGTTCAAGATGTGCCGAGAAAGCAATAGTTAGGCATGATAAGAATCAATACCACGTTGATGGTTATTTCTAGTCCGAAACTATTGTTGAGATGAGTGAGGCATTACGATTATTCAAGACCAGGGTCATTGCTTGCAAGTCGAGGGTAGTGAGAAACGATGGTGCCACTGGACAGGTTAACTAACATGCATGGATGTGAGGAAGGACGAGGTTCGAGAAGAATCTGGAATAGTGGATGGAGTCACTCACACACCCACCACCTTAGGTTGCACAACCACGGGCTCTGGCATAACCATACAGTGTACACACAGTACGAAGTGGATTGGGCATCACTGCGTAGTTCATGATCTTCAAGGCAATGACTAAACATCCCAAGCACTTTTAAGTAATGCAATGATGAGCAAGCTGGCTCTGGCACAACCTGATTACGAAAGGGATTCTCGGCGCTCAAAGGCATTACAGAAGAGATCGAAAGGGTGAGCTAAGGCGAAGGCGGCGAAAGAGGGGAAGCCAAGCCAACAGCAGCCAGTCACGGCCGGGATCTCATAACTTCCTCTGAAGTCACTGTACGGAGTAGTTGCAGGTGTATTTGCAGCTGACTTGGAGCGTTTGGATGGCCGAGTTAGCGTTGGTCGGGCGGTCAGGTTGTCAAATTGGTGGGTACAGTGGGCTCTGGCGGTTAGTAACTTGAAAGTGCCTGGCCAGTGTGTGTCACTCTGAGTCTCCGCCCCAGGCCATTTGCCCGCTCACCGTCGAGCCCACGTGCAGAGTGAGTCTTCGGTGGCACAATTCCGTCAACACGCACACCAGGATGAGGGGGTCCACCACTCCGCCCATTCGCAGGCATATCTACTCAAATCCCATCCCATTCTTCTCCCTTCATCCCTCCTCCGCACCGCAACCGTCTACTACCACCGACAACGTTCATCGTCCATCAGCATCGCTCGACCCCAATCTACTACTACTTAAGCAACAAGCCTCCAGTCTGCAAAGCTCAACAGTCGTCCAGACTTTTCTTGCACCACTCTCAAATCATCAGAACGTCCATCACCAGGTTCTCCGCCGAAACCCTCTCACCGCCGCATCCGACGCTCCCTCCAGCCTCGGATCTCCTCAACCCAACAGAAGATACCAACCGTCACTCTAGGACTTGACACTCGAAACACCGAATCAATGGCGCCAATTAATATGCAATCTAGTAATTGGAGTAGTAATTACGGCGAGGACGCGACCCAAAAGGTTGACGTCCTTGCCTCCTGCTACCTCGTCGACTCTGTTACCAATCTCAAGGGCCTCCACTACTGCACTACCGGGGCCGCAGGTATGTCTTTGTCTTGCATGCCTCACACGTCTTGCCTATCACGATAACGTATGCTGACGAACACCCCAGGGGCCGAGTGGTATTCCTGAGGTCCCTTCCTCAGGCCTTCCATCCCCCCAACAAGTCCCCCCCTCGCTGCGCTCAACTCGGCCAACGAGCTTGCTTTTCTGCCTAAGCAGAAGAAGCAGCGCGCCGAGTATCCCGGCAGTCGTCTGTCCCACGCGAACAGCGGCTCCAGCCGGCGAGGGGGGGCAGCTATCAAGATCAGGGAAGAATGTGAGAGATTCTTCTGCGAGTCCATGAAGGCGGTATTCCTTGGTGAGAGGACCCGTCCGATGTATGGCTCCGGCCTGACTGGTGGCTTTGACGCAAACATTTACCACGCCGGTGGCAACGGCGGCACGACCACATCATCTTTCATGCAGACGCCGCCACCGGATGTGCAGTTCCCTGTCGGCACCCCTCCATCCATGCATGGTCTCGATGTTGCAGGCTCCTCCAAGAGCCGGTTTGAGATTGATGCCTGGATGGAGCTGTGGGATTATGCCGGCGGAGCGAGCTTCCGCGCCTTCATTGCGAATGACGGAGAGGAGAAGACACTTTTTGTTTTCTTCGACGTTGAAGGCGTGATGGGACGAGATTTGAAGAAAGCGTGAGTCATGTACCCTCTCTCATGCTGCGCATCGTCAACCTTATGACAAAAAACACTAACACCGTGCTCTGCAGCCTCATGGCTCTTATTGAACTTGCCGATGGACCCTTGGATTGCTCACATGTTGTCACCTGTCTCGATCGTCGCATTCCTGCCGACGAGATACTTGAGCTGACCAAGAGTCTCCAATGGGTTGGCTTTGAAATGACGACACTGGATCACTGGGCCAAGGACTTGGACGTGACAAGCAAGCAGTGGATGTTCATGGGGATGGAGATTTAGGACGTTTGTTGAGGAATACAAGAACGGAATACGTCACTGCGGATGTGTTCCCTCGATGATGATTTCTTTTGCTTCATCTATCATTCAAGAAATATCCTGTTTCCATCCTTGTTCTGGGCTATTGTTCTCATTTTTCGATTTTTTTTTTCTCTCCTGTCTTCTCAATCCTGGGGAAGGTTTGAGAGCTGGATCTATTTTCGCAGATCATGGTATGTGTTGAGACGTACCCTCGATCTTGTCCCCTGCAACTCTGGGAATCACTCCTGAGAGACGGAGGCGATTCCTTCATTCTTTTTCTTCTTTTCCTGATACCAGCCCGCATTTTCTTGTCTCCATATGTTCATGAGTCCTCTATGGTTTGCGATCATCTGCAGTGTAGGCCCGGTTTGGAAGTTGTTTTTTTGACCTCGAAAGTTTTTCTCTTCCTGTGTGCTACGATCAAAATTTGTACGTATTATCAGAATGCAACAAATTCCTTATCTGAAGTTTTTGAACGCCCGGTGTTCTATTGTACTTTATACAAACTCCCGTGCCATGTGATTGACGAGAATGTGGGGATCTACCGAAAACACCTCACCCATTTTCCTTTGCCAACATGAAGAAAGCTCTCATAAATAGCCAACAGCCACTCTTGAAACCACCATCTGGGGCTGCCGTTCACATGAGGCTGCCTCACAGCTCTTCTTCAAACTGCCTCACGAGCAAACCCTTGGCCTTGAGATAGTCCTTGACCTCCCTGACGGTGTACTCCCCCCTGTGGAACATACCCGCTCCCAGGGCGGCGTCTGTCCTCGTCTTCTCAAAGACCTCCTCGAAATGGGCGGGCACACCCGCTCCACTCGACGCGATGACGGGGATCCTCACGTTATCCTTGACCTGCTCGATCAGCTCAAGGTCGAAGCCGCTGTTCGTGCCGTCCCTATCGATGCAGTTGAGGAGAAGCTCGCCGGCGCCCATGGCTTCGACGGCCTGGGCGAGCTCGACGACGTCCATGTCGCGCGTCTCGCGACCGCCCTTGATCGTGCAGGCGTACCAGCAGAACTGCTCGCCTTTGGGGCCGGGGATCGTGGTCTGGAGGGTGGAGTGGCGGGTGGCATCGCGCTTGGGGACGTATACCCTCTTGGGATCGATGGAAACGACGACGGCTTGGTTGCCGTAGGCTTTGGAGATTTGCTCGATCGCCGTGTTGCCGAAGAGTTTCTTGCCGAGGGAGTAGTATTCCTCGGCGGCGAGAACGGCGTCGCTGCCGATGGAGACCTTATCGGCACCTGATTTGAAGTACATGGTCGCGATGTCTAGAGCGGACACCTTGGTGCCGTCCGTGTCGACAGTGTCGCGCACGCCGCCGCCGACGGTGAGCGGGACGAAGACGGATTTGGACGTTTGGCGGAGGACCTCGAGCATAGGGAGGTCGGCAAGGGGAAGGTCGCGGAAGGAAGTAATGTTGAGGAAGGTGACCTCGTCCGCGCCAGATTCGTAGTATGTGCGCGCCATGTCGACGGGTTTGCCGAGATTGCGGACGCCCCGGTCGGAGGTCTTCTCGCGGACATCGTATTGGTCTCCCTTGGTAACGACGAGATCACCGGCGTCGTTGGCGCGGACGTCAAGACATGCGATCACACGGCGGGTGAGGCCATCGGATTGGGTGGGCGGTGAGGCTGTAACTGGGGCGGAGGACGAGGAGGCAAGTAACGAGGCGCCGGAACCAGAGAGGAACGCCTTGAGGGTGCGCAGACCAGCGACGCCAGACTTCTCAGGATGGAACTGCGTGGCGTAGATGTTGCCCTTTGCGACAGCTCCGACGAAGGTCTCATTGCCATATGTCCCCGTCGCGACAGTCCAGCCAAGGTCTTCGAGCTGACCAGGGATATAGGGACATTTGTACGAGTGAACGTAGTAGTATTTTGATTCGGGTCTGAGGTCATACATGGGGACCTGCGTGGCCGCAGAGTTCCAGCCAATGTGCGGGACGGCCTTGTCGGTGGAGTCGAAGCGGTCGAGAGACAACGGAATAACGGATAAGCCTTCGATGCCTGGATCTTCGAGTGAGCCAGCGAAGAGGCATTGGAGGCCGACGCAGATGCCCATAAAGGGTTTGTTGGCAGCGATATGAGCGCGGATGGAGGGAAGGTAGCCTGCTTGGGAGAGCTGAGTCATGCAGTGGCCGAAGTGGCCTACACCAGGGAGAATGAGGTTCTACGTGGAATCGTGGTTAGTCCATTGGGCGAGGAGAAAGAAGACGTCCAGAGACGGGGAAATGTACCTCAGCTTTAGGCACATCTTCGGGTGAGCGAACCCATTCGACCTGGTAGCCGAGCTTCTCAATGGCGTTGACGAGACTGCGGATATTGCCCGCGACATAGTCGAGCAAGTGGACGGTAGGCATTGCGACGGGACAGGAGGATGAGGAAGAGGTTTGTCAAGGAGGATCAAGAGGGGAGAGGACGAGCGCTGGTACGCTCTGTCTCGTGATGAAGAGATGGAAAGGGTGATTGGGCTCTCGTCAGCTCAGTTTGAGCATTGTTCGTCTTGCCAGAAGAGAAGGATCAATGGCTGGAAGAATGATGTAGCAGCGTTGCGTCGATATTCGTTCGGTAGCGAGGGTGAGTCAAGGTGGGATGAAATTGTTGGAACCCCTCCACAAAACGATCGATAAGGACTTGACGGTGCCTGGGAGCTGCTGCGATGACGGAGGAGGGGCGGACCCAAAGGACAGGCCTGCCCTGGCAACCCTAACCCAGGCCCAACCCGCTTTTATTCTTTCGAGGGTCTATAGACTCAGGCGCGTCTTCTTGCCATATACAACCTGCAGCTCCAACCTCGCCTTGATGGGTTCTTCTGAAGGGGAACCTCTGGCTTTTTAGACCGCATGAATGTAGCGTCGGGGAAGTATTGCCAGATGAAGCAACAGTGAGGGCGTTATCTACCACCCTTACGCGTTTCTTACCACACCCTCGCAACATGGCTCAGTCACTCTCGGACGATGAGCTGCCTCCAGCTCTCCGAGTCGATGAGATTCTCGAGCAAGTCTCAAAGGATGACCAGGAAGAATGGGAGTATGAATACTCAACTACGGAAACCGAGGCGAGTTGGTTCATCTCCTTTGCTGTTTTGGAAGCTGAGCATGCTGACTGGGGTTCCCTCGCATAGACTTACTACCTGACGGTTGACTTGTCACACCCAGATTTCAAGGAGAAGCGGGAGAAAATCGCCAACTATAGCCGGGGAGGATATTACAAGGCCAAGCCCGTGGCTGCATATGAAATAGAAGATGCCGACAAACCGCCTGCCAGGATGAGTCAGCACCAAAAAGCCAACGATGGAGATGATGAGGATAATGAAGACAACGAAGACATGAGAGAGGCTGACGATGCCGATGACGTGGAGACGCGCGTGCGTAAAGATAAAGGCAAAGACGTCGACAGGAGCTCGCCGCCAAGAGACGCCGATGATGCAGACGCGCAGACTCATGAGTCCTTAGAGGACATACAGATTCTCGACCTACACTCGCCTCATCCTCTGTTCTCCTACCGCGGTCGCATCTTTGAAGGTGACTGGGCCGAGATGATTGGGACGGAACTCATCCTCACACAGCGCGACCCCGAGGACGCGACATCTGCACCTCTCCCCGCTCTCCGAAACCTCAACGAAGGAATTGATCTGCTCGCCGCCAGCGCAAGCAAGATCCTGACACGCGAGAAGGCCATCAAGCCACGCGTAGGTGCTGAACAGAGAGAAAGGATGCAAGCGCTCAAAGAGGTGAGGGACGAATGGAACATTCACATTCCGTTGGCAAAGAGGGATAGAGACAGCGAGAAGGGAGACCAAGCGCGGTTCCTGGAGAATCTCATGGCGCTGAAGAAGAAGAAAGGCGAAAAGGACAATGTGACAGTGTATGCCCGACCGGCTGGTGAAGAGCGCAAGGACTCTACTGCCGCTACCTCTTCTGCGAGGCGGCCGAGGGGCGGCGAGGACACGGCCAGGGACAGGAGACCTGCGAGGAGGAGGGCGAGGAGAACGGGGCCTAGGTGGACCAGGGCTGGGATGGGTGATAGGGGTGACGCAAGGGCAGATGGAGGGGAACAGAGTGCGGCAGATGGCCAAGCTAGTCTGCCGTTGTCGACGCCTACACCTTTGAGGTGGGACGACCTCAAGACTCCGACGAGCGAGGCTGCAGAGAGGCAGAGACGGCAGGGTGACGGAAATGAGGACCAGGACGGGGATGTGAAAATGAGTGGCTGAGGAGGTGTCATTATGAATGATGAAATCACGGAATCATGATCCCGATAGATGCTATCGCGTCTCTCGTCAGAATATGCTAAACGACGATGGCTCCGACCGATCCTCGTCCTTCAACAGCTCACCATCCATGATGCCATCACAATACGCCTCGCCTACATATGTCCACTGGTCAACCCCATCGTCGCCTCTCCTCAGCGGTCTGAGCACATGTGGCACCGTACTCCCATACAACACCACGACTACATCCCCAACTGCAGCCGTCAGCGGTGCCAGACCCACGAACCCACCCTTTGTCAGATACAGCCTCCTCTCCTCGATCTTGAGCAGGAAATCGTTCAGCGCGCTGTAAGCCTCGGTGTGGTCGATGTTCGCGTTGAGGCCCAACCCGCGTAGCTGCTGCTCCGAGGGGAAGACGACCTGTCGCTTGAGGAACTTGGTTTTAAAGCGCAGGAAGTGGGAGTACCCGACGGTGATGAATGATGCTAGACTCATGCCTAGAACGTCCATCAAGAAACCGGCTGTCCCTTTGATCCAGGAGATGCTGGTGGAAATGGGATCCAGAGCCATGGCTTGGCAGATGTCTGTGTCGCCACCTGGGATCCAGTACCAGGGGACGATACCGACGGTCTTGAAAATACGGTTGAGGTGATATGACTCGACTTGTTGCTTCGTGTTGAGTTGCTGTGTGCCCGTTGCGTAGATCTGTGCCTTGGTGGCACGGAGCCCAGTGCGTATGGCCTCCGGATCTAGCCTATCCTTTAGATATCGTTCGGACAAGCCATAGTCTGAAAGCCGGATCTCGGCATCCGCCTTCCTTTCTTCGTCGTCAGAGTGATAGCGCACGAAGGAACTGTCGGGAACTGCCGACGCCTCCCTAAGGAAGTCGTCGATCTCGTCGTAAAACAGCTTCGCTGAGATGTGGTCGAACTGATCGAGCAGTAATCCCTCCTTGCCCCTCAAGATCTGACGACACCCTACCTTGCCGATGGCATCGACCACCACGCCGTGGACGACCAACGCCCCGGAAGCAGGATCGATAGCGGGTGCCGCCGGTATGGTGCGGTGCTGATCCGAGAGGCCTGCTGAGAAACACGGCTCCTTGAGCTTGGTGTATCCTCTTGCGACAGCCAGTTTCATGGACCAATCTGGGACCCAGCTGGGCAGACCCTCGATTTTCTTCGGGAACTGGGCATAGCACAGAACATCGATATTCTGACGGGACTGAAGCGCCGCGAACTCCGTGTACACGCTGGCTATGTTGTCGTACCTGACCGTCAGTGCACCCATGGTGGCGTCGTCGGCTTTCATCAGCCCCATGAGTGCGTAGATGCGATCCTCTGCCCTCGAGGCGTTGACTTCCGGTCCTCCGTCGGTCACATTGTAGCGTGTGACCACATCGAAAGCGCTCTGCCGCGCCCCGACGCTGTGGATGGCTCGTCGCTCCTGGTAAATCCGTATGAACCCCTGGGACATCTCCATCAGCCTCCACAGCAGCTTGATGCTCGACCTGGATACTGTCGTCTCCCCGTTCCTTCTGCGGTACGAAGGAAGCGTGTTCAGGAACAGGCCGCCACTGCGGAAACAGTCGAAGCACAGCGACCGGTCGCCGCAGACCATGGTCACGTTCCGTGGGAGGCAAGCTTCCTGAACGATCCACAACCGCGCGAACCACTGCCGCTCGTATACATCCCTCATCGCCTCCGGAGGGAACCTCGGGCCGTGCTTCTCGAGAAGCCACTGCAGATCCTCAACGTCCTCACGTATGACGCCGCTGGTTTGGATGTCTCTGTTCATCACCGCGTCGTAGACTTGCATGAAGTGTCCACGGTTCGGCCCCATGAGACGGCTCAGAATCCCCTCGGCGTTGAGATCCCGCAGAAAGTCAAAGTACTGGTTCGAAGCTCGTGTGCCTTCTCCCAACCACGCAACTGTCCTCGCGCTCTGCGAGTAGATATCCTGCATGAGCGGGACCTGCGACGCCTTCTCCACGTCGTCCTCCTGATTCAGACAGATCTGGTCGACGAACAGAGGAAGATGCTCCACCGTACCGCTCCTGACGAGCTCCAGAAGGGCAGTCTCCAACGGACGGTGGATGAAGATCTGACGAGGCCCTTCTGGTCCTTCGACAACAACGCGACACGCGGGCTTCTCTCCGTCCGCCACGCCCCAGGTATATGAGAGGCATTCATAGTCAGTGTTTACGTCAAGCTCAACCTCCTCAATCTCCAGTCGAAGCGTTTCTTTGGAGAAGAACGGCCAGTGACGCTTCGTCGGGAGGAGCCTGATGGCTCTAAAGACTCGCGCACCAGGTTGAAGAGGCGTGTACACGTAGTCAGGAAGCGCAGCCGAGAACAACGCCATGGTAGCGACCGCCAGCATACAGGGACCCTTCGGCTTTTGCTGCTGCGCTCAAAGCCACGGATCCATGTGAAGGTTGTTTTGCTGCTCGTCGCTTCTGGTGTTCCCCGCGGGTTCGAGTGTTGGGTGTTTGAAGGACGACACCCAGTCAGTGTTGCTGCAGCTCAGCCGCAATATTTCCTCGATTCGGCAAGGCCTGCATGGAAACGAACAAGGGTGAGCATGGGTTACCATCACCAGCCCATGATGCTGAGGTGCCAAAAGCCGGAAAAGAAAGGGGCTTGATCACGGCACCCATGACAATTTCGCAAATGGCCTGCGTGGTACTCCGTATGCGTAGATTCAAACATCCTTTTGTCGGCCCTTTCGGCCTTCCTCCCACGGCGCTTTCTCCAACGCCTCCCATGATCGTTCCAGTTGTGTCGCTGGCGGCGGATTCAAGAAGCTACCTGTACAAAAGGAGTCTGGAAGCAAGAGGCTCGACTAAATAGAAGCAGTCAGTTGGTCTTGTTTATGCACCTCCTGTCTCTCCTAATGCTCTTCGTTCCCACTGAATGTCATGAGAGCCGGCTCCGGATGTCCGCCGGAGAGGTGGGTCCTGCTCGGCAGGGACCCGGAAAGTCATTGTGACTCTAAACCACATTTACCGGGAACAAACAAAATCACGTCGAATCAGATACTCTGGGGAAATTAAGTCTGGCATGGTTTGTCTTTTGAGACGTGGCTATCCCCACAGACAGAGGATGTGCGCATGCTATGGGCGTTATGAGAACTCGAAACATCTATAGCTGTGACGATGATGTCTCATTCAGTGTACTTCTGACCTATCGTATGCCCTGGAGAAACATATGACTGCCGGTCGCTCGCATGTGAGCTCTACGCTGTCTTTCTTTTGGATTCACACTGCAGATGTATAAGCCCAGACTACTGTCAAGCTTCAACGCGATACTTGCAAGGAAACATGAGCGACCAGTCTCTACGATCGGCTCATCGAAAACATCAGTGAGAGCCGTGACGGAGGGCCTGTGTATAGTGAAACTGCAAAGCTCTCGAGCGAAGATGAAGCTGAGAAGTTCCCCGGAGTTCCGGCTAGGTCTCCTACGTTTCCCTTGCATCAAAACCAACAGGCGTTGGGGTCATCGGCATCATCCATGTAGCTACTTCGAGAAGAAGCATATACTTGGCTTGACTATCTGAACTGGGTATCGTGTTTCGGCTTGCCATACGATTTTCGCCGCTTAAATTAATTCAAGGAAACTTCAGATAGCTACGCCGCCCGACAGCTGCATCGACCATGATATAGGAAACCCTCTGTCTCTCTTCCAAGTCCTCATCCCTCATGATTCAACCGCTACTGCCTTGGACTTACACAAGTCTCGTCAAACCGAACCAGATCTGCGGGACTACTGCGAATACTATTCTATAGCTTACGTAGAAAAGTCTGCACCGGACGGTATAGTTCCATAGATCTCCTTGCAGGCGCGACATGTTACATATACAAACTTCAACTCATAATCGAGACGAGGATCCAGGGAGGCTGCAGCTCCAGCCTCGTCATCGGGCTCCTCGAACCCTGCCGTGTGGAAGGAGTGTTGAGATGGGTGTTATCATAAAACTTTCCGATTGCTATGCCACTTTCTTCCTAAAGGATCCCTTTACTAGTGTGGGCTCGAAGGGTTCCAGGTTCTTATCGATGGAATTGTTCGCTGGGAAGACGTTGACGAGACGATGGTGACATGTGGCCTCATCTTTGTTTGAGATTGGCGATTCGTCGTACTCATAGCTCTGTAGATGGCCAACGCTGACATGTTGAGATGATCTACATCGACTGCGTACCATGTGGTCGAAGACACGAACGACATTGGGCACCTTCATTCATCTCAGACGGCACACAGACACAGACTTTTGGTCGCACATCGGTTGGATGGGGCCGCGTGATCCTGGTCCAGATGTAAAGCGCCTCGCCTAAAACTTTCACAGTTTATGCGTACCATTAGGCATGTGGTTGCTAGCCTAGACATTGTCCACGACGCGGCTGAACCACCACTGATTGGTCAAGATGAGGTTATCGCGATAAATTCATCTTATCACGCGCAAAATGGAACAAGAGCCCGGTCAGGCCCCACGACGTGGTCGATGGACTTATGTACACCTAGATGGTCTGTACAGTAGTGGTTCTTGGCATATGCGCCTGTATGTAGAGTGGCCAGCACGAGGCAAATCGGGACAGGGTTTGGGTGGTGTGGTGGATGTCAGTTGCCGACTACCAAGACTCATGTGGCAGTATGCCAGGATATTAGTGAGAGAAGAGAGAGTTCGATTCTAGTCATGTTGTTTGTTAGTCGCACATGATGAACGCAAGGTACGTTAGCGGTGCACCTTAGATTGTCTAGAAGCGGCGAACTGGCATTTGACTGACTGACCAGCGGACACTAGGACCTGGCCTGGGCTTTGGCCAAGTTCCTAGCGTAAAAGGGCCACTTTCGGAGTTCAAAGTGTCAGGAAGACATGAGGGGCGCGAGCGAGAGAGAAAGAGGCAAGACGACAACAAAAAGACAAAAAGGGCAGTGATGTGGCGGACGAGTCGTGCAGACAGCCTGAACAGGCCTGACTCTGAAAGTTGACGGTGGTGGTGGCGGAGGGATGTACGTATCTGGTCCATAAGTACTTTGTACATGTACCTGCAGGGACCCTCTTTGCAGCAAACATGTAAGGGCGCCGGCGTCGGAGGTACATTCGTTCCCACGTCGCGTCGCATGCTGCAGGTCCGTCCACATGTTCCCCTCACTGTGATGGTACCCAAGCCCAGCTGGCAGCGGTGGGTGTTGGTTGGGTGCGTTGTTTTGGGCGAACGAGTGTGTTGGGGTTCGGATCACGCGGGCGAGACGGGAAGATGGACGGGGACCCCTGTGAGGCACAAAGCACTGTACCTCCTTGACTGCGGCTGCTAGTACTACTAGTGCAAGTACTCCGTACCGTAGAGGCGCTGGTATGCAAGAGAGAAAGTGAGTGTCCATATTCCGTACTGCTTCGTGCTTAAGGTGGACAAGCATAGATGCTTCCGGGAGGGTGTTTGATCCAGGCAAGGCCTAGTGGGCGAGCCAGACGCCTCTAGCGGATCTAGATGCCGCAAGCGAGAGTCGATCAAGGCTAGTAGGCTGGTAGGCCAGTACTAAGCCATCTGACCTGGGACACTGACCTGGAACAGTGACCTGGGAAGACCACTGCAAGCACCACTACAAGGACTGCCTCAGATGGGATGTCTCAGCGCGGGATACAGGCACTAGGTAATAGAAGTACTACCAGTAGCATCAGCCAGCGTCGGTGTGTGTCTTTTCACACTGACTGACTGCGTGGTTTGTCCAGGGTCCCCTCGTCCCTCTAGCGTCCATGCTAGCACTACCGTTAGCCACTACCGGGGGTTGGTACCGTCCACGTTGTGCATCCTCCACCTCTTCTTCGCCGCCTGATCCGCTGACAGACAGGACCCTGACTACTACGGAGCAACTTAGTACTTGTAGTAACATTGAAGTTGAATACCTGTCACTGGCCTCTGGCAGTTGCCCTCACTGAGTGACTGAGTAATAATTAGTGACTGTGTGTAGTTGTTTGTCTCGCCTCGTCCACCTCCGTACCGCCCATCCCTCCCTTTTTCTCTCTCTCTTTTCGTTTTTGACTTTGTATCGACCCAGTTTCTTATCGCCAACGGGCTTCTTTCTTTTTCTCTCTTTTCTTTTCTTGTCCTCAAATCAACTTCACTTCACTCCCACTTGGATACTTTCTCCTCCCTTTTCAGGCATATATACGGGCCTCTCGACCGCCATCGACAACCTTCGTCCGTCCGTCCCTCTCTCCACTTTCTGCCGTCGTCATCCTCGACTAGCGCTGAACCCTACTCAAAGCCACCTCTTCGTGATGCCCTCAACGTAGCCCCGGCCAATTGCCTGCCTACCCCTTCCCGGCTGTTCCGCAACTTACACAACCTCCTCCCCTTTTCACTTTCTCCATCTTTGCAGGCCTCGTATTTCTACCTGGATACGCATTTTTGGCATCAGATTCTCCACGGCCTTTTGCTTCCCTTGCCCATTGCTCACGCTCTCTCTTCTTTTATCTCAGCCTCTCTGTGCCGTTTCACAGCGGGTCGCTGGCCCAACCAACCCCGAGCCGAGCCTCATCCGTCGCTACCGAGACCCCGACGATTACGACCACACCCCAACGTCCAGAACTGTGTGCTCCATCTCGAATTTCCCAATCTCTCTCCCTTCTCATTCATTTCTCATCACTTTGCGCTGTACACGATAAGAGCGCATTTCATCGGTTTTTTCTTCATCACATTTGGCTCGCCATGCTGTGGCTTCGGCGCTGCGCCTTTCTCTTCGCCAGCGTCCTCGCTTTCAGCTTCATCGCTTGGGCTCTCCCCAAGTATCTCAACCCCAGCCATGTTGGACCTGAGCAGCGAGCACGAGATCGTCAATGGGTCGAAAGCAGCCCTTACTGGCTCGACAGGCAGGCTTGTCGGTGGGTAGGCCTGTGCGGCCTTCATCATCTTCGCAGGGACCCCGCTAAACGTGCCGGTTACGGCGGCGACGACGATGATGGCCATGAGATGTGGAATGGAGTTGAGTTGAGGAAGAGAGTGGCCCCGTCTTGGGAATCCGCCGACGAGCAACCAGTCGACATGAAAAGGAACCCAAAGGAAAGGAGGAAGATTTTGAAAGATGTTCCTGACTACGTTATGAAGCACGCGCCACTGGTCCACCTCTACTCGGGTGAAGACTTTTGGCCCTCGGATATCAAGGATCACGTCGAGCACATGACTGTATACCGCAGTGGAGTGCCTCTCAATGAGTCCGAGCAAGGCAAATGGGACCTGAACAACCTTCACCACCTGAACAAGTATGGCATTTGGAACGTCATCCTCCGCAGCAACGACGACGTCGAATCCCGACCCTCCTGGCTTCACAGCCACAACAACATTCCCACCCCCTTCCAGGACGGCGAGGATGACCGCATCCCCCCCGTCACATCAGACGAAAGCCGCGGTCAACCGCCCAAGGGAGGCGAACCTTCGACCTGGTTCGATGTCGATAAGGACCATCCCCTCCACCGCATCTCTGACCCTCGTCAGCACCCCAAGGCCCAGCGCCTCTTCACCCGTGGCCACAAGCCCGACAGTGATGGATACTCTCAGGCTCCTGCCGTCCTCATCCTCGTCGACAAGGGCTCTGGCATTCTCGACGCCTTCTGGTTCTTCTTCTATTCATACAACCTCGGCCAGACCGTCCTGGGCGTTCGTTTCGGCAACCACGTTGGCGATTGGGAGCATTGCATGATTCGTTTCGAGCGTGGCATCCCCCGTGGCCTGTTCCTATCCGAACACGAAGGTGGCCAGGCCTATGCTTGGGACGCTTTCGAGAAGCGCGGACCCAACGGCACCCGTCCCGTCATCTTCTCGGCCGTCGGCTCTCACGCCATGTACGCCCTCCCTGGGGACCATCCATACGTTCTCCCCTTCTCTCTTCTCAAGGACGTCACGGATCGCGGCCCGCTGTGGGACCCCTCACTGAACAACTACGCCTATCACTACGACTATCTCCTCGACCGAGAGGAGGCCCGTCAAGTCCACGACGATTCCCTCCCCACCGAACCCGCCAGTCTCACCCCAGCAGCGAAGAATCCCAATGCGCCTACCTCCTGGTTCCACTTCCGAGGCCGTTGGGGTGACGAGGTGTACTCTCTCGCTGATCCGAGACAGTGGCGCTTGTTCGGGCAGTACCACTACGTTACGGGCCCGAACGGACCGTGGTGGAAGCAGTTGGCGAGAAGAAAACTCTGCCAAGCGAAGACTTGTCGGATGCTGTACGGCCTGGATCCAAAAGCCACGTGGTATTGATTGCACATCTACTACGCCCCCTTTTCTTCTTCCATCTCCTTACACATGGGACTAGATTTCCTCTTCTTCCCCCCCCCATCTTCTCCTTTCTTTGTCGGGTTTCTTTTTTTTTTATACCGGCTTTCTTTCCATGTGCAATTATACCCTGAAGAGACGATCAGACAACGGAAGAGAAACTCCTTTCCATCCAGCACGAACAACTTGAGCGGAGGATATATCCCGCACCACACCACATACACATATACACATTACGACCATTCTTTACCTAACTTTCTTTCTTTTTACCATCATTAAATATGAAGCTAACGTTACGGCAACGTCACGACACGGCACGTCACCCATTACACGAGCGGGAGAGGAAAAAGAATAGCGAAAGAGATTTCTTCTGCGTTGGATCTGGGTCTTGGAGTGAAAGGATATGATCGGGACTTTTAGACGGAGTTGTCTTTCCAAGTAGGATGGGTTGACGGGAGGTCAAGGTTGACTCGAGGAGGTTAGGAAAATAGGAGGGGAAGGGTGATGAAGCACAGGAAGATAAAGAGGTTTTTTTCTTTACTGGCGTTTCTTCTGATTCTAGATGATATCCCATGGGAATCGTTATATTTTCTTTTTTCCTTCATCCCCATCTGAATCAAGTAACATGCAATGATCAGGGTGCGGGAACATGCCACATCCACTCTTATAAGCACGCAAGACTTTATTTACATATGCACACACACATACACACACACATGCAACAACGGACGAGTGGACAGACACGTCATTTTGTCATTTCTGAAAGTGGTCCATTGCCATTGTAGGCTCATACATCAAAGCTGAGAGACTATATCCGAGACCACGAAAATGTTTCTGCGTGGCGAGAGTGTTCCTTATGGCGTTCCCGTCCGTCTTCAACTTTGTCCTCGAAACCCCCTCATCCAACCTTTTATCACCAAGACGAAGCCCCCCCTTTCCCCAGCCCCAACCTTGAGGGATTTTTCCACGATTCTCCTTCCATCGTAACATCATAAACAGTAAGAAAGGAACAAAGTCCATCCAACCCCCACAGAGCTCCTATACTTATCCATCGCTCGCCTCACCACGCCAAAGCAACACAGAAGAAACGGGTATCTTACATGATAATGAATAAAAAGGCCCAAATACAAAAGAAAGGAGGGAGATACGCTGTAGTGGAGAGTTTGCAGTTTCATCTCGCCTCATCGACATCCTCGTGAATGAGAAACCCCCCTTCGACACCTCCATCTGGCCAAGCCCTCTGTGTACTAGGATACTCTGAAGGTTGGCTGCTTACATCGCTTGCCATGTCGTCACTTCTTGGGGGGTTATTCCCAGAAGCGCTGGCAGCCGCGGCAGGATCAACATTTTCTCCGTCCGAGCCATTCAACTCCCGGTCCTCGATCCCAGGCCACGGCTCATCCTCAGGCAGCACTGCGTGATCATGCCGCACCAGTGACTCAGGACGACGGGGCTGCGCAGCGTGAGTCATAATCATCTCGGAATCACCAGAGCTGTCCCCATCTTCAAAGCCAGCGTCTTCCGATTCACTCTCATAGATTTGAATATCGAAGTCGGCGTCCTCGTGATCATCGTCGTAGTACTCCGTTTCCATTGGCTGTGCACTGCCAGCACGAACGGGCCGCATCTCTTGAAGCGGCGCATTGCTGTGGGGGGTGGCATAGGCCAAGGGAGTAGTACCTCGCACGTATTGATGCTGTTGTCGTTCATGAAGGGCCATGGGAACAGGGCTGGGCGAGGCTGTCCAGCGAGGGGTAAAGCGCGCATGACTTGGAGAGCGGGCGCGACGCCTCTTCGTTATGGCGGATTGCGAACTAGTTCGCATGCTAGGCGTTGAACGTCGGCTGTGGCCGCCAGATGCCACTCTTCGCCGCGCACTTGCTGGGGATCTGGTGTCTGGTCCAGATAAAGGCATGGAGCTAGTTCGGATGTGAGGTGGACGGGAGGTGCGTTGGCCTCTGAGGGCGGGTGATGATCCACGAGGAAGCTGACTGGATGAGCTCCATGATTGCTTTGCTGGGAAATACTGCTGTGAAGGCGAGCTGGACATACGGACTCGTTGTGATCTGACATGGGTTGGTGAAGGAGTGGGGGATTTGTCCAAGAGCTCATTGAACCCCCAGTACTCCTCCAATGCATCTGCCTCGGGCACTTCCTGTGACTCGGTCACGTCAGGATACACGCGACTCATAGTCCGCAGCTTATGCCATGTCCAGCTGCTGTTGAAAGAGTGGTGGTCTTGAAGATAAGCGTCGGGGTGCGTCACAAATAGCCGTGGCTCTGAAGACCGCATCATGACCGAAGTCAGAAACTGGACATCCCACATGGCTGGTGACAGCATCTCAGGCGGGCTGAGAAAGCGTAGACGAGAATCTTTGTGTATCTTCCTAAGTGGCACCCAAGAAGACTGGAGGCCATAAAACTTCGCGACTCGAGGATCTTGTGATGTGGGTCGGGATGCAAGGCCCATCCCACGAAGTACCTCGCCGAATACCGAATTCATGGCCATCTGGACACTACGAGCGTCGGGGCCTTTGACGGACACGGTCCTTACCAATCCTCGACTCCTGAGTCGCTTGTCAATGGTGCTGGAGACGCTGCATGCTTTGGGTAGTAGCCAGTCGCCATCATGCTCCGGCGCCGCCCAGTCGCCGAAGAAGGGAGACTGTGAACGCATTGTAGTTGTGCTGTACGTCATGGGCAGCTGTGTCCAGTCATCAATGTTCCCTTGAGTATTCTTGAACTGGTGAATGCCCTGCCAGATCGCTTGCAGTGGGAAAGGGAGAAAGACAACCTCAACCTCCCATGGATGGGCAAAGGTCGGCAAGGCAGACTGAAGCTGGGCAACCTGTGCCTGTAGTGCTTGCAGTTGGGATTGAAGCTCCTGTGAATGAACCGCACGGCTGGCCATGCTTGTCGAGATCGAGGGAAAACTTTCCTGAGCATCCTCGTCGGCCTCACGATGGCCAATGACGCTACTATTGTCATTGATAAGCTTCTCAACTTCCTCAATCTTCCCCTCTAGCTCTGTTACACGAAGATCTACATTGTCATGCTTCTCAGCGCAGTCATCGTGTGTGCCTGCGGAGAATGAGATGGTCTCAAGCCGGTCCAAACGTTGCGCGTGGCCGCTGACGGTTTCCGACAAGTTACGGAAACTCTGTTTCGATACTCCCGAGGTGGCTCCACGGGAACCTGGCATATGAAGGCTTTGCTGTGTATCTCCGTCCTTTGGAGTTGAGGCAATTAACTGAGAGTCATCCCGGGATTTGATTTCCAAAGTAGGGGGAGGAGGGCCCATGACACCCTTGGTCGTTGGTTGTGCTTGAAGGGGCTTGGGCTGATGACAGTGGACACCACTCAGTGTCTGGAGGCCTTTACCTGCGAAAGGTTGAAGATACCTGGCCTGGGCTGAGGAAGTAGTGGAAGTCGCCTGGGACGGCAAGAGACATTGAGAGGGAATAGGCGGCAGGGCATTCTGGCCAGTAGGATCTTGGACAATATCTCCCCATGCTAACGTATCAGGAATGGAGCCCGGGGCCCTGGGTGTAGATAGGGATCCCGGCAGGTCGCCTTCCAAGGCTTGGTTCATGAGGAACGACAGTGAAGCGTCGTTCCGGTAGGCAGACTGATCCACGGGGGGGAACATGACACCAGGTCCTTGGTCAGTCATATCCATAACCGGGCTCAGCGGCGCACGTCCAGTCCTCGGACGCTCGTTCTCTTGTCCAGCAGCGTTGGCCACAGCTTCTTGGGGTTGACGGGTCCCAGGATCATGGTAGCAGGCATGGTGGTTACACATGCACCAGTAAGTTTGATCCTGTCCTCCAGCACTGGCCACAGCCTGACGACTCCAGAAGCGACGACAACCGCACTTAGCTCCGTTGGCACCTGGGGTGAGGTCCACGAAGTTGCAGCCACCTTCCGGGAGCCCAGGCGGGCTTATCTGTCCAGCAAAGCCATCCGTATAGATGTCGAAGAGGTTGGCGCCAGCATATAGCGGATCGAATGGTGTCGACGCCATTGGGATAGAAGTGCGACCATGTCATAAGACAAAAGAAATGCTCGATCGATCGGCCGCGAGGGGATGAATAGGCTGAATAGGCTGACGGGATGGAGCTGAACGTAATGGATGTCGCAAGAGGAGAGTTATATGTGAGCATAGATGGGAATTTGGAGTCTGGCAAGGCCGCCCAGGCGACCCAGGCACACCCAATGGGTCGCAATCAAGTCAGACGCCTAAATCATGGCACTGCGACGAAGAGGAAAGAATTAGCACCTATTCGGCAAGTGAGGTATGACTCGATGGGACAAAAAGCCCTCCAAGGACACGGGCGCAACGCAAATGCGACGAATGCACCAGGTCCTGAGGCAGAACAGGAGGGGTGTCGTGTGCAAGTACGCAGTGCGCGGGGAGGGGGAGACTTTGACCTGGCCTGAGAAGAATGCAGACAAGCAAGAATTCATACCTGAAGCGACGGAGTGATTTATATAATGAGTGTCCGAGTCTTGGTCGTGGATGGCTGATAGTGGGAGTTGACGGGGTTCCAGCAGGTTGGCGGGAGTGAGGCGTTGGGTTGGACGCGCGTGATTGTTTGGACCAGAGCAGGGAGGGTGGAGTTGAAGTGAGGCGTCTGGGGAGAAGAGAAGGCATCCACACTGACAGTCCAGGCGGCACAGCACAGCACAGCACAAAATAGCACAAAACAGCACAAAACAGCACAAAACAGCACAGCACTTCCTTACGCGGTACAGCACAGTACAAACCAGTTGTGGTAGTGATAATAGTACTACCTCTATAGTCTCCCCCGACAGATTTTATCTTCCCGATCCGCTTTTGGTGCCAAGTCTGAGCTGTCGCTGCTTTACTCTGAGCAGAGGTGATCAGGAGGGTGATCAACTCTGAGCTGAGTACTCCGTTTACTGCCTTGTTTGTGGCCCCTGCACACATTTGCGCGCACGGATTGCAATACTGTGCACCAGGACCCTGGCACCCGTTCCAGGCTCCAGGCCTTGGGCACCCCGGGAGTTCAGAGGATTGGTGTTAGACCCGTAGACCGTTGATTTTCGTGATAAGAATGTGTGTATCTATTGTGTCTATTCTGTTCTGTGGCTAAACCTTCCAAACGAGGGGCTAAACCGTAATCTCTCGGCTTTTTAGTTATTCCGAGTAGTATTTTGCCCAAATGCAGCTCGAACTAAGTACCCAGCCTTCCGATCGTTCCCAGCTACTTCATCAAGCCGTCCAACAAGTATTTAACCCATTTACAACTCAAACTAAGTACTCAGACTTCGGGTCCCGTAGCCATCCCATTTGGCTATCCAACAAACCCGGTCTCCGTTATCGCTATCACGCCGTTGCCCCACCTCGTCGATCTGGATTATTTCCTTCCCCAGTCATAACCCAAACCTCATCCCCAACAACATCCGACTCACCAGCAATTGACCTTTCAGCAAACCGCTTAATTGCTGCCCAAGATGCTGGCAGGCTTTGTCAGGGTCGGCGAGGCCGGTCAGACCGCTGCCCTAACCTTCTCGCGCGCAGCCCTGAACTCAAGCCGATACCGCAGTCTCTCGACCGCTCGCCAGAATGCTGCCTCTCGACCGACTGCACGTGCAGCGACACCCTCTTTGACCTCGACCCGATCCCTCAACAGCGCCGTCCCAACGACATCCGCCCCCTCTGCCGCCTCCTCATCCACCAGCAATAGGATCCGCGAGATTGTCGCCCATACGATCAGTAACATTGGCAGCAAGCGCGAGACAGCAGCCTACCTCCGCATCTTCACCGTTACCGACCAGCACTTCGCCGTCATCAAGGTCGGTGGTGCGATTCTCCGAGACTACCTTGATGAGCTATGCGGTAGCATCCTCCTGCTTTATGAGCTTGGTCTATACCCGATTATCGTCCACGGCGGCGGACCGCAGTTAAACTCTCTCCTGGAGGCTGCTGGCGTAGAGCCGCAGTTCGAGGGAGGTATCCGAGTGACAGATGCCAAGACTCTAGGTATCGCAAGAAAGCTCTTCCTGGAGGAGAATGCGAGGTTCATTGAGCGTTTAGACTCTCTTGGCGTTGCGACTCGTGCTATTCAGGGTGCTTTCGGAGCTACTTACCTTGATAAGGAGAAGTGGCAGTATGTTGGTAAGATCACTGAGGTTAGGACACAGGCTATTGAGAGTAGCATTAGGGCTGGCTATGTGCCAATTCTTACTTCAATGGCTGAGGGGGATGATGGCCACCTTCTCAATGTTAACGCAGACGTTGCGGCTGCTGAGCTTGCTCGTGCTCTCAAGCCTCTCAAGGTCGTGTACCTCTCAGAAAAGGGCGGTCTCTTCAACAGCGAGGACAAGAAGATCTCTTTGATCAACCTCGAGGAGGAGCTTGAAACCATCAGTCGTCAGCCATTCTTCAAGTTCGGAACACGTCTGAAGATCCTGGAGATTCATGATCTGCTTAAGGATCTGCCTCGCAGCTCCAGTGTCGCTATCATTCACCCCAGTGATCTTGAGAAGGAGCTGTTCACCGACTCTGGTGCTGGCACGCTCCTCCGTCTTGGCGACCGCATCCAGAAGGCCACTTCCATTTCCGAGTTCAAGGACATCGAGAAGCTCAAGGCCGCCCTTGTCGGCAGCTCTCAGGGTCTCAACACTGAAGCTTCAGTTGACACATTCATCAACTCACTAGAGGAGAAGAAATTCTCCGCATACTACGACGACGCCATGCAATGCATTGCCATCGTCAAGCCCGGTGGCGCGAAGCAGACAATGGCTGTTCTTACAAGCCTTTCCATAACCAAATCTGGCTGGCACAGTGGCATAACAGACAACATCTTCACTGCCATCAAGCAGGATTACCCGACTTTAGCCTGGACGGTCGATGAGAGAGATGAGAACCTGGCGTGGTTCTTTGAGAGGTCTGATGGCAGCTTCCGTAATAATGGCAGGGTACTGTTCTACTATGGAGCTTCGATGCGCTTGGATGCTCTGGTTCCTGTTTACGAGGATTTCTTAAAGAGTGGACAGGCTACGCCTAGCGAGTAGCGCCTTCACTGGGGGAGGCTTTTCTATAGATATGCTTTGATATCAATACCAGTCCTTTCGCAGACACCAAATACAATATTTCTTTCTGTCCGGTAGTTCGGAGGCATTGCTTTTTTTGCTTCTCCACCTGCCTCGCGCAAATGTCTCAGCTAGTCGATAGTCTTCCCAGACTACTGTATGACGAGGCTGTGGCGCAGAAGGGTTGGTGCTTTGACTTGATGTCTGAGCATCACTCCGACGCCATGCTACCACCATCTACGACTTGTGACTGTGTAAGTGCGGTAAGTGGCCCGCAATGCCCTGATTGACAGGCAGCCTATCCATGGGCCAAGCTTTGCGTCAATAGATCAGAAGCCGAACCGAAGCCAGACTCAAGACCCCTGCTATCACATAAGCCGAACCGACTTTCATCTTCACTTATCACGCTCACACAATTTGCTTTTGAAGAGCAGACTAGGCTTCTGATCTTCTCCCATCAGCGATGGCAAGCAGACTGCTGTGCCTGCCCACAGCCAATACTGGCTAGAACGCCACATGTCTGGGCCAAGCTGGCTACGGCTTACCATTCGCACACCAACTCTAAACCGTCGCTGAGCCTTCTAGGTCGCCTGCGTTCTTCTATTTGCTCGCTTCAAAGAGCGATGTTCGTGTCACTTCCCCCCTTGTATCGACGAAGCTTGACGCCTCCCCTGAGTATACGCCCGCAAGCTAACATGGTTGAGTACTGTCAAAATGCCCCATTGGGCTGGTGGCATAAGGAGAGTCGTACCTGAATCTTATGGTTTGCCCATCCGTGTATGAGACCTACAGGAAACTGAACACATCCCTGCAGCTAAACTTCAACTACGCCTGTTGTTTCTTGAACACGTACGAATTGACCTGCTGAAGAATGCGTCCTTGCTTCCCTGACTGACCTCTGCACACATCACAGATATCGATCGCCAATACTTCCTTTCTGGTAACAGCCTGTTTGGGCTCCTTTACTACCATCGCTTTCCATTATCTGGCGAAAGCTGCTCTCCCCTTGTTCATGACTTAGCTGCAACAGGGAGACCGAACACGAGGAAATCATGTTCTAGCTTCTGCCATGATCATATATACTCTCAGCGAGCCCCTTCAGATCTTATGCTCCTTGAGAAAGAAGGCTGCCACGACCGCCAGTGCTGAGGAAGCCAGTGATACAAGATGACTGGCTGAAAGTCCCCAGACGTACGACTCCGCAATCGCAGCAGAAACAGCCGTGTCCACCTTGTCAATGAAGTCAATGTCAGACACTGCGTTCTTCACGATCCTATCGATCGCCCTCGTGGGTAGACCTGAGTCCCGCAACGTGATCTCGAGATTCCAAGTCATACACTGCATCGTCACAGCACTGACCACAGTCATGCCAATGATCATTCCAGTTGTCATGGTCAGCCAATTGCCTCCGAGGGCAGCAGCCTTGAGACCCGGCGGTGTAGCGGCCTGCACAGCGACAAAGGCGCCTGTCTGGACAGCGCCGGTACCGAGTCCACCGGGGATTATATAAAGTGCCTCCCATACATTGGTATTGCCATGCCATCTGAGAAGAAGCAGGGCGTAGGATGCAACAGACACGGTAGTTGCGGCGATCAGGACCAGTCTGTAATGCGCAGTTCTTTTTTCCACACCCCATTATCAGCCTGACTTGCCACCAGACCAGACGACAGGAGAGGACCGTGGAAAGACTCACCTTTTTATGAGGATTCCGGCAAGGACGGCCCCAATGGCATTGCCTGCAACGGCAGGGAACAGATACGCTCCCGCAACTGTGTTGCTCACTCGTTTGGTCACTCGAAAGTAAAGAGGTACAGAGAACATTAGTCCCAGCTGGGCGGCGCATTGCGTGCCGGAGATCAGATATGCCAGTGCAATATTACGTATGCGTAGAATCTCGAGAGGAAATATGGGCTCTCGTGCCCACTTCTTCTCGACGAGAGCAAAAAGCCCCCCCAAGGCGATGGTTGCGGCAAAGAGACCTGGGATGAGAGGATGTGACCACGGAACCTGATTGCCGCCAATCTCGAAGGGCAGAAGAAAGACAATCATCATCAGAGCCAGAAGGATGGCTCCCAAAAAGTCGATACGTGACAAGGCGCCACCTTTTGGGATCGGCGCAGCACTGTCTTCGCCATTATAATTTTGCCTTCCGGGCGGTAGAGTAAACCAGGTCAGGACAATGGCCAGTAAGAAGATGGGAACTTGGCTCATGAATGACCACCGCCATCCAATCGCGTCTGCCAGCCAACCACCGAGCGGACCACCAAGGCTGCGGCCAGTCGTAGATGCGAGGTTGAGATAGGATTGCCAAGAAGCGGTCTCACGAAGCGGAACCAGATCTGTGATGATGAGCATGGCGAGGACAGTCATGCCCGATCCACCAACTCCGGAGACAACTCTTCCCAAGATTATCTGACCTAGCGATGATGCAGCACCCACAATGGCACTACACGATAGTTGTGTCTATCAGAATTGTGTCTGGGAAGATCAAGGAACAACACAGCCCACTTACCAGCCAACGGCGAAGAGGAGATAGGAGAAGACAAGCAGTCCACGCCGACCGTATATATCACTCAATTTCCCACACTGAGGCCGAAGTCAGCGATTGGCGGCGCAGGTTGGGTATTATGTCATGATGCGAGCTTACCACCATCTGAGTCGCAGCCCCAGCAAGGCTGAATGAGATGAAGATCCAGCTTGAAGCCGACAGAGCGTTGAATTCCGAAGCAATTGTGGGATGGGTCGCCAAAACGAGTGATCCGTCCGCATTGGCTGTGAATGCACCGATAAGCAGAACCAAGACGATTCGCAAGACACTCTTTGAGGCATGTGAACCGCTTTGAGGTGACTCTCCTAACCCAGTGGGCGAGGCAGCATCCGGCTCCGTTAACCTAGAGGCTGAATGAGTGTTAGAACCCACGTGAACATGAAGTATTTTTTGTTGGAAGATCCCATGGACAGTTTGACTATCTGTTTATGTCACGTCTCATTATGGGAGGGTTCTCACTCGAGGTCTTTGTTGATGGGTCAAGGAGAGGAGTGGTGATTGTCGCTGGGGAGTTTGCTGCTCCTAGCAAGCCAGCTTCAGCGTCCAGGTCACGATCTCCTGAGGTTCCTGCCATGTTGTCGCAGATAATTGTATCCCTCAATTATTTGTATCATCGAGATGTTGAGAGTATGTGGTGATGATTTCGAGAGGTTGATGATTCGGATATCGACGGAGGGTTACGAATCGCTACACAACAACGTCGCCCGAAAGGTGGGCGGATAAGAACTGGGCGTATCTACAGCATGATCCGATATTCGGTATTCATCGAGATCCACGATGTAGAATGTCAAGTCGAAGTGTGCACGTTCTGCAGGGCCAAGGCTTTTTTCTTTGGAGGACAAATGCGATAGTGCGATGGTGTAATAGCACGCCATCGCTACTGCAGGTCCCATCCAAGGGAACTAAAGAGTCGCGTGCTATCGGGGTTCCTCTCCCCGACTAGAGACATCTTTGAGAGCCTTCTTCACCCCGCTAATACACTGTGGATTGGAAACGGCTCGTCGGAGAGTCCTAATCGTCAATTGATTTGTTGGGCGACGACCCAGATATCTTTACAGCGAGACGGTGAGGAAGTCCTCAGGATCGCAAAGGGTGCGTGGAAGGATGGCAACTCCATCCCCAAAGCTTAAAACTCAGACATACTGAAGATAGCCAGGTTCTCTTTTCAGTATCCCATTAAAGATACTGGCCATCCAATTGAGTGCCATCGGAGGCATATCTATCACGCACATATCATGAGCTAGACTACCTACACCCAAGAACTCCAATCAGGACGCCAATATGCAAGTCCCTCTTTGTCAAACTGTGCTCCCTCAGCGTCAAGAACATGGCCTCCAACACACCACGCAAAAGAGACTCGAGGTTGCCTCTGTTCATAAAAATCGTTGAACTCGGCATCGAGAGCGTCGCGCAGGGTATGCACATCTCCCTGGGGATGCAGAGACTTCCAAGGCTGCGAACACACGCTGCCCTTGCAGGTTTTCCCCACCAGGAGAAGAGCATCTAGACGAGCGACGACGGAATCAAGAGGGTGGCCGATCAAGCTGCTTGGACGGGGGGAGTTCTCGTCGAGGAGGTTCCTCAGCTGACCAGGGTCTGTCTGCAGATCGTAGAGCTCGTGCTCACCGTGGCACCAGACCGAGTAGTACAGGTTGTAATCCTCGGAAACGATGCGGATGGACTTGTACGTGTTGTTCCCGAGCAGGAATACCTCGCCGTCTGCATCGCGGTAGGGGAATTTCCCCTCCGAGACGGCCATGCCCCAGTACTCTACGGTGACATGCTCGTGACGGGCATGCTTGGCGAGCTCCTGTTCCTCGGCTGTCAGAGGTATGACAACGCCGTCGAAGTCGGCCCGTAGAGGAGCTCCGATGAGGGAGAGGAACGTGGGCGCGAGATCGGCGTGAGCAGTAACCACCTCCGAGACGGCGCCCTTGGCGACCTTGGGTCCGCGGACGATCAAGGGGATATTGATGTCTTCTTCGAAGCCACATTCCTTGCCGGGCTGTAGACGATGCTGACTGATGTGGAAACCGTTGTCTGTCGTGTACACCACGTACGTGTTGTCCAGAACACCAGCCTGGTCAAGCTTTCTGAAGATATCGTCAACCAGCTCATCCACGGCCTGCAACGCACGCAGACGATTGCGGTAAAACTCGTCGTTGTAGTCGATGTTCTCCTGCGAGAGCTTTTTCTGGTGTCGGAACCAGCTAGGCACGACTTGGCTATCGGGATTGAAGTTCTCGGTGCGAGGAACAACCACGTCCTCGAACAGATGCGCATGCCGCTTCGCAGGGATCGGAGCCGTCATCCGCAGAGTCCAGTCACGGGGGGGCGCTGTGAAGTTGACCTTGGCCATGCTGGCGTCGACGTTGCTATAGGGAGCATTGGGGGCGACGACGAGGAAGAAAGGGTCGTCTTCCGTAAGGGCTTGATCCAGAAAGCCTTGGGCCTTGTCGGCGAGCACATCCGTCACGTATTCGCCTTCGTGGCTGACGGGGGCATCTTGGTTCCTTTGAAACGTGGAGTTCAGGTACATGTAGGTATAGGGGTCGAGCAGGAAATCCTGGATTTTCTGGTGTAAGTCCTTGGGGTCGAGGGGGGGGGGGGGGGCGGGCTAGGTGCCAGCAGAAGCCTCTGGCCGGGAGGAAGAAAGACTTACTGATTGATTCCACCCAGGCACGAACGGCGCGTTGTAGTTCCCGACAGTGTGCGCATTGAAGAGTTTGCCAGTGTAATACGTGTTGTAGCCTTCTGCTTGAACCCAGATAGGGAGATAGTTCCTATGGTGGCCCTCCCGAATGAACTTAGGATATCCACCTTTTGCAGATGTCAGCTATCTCGTTTGGAGCAGAACACTTTGTTTAAGCAAAAGTGTGAGTCAGGTTTGACAATTACCGTAAGGAGGATTATGATCAGTGACGTTCGTGTTGTGAGGAGCCTTGCCGGTCAAGATCGACACTCGAGCCGGGCAGCACACGGCAGTGGTGGTGTAGTGTCGTTTGAAGAGAGTGTCTTGCTCGATAAGGTGTCTTTGGACATGAGGCATGTACTCGAGCGAGTTCATGTGCAGATCCTGGTCATCAGTCAGGATGAAGACTATGTTGGGTCGAGACGGGGCAGGAGGCGATGGATTCTTTGCTCCGCCAAGAAAAGGGATCTGGATTGGGATGCTCAAGTCGAAGGCTGATCCCAGAGGCGCCAGCGCCGCAAAAGCCGCCGCAAAAGCCGCCGCAAGGCTGACGATGGATCTCATGATGGCGATGCACAAAGGTTTCGCTTTTGCTTTTGCTCTGGTAAGAATGGAAGATGGCGCTCAGGTAGACAGAACATTGAATGCAAATGCAATGGCAAAGGATATACGAGTCAAGCTTTCCAACCCGGATCGTCGCGCGGGAAGCTCACACATCCACATGGATTTGCACGTTAGCCGGCGTCGGGATGATGCCATCGCTACTATGCATGGTGCTGCACCATTGGCATCCCTAAGTGAGCGTTCCGACAACAGGCAGCAAAACTCCATTTTTTCCCCCAGAAACGGTCTGTACAGTCCATATGATAGTAGACACTCAGAGATGATGATTGATTGCCTGGTTAAAAAACCGGGCCATCGGGTTGTGATCTGATAAGCTCAACGTTCCGAGGGCACTCACAATTTCAGTAGTGGATGGCGACATCACCAAACCCCACGCCACGTTGCGATGAATCCCCAACGGCTGGTGCTTGTGGAATTACGAATCACTGCGCAGGAGTTAGACCGAATCAAGGAGTAGCTTCTCAAGAAGGGACTCACGTTTGGACTCGAAGTCCTTTGTATGCGGTCCTTACAGGCACATGCAGTGAAGTGTATAATCTTGTATAAGTGCTGCCACAAGCTTCGCTGCGACGAGGTGGAATGGCCAGTAAAGAGTGACACACAATTCGGTTGGAAAGCAGCAAAATAGAACATGGAGTTATCGGTAGATATATAGGAGAAGAAGCAGCAGCAACAGATAACCTCAGAACTGTAGGTATTCTGTGGCTGAAAGCTATCCGTTGCTAATCCCATTGGTATGCCATAGACCGAGTCAAAGGAGTTAAACTGTGACTATCTACCTACCTACCTATAGACTTTCGCCGATGCCGCACTTATCGAACCTTGTTCTAACGTCTTTCGATCTATCTGGGGCTTCTTTATTCCAACGGTAAGATGGTCTTTGCCGTGCGGTTTAGCAGCCTTACCCAGCCCCTCTGAAAGAATGATGGACTGTTTGGTAGCTTAAGGTTATTGCGTCTTGCTATCGAGCGATGGTGCCACCAGCATTTGATTCACGAACGTGAGGTCTATTAAGTTACTTAAAGGTTCGGAAGGAGGATTTTCAGCTCTTTCTTCGTGTTTGTTCATTCGGTCTTTTACTATCTGTGAAAGCCTTGCCGTATACAGATACAGACACAAACATACTGGGACTGTATTCGCGACTCTTTTCTGGTTTCCCGCCATGTCTACCGTTCTACCTCAAACCTTGGCGGCGACTGTCAGCGAGACCTCGTCTGTCACTCTAGAGGAGAGCAAAGATGGTGTCATTACCACTTCTGTTGATGGGGCCAAGCGTCTAGGTCGGCCGAGACAGGATCGCAAGTTCGTTTGGGAGAAGAGAGATGCAGCATATGACCCTGATGATATTGCCACACAGGTATGAGCTGCCACACGTACAGCAAAGTCTGACTCCTGTCCCGTTTCGAGGAATCCTGACACGAGAATCTCTATCTAGCCCAGTGTCTTCGATGATCCGAGAACCGCGGCGGAATATCAACCTCCAAGCAGCTGGTAATACTACCCTAACCCCGTTCCCTGCTTGTATACAAAGACCTTGACGCTGACGCTATGGTATAGGGAGAACATCCATCGTTTCAACCCACTCAGCCGATGGTCTTGGCGAGAGGAGGATAAGGTCATCAGGAAAATTGACTTCCGCATCCTGTTATGGGCATGTATCATGTTCTTCGGTCTCGAGGTGGACCGGGCCAATATTGGCCAAGCTCTGACTGATAATTTCCTTCCTGACCTCGGACTCGATACCAACGGTGAGCCCCTCACAGTTCTTCATATCTCTCTTGGTCTCTCAATCAAACCACTGACTCATCCATTTTCAACCGCGCGGTTCAGATTTCAATCTTGGCCAGACCGTCTTTGCGGTGTCGTTTCTCTGTGCTGAACTCCCGTCTCAGCTTGTTTCCAAATGGGCTGGTCCAGATCGCTGGATCCCAACCCAGCTCAGCTTATGGTCGATTGTTGCAGCGTCTCAGTTCTGGCTATCTGGAAGAGCATCTTTCCTGGTTTGCCGGTCTCTACTTGGATTTCTCCAGGGAGGCTTCATTCCCGATGTAAGGCCACCACCCTCCTCCTCCTCCTCCTCCTCGCGCACATCCATTTTCAGTTTTAGAATCAAGAGAGGTTATATTGACTTGGGCATCTCCCACCCCCTCTCCTAGATCATTCTCTACTTGTCCTATTTTTACAAACACAGCGAGATGGGTGTCCGTCTCAGTGTGTTTTGGATATCCATGACGCTTGCTGATATTATCTCTGCCTTCTTGGCATTTGGCCTTCTACACATGCGAGGGGTACTGGGGTACGCTGGCTGGAGATGGTTGTTCCTGATAGAGGTGAGGATCCGGTCCCTAACACACACACACAAGTCCAGAATGATTTGCAATGATGGGCATTTCACTGATTATGAGTGACCAGGGCCTCATGACTCTCCTCATTGGTATCGCTTCATTCGTCATGATGCCGGCTGGTCCTACCGAGACAGCCAATTGGTTCCGTGGAAAGACAGGATGGTTCACGGAGAGGTTCGTAGCCAGCTCTCACAAGCAGCACAACTCTTCACCCAAAGACTGACATATGCCAAGGGAGGAGGAAATCATGGTTAACCGTATCATCCGAGACGACCCAAGCAAGTCGTCCATGCATAACCGGGAGCGTATAACCCTTGGCTTGCTATGGAAGAGCATGACCGACTTCGACCTCTGGCCCATCTACCTCATGGGTCTCACGGCGATGGTACCCTGGATCACACCTAAGCTTTACCTGACCTTATCTCTGAGAGGTCTCGGATTCGATACTTTCCGTTCGAATCTGCTCGTTATTCCTTCACAGATATTCACCAGTAAGCTTGCCCTCCTCCTTCTCCTTCTCCTCAACAACAACAGCAACATTGTTTCTGTCCAATGATGTTAACCTCATGAAGTGATCACCATGTTCAGCATCTCCTGGCTCGCGGACAAGACGAAGCGGGTGGTACTCCTATGCTTCATCCCGATGATCTGGGTGCTTCCCTGCCTCATATGGCTCCGGACTTCCTACGAAGTCACCTCTCCCCGCTGGAACGTGTACGCCGTCATCACCGTCCTGGTCTCGGCTCCGGTAATCCATCCGATCCTTGTTGGCCTCGCGTCCCGCAACTCCAACTCCGTTCGCTCCCGCACCGTCTCAGCAGCCCTGTACAACATGTCTGTGCAGGTGGGAGGCATCATCAGCTCGAACATCTATCGTCAGAACGACCTGCCCCTCTACCGAGTTGGAAACTCAGTCCTCCTCGGCTTCGTCGGCTGGAACATTCTCGTATACACAGGCGTGCTGTTTTACTACAGGTTGCGCAACGCTTCTCGTGATAGAGCATGGGACAAACTTTCCGAGGACGAGAAGATTGAGCATCTCCATCAAGAGAGAGACAAGGGGAACAAGAGGCTGGATTTCAGGTTCCACTACTAAGTAATGGGATTTTGAGAATCCAAGTTCAGGATGGGGTCCCGGGCAATACGTAGTGATCACTCACAATGCCCTCAGTATGAGTGGTCCACTGAGAGGCAAGGCGAGAGCGGCGATTTAGGGTTACAAGTCCCGTTACAAAACGGTTCGATAGGAGATGATTCGCGAGAAGTTGAGAAGAAAAATCTCTATGGGATTTGAAGTCCATGTATTTATTACTAATTGGGTGAGTCTCGCATCATACATTATAAACCCCGGAGCCACTATTTTTAGTATGGGAGACGGGGGATTGGCCCACCAAAACGGCCGGACTTGGGATTGAGAAGAATAAGAATTACCACTCTATGATCCAGACACTACCTAACGCCAGCTTACGAGTAGAAGTAGACTATCCATTCCGCCTCTGATTCCAAGTCTCAGGACGACGTGTAGGCAGAGGAAAGGGAAGAGCGTAGCGTAACCATAGTCGCAGAGACTACTGCCTACTAAAGCTCATCTTGACAACGTTACATGTAGGGGATACGCGGTACAGGCGAGGAACTTCTATGATCCTGGACTTTGGTTGCTCCACGTGCTCCGTGCCCGAGGCGCCTCGAGCCATCAATCATTGATACGGTGGCGAACAGTACCTGCAGAAGCATGATTGATCTTATCTTGAATTTTGCCGTGGATGCATCTGCCGATCACGTCTACCTTTCTGCCAATGTTTGAACACACTTTTGCTTTCTTTGCCAAGCTGGGAGCTCGTAGACTAGGTTCCCGAACCGCTCAACGTAGGTAGAGGTAGAGTAGATAGGTATAGTAGTTGTTTTTACCAGTCCACGAATAGAGTCCTTCATCAAGCTGTGCGTACCTTGCTTCGTCCTGTAGAAGGTATTTCCACAACAAAAGGAACTCCGCCTTCAACTCGCCAATGACGACATTGATACAATTCCATGCCGTCATGGCTTCTCCACACGTCGCTGCTTTCCCCTCATCATTGATCACAACCGCCCACAGCACAGACGGACAAAAAGGGTGCGACCTGGGTTTTCGGAGTTAACAACTGGAGGAGACCCTGGAAGCTTGTTAACTCGCTGGAGGAACAATGACAAGAAGCTCTTTAGACGCTGCAGAACACGAGAGGAGGGACACTTCCATAAGGTTTCACGGGTGGAGGCACAGTCTACTCGTGGGCCTCTGCAACTTGTACCTTAGCTTCACCGCCCCAGAATCTGGCCCCGTCTCCGCTCAGCTTGGCCAGGCGTTGTGCATTATTAATCTTCGTGGAGACTTTGGAGGACGGCATTCATGATGGAACCGGAAGGCAATCCCTGATGTGACTGAGGAGGAGCCCTCTTTTTTTTTCTCTGTTGCTTTGCAATCAAGGTCGGTATCGGTCCCGCATGTTATACACATAGCCGTTTTGTCAAGGCTTGAAATGAGTCGTGTCTCTTTCCTCTGAGAACCCCTTCCGCACCAGAAACTATAAAAGCCCTCCCTCTCTCCCTCTCTTAGCTTCGCCATCGACTGTCCAATCCACGCCAGAACATAGCTTCACCCCAATTCCCGTCTCAAGAAGCAAGAGCGCACCAAGGGAACCAAAGTCTGCAGGGAAATCGTAGCAACCACAATGCCTCCGTACGCTCAGAAGCGGGTGAACTATCCCGTCGAGGCTGCCTCCGAGACCTCCAAACCCAAGCAGTCCATCATCTTCAACAAAGCTGCCGAGAACGTGCCCTTCTTCTCTCCAGCGCAGGAGCCGCCTGCAGGCACGGCGGCGGCGGATGAGGACGTCGCCATCCCGCGCCTGTTCCAGCCGTTGAAGATCCGCGGCGTCACCTTTCAGAACCGCATCTGGGTGAGCCCCATGTGTCAGTACAGCGCCCTCGAGGGTTTCCACACGCCGTGGCATGTCGCGCACTACGGCGGCATACTCCAGCGCGGGCCGAGCCTCCTCATGGTCGAGGCCACTGCCGTGCAGGCCCGTGGTCGCATCACACCCGAGGATTCGGGTCTCTGGCTCGACGCCCAGATCGACGGCCACCGCAGGCACACCGAGTTCGCTCACTCCCAGAACACCCACATCGGCATCCAGCTCGCCCACGCTGGTCGCAAAGCCTCAACCGTCGCCCCCTGGCTCTCCATGGGCGACACCGCCGAGGTAGAGGCCGGTGGATGGCCTGACGACGTTATTGGGCCCAGCGACGAGCCGTTCAGCCCCAACTTCCCTACTCCGCGCGCCATGACCATCACCGAGATCGAGCAGGTCAAGCGGGATTTCGTCGCTGCCGCACGGCGAGCTGTCGACGCCGGCTACGATGTCATCGAGCTGCACTTCGCGCACGGCTACCTCGTCTCGTCGTTTTTCTCACCCGCCGTCAACAAGCGTACGGACAAGTACGGCGGCTCGTTCGAGAACCGCATCCGCCTCGGTGTCGACCTGGTTGACGCCGTCCGTGCCGTCATCCCCGAGACCATGCCTTTGTTTGCCCGTTTCTCGGCCACTGACTGGCTCGACACCAACCCTGATTACCACGGTGAGAGCTGGACCATTGACCAGTCCGTCAAGCTGGCCGAGATCCTGGCCGACCACGGCGTGGACGTCATCGACGTGTCGTCCGGTGCCAACCACGCAGCGCAGAAGGTTCAGGGCGGTCCAGGCTACCAGGCGGTCTTTTCGTACGCCATCAAGAAGGCCATCGGTGACAAGGCCTTCGTTAGCGCTGTTGGCAGCATCACCAACGGCAAGCAGGCCGAGGAGATCATCAACGGCAACGGAGATGATAAGCCGCAGCTGGATCTGATTGCAGCAGGACGCATGTTCCAGAAGAACCCAGGGTTGGTCTGGGCATGGGCAGACGACCTGGAGTTACCCATCGTGAACGCAGCGCAGATCCGCTGGGGCTTCGGCGGCCGGGGCAAGTAGACTGGTGTGTGCCACGCATCGATGTTGATACCGTGGTGGTGTAAAAGCTAGTACAGATGATGATGCCTTGCCTTCACATGGCAGACCTGTTGCAGAGGTCACCTCGAGCAAGGAAGTCGTGTGCCATAGATTTAAAAGCATATTTATAGTGATTTACCGAAGTTACGCCTCTTGTGTTCTCATACCCGTATGAACTCTTTAGAAAAATCATCAACCATGCGCCTCAGCACTGTCCTGCCGGACACCCTAATGTTGTTGACCACCGTTGCCCTCCAAGACCGACAATGGCGAGGACGCAGTTGATGGTCCCCCCAATCCCCTCACCAGCGATGAATCCTGCAGCAATGCCAAAGCCGTAGTCTTCAAATGCCCTTGGTCTCTTCAACTTCCAGACCTTGGCGAGCACCGCCCCCATCATCATAGAGATCGCAGTCTGCGGCGACGGTAGTGTGAAAGCCAGTGCCAGGATCATCATGTTCGGCAGATACTTGCGCCACGGCTCCCGCTTCCCTGACAGAAGGAAACGTCGTGCGATCACAACGAGGGCGGCAAGACTTGAGAACGCGATGGAGAAGTAGACGCTCGTCGGTGGAATGGGAGATGTAGGCTCGCTCGCGGCGAGGGCTACGGCTTTCCACGCGGCCACCGTCGGGCCCGGGAACTCGCAGTTACCGGCATCGTCGTCTGCTTCGTCTGCCGCTGAAACGATGATGCACGGATAGGCTCTGGCGAAGAGGACGAAGACTGCTGGGGCGACGAAAGTTGCTACAGATGTGCCAAGCAATTGTGCAGCGTATTGGGGCCTTGGAGGTGTGCGCAGGAGAAAGCCGACACGGAAATCACCAACGAGATCTGCAAAGACGAGACTCTGTCAGATGGCTTATTCCGTTGAAATATCGCGATAATGAAAAGATGCGCAACTCACCCACTGCTTGGCTCGCTCCTACGTTTGTGAGGCTGGCACCAAGCAAGTTCAGTCTCTGGATATCAGTTACACTGCCGGCAGCGGCTTTCGACGCGCTGCTGAGAACGACCTGAGAAACTTTGGAGATCGCGTTCAGCGGCGTTGTATCTACATCAGCCTATCAGTGAGCATGCTGTGGGCTCGTATATGAGAAAAGATCTCGTTGGGAAGCTTACCAGTGGCACCAGTCGCCTGAATAGCAACCAGTGACATGCAAAATGCCAGGATCAGTGCCAATATAGCTTCAAAAGGTGACATGTCGAACTGAAGCTGGAACACCACCCCGGCGATGATGGTCAGAGCGGCAAGGCCTGGAGCCCACATCCAAGCCTTGATGTCCTCCTGTGACGTGGGATGCGTCAATACATCACTCGCCTCCTTTTCCTCTGCCTCCTCTGAGGTGTTCTTGGTGCTGTTGTACGGCCAGGGCAGCACAGTGGCCAGGATCTTCTTTGACACCGGCGTGATGAAGCGTAAAACTGCCAGTGCAAGTTTCCAGAAGATCTGCCATTGGCAGGCTAGTTCTGTGGTTTTGAGAGCTGTAAGCTTGGAAAGGACATTCAGGAAGAAACGCGAATGGCCTCAAAGGGTTCACCATACCAACAAGTGCGACAGTCAGCGTACAGGCAACACCAGGCCATAGAAGCCAGTATCGTGGGCTTGGGTGGGTAGGGCTCGCATATGCGGTTGACATGGACCGATAGGACATGAAGTCGGACCATCCTCGACTGGAAGATACGTGCTCCCCGGACGCTATTCCGGCTGTGACTAGATAGGGACCGATGATACCCCTTGACAGCTCAGTTAGCATTGTTACATCTCGGAACGCCTCCTCGCGTGGGAAATGGAACCAGACCCTACCATGCAAGCATCGATCCAGCGAGGAAAGATATAGCGACGTTGAAGTCGACCAGCATTCCCGATCCCATCATGGCGGGTGACCATTCAAGGAACCAACCCCAGCTCTCTGCAGCCACGGCGAAGCCATGCATGGCACCGAGTCCTGATAGCCATGTGAAGACGTGCCAGTCCTAGAGCGAATGGTCAGAATGATGGCCAGATTGGACAGAAGGGACATGGGGGCCAACCCATAAGACGCCCAACGCATACTGCGACAGGATTCGAAGACTCATCGCCGCGGCAAAGGCGTACACGGTCCATTTCATCTTCCGGTCGGCCATCTTCGTACCGTCCGCCGCTGAGTGCATGTTTCTGATGGTGATGGCGGTCGCCATTGAAGATGGGAAAACCATGTTCAGTTCGCGAGCTACACGCTCGATGAAGAACTTGCGCACTGGATTACACGTTTGCCTCATTCAGCATCCGGACGAGTACGATGCCATGGGAGAGCAGAGCAAGTGCAGCTAAGGGCCATATAGGATGCGAAAAACCTACTTACATGGTACGACTGATAGTAGGCCGAAGTAGCCACCGACTGCCGTTATTGCGACGATCCGAAAGAAGTCTTCTGCAGGCGTCCGTAGAAGCCCCAACTGATACAGAGCTGGGATGGCGGAGATGAACACATTCGAAAGTCCACCTGAAGCGGTTGCCACCGTCTGGACTATGTTGTTCTCATGTATTCCAAGAGGAGCTTGCGAGCCGACAGTCCATCTCCTCAGGACCGCGAAGCCTACGATAGCCTGTCCCCATCAGGCGGAGCACGTATGTCAGCAACAGGACTTTCTCTTTCTCCCCTTGTGTAGGTACGTATCGACTTTCTCAAGGACCAGGTACTGACCCCTAGGATGTTGGCTGACGATGTCCATCCTACCCTGAGACCGAGGTAGATGTTCGAAGCGTTGACCAAGGCACCGCAGATACTCCCTGTGATAACAGCCCGGAAAGTCACAATGTTATGAGTTGCACCCTCGACTTGATCATACAATGGGACGAAAGGATCCGTGAAAGTCTCGGCTATGTCACCGTCGTTGCCAACGTAGGAGATTGCTGAATCAGCTTCGCTCGGGAAGGTTATTGTAGTAGATTCATCTGTAAGATGTGAAGACTCCGGATCCTGCGTCGACAAGGGTTGGTAAGCCATTGAGGCTATTCGGGACTCAAACCTCTCTGTGCTTCAGGTGCAGGGTAATGAAGACTGGGCAGAGAGAGAGGCCAAGGACAACGCACTCAAACGCAAAGGGCTCTACGTTTTCGGACACGGTATAACTAAAGCAGGGCATTCAAAGGTCGTCAGTAGCAAAAGATGAACAGGAGCTGCTTGGTATCCGTCCACGGTCCATCGTGCCTTGGTGCTGCATCTGGAACATGGAAAGCACCCACTCAATCGCACTGCCACTGGCGCAAGAGCATGCACACTTTGGAACTGTCCATAGAAAAGCCGCCTTTAGGATCAGATGACAATCTCAAGACCGCACTGACAATTCGCAATGACAGTATATCAGGGTCAAGCTGGTAGACACGAATGGAGTACTTTGCCGTTGGGAATTGTGTGTGTGTGTGAGGGAGAGAAGCAGTCGGAGCTGCAATGTCATATTGTAGGCGTTCCTGGGTGTGTGCGTAGTGAATGTTACAGGGGAGTGTCAGGGCGGGCGCAGGTGTGTCATGTCCCCGTTTTTAGCCCTCTCAGCTGTCAGCCCTCCTTTGGCGTCATCCCAGTAGAGGGAACCTTGGAGCCTGGAGGATCATTGTCAATCCATTTACGCAGGCTTCAAGCTGGCATGACTGCACCCAGAGAATTACAGAAGCACCATGGTGACTATGAGAAGAGGTGATGACTTGGACTGAGCAATCGCAGTGAGTATAGCGATCAGAGGGTCCGGCTGCTCAGTATTGTTGGCCACAAGCCTGGCAACCCAATAGCTTCCTCACGTCAAGGGTTTTTTTGCTTCGTTGTCGACGTCTACGTATACTTTGCGAAAACCTGGGGAAATAGAATCAACTACGCTTGTCAAAATATCACACAAAACTTGCAACACACAACGGTGATCATGGCCCCTTCGTTCTACAAGCTGGGCCAGCTGAAATGGTCAAAAGACGAAACGATCAAGTACGCTTCGATGCCGCCAGCGTCTTCGCCTACCCTGCAAACCAACAGCAGCAGAGGTTCGATGGAAGATGGCCCTGAGGTTGGACTTCTGGAGAAAGGCGACCAATCTCGAGCACAGCAATACCAGTCTAGATCAAAGCCGATCTGGAGCAATGGCTGGTTCATGGTGACTCACATTGCGCTGTTCTGCGTCTATGTCCTGGTTTTGTTCCTCGTCGCCTTTAGCAAGGGCAATGCCAGAGATTATGGAATGCCATACTGTTGGTCCCTCGAAACAGCCTCCTTCTCCTTTTTTTCTTTCTTTCTTTGGAGAGGGCATGCCGCTGATTCGTTTTCAATGCAGCCCCGGCTCGAGATGCTGTAACATATCAAGAAACCATTTTCACTATCGAGGACCACGTCAAAGAGTCACCATACACCGCAAAACCTGGGCCCAGCGTCGATAAAGCCTGGCACGATCTTTTGCAGTGTGAGTCCAAAAATTCATTTCTTCCTTGCCTGACGTACTATTCGTCAAAAATAATGACACGTTTTGCCGGGGTTTGGGACGAAATAGACGAGAACATCCTCATCGAGAAAGAGTACGTCGAACACTACCATAAACTGGACACCGCCGTCGAGATCCCCGAGGGCGGCATGTATCTGGGGACGCTCAACGTGTACCACGAGATCCATTGCCTCAAGAGGCTGTACCAGTACATGTACCAGGACTATTACTTTCCTGATATCACGGAGGCCGAGAGGGAATTCAACCGGCTGCACAACGGTAAGGAACCCTGTACACTGAAGAGTGCATGATAGATAGCATTGCAACTGGGCTGACTGTTGTGGGTGAATGTGTCTGCAGCGCACTGTATCGAGTTCCTTCGCCAATCCGCAATGTGCCACGGTGACATCGGCCTGATCCTGTACAGTTGGCACCCCAAGTCCAGGGCGCCGGCGGGAAATGCCACCTCCCACCAGTGCGTGAACTGGGACAACTTGATCGAGTTCACCTCGGACCGGTCCGTGGACATCATGAAGCCAGGTTGGCTGGTTCACCCGACAAAAGGTATACCTAGCTTGCTACGCTGGCATCGCCTCCTCCTCCTCCCTTCAATAAGTTTGATAAGTATGATACACTAATACTGTCGCCATGCTAGGTCCTGCGTTTCCGAATGGCGAAGGGGATAAAGTTGGTGCACCAGAGGAGCTGCGGAAGGGACATGAGCATGACCATTGAGGGATTCATGAAAGAAAACGTATCTGCAAATGGTTTCTAGAAACACGATCGAGGTGTAAGAGTTATTTAGCTATGAGAAATCTAACAAATAGTAGTACCCCTACTAGCCTTGTTCCCTCGACCCGATTGACCCCTATCACCTTACTTGCTTACCAGTACGTAGATAGATGGAGAATTATGATATTCAATCTCAATTGCATTCCACATCTGCCATCCCAATTGTGCCATCTTTCGAGTCTTGATCCTATCCAAAAACCCAAGAGGATCGGCATTTACGAGCCGACTTTGATATACCATGGACGTTGCGACCTGAATCTCGCAGAGCTCGCAGACGACACAAAATCCGGAAACCACTGGATATAATTCTCAGTCAAACCGCACCGGGTACGAAGTCACAACACCAGGGGAAGAAGAAGAAGAACGTACCGGAGTCCCGAACCCGCTCGCCGAGTCCCAACCTTCCAGAGCCGGAAACCCCTCCGTGTCGCATCCCTTGGTAGAACCATGCAAGACATCTCGAAAGGCGCGGTGACCACCCGCGTACAGCCACGGGTTCAAGAAGCCCATGGGAGGCTTTCCCTCAGCCAGTAAAGCGTCGTTGACCAGCGCGACCACGGCGCCGAAAATAGGTGCGGACGCGCTGGTGCCATCGAAGGCCTTCACGGTTCCGTTCCAGATGGTCACGATGCGATATCCCATGGCCGCCACATCAGGGTACGCCCGGCCATGGGGATTGTACAGCCCGTCGTAGCGGCCATTCAGGCGCTCAAGGTACGAGTCCACCTCTTTACCCTGATAGACCGGCCGAGGGAAGTACTCGCTGAAGCCGCCACCGCTGACGAAGCCGTTCTGGTCGTTGTACGCCACGATCTGGGGGTTGATGTTCCTGGTCGCCGCGACGGATGTACCCCAGGGACAGGCGTCGGGAAACCGAGCAACGAATCGTGGAGATGATGATCCGTCCGCGGCGCGAACGTGACACTGCTCCGGGTCGCCCACGCCCCAGTCGCCGGCACCGAAGATGACAGTGACGCCCCTTGCGCCGAGCTGAGCAAACCCATTGCACACCCTCTTTGCATAGGATGGCGGCACAGTGTACTCCGTGTCGGCGTAGGAAGTGCTGACGACGTTGGGAAGCTCGGGCTGGGCCAGCACGTACTGTAGCCAGGTCAGGTACGGCTCGTTCGTGTTTTCGGGTAGCGCATCGTCAGGGAGGTACGGCGGCAGTTCACCGCCGGTGCTGTATGTGATGAGAGGCGTTGGGTATCCGATCCCCAGCATGGCCTGCGCGTCCAGATTGCCCTCGCGACCCTGGCCCTTGGCCAGCTGGGCCTGGGTCGCGGGTGACTGTTGGTTCACGGCCCCTGCGATCTCGTGGATCTTGAACGTCTCTGCGCCTGGGACTGCATCAGGTCGGAACGTCTGGAGGTACAGCTTCGCATCGGAGCGGTTGTTGAACTCGCCCCAGTAGTTGACCACGGCCATGCTGTTGTTTGATGCTGATTTCGTCTCATAGTCGAGAGTACCGTAAAGTGTGCGCAGGCAGAGTGATGTCACGGCTGATACGTTGCAAGCCCTCTCCGGTGTGAGACCGGGTGGTGGATTCGCGAGGTCAATGTCAGGAGCAAACTCGTCGATGGCGCGTGGGAGATCTCGAGCCCAGCCAACACGTCGGACTGGAGTAATACTTCTGTCGTACTTATTATCTTCATGTGCCTCCATCTCCCGAGAACCCACATTCCTCGTGAGGAACGAAGTGGTAGGATGTATCATATCGATATAGTCGCCTAAGTGAAAAGGGATCGACCATTCCTCCGTGCGAATGATTCGATCGTCGCCGCGTTCATAAACATGGTACTCGGTCCCCAGAAGACGTTCTATCGTCCGGATGGGTAGGTCGGGAACAGTGACCCAGTCTTGAGCTGGGCTATAGTTGATCTGGTGCTCGGACACCTTCTCGCTGAGGAGCCAAGCCTGCACGGCTTCCACAGTCTTGTTCGCTGGTCGTATCAGGCTGTTGACTTGCTCGGCCGACAAATGCTGCCGGAATCGCGCGTTGGAGGGATCTGAGATTTGCAAAAGTACGCTTTCGAGCAGCCCAGGACTCTCTGGTATCAGCCCAATGTGAAGTTTGGTGCGGTGGCTGTCCGGTGCACGTTGCCCCTTGATCCAGCCTCTAGGCGAAACATGACGTTCTTTCAGGACCTGGGCTGAGAGAACACAATGAATCAAAGCCAGAAGCGGTAGAACCCTGGAAATCGACGGCATGATTGACGTCACAATGGTTATGAGATACAAGGCAACTATTGATGGTTGAAGGCCATAGAATCCTCCACAACCACCAAGTGATAATTTCCAATGTGCCTGTAAGATGTGCGACTCCTTCACGGTACACCAAGAGACATGGCCCCTCACTACATCACTCCGCCTTCAAGGTAAAGTGCAGCCAGTGCAGTTTGGACTCAACTACGGAGAACTTAGAAGGACTGAGGTAAGTGTGGAGAACAATGAGGGCTGTCCATGATCCATGCCATGTACAAGCGATCTCTTCCATCACACTCAACGAAACCGACCTCAGGATGAATGGATGAGAAGAATGACAACCAAAAGCTTTGGTATACTCGCTGCCGCGGAATGGGCGGGTGGGTGGCTGTGAATGACCATGCAATGACAGATGACGGACCTATGTGGTAGGGTACCAGACGAACCAATCAGCAACCAGGAAAACGCCACTAATGGCCGTATCCGGTAATTGTGACCATGACTGCAATCCCCACATCATCCACCATTTTGATCTGTGTCATGCAGTTTTATACCAACTTGAAGTAGTCACATAGCAATGGTCGTAGTGCGTTTCGGTGCAAGGGATGGTGGCTGTAAGGGATAGGATTGCGTCCAAGATCACTGCGAACTGTGGCCTGCCCAGAAACTGTTGGCGATAGCTCTGGTGGGTAGCCCTACTGACCACCCCTTGCCACCATCGTCTTGTTGTTTCCGAGTGTTGTGCGGCGTACTGAACATTCACGAAGAGGTTGACAGTAAACTATCAGAAGAGCCCCTCGAGAAAAGACATAGAAACGAAAAGCAGAAAAAGCTACCCTCATTCAGAACTGGCCATGTTCTTCAAGAAGAAGGCGCCGTCTTTTCTATTCCGCGAGAAAGACGCTCCAGCGGCAGCACCGCCACACGAAGACGACGATACTGAAGCGCCTGCAAAGACTTCCGAGGAGGGCTGCGCGAGCGAAGATTCGTTCCTGAGCGAGGCCGAGATTCGTCGCCTACGCAAACGAAAATGGGCACCGAGATGGTGGCTTTTGTTGTTTTTTGTTGCGCATCTGTGTGTTGCGGCAGTATACGCGTGGACCATCGTCGACCTCAAGGCTGAGGTTCGCAGGCTGCGAAGATCCGGCCCTGGGCTGGCTGTGTGTAAGTCGAAACAAATGGATGCGGATGCTGGATGTAGTGATTGAGATGAATCTTTTCCTCTTTTGTGTTGGCTTGCAAACAATGAACATGAATTCTGATGCTAATTTGCCCCAGCACCGGCAAACGAAGCTATCGAGTATGAGCTGCACACCTTCACCCTGAACGACATGGAGACGGGGCCGTTCTCTGGCCCGCCGCGAGACGAAGTCAACCAGAACTGGCATGACCTTATCAACGGTACGTCCACGGGGCTGGGTTCACGAAGACATTGTTGTTGCAGAGGAGAATAGCTGACGCGTGATAGCGGAAAACATCATCATCCCGAGAGAATACATGGAGGCATATGGCCGGACGGATTTCGGTGTCGCTGTCCCCGGGACCGAGGACTTTATTGGCACGCTGAACGTGTATCACGAGCTCCACTGTATTGTAAGTACAATCGGAGGCAGAACACAAAACTGCGGTTCAGAGAATGGATACTCACGTGGGACCTTTTTCTTTCCCTTTTAGAAACGTGTCTACCAGTATACGTACCCAGAGTACTACGCCAAAGACCAGACTCCCGCCCAAGCCCACGCCGATCGCATGCACAAAGGTGAGCAGGCCCCAGAAGAAGAGTTTTGGCGAGAAACTTCACTCACTTGTACTTTTCTTTTCGTACTAATGGCCACCTATCTTCCGTCAGACCATTGCTTGGACTTCCTTCGACAAGCCGCCATGTGCCACGCTGACGTCGGTGTCATGACGTTCCAATGGTCAGATACAAGCCAGGTTCCAATTGCCAACTCGACACTTCATCAGTGCGCGAACTGGAAGAAGGTGGACGACTGGACAAAGGCCCGCACCGTAGATATGATGAAGCCGGGGTGGTTGATACACCCGAGCAAAGGTAAGCCACGCTTTCCTCTTCGGTAAGGAAAGCCGTCATGAGTATTCCGTTGTGTATTGACAGATTCTTCAGGACCAGCTTATGGACCAACTACTGGGCATTCTCATTGAGTTGCATTCAGACAGAATGATGAACGTAGTAGGAAAGACAGATTAGCCAGAAGGAAGTGGTTTTCTTTCTCTTTCGTTTTCTTTTGTGACTTAGCATGTATTGAAGATGAAGAATAACTTTCTTGACATGAATACTGGTAGAGTGAAATGATATGTTCAGTGACTACAGCCCCCAACCTCCGTCTGAATTGGTAAAATGACAGCGGTTCCATGTGAGACTGTGGTCTTCAATGTACTGGACATATGTTGCAAACATGGCGTATTGAATGTATTTCCACCTCGGTGCAGCAGGTTCAAGAGTCGAGAATAATTATCATTCTTCATCATTTCATACGAGTCCTCCTTACTCCTCAGACCCCATCAATGTACCAAGGACGCTGATATCTGAATCTATTCACAGCAGCGAGCTTTCTCAAATTCGGAAACCACTACGTCGTCATCGTCTGTCAGTGAAAATGAACTTTCACCAAGCAAAGAAGGAACTCGTAGACAGAGCATGACAACTTACCGGCACGCCCAGACCAGTCGCCGCATCCCATCCCTTCGTGGCCGGGAACCCTTCGGTGCCGCATCCTCTGTTCGATCCCACCGTCACGTCTCGGAACCCGGACTGTGCCGCAGTCCTGTACAGCCAGGGGTTCAGGAAGCCCAGCGGAGGCCGCTTGCTGGCGATAAGGTCATCGTTGACCAGGGATATGATGGCCGCGAACACAGGCGCCGAGGCACTGGTACCGTCCGTCAGATGAGACACCCCGTTCCAGACCGTGAGATGGTGGTACGAATGCGCTGAGACATCGGGGATTCCACGTCCCTGAGGGTTGTAAAGGTCCTTGTGAGTGTCGTTGAGACTTTTCACGTAGGCCTCCACGGCAGCATCTTGGTATCTTGGACGAGGGAAATGCTCGCTGAAGCCACCGCCTGTATATTCCCACCCACCACAAAGATCAGCGACAAACCCTTCTCGCTCGGTGTCATTTTAGTCGCTTTGTTACTAACCTGTGACGTATTTCGACCGCACGTCGAAGCCTGCCATGACGGGGTTGAAATGCCTCGTACCGCCTACTGCAGTCACGTAAGGACACGACGCCGGGAACGTGGGCATAAACTTGGGTTTCTTCTTCCCATCATTGCTGTAGCAGCCATCTGTCTTCCCGACGCCATCGTCCCCCGAGGCGACAATGACGCTCACGCCTCGCAGGCCCAACTGCGCGAACCCTTCACACACTCTCCTCGCGTAGCTGAGGGGCACCGTCTGCTCCTCATCGGCGTAGGAAATGGATATCACCTGAGGCAGGTCATCCTGATCCAGCACGTACTGCAACCACTCGATGTACGGCTCGTTGTTGTTGTGCACCTTGTTGATACTGGCCTGGAAGGGCGGTCTGCCGCCAACGTTCCACGCCACCAGCGGCGTTGGCCACCCGACGCCTATGAGCGTCTCTACATCCAGCGCCCCTTCGCGGCCCATGCCTCGTTCCAGCTGCTCCTCAGTGTTGGGCGTCTGTTGGTCTTCCGCGCCAGCCACGAGGATCGTCTCGAAGGCGTTGGCTGCGCCGGCTTCGAAGGCGTCCGGGCGGTGCACGCTGAGGTATTGGGCTACGTCAGACCGGTTGTTATTGTTGCCGAGGAAGTTCACCACGCCGAGCTTGTTCTTGTCCATAGATCGGGGCTTGTAGTCGTACGTGCCGTACATGACTCTGAGACACGTGGCCGAGACCACAAGACGGTTGCACGCCGCCTCGATCGAGTAGTTACCGTTGAGGTCCTCGAGCTGGGGCACGTCCAGGTGGCCTCGCTCCAGACGGTCCTCTTCGACGAGTTCGTCGTACGTCGGTATTCTTCCCTCCGCTTCCCAGTCTGGAGGTGGCACGCCGCCGTATCTGTCTTGCGGCACCGCGCGGAGAAACGTATTGGTCGGCTGAATGACCTCGATGTGCTCTTCCAGGTTGCGCGGCAGGGACCATTCGAGCGTGCGGATGAGTACGTCGCCGTGCTGCTCGTGGGTGAACTCATGGTATCTGGCGTGCAGCAGGCTTTCGACCTTCCTGACGGGCACGGACGCGCTGAGCCAGCTTCGACTCTTGGTCAGGGTGTAGTCCAGGATGCCGTTCTCGCGAAGCCAGTTCTGAGTCTGCTCGATGGATTCTGACCACGGCTCAACTATCCTCGACGCTTCTGCGGCTGATAAATGCCGGCCATATTGGCGATGTGCAGGGTCAGATACTATCAGACGGAATAGGAAAAGGGTTCAGTTAGCTGTGATTGCTTACAAGCAGTACAGATGGGATTTTTTGGCTCATGCCGAACGAACCTTGATACAGCCTTCGTTCCAGTTCCTCAGTACCTTTGTGTCGCAGCGCGATCTTCAAGTGGACAACGGTGCTATCCGCAGCGCGAGGGCCTCGTTTCCATCGGAGAGGCTGGTTCACGGCATCAACAACGCGGGAGGAGGGCAGCGCTTCAGCGAAGCCCAAGCCTAGTATGAGAATCGCACAGAGATACGTCTTGAGGTCAGTCATGATGATGATCGCAAAAGTCCAGCCAGTCAGTATGAGCTGCCATGCAAGATGTACGGAGTGTTTTGCACGATCTACCCTAGGCACCTAAGCTATGTCGACGATCGCAAAACAAGAGACTCTGGCCATGCACAGCACCACAGCTACCAACGGGGTTGGACTCAAGCCCATCTCCAGGCTGGATGGAACACGCATACGCAAATCAGCGTGCCATTGTTTCGCCGATAGCTCACTCAATTTCCAAATCTTCAGCTTCACAGACGTTATTTCCCATGGTAGGCAGGTCAAGGAACCCCCGCAGAAGTGTCATGTTGTTGAGGCTGTCACCATCATCATAATTGACATTGCAGCGCGAGAATCCACTTTGGTCAATCAAGCGGCACAGTCACCCGAGTAGATCACAAGTCATTTGTAGGATCGACAGAGTTTACTTACTACTGTACGTGCCGTACGTACTATACTATTTATTACATGCGAAGCTTTACACACATCTCGGCAAGGTGCTTTAAACACACTCCTCCTCTGCGCCCTCTCTTGAACCGACAGCGCCTAATGCACGATGAATCTTACCAACGCTAGGTAAAGCTTGACATTGACGACAATGTCACGTTCTCGGAAGTAAATACTAGCCGCTCATGGTGGCGCAAAGTTGAGAGGACCGAGAAGGTTGGGGTGTCGCAAGTAAAAGCAAAAGGGGGGGTGGGGGATGGGTGTGCTTGCATACAGTAGTACTAGGTACCGGTAATTAGTACATCCATGTTCCCAGGCTGACGATACATACTGTCATTGTCACTATGATGTTTCGCCAGTCATCCTGCTGTCTTTCACTAGGCAAATCAAATGCGTGGAATCGTGAGCAGAGCATGCTTCGCGTGTGCCAGCGAGCTCTTACATGATAGTATCCAGGCGCGGATGGGGGCGTGGGCATACCCTCCCTCCGAGGTGTCCCTTGTCAATCATAGTAAGTAACGGCAATGATGGCAACAGGGCTGGCCAACTAGGATACTTTTGCAGCAGCCGAGAATTTGAAGCCTCTTTGAATACAGTAGGTGTAGTACAGATCATCTTCTTGTCTTGAGACGAGCATAGTTGTCTACCCGTACGTTGTCAAGCTCTCCAAGTGAATTGACCCCGTTGAGAACCCTCCAGATTGTGCCCGCGACTCTTCCATGAGAAGAGGAAGCAAGCCAAAATTCTGATACGGAACATTTCTCTGGCTGGGAAATCGAGAAAGCGCTGCTGAACCCAATCCCCTACTTCTACCACATCATCAACACCCCCCCCATCCAACAGACATGATGTCTTCACTCGGGGTCAGCCATCTCCTCTGCCTCCTCGTCTCTCTGCTGCCTCTTCTCGCCTCCTCGGAACCCGTGCAGTACTGCCGCTTCGGCACCCCAGAGAGACCCAACCAGGATGTAGACTTCTGTCTCGGTCTGGTCACCCATCTCAACACCTCTACCAGCGCGCACAACGTCTACCTCACCTTCACGCACACCCGTCGCCATTCCTCGGCTCTGGGCTGGACCGCCGTCGGGGTCGGGGACGAGATGAAGGGGTCGCTCATGTTCATCGTGTACGGCGACCCTCTGGCAGCGGAAGAAGAGCCCATAGTCTCCGTCCGCTCGGTCTCGGGCCACCACCAGCCCGAGCTGTTGAGGCAGGCTGACATGGGCGGCGGTGACCTGCGGGTCCTCAGTGCCGAGTGGCGGCGCGAGGAAAAGGACGTCGTCGGGACGGTCACGGCGGTAGTGTCCATTGTCTGCTACTCGTGCACGCTCTGGCCAGCCACGAAGCTCTCTGCGACTGCAGCTTCGCAGCCCTGGATCTGGGCTTGGAATAAAGGCCAGGAGTTCGACATGTACGACTACGACGCCCATCTGCGCATGCACGCTCACCACGCCGGCAAGGGCGGCTGGGGTCGTTTCTACGTGGACATGGCCAGGGCAGAGAGCCATGCGCCCCAGCTGCCCTCGATGCCCGCGATTCGAAAGGGCATCGCTGCGGTGGGAGCTTCGGAAAGTCCCAATCTCTTCGCTTCCGGCGGTTTCGAGGGCTGGATCACGCAGTCTCCCGACCTGCGTGTGCACGGATTCCTCATGGTGCTGGCCTTTGTGGCGCTGTTCCCGGCAGGGGTCGTTGCCATGCGCTCAGGTTCATCAAGGTCCTTCAAGTATCACTGGATCATCCAGGCAGTCGCGTCTGCGTCGATGATGGGCGGTGTGGCGGCCGGATGGACGCTGTCGCACCACATCAATACGACCCATCAGATCCTGGGACTCAGCATCGCCGGTGCCTTGTTCCTGCAAGCCTTGCTCGGCTGGAAACACCACGTTGACTTTGTGCGCATCCGACGCCGGACCTGGATCTCCTACGCTCACCTGTGGACGGGGCGCTCTCTGATGGCAGCCGGCTTCGTCAACATTGTTCTGGGCCTCCTGCTGCGCGGCTACTCGCAGATCTGGACGGCAGCCGTCGGGTTCTTCCTTGGCATGGAGGCCCTGCTTCTGACATACTGGGTTTGGCGTCAGCAGCGGCCGCAGCAACGTCGCCGCAGCGCAGCGAGGTATGAGAGTCTGGAGAACGAGCCGGATGGCGCTGGCAAAGAGTGGGCACAGGGCGGGGAGGACTGCTTTGCCTTGGCCAGCGAAGACGAGGAAGACGAGGATGACGAGGAGGACAGCGATCGTGGCAGCGACGCGCAGACATCTAGGCCAAGCCACATGTCTAGGGAAACGAGTCGCCCGCTCGTGTGAGGGCTGAAGAAGACTTGGGACCTGGGCTGTCGAATAATAAGATGTTCCTATACAGCATTCCCGTACAAGAGGCTTGTCTGAAGGCGGCATTTCATCAGTGTTCTTATGTGATTGGGAACTAAGGAGGGACAGATTATCCTGAACTTCAATAGGGTTATGTACTGCTATGTAGATTCAGTAGCATCAAAAATTGAGACCTTCCAAAGCACTCAAGAGATTCTACGGAGGAAGCAAAATCTCGAGATTGTGTCTTCTAAGACATACTCGTGTACGCACAGTCTACCCTACTAGGTACTTTTCGAGCACAATGAACAAGTCGATCACTGCTCATTGCATCCAAGAGCCAACTCATGGCAACTCTGCAGACATTTATAATGAAAGGAATGGCCACAACACAACAACGGTGCCCAGCGCAGATTGCTCACTCCATTCTTTTGCGGGATGAGGCCCAGAAACAGGATCCAGGCGTGCAATTGAGGAGTTAACCCTAACCCTATCTTACACCACACGTGTTAGATGGCTTTGAACCATTCAGCAAGCCTGGGGGTGGTCGCACCGTACACACGCGAGATGTGCGATGCTATACGACTCAAAGTTGAGGCGGAAGGAATTCGCTTGGTTGAGAGAATGGTCTAAGTTGCAAAGGCAAATACTATTTGTGGCAGATATCGGGGTTTGAATGAGAAAATTGTTCCTGAAGCAATCGACTTATCAAAGAGCCAAGAGAGACTAATTACTACTTCCTTCTCGATAGACCAAGCCCAGCAAGAGATCGCCAGCATTGTTGAAAATAGGGTCGCTTATATCAAATGTTCCGCCTCCCGGAAAGATGAACTGTTTCTGGCCGTTCAGACCATTGTTGATCTGTTGGGTGAAATCATTGTTAATGGGCATCCTGTTCTCAATGGTGCCCAACAGTATCGCCTCATAGGCTTCCCAATTCTTCCTCTGCTCTTCGGTCTGGCTACTACCAGTACCTCTAGTGAGACGGCCCTTTTCAGTAATGGTTGCTGTGAGAGCCGGTTTGTCACTTCTTCTTGGCAGAAAAGTAGACGATAGTCTTCCCTCGGTACTGACGGACGCTAGTTGGATGGGGTACGTCCAGCGGAAGATCGATGTGGCATCAAACACGTACTGAACCGAGTGGTTGCTCCACTTGGTGATAACCTTTAGGCACTGTTCGATATCGAAATTGCCAGTTCCTGGACAGGGCTTGAGGCATGTCTCCATGACGCACGATATGTTGGCTTGGACTGAGTAGCCACAGTCCCTACCATTCTCGGTCCAAGGGATCTCGTAATGCTGGCTGTTAGAGGTTGATTGTAGCAGCCATTGATTCGTGCTCTGTGCGACCCAATCTCCATGTACCCAGTTGCCCAGGAATTGTTCGGTTCTCACTCGGTCTAAACGTACTTCGGCATCCCATGTTTGCCTTTTCGCCAGCTGATCGGCATAACCAGTGCATGACACGTGAATGGGGCGCACAAGCTCTCCAACAAACTCTTTGAGAAAGATGGTACTCGACATTGCCATGGTTCCACCGATGGTCCCGTAGAACCAGTTGCCGCTCCACTGAAGGTCATGTTGTGGTAGCGGTCGGGGATCTTTGTTTCCAGGAATTCCGCACATCTCGGTGAAGAGGAAAGCGTTGTAGGGATCTTTGGGATCCCCCGTGGATGTCGCATTGGGCTTGTTCGCAATGGTCTGGAATTGAACATTGATCGGAGGGAACGACGGTGGGATGCTGCCAATCTTGTCTAGAAGGTCTGTTCTAGACTCGTTGTTGTTGACATCAAGCTTGACAGAGTATCCGAGGATGTTGTGAGATTTCCCTGCCTCTGCCGACTTCAACGATGTCAACCATGTATCGACAAATTTTCCCATTTGCGTTTTGGCATCCAACAGGGCTGCCTTGTCGTTCATATTGGGGAACTCGGCCCTTGTCCAGTTGAACTCCATCAGGTTTGCAGTACCAAAGACGATGACCAACTGGTCGACACTGTATGAGCCAGGCTTCATGACAATGCTCTTGAGGTCAGCCGGCATCTGCTCACACTTCTGCAACGCAAACTGGACGAAGAAGGAAAGCACCCAGCCCTCAGCCGAAATGTTCTGCAACTTGTTGACGCGCCTGTTTGCTGGATCGGGGCCAAACCAGCTGTATGTTGCGCCCTTTCGGAATTTGATAGTGTAGATTGCCTGGTCCGCTTTATCGGCGTCAATGAGCTCAAGGGTTGGCGGCTCAATCTTTCCGACAAGCGCATAATCAGGCTCTTTCTCATCTTCCCCAATGATGGCCTTGAAATTGGCCATCTCTGGGTGGTCGATGGAGAAATAACGCTTGAGCGACTGGTTGATGTTGGCCTGCGACAGAGCAATGACTTGGTCATAGCCCTGGAGGGTCAAGCCCATTCGAGACGTGTTGTCTTTCTTTGCGTCACCCATGGTGTTGGAAGCTTCTCCGAGGCAAGGATTTTGTCTGGAAAGATGTATACTATCTGTAGAATAAAATTCATGCTCTTCGAAGGAAATGCGGTCTTGACCATCTAAATTTAAGCTTCTCTATCTCCATCCCTCGACGTTGCTCCCCCGCAGGTTGCTTCATAGACCCCGCTGCACCACTTCGGCCGATAGGCTCGAACTTACACACACACTGGCCAAGTCTAGATGCACCTAAGCGCCCGGCATGGATGTGATTGAGAGACAGCCTTACCCCATTCAGACTGGCTATCGGGGCATCAGCTAGCCAGAAAACCATATTCTAACGTGACCTTGTGCCGCCCGCTATGGCCCTTTCCACTAGTGCGCCGTTGAGGCTTGTCCCGCTGACGGAGATAGGAGGACTTCGTTCCGGGGCTGAAGACATGGCTTTGGATTATCGAAATCTATTGCCTCGGCATAAACGCTACCTAAGGTCTAGAAGCCGAGATCGTACGACATTCACAGCATGGCTTGTGAATAATTCCATGATGTGAGACATTCACAAACTCCCAACATCTCGAATGTCTCCTCAGGCTCCTCTATTGCAATAAACCAAAATGCCCCATCGAATCGCTCACATGGTTTTCCTCATTCCGAGAATGTATCCTGCCTGTATAAAAGGTTCACAGCTCTGGCAAAACAAGAGCGCGTACTCCGTAGTTCGCAATCTCACCAGCAAACACTACTTTTCATCTAAGAGATGTCGAATAGTTCACCCCAGTTTGGTGTGGTAGAAAGCCAGGATGGGCATCTCATGGTCTTCACAACGGATGACCACGGACATCTTAATCTTGTTTCCAAGGGAGATGATGGGAAAAGCAGTATTGTTGACCTTTCTCAAAACTTTGGGTTTACACAGCAGCAGTCTGTAGGCATGCTCGCGGTCTCTCAGAATCTGGATGGCACTATCCATATGGTCTTTGCAGTACAGGAGTCTGGCAAAGCTGACCAGCTTTTCGTTCTGCGTCCTATGCCTCCGCAGATGAAGGACTGGTCGGAGTTGTCAGGACAAGGCCAGTTCTACACTGGCCCGCAATGGGACATCAACGTCAGAGAGATCCTTCTTGTAAGTTCCAGTCGTTGACCTCCGGTCGGTTCGAGACGCTTACAAGAGAAGGGGTCCAGCAATGATGGTTCTGGCCCAACCAAGGATTATCCTCAGATTCACTTGGTCTTCAAAGAGCGCCAGCTCTCTACCGAAAACATTTGGATCTTGTGCGTTGATTCTGACAAGAAATCGTGGTCAAACCCTTACAAGTTCCAACTACCTGTAAACCCAGAGTTTATCATGTCTAAATGTATTGGCAATCTCTCCATCTATCGCGGCATGTTCGTCCTCTATCGGGAGAGCTCGCAGACTGGAGGGAAGATCTCAATGCGTTTCGTTGGACTTGATCCCGAGGAGCCGACACCGATCCTTCACAGCATCGATCAGCTTGTTCCCGACGGCGCTCGCAGACTAGCTACGTTTGACAATAGTGACGGTCTCTCGGACCTGCTGATCGCAGGGAAACAGCTTTCCTGGCTCAGTGCAGACTCCTGCATCAAGGGACGCCGACAGGCGACTGTTATCAGCGATTCCAGCGCATATGCGGATTGCACACAGCTCGAAATTGCCCAGGCCACATCGACTATCACAGTGTGGTCTTTGGCAGCGTCGACAACGCTCTCGTCGCAGCAATTCGGCATTTCTCCTACCGCCACAGCACCACTCAAGATGACTGAACCTATACCCCAAGAAGTGCCGGACCAGAACATCGACCAGTTTTCAGTCATATCAAGCTCGAAATTCGACCAGAAGCCCGGTATCATTACCCGTGGTGCTGTACTGAACGTACTGCGCATGGCTCAGGCATTAGCCCATGCTCCAGAGATTTCTGCGGCAAGGGAACAGTACATCGGGCATTTTGAGAATTTCATCCAACTTCATGACCAGCTGGAGACAGAACTCGGACTTGTGGAGGCAGCGTACACGACTGCTAATGGGAAGCTTACCGAGACATATAGTACACTGGACAAGCACTTGACAGATGCCAAGATAGCCTCGACGGCAGGCTCCGCTGCATCCATCATAGGCGTCCTTCTCCTTTTCACGCCCGCCGCCCCGTTGGGAGTAGGGTTGACGATTGGAGGAGCAGTCACAACCGTGGGCTCGTCTGTTGCGCAGTCCTTCTTCTTGGAGCCCGAAGCGACTGAAGCCTTCACAACAGCTATTGGTAGCTACAACACCTCGTCCAAGGGCTTGGAAGACCTACTTCACAAGATCGAAGATGTCAAGGCGAAGTTGCTCGACTCTCTTTCCACCTTTCTAACCTTGGTCCACACTTACCCGTTCCCGAACCCTGGGCCCGATGCTCACTTCAAGCTACCTGAACATCCCGGAGCCTCGCCACCCGATCCGCCACATTTTCCGAACCAGTTTAGCAACATTGCATCCAAGACACTTGCTCTCAGTGCTGCTGGAGGGAAGTCGTTGTCTACTCTGGCTACAAAGGGGGGTTCTGAGCTAGCTGAGCTTTTAGGTAAGTTAAGTCCACCGCTGAAGGTCGTGTCAAGGTTCACCGTTCTTAACATGATCGTGCTGTAGCAAAGACAGGACTAAAAGGGAGTGCTGAGGTAGCTGAATTACTAGGTACGTTTCTTAAGCAGCCAATTGAGACCTTGACCCATCATTGCTAAATATATCCCTTTACACAGCTAAGCAAGGCGGTAAAGTGCTCTCAAAGACTTTGCCAATGCTAGGGAAGGCTATTCCCGTGCTCAGCATCGCTGTCGACACGTTTTCCATCGTGAGCACCTGGACGACCAGCAACGAAACATTGGGGAAGATCACCAATCTCAAGGGTGATCTTTTGGCAAATATTGAAGCATTTCGCAAAGCGGTGAAAACCTATCGAGATGGCCTCGAAGGTCAGATTGGCGACGCTACACTGCGAGCGAACCTAATCAAGCTTCTCAAACTGCGCAAACCTGACCGTCCACCACTCAGCCCCGAAGTGTCTTGTCAGATGCGCCGCACGATGGAAGGCATGATGAACGTTGGCTTTCTGATGTTCATCAGCTTGATCGGTAATGGCAGCAAGGAAGAGCCCGAGCAAAGGCCGGCAAAGACTACCGAGGTCAGCATCGAAGAAGACAGCCCTCTAGAGTACACCGAGCCCGGCACCGAAGACAACCTTCCAAATGACCCTGGCGACAAACCCCCTGGCGACACATACGCAGCTGAGCTGTTTGTCGAGGCGGACTTGATGAAGCTTGGCGCAATGCCCATGTGCGCACCGGTTGTCGACTCTGTTTTTGACAAATACGAAGATTACGAGTCTTCAAAGGATGACGAAGTAAGTAGTCAACCGGAGCAAAAGTTGTACAAACTGAAGAAGCTGATATCCCCCCCCCCTAGAAGCAGGGACCATTGCATTCAGTTTTTTTTTTATATCCTGTCGGTACTGCAGCCTTCAGAAGGAGATGCACGCCGGTAGAGTTCGGTGGGAAAAAAGTATACAATGTTAGTGGGTCTTCGACAGACAATCGCGCAAGCACATGGGTAGGATTTTGGTCGTATATGATGTGGGCGAATTCGCGAAATTGGTGTGTTAAGCTTTGCAAAATCGACGTGAATGAAGGTATGTTGGCGAGAGACGGACATTCCTGGCGACCATACATCCTACGCGGTGGACATATGGAGTATGCTCAAGGTGCACCTTCAGACTGGCAGTATATCCTGCCAATCTGCCCGCATCATAACAAAATCAAGGTCTTTGACCGCCAGCCGGCCGGTCATGGCAATTGGATGGTCACTAAACGAGGTTCATGGGCGATCCAAATTCCAAAGCGGTAATATCTTGCTAGGTTAGTGTTTTGTGTAATGAATGCTTCTAAATTATTTTCTCTGACCTTGTAGACATAATCATCCTTTATACCTGTTAGTCCAGAGAACATTTGGCAGACTCATGTCTTGTATCAATCCGAATCAGAACCGTCGCTGCTAATGGATAATCCGCTGCCGATGCTTCTCGTGCTTCTCGTCCTTGTGTTTCTGGCGAACTTGGCACGGCCGGGGGGAGGGGGGTGTATTCTCCACACACTATTCACATAGTAGACCACAGCGGACTTTATTGAAGTTTGTTTGTTCACGGTGATAGCGGGCTGCCAACTGTCGCTCAATGTACATAGAGTAGAACAGCCCTAAGGAAAACTAGCCAGAGTTTAGTCCGGGATGCTTGTCACGTAGGAACTAGTATTCGCATCACGACTTAGTGCGAACAATCCTTCCGCGGCTGGTAGTGGTAGTCCCATTCGATCCTCCTCTACCGCACGGAGTAGGGAACCCCCCACAAACTGTTCACGACGTACCTAGTGATTACTGGTGGCACCAGCGGATTGAACCGTCTTGGCTATGATCTGGCGTTGGTGTGGTGGATCACGACAACTGGTTGGCTGCCAGGGCCCCCCTATCAGTTCAGTCTCGAAGGGGCAATTCGCAAGACGTCAGCTCGATCTGGTAAGCAGACACGGACTTTTGTTCTGGCCCGGAGCACAACAGCATTGATCGTGTCTCGTAGGAGGAGACTATGTACGCAAAGCAAGCCTTGCGATTGGTACTGCTACGTTGCACAGCCAAACTCGCCAGCCGCCAAAGTTACTACTGGTAGTACTCGGTTCCTCTTCTCTTTCGCCCTCTTGCTCGCTCGCTCGGGTTTCCCGATCTGGGCAGATACCTTGCATGTTCTCTTCCGTATTTATGCCCATGCCCTCTAGCAGGACTCTGCTCCACTCTTCCACCCTAGGAAGACGATGACGAGGTCGATGAGAATGTCAAGAGATATAATACCGCAGCTGACATTTCAGCTCGTCTGTAGGGTTGCACTCCTGCACTTCGAGCTAGCTCGTTCATGAGCGACCAAGTCTCCGGTGCCTATGCCAAGTGTCCTCGGTTAATATCTTTTCTGTTACACTGCATGCGATGCGCATATCTTGCGTCAAGACGAAGTGAGTGAATCTATGTGGGGGTGGGGGAGGGGAGTGGAGGTTAAATCATACCCGATGCTGGAATGATGCACGTTCTCTCTGTAAGAACTCAGCGGCGTCACCTCCGGAGAGGATGTCCATGATGCGTTGCGCGAGATCTCCGCCTCCCGACGGAGCTGGATACTCGTCTCCCGTCTGCTCGGCTATCGAACGATAAGCTGCAAGGCTTCCTCTCCGGCCAAACTGCTGCTGCTGCTGCTGCTGCTGCTGTTGACACCTTCCTCGAAGTTCTGCAGAGTAAATCTGTTCTGCTGCCCGGGTAACTTCTTCACTGTAGGCCCGTTTCTCCTTATCAGTCCAGGATAATTGGCCTTCCTGTAGTGCTGTTAAGAGGGTCCGAAGGCGACGAGTGCGGCTCGCCGCCTGGATTGGTTGCATGATAGACTGGTCTGAGAGCTGTGCTGTGTAGTATGTTGCCACCATAGAATCGATGCTGTCAAAGCCCGCCTCTTCCACCATGCTGAGGAGCCTCTCAAAACGAGCCTCCAAGCTTTCCGTGCCAGCACTGCCAGCACTGCCAGCCACACTTGCGGTTGTTGTCGACGGTGCTTGACTGACCCCGTTGGCTTCGTTGATGGTATTTTGCGGTGGACATTGCGTCGACGCTGTAGATTGTTGGTGATGGCTCATGCTGCGTCGATGCCGCCTAGGCGGAAGAGCCTTAGGAAGACCCATAGTGCTGCCAGTCTGACTCGGAAGAGGATGTGACGCATTATCTTTGCTTCCGTTGGTAAACAACGGTTGCGGCATAGACATCGATGAGAGCGGGGCCTCAGCTCTGTGTTCTCTGACGGGTGCGGTGGACTGGTGGGAGAGAAGCCAAGAATCTGTCACCTTCAGACTGGAATCTGCAGGATGAATATCTACACACGATGTTAGCACCGCAGCCTCAGGAAAGCCTTTCTGAATGAGAGACATGGGGATCCGACCTCCTCCCTCTATGTTCGCAAGTGAAGCCAGCATGTTCGCCATGGTGGTCTTCTCATTTATCCCTGCTCCCTCTTGACCTAGGCCAGCAGGAACGATAACATGGTCGATGCCCTTGGCCGACTCTGCTGCCGACTCGAAGTCGAGGTAGTCGAGAACATTCATGTGGTCGTCGTCCCATTGCGTTTCGGGTGGCGTGAGATCAAGGGAGGCAATCGTTCCCGACTGCTCCTCTGATGTGGTCGGATAGGCAGTCTGCTCGTCATTGTTCGTTCGAGACAACTGTTTCTTTTCTGTTGGACGGCACGAGAGGCACACAGTCAACGGAATGAAGCAGGAAGGTCAAGAAAGCAACATTCTCCAGGGCAAGGACAAATTGCGAACGTGAGGGGAGACCCAAAAGATGAACACGCACTTTCACGATGTCTACGCTGGGCTAGACGATTCCGCATACGAATGCGGTCTTCTGCTGGAGTCTTGGCTGCAGACTTGAAGGGGACGACACCAGTACTCATTATGAGCGTTGATCCAGACACGATCGCACCCCGGCCTAAAAGAAAATGGATGATTTCGTAACTTTCAATGATAGACCTCTGTTAGAACTCGTGATGATCAAAGCAAGCAGTTTGCCACGCTGCTCATGTAAAGGGTGCTGGAGGTGGACGCTTCGATACGCTGGAAATAGTAGCAGCAGTGGTCGTAGTAGTCGCGGTTGTAGTATAAGTCGGTCGTAGTGCAATAATAGTATTGCTTGTAGCTCTGCTGCTGCTCGATATTCAGAAGGGCTTCTTGACAATCACCATATCACTCTCTCAGGATTGGCCGAACGAGGTGCTCTCCATCCATCCTGCCGTTACGAGCGACACACACTCGCAGCAAAGGCAGCTGATTTGATCCCGCGTGTTTGACGGATACTGTGCCGAATCAGCGCCCATGAAACTTTATTGCGGCTAGGATTTGGGTGCTGCATGCAAGCAATCCAATCAATCACGCAATGGAGAAACAGACGGTAGGCAGCAGGGACAGCAGCGGGTAAGTGGTTTGCTTACCTTCCAGCCAGACTTGGAAAGCCGAGAGACAGACAGTAACTACATGTAGGTACATAGTTTGTACGGTGTGAGAGCGTGAGTCCGCATTGGCTCCATTGCAGAGCAGAGGGATCGACAGCAGATGGCCCACGCCGCCTATCGAACGAAGCTTACCTACTATGTACATGGGCAAAAGCTTGAAACTCGAGGCTGATGATGGGAGGGGGGAGAAACATGGGATGAATGCTACACTACACCACACCGTATCCACTCAGTGATAGTCTACCCTAACACTGCCTGAGGGACGACACAGTACTACACTACACTGCCTGAGGAGGCACAGCACACAAAGTTCCCAGCCCCATCGTAAGCTCGGGCCGTGTTGAGCCCCGCTTACGGGGAATTTTTGGCGGACGCTGTCTCGAAGGACTGCTAGAACCCACTTTCCCGCCTGGACAGTGGAGAAAGGACTCCACTGTATCTACGACTAGTAGATAGTACCCTAGCCTGCACATGCTGGCGCAGTCAGCTCTGGAATCAGTGCCCGTTCACCACCTCTCGTAGCTTCAATAGTACAAGTAGTACCTGTAGGCAGCGTAGTGCCTATAGTCGGTACTATCGAAGCAACTGCTCGTCAACTTGTTATGCTGCTGCAACGCTACCCAGACTGCTTGCTGTGCCGCCGTCGCGTCTGATCGACGGCCCATAAGTTCTTGCTTGTTGTGCTGGGGGGTGCGAACTCGACTAAGAGGTGCTTGGCGGATTTGCCGTGTTCCGACAATACCTTCCTTGCGCAACTCGTGTGTGTGTGTGTGTGTGTCTTGATAGCTTGGTGCCTCGTTCACAACAATGCTTTGGAAATTTCACCTGTTGATGACGATAAATAAGGATTAGGGAATTGTTTATCTGTCCTCGAAACGGCGAGCAGCATCAAACTAGCTGCAATCTGGGGATCGAGACGAAAAGACCCAACGGTAGGGTAATGCTGCAGTCGAGGATGAGGGAATCAAGGAAGACGCCCATCTGATTAAAATAGGTATTGCACATGGGGGAGGGGTCACTTTGTATCTCTCAGCTGGAATGTGTGTTCGGGTCGTCGCGCATCATGGTGGGAGCTCATCCTCGGCGTACGAGCATTACTCCGCAAGTGGAATGTCGGTACAGTGACAACTATCGGGGATGGACCAGGAGTGTTCTTCCTCAGTCAAGTGAAAAAGAAGGGGAATATGCAGGGTTCAGTCTATGCGGTCGGTATGCACATACCTTGGTACGTATAAACCAGATAAAGTAGAGAAGAGTAGCGGTGCTCTTTCTTTCAACGATTTTCCCTATCACGAACGATGCAGGATTGTCCAAGAACCCTATCACATATGGATCTCTGTCTGACCTAGCTAGCATCTTGAATGCTTTACTGTGTATCCGCACAACGGATGCCTTTTAGTTTCTAGTAGACACAGTAGTACTCAAGCCACCCGTCCGCCCCAGGAAAGGTGGCTTGCACTAATCGAATCACACCTCAGCAAGACAATGAATGACATTACTTGCACGCATTTTTCCACAGCCATTACATCGAAGACCGGATGACCATCCCCATTGCCTATTTCCACTTCTGTTTGCTAGCAAATCATGCGAGGTGCCATCTGGCGTTGCAGCGCTAAAGATTAACGAACGAAGTAAAAACAAAAGGCAGCATTTGTGGTCACAGCTCGTGCCAGCCTAAGGTACCATGACGCTGCAGCAGTCATACCTCAGAGACCCCTCGGTTTCCGAGCATGTCCATCACCGCAACCCCCAACTCAGGGACCTATATTAACGTTGTTGCACTCACTGTAAAGCTCATGAGCTCTTCCTTTTCATGACAGAGAAAGAGGAATGAAAGCCAGTTCCGAGAAATAAAACGTTGCCTATTCTTCTGGACCGCCCTCGCCTGGACGATCCACCTCGCAATCGCATTCTCGACCTCGTCATCTCCACCTCGTGCCCAGCATGGGTTCTCCAGAGAGCGAGAAGGCTCCCGTCAACGCCATTTCTCGAGATGAAACTGAAGCCGAATCCGGCAGTGTCGAGCAAAATAAATCCGATACGGACGATTTACTGGTACGTTTGGCACAGATGATGCTTGCCCCTCGTTATTTTGCAATCGTGGATTCGCAGATCACGTTGGTTTCGTACCGTCCCGATCAAACTACCCTAAAAGAAAATAAAGAAGAAGAAGAAAGGGAAATAAAAAGCTGACGAAGACGAATTCCAGGTGACTTGGGACGGCGACGGTGACCCAGGCCATCCGTATAACTGGTCTTTGCCGCGCAAATGGGCCATCACCCTATTGCTGTCTGGAGGCGGCTTGGTCACCCTCATGTCCGGTGCCATGCTCGCCCCAGCACTCGAGACGATTTCTGATGATCTGGGAACCGGCTCGGAGGAGACTCAGATCTTCCTGTCCATCTTCGTCCTGGCATTCGCTTTTGGACCCATGGTTCTGTCGCCCCTCGCCGAGGTCTTTGGGAGGCGGCCCGTGTGGCTTGCCTCCAGCTGCTTCTACATCCTCTGGAACACCGTGGCGGGCTTCAGCAAGTCGAGCGGTCTGCTGATCGCGAGCCGTCTCCTCTCCGGGCTGGGAGCCAGCGCCGAATTCGCCATCTCCAACCCGGTCCTGTCGGACACGTGGCGTCCCGAGGAAAGAGGCACGTCCTTTGCCATCTCGACATTCGTTCCTCTCCTGGGTCCTGCTCTCGGGCCTATCATTGGCGGTGCAGTCACACAGACGATTGGGTGGCGTTGGACCTTCTGGGTGCTCTCGATCTTCGACGGAATACTGGTCATCATTGCCCTGTTCGTCTTCAAGGAGACGTACGAGGTCGTCCTGCTGGAGAGGAGAGCGGCTCACTTGCGGAAAACTACCGGCAGGGCATATTCCACCGAGCTCGCGAATGGTTCAGAAAGAAGTCTCCGTCCGATCCTGTTCAGAGCGCTCAGTCGCCCGTTCCGTCTCCTCTTCACACAGCCCATCTTACAAGTCATTGCCATCTTTCTAGCGTACAACTTCGGCATACTTTACATCGTTCTCTCTACCTTCGCGACCCTGTGGATCGAGCGCTACGGCCAGACGGAGTGGGAAAGCGGCTTGCATTACTTCGCCCTCGTCATAGGGTATACAGTGGCTGCGCAGGGCGGCGCCATCCTCATGGACAAGCTCTGGGGGTACCTGAAAAAGAAGGCCGGCAACGACACAGCACCCGAGTACCGCGTCCCGCTGATGATTCCTGGAGCAATCCTTATTCCCCTGGGTCTGCTTCTATACGGATGGTCTGCTGATAGGCACACAGCCTGGATAGTTCCGGACATCGGCATTGCCATTTTTGGCTGCGGCATCATTCTGAACACCCAGGCTCTCCAGGCATATGTCATGGATGCTTTCCGCAAGTACGTCGCCTCCGCCAGTGCTGCCTCTCAGTTCCTGCGCAGCATCGCAGGGTTTGCCTTCCCCATCTTCGCCCCGGCGATGTACCACAGGCTTGATTATGGTTGGGGTAACAGCTTGCTCGCCTTGACGTTCATCGTGCTTGGCTGGCCGGCGCCATTCTTGCTGTGGAGGTACGGTGCAACTCTTCGAGCTAAAGGCAAGCCGCAATGGTAGAATATCTTTGGGCTCATGGACGCCAATCCTCGCGGGGAGAATTTCGAGGTGGTATCCTGGACGACGGGCTGTGGCGTAGCCCGAGCACAAATGTTCACCAATCATGCATTGAGGGAAAACTTCCAGTTCACAGTGGTAGCAATCACTAGAATCGAATTTGAAGGAAAGCCGTAAAATTGATCATCCTTTCTGGTAGAACTTATCTCGTGGTCGCAGAGATCAATGTGTCACTACGCATTCTACACAGCTGAGGGCTTTCACAGTAGTTTTTCAGGCCTGGGCAAGTGCTTGGGGTTCGTCAATGGCATTCATCAACCCTTCAGAAGGCATTAATCTGCTGCCCCTACTGCTATCATATCAAGAATCAATGTGCAACAGTTTCCTTTTAAACACAATTCTTATTTTATTACTGACAACGCCTAAGATATGAGAAACGACTCATGCGGTCTTTCTGCCCCCACACTCACGTATCGTGAAGTTCTTTATCGGCATCTCCATTCGGGTACACGGGTCCTGGATCAGAGAATATCAACGTCTTAGACTTTGGGTATTGTCATGGATCTCTATCCTGCTTCTTTGCTTTTCTCTGGAAAACATACCAAGTTTTGGGTGCACAACCAACCCTGGCTCGTAGATGTTCACCATCCTCTTCAGAGCCCAGTTGGACAGCTTCGGCCAGTTAACGCACTGGTGCCCGGTGCTGTTGGCACCTGGCTTCAAGGACTCCCCCCAGCTGTAGATGACCAGGCCGGCATCGCCATGGCATTGCGCGAAGTGACGCAGCGCTTGCAGACAGTGCTCTAGATTGACGGAAAGGGAGAAGCGGAAGCAGGTTAGTTTGAGAAGGGCGATGTCGAGTAGCGAGGGCATCATTTATGCTGGAACTGAATGGCTTTACTCACCGCTATGAAATTTGTTCTTCCTCTTCTGCTCGTCGGTAAGACCAGGCCAGTACTCGTCCTGCCAGATGTATTTATGCAACCATCTCTGCAGAAAGCTAGATCAGCAAGGGGGCGTTTGGGAGCTGGGACATAACGTGAGTTTCTTACAACACAGTGCAGCTCCTAAGCCATCAAAAATGAGCTATTAGCGGGAAACCCAACATTTGGAGATTCTACATATCTGCTGTACGTACGTGGTACATATTCAGGGTGCCGACGTAGTCTCCGGAGCCGTCAGATAACTGCACAGCGGTTTCGCGGCGCCCAAAGGCGTCGACCTCTTCTTGCTTCAATCTTATGTTCATTGCTGCCTCCCTCTTTTCTTTAGATTCTTCTCTATGCAGACAATGATTTAGGGAGTTGGCACTTACGCGCAAGTAGCTCTGCCCACGACTTTTCCAGCTCCGGTCGCGGAGGCCCAACAAACTTACCAGCCAGGGCCTGGTCGACCTTGAACTTATCAACTTCCCACTCTACGGCTTCGTCCGCTGGTGCTGTTTGTGTTTTGAAAATATCCCCGTCAGTAAGAGAACTGTCGCGGATTTCTGATGTCGGGGTGTGTGTGCTCTCATGGGTTCTTCCTGGGAGACTTACAGTAGAGTACTTGTTTTGGGAGCGAGGCCCGCGCGCGAAACAGCATGACCGCCAAAGTAGTGAGGGTGGCCGCGTAGAAGACGAATATCGCGACGTGAATGATCAGGGCATGACGACCGAGGAATGAACGCCTGGGTACTACAGTCCCAGACTTGTCTCCGGCATCGAGGAGACCATCAGTGGCAGTAGCACTGGTGGACCAGTTGGACTCCTCGAGGCTATTCCGAGCGCTCGTTGATTTGACCGAGGACTTTTCTGTTGACATATTTGCATGCATACCATCAGGGAACAATTCCTTGCCGACTCTCCCAATCTCAAGCAGATTGTATATTCAGGGTAGAGACACTCCTCGTGAGAGGGCTGCTGGACTGGAAAAGTTGCAGGCACAGTGAGGTCGGGATCTACCAACGACGAAATCACGTCAGATCGCCTGTCCAAACGTCCAGTCAAACTACCAGGCTTCCTGCAGCACTGGGGGTCATGGAAACCCCGTTCTCGGCCGGGTTTGTCACATGCGTGACGGATGTCAGCCCACGTTGACTTACTTTGACCTGGGCCTATCCACTTACACCGTTCAACCCCACCATTATGCATTGTCATAGTCTAGAAGCTGCGAAGTATTTCTCCATCCGTGACATGACAGCGACTTTGAACTTGATCAATATGATGACTAGATGTCCGAAGAAAGTCTGATCGCTTCCAATGATGCGCACTGCCCGTGCAGTCTCGTCATCAGCTAGATTTGAAGCCGTCACCTAGGCAGCTGGACCCCCTAAATCCACAATTCGGCCATCCAGCATGCGTGCTACATGCTGTTCTGTACATAGGTAGGTTGTTTCGATATGTCTAAGCCATAGCAACCTCTTCTGAATTACCGTAACCACCGTAACGAGATCAATACTCGACCAGACGTGCATTTCTAAGCCAACACTCCACTGTTACTACCATGTCAGCGTGACCACCTGGGATTGGAAGCTGGCTGACTCTCTGTAACCCAAGTCACCGCCTACAGGTCACATCCTGGCGTTGATACTCCAGGTTTCCGAGCTTCACTTTGATTTTAGTACATTCATCTAGACGCACCTGTCAATGGTCTGCATCTAGCCGATGCCATTTGCTTCCTTGCCCTGCAATGGTGAGATTTGTAGAATCCATCGAAGCCAAAACATGTGTTATCATACGCAGCTGAACGCCGCTGACTGTTAGAGGCACGCCTCACCTAGTATGACAAGTCAGGAGGGATTTGACTCACTCCATGTAAACAGTAGTAAAGACCTGGAAGATTATGGGGGTGACTACATTGCAGAAGAATAGAACTCTTGAATCTGACAGTCACTTCTGTCAAGGTGGGTGTAGCAATCTCGGCGGTGCAAAGCTCGAGTTCCAGTCTACACTGGTTTCGAGAACCTTGACTTCGAAGGCTCAGACACTCAGCCTGATATCGGTCACACTAGGTCACCGTTATGCTTTCCTGCAGGACTATACAGAGTCTGTTCCCAGTCCCTACAATCCAATGTAGTTCTTTAGGTCCATTAGCCCCAAACCTGTAGACAAAACCTGGGACCCAAAGTCTTTGAACAAGTCCTTTCGTCTAACCCACTCATTCACTCCATTGCTAAGAAAGGAAACCTCCATTCTGTGAAGCAGCACAGACATCGCAAACATGCAGAAGATCGCTGTCGCCCTCACCCTGGCCCTCGCTGCCTTGTCGGCTGCCGCTCCTCTCAACTCCAGTGAGCTGCTCGGCCCCCTTTCATCCTGCGACGTTTTGCTGAAGTAATTGTAGTCAAGCGTTCTGACGCTGATGAGGCTACTGCCTACATTGCCGACAAGCGCTCTGATGCCGACGAGGCCACGGCCTATATCGCTGATAAGCGCTCTGATGCTGATGAGGCTACTGCTTACATCGCTGATAAGAGGTCCGATGCTGATGAGGCCACTGCCTACATCGCTGACAAGCGTTCTGATGCCGATGAGGCCACTGCTTATATTGCGGATAAGAAGCGCTCTGACGCGGATGAGGCTACCGCCTACATTGCCGACAAGCGTTCTGACGCCGACGAGGCCACTGCTTACATAGCTGATAAGCGTTCCGACGCTGATGAAGCTACTGCCTATATTGCGGACAAGAAGCGCTCTGACGCTGATGAAGCCACGGCGTACATTGCTGACAAGAAGCGTTCTGATGCCGATGAAGCTACTGCTTACATCGCTGACAAGCGCTCCGATGCTGACGAGGCCACCGCTTATATTGCGGATAAGAAGCGCTCTGACGCCGATGAGGCTACCGCTTATATTGCGGATAAGAAGCGTTCTGACGCCGATGAGGCCACTGCTTACGTATGGTCACGACAATCCGCAACGCCCCTTTGTTGTTAGAGACTGACATTTTGTGAGCAGATCGCTGACCGTCGTTAACTGATACGCCACCTCGTTTCTGGCTTCGTTCTCCCCAAATCTCCTCACTGAGGGGCTCGCACGAAGAACCGTGTGGGTGGGCGAATCCAAGACGACAAGAGGCAGGCAGGCAGCGAGGACAATGACAGCGCATGTTCTTGTTTCCCATGACGGCCCGGAACGTTTGAATGAAGGCAATTCTTTGGGGGGGGCAAAGAAGGCCGACTTTTCTTGGTCTGCACGTGCCAGAGAAAATACTGAACCAAGAAAAGCCGTGGACGGAGGAGGCTGAGGTGATCCAGATTTGACTGCTTGCTTTCCAGCAAACTTGAGACTCCAGCGGACAGGCTACCGATTTTCCGTGGAGTTGCAGGCGGGTTGATAGGATTCAAGTAAGTTGGAATAAAAAAAAGAAAAGGATGCTTTATCCACCAAAAAGAGGGCTCCAGAAAGTCATCTCACCTGAATCTAAGGATAGATGTTGAGCGTAGATGTTTGTCATGACCCAGCGTCCTTCTACGTAGATCCATTTTCGGTCAGAGTTGCCGCCCCTTTTGAACGTTCTGGGATCTTGTGTTACGGATTAATGGCATTCAAACATCTTACTAGTCCTCTATTTAACTAAACGAGACTCTAAGGATGAGAAATAGACCATCTAAAACGCTTACAGCTGTCATGAGCGAAGGGTGCACGGTAGTGCTTGTGCAGTACAATTCACATTCCACAAAGGCTCCCATCACCGGCAATGCCTTACTTCATCTCATCTACCAGCACAATCTTGATCACGTAGAGGAGGCACAATGTGTCCGAACAGCTGTCAACCATTCACGTGTAGAAGAAGGTTGAGCGCACTGAAGGAGCTTTGATCACACGTATCCCGATGTAATTGATTGGGGCCGTCATATCGCTAGATGCTTGATTTGTTTAACTTGAGTTACTCATCGTGTTTCTTGCGGTGCACACTTCGTCCGTAAGTACTATAGGTAGCCTTAACAAATATCAACAAGCAGACAGTTTCAGCGATAACACGGCTGTCCATCGTCCCGTAAAAGCGGTACTCCGTGCTCACTTCGCCCACTCCCCGCCAGACACTTCACCTTACACCCACCAGAACGCTTCCTCCATCACCAGCCTAACAACAACATCACCAACATCAATTTATAACATAAAAAAAAGGGATGTGCCAATGGGCTTGATCACCGTCTGACAAGGGTGCATTCTCCTCAATAATGTGGCTTGTGAATCTCTCCCACGGGGTACCTTACCCCCCACGTGAACGCCGTGAACATACACCCCCCCTGCTCCTCCAACTTCCAAGCAACAAGGCTGACGATTGATTCGTCTACGATGAATTGCGTGGCCTTCACTTCTTGGTTCTGCCATCCGGTAGATTCCTGACGGAAGTAACGCGCAAGCATACAATAAGTGATGCTCACAGACTTCATCAACTACTCATGTTTCACGGTGGACCCTGGGCTCAAGGTGATACATCCGTGACGTCTTGATGGGCAAGTCAAATGACCGAGATTGCACATTCATTCCTGTAGAGACAACTTCTTCGTAGTATCGCCAGGTGTAGTATCGCCAGGTGTATTGATGAAATTTATGTTCTGTGTATGTTCGTCGTGATGGTCCGTCCCCCCAATAACCCAATAACGCCCTCGTCACCCTTCGCTGGCCACACAGGTCCGTGTCTAATTGCAATTAAAGGCAAAAACGTGGCAAAAGAAATGAGCATCATGTCATATACCCGCTCATGGAAACGCGTGCCTAAATCCTCATTCTACTCCGTGAACCCGTTCTTCGTGAAATGCATGGTAGTAATACAAGTGACAGCTTGTGCAGCCGTGAAAGTCTCAAACCTCTCCCCAACTTCCCATTGGCCCATTCGAGGCAACCATGGAGCCAGTGCCCAACGAACCCCCAAGATCCCAGTAATGTCTGGAGGAAGACATGCTGCTCCTCCTGGCTGACCGCCTCGTGCTTTGGCTGGCGCAGCTGCTCTGGTGATGGTGATGAGTCCGCAGCACCATCGGGCTGCCGGGCCGCATGAAGTTCCTACGCTCCGTGGTCCGTACGCTTCGAGAAATTAATGGATGGTGCTGCCTTACCCTTGCAGCTTTGGCTGCCAACTCCTGGGCGCTTGTTGATCCCATGTAACTTGCTGAGCCGACGGGACCGGCGCTGCTGCTGCCAGAGCCGCGGGACGTGAAGCGCGAGCGAAGGTAGCGGAAGACCACCTTGATGTCGAGCTCCTGCTCCCATTCTTCTTTGGTGAACCCAACACCGCGGTTGACACCTTCTCCAGGGAGTTCTGGCTTGCCTGGAATGTCGATAGGGCGTGAGGGCTGCGGCACGGTCGGCAAGAACTCTGGGAACGAGGTTTGCAATGGTCTAGATGGAAGGCTTGAGGCATCGGCTGCCAGACCGTTCGACTCCGGAATAACAGGCAGCCCAGCGTAGGGAAGTGGCGTCTGCTGCATGCGAGTGTATGTCGAAAATGCGCCAGGATGGTGCGATAAGTGATTGACTAACAAGCCCAGCTCATGGGATACCCGTTCCAGCATTTGGACTTGCCACGATTCTGCATCATCAACGTTGTCCTGCGCAGACCCCATCTGCGATGCACGTGGAGTGGTAGACAAGTCATCCTCCATATCCACAGTCGTCTCTCCTGTGAGGATGGAAAGCAAGCGATCATCTAGTCCAAGGATGTCCTTGATAAATGCTCGCGTGATCTGGGACAGGAAGCCTTCTGCAGGCTCATCTTCAACTGTCGCTTCCTCGTCGTGCCAAGTCATGTTGTCATCCTCCTCACGCACTGCCCTCTTCTCTGTGGCGACCGATTGAACGGTGGACCTCCTCCGTGAAGGCGCCTGGGATCGCCGTCTCCGCCTGGTTTCCTTTTGAATCTCTTCAAGCATGTACTTGCTGTGATCCAGCCTCCAGTTCTCAATGCGGCGACGCTTTTCGTACTCCTGCGCATCTTCGAGGTCCAGCTCGGGCTGAAGGCGATCCAGACTCTCTCGCCTCTTGCGAGTCCGCCTAGGGTTGAACTTCTCAAATTGATAGAGGTGATCCTGCGCCTCAGCACCAATAGTTGGGTTATCTAAGCGGAACGAGCCAAGGCCGTCATGGGAAGGAAAGACTGTTTGTGTGCCCTGGGCTTGGGCATCATGTTGTGATTGCGAAAGCACCCCGGGTATCGATCGAAACTCGGGAAGATGGCTATCGAGGCTATCGAGCTCGCCATCCTCGTCGACGGAAGCATCATCGATGGCGCTGGAGTGATGGGGGTTGACAGCATCCACATGCCTGTCTGACCTGGCGAATGTATTCAGGCTGCCAATGTCACTCTGTAATGATCGCCCCGGCGTATCTAGGGAATTTTCGGTTTCGGCGAGGTACGAGGTGGTTGTGATATCAGTCGGAGGTGAGAACAACACCCACGTTTGGGATTCGTTGGGGTCTTGCTCCTGGACAACAGCGGACTGCACGCTGGGCCCTTGGCGGTCCTCGGTCGCTGGTCTGGCGACTCGTTGCATCGCCTGTCGTGTAGGTTGATGAAAGGCCATCTTGAATGATCCTAGGGGCAGGAAGTACCTGCAGGATGTTTTCCGAGTGTGCACAGTATGCGGAATCAAAGGAGAGCAGTTGTCGAGGAGGACGCGCGAGAGCGGCTGATAAGAGGGCACGAGGACAGCTGGTGGATATGACGCTGTTATCTGATCGCGGAGGCGACACAAGCCAAGGTGGATAGAGAGGATAAGAGGATGAAGCCAGGTGGGGCAAGCAGGGACTACTCGACTCGAGACAAAGCTGGGCTTGCCTTGTTTCGACTTGCGTGGCGGGTCGAGAATGAGATCAGGAGGGCCAGAAGCCGCTAAGAATGGAACATACGGATAATTAGAGGCGCGATATGAGAGGAGAGGGCGATAGTTGCGAGAGTCGGTGATAGGAAGGGCCAGGGTAAAGTCGGAAGAGAGGGATGAGTAACCGAGCGCAGCGTGAGGACGTAGCGCAACTGCAGGACAACAGTACTAGGTATACATTTGACAGAACAGACCAGATCTCCCTCTCATAAGAGATACGAAAGCCTGATCTGACATGATGGGACGTTTGGCTCCGAAAGACAGTCCAGGGGGGGGCGGCTGGCGGTGATTGATGTGATGGGTGGTGTCGGTACTTCTGCCCAGTTCACAGATTCGTTGGGCGAGTGATGAGGCATGGGAGGAGGGGGGAGGGTCACTGACTACACACTCACTGCCCTGGTCTGGTCTGGTGGTAGCGCTGCCGGATCTGAGGGGAAGAGATCGGCGGGAGGGGCGGCCTGAGGATGCCTGTCAGAGAAAACCAGAATGATGAAGGCCCAGTGACCAAGCGACAGCCTGAGCAAGGATCCAGAACTGCAAAAGTAAAGGTCACTGCGAGATCTCAGGGGTCCTCAACAAAAAATATTGGTCACAAGGGACACGAGTTGGCAAGACATTCGAATGAGACGCGCCAATTCAGGAGGGAGATGTGAGGCGGTGACTGAGTTGCACAGAGTACAGAGTCACGCATGAGGCATGAGGCCTAGACACAGCCGCCTAAGTTGTGCTACTATTACTAGCTGAGGGTAGCCTGGTTAGTGCTACTACAGTACTACTACTACTAGTAGGTACTGCTACTGTAGCCAGCCAGCTTAGTTGGTGGCTTGTCCAGGTCTGGGCTGGTGACGGTGGACACAAACATGCGAATTGCACTATGCGCCCAGTAAACGCCATCATCGAACTCTCAAAGTTCCTCAAAGGGACCTACAATCACTACTACTACTTGGTACTAGTATGTCGGTGCTTCGACGTGCCGTTGGGTCGCGAGACGCACGCGACCTGGTGTAGGTGATACTTGGACGCCCTAGCCTGAGAGGGCCATTGTGAGATGCAAACGGACGGACGGGCAATAACAACAGAAGACCACGCACCACGTGTTATCGATCGTCATCCATTTGGAAGACCGAAGAGCGTCGCTGAAGATGATGCACAACAAGTAACAGTGGCGAGCGCTTTGGCATCAGGCAATAAGTAATGACCATTTGCCAAGGGTACAGAAGCGCTACTACAAAGTACAGTCGGCGCCCAGCCCAACCCCGAGTCACTCGGTCCGGGAAGATCAGAGGCGAAACAACAGCAAGCAATGTCGCAATATCGGTACGTCGAGGAGGGGTCCTGCCTAGCCAGATCTTGCGTCGGGCTTAATTAGCGTTGATGGCGCATTCGTCAAGGGAATCGATGCCATCGCAACTCACGCTTCCACCACCAACAATGGTCTCCACCCACATCCATGGCTCTAGGGTAGCTCGTCACGCAGTCAGCTGCTCAGTTCAGCAGTGTTAACGATTCAAAAGCGACCTTGTTGGTAGAAGTACTATATGAAGGCGTCCCAGTTCATCCCTGGTCACACCCTAAACAATCCTCGAAGAATGTGCCACGGTTCGTGACATTGATCTTAAGATCAGCCTCCACCGGTACAGCCGCGAGAACCCTGTGGATAGAACACTCGAGCAGCAGTCAGACATTCTTCACGAAGACCCGGAAGACGTTGAAAGACTTCGAACTACTGAAGGGCCGCTTTACACCTTGATGGGAGACCAATGAATTGGGTACCGAGCTCATGCTCAGCACCGAAATGAAGTACGGCCACTCTATGTCGCACGACGATTGACAAGCATACTGGCTGCGCACCGGAGACAACTACCCTACGGCTCATGACGCCAAGAAGGCTGAGGAATGGATGAAACCTTTGGCCAAAGGAAAGGAGGTATAACCGTTATTCCTGCCAATTATTTTCATCGAGAATCGGCCAACTCTGACAGATGGGTCAACCCGAGGTGGGTGTTTCTTGGATGAGAGATGAATTTTCGACATTGGGCCATTCCGTTCACCACCGTTTGTAGGGAGGTTGCGGATGTCGGTGTGACCACTTGTGCTGTTTTACGGGCGGTATGGTATATAGATCGATCTGTTTCACATATCCGAATCCCTTGCGACTCATTAAGAGCGCCATTCATTAGATGACTTCATCTTTTCGACACCTATCTCCCCCAACTTATCCGGACCCCTCACGTCCTTCTCGTGCAAGAGCGAATCATTGAACACATCAACAAGCAGGGCTGCTTGAAACGGGTCACAAAGGGCGAGTTCGAGGTTCATCCCGGAGAGACCATCCTCCTATGGAATTGGAAAGACTTATATCTGCATGGCGCACTGTTTTGAGAGCAGGAACCCCCACCCCCCCGCCGCCGCCAGTTGCGAAGATGCCGGCTCGTCGAGAGGAGATCATGAAGAAGTTCGCATCCGATTGAAGGGGCCATGAATGCCAACTACCTTGACCCTAGAGCCCACACAAAGTACCCGAGAAGAGGGAATACAGACTAGACCAAGACTGTACCTTCAGATGATATTACCTTCATCATGCCGGGAATGCCCTCCCAGCTAGATGGCTGATAAGACTTCTTCCCGGGGTCAATTACCTCTACGATTATTGGAATCCTTCACTGACAAGTGTCCGCGTGTGATGTTAACAAGATTACCATTTTTGTTCGGGAGTTTTACATAGAGCGCACTGGCCCTCAGAGAGCAAAATCTCGAGATATTTGAGCGATGGGTAATATCCATCGCGGTTGATGCAACCATCGGGTTTCACTGTTCAATCTACCCTGTCATCTTCACAATCAGTGGGCCATCGAGAACAAGAGCTTCTTCGAACATGGCAAGCAGCTACGCAAGGGAGATGCCGTGGGAGGCTCTCTCGAAGGAACATTCAGCCAGTGCGAGCACATCTTCTCTGGCGTTACGGAGATGGGCGTTCAAGAGCACTTCTATCTCGAGACAGACGCCGCGTCTGCAATCCCTCACATCGAAGACGGGTCTATGGATATCTTTGCCTCGACGCAAAACCTTATAGAGAACCAGGCCTTCGTGGCCCAAGTCCTCGGCGTGTCGATGAGCAAGAACCAACATGCGTGTGCGACGAATGGGTGGTACGTACAGCTGTAAGGACTCTCGAAGCACTCCTTTGTCTGTATGGTGGCACTTGCGGCGCAGAAGACCAAACGGCCCGTCCGAATCATGCTGAATCGAGATGAGGATATTGCTATCACCGGTCAGCGACATCCATTCCAATGCCACTGGAAAGTGGGAGTTGATGCCGAGGGGCGCATTCAATGCCTCGATGCCAATGTCATATCACCGGGCCATTCTTGTTGCTTTGCCGAGAAGGTCGGGCTGGATGTCGACGAGCTTCGCATACGCAACTTGTACGAGGCCGGGCAAAGGACTCCGTTCTTCTAAGTCATTACCGACGATTTCCACGTGCCTACGATAATAGAGCAGATCAGCAAGAGTGCAGTCTTCGAGCAGAGGAAAGCTCAGATAGGCGAGTTCAACGCGAAGAACAAGTTCAGAAAGCGAGGCATCGCTCGGATCCCCGCAAAGTTCGGCCTCAGCTTTGCGACCGCCCTCCTTCTCAACCAAGCGGCTGCCTACGTCAAGATATACGAAGATGGATCCGTCCTGTTGCACCATGGCGGTACCGAGATGTGCCAGGTAGCAGCAGAAGAGCTAAGGGTCAGCACCGACGAGATCTACAACAAGGAATCTCAGACTGATCAAATGGCTAACTCGTCGCTGACAGCAGCCTCTTCTGGCAGCAATCTGAACGGTATAGCCGTTAAAAACGCCTGTGACCAACTCAACGAGCGTCTGGCCCCGGATCGTGAAAAGTGTGGTTCCAACGCTCCCCTGAATGTGCTCGCACAAGCAGCATACGCAGACCGTGTCAATCTGGCAGCAAACGGTTTCTAGGAGATGCCGAGAGTCGGGTATCAATGGGGCAACTGGAATGATTCATTGCCAATGTGAGTGCTGCTTGAACTCTGCAGAAGTTGTATAAGATCGTCATCAAGCTGATTCGTGTGGGATTTGATACCTATCTAGGTACTATTACTTTACGCAAGGAGTGTAAGGAACCCCCGTTCCAACTCTGTCCTCCATACAAAGAAAAAGAAATGATGATTTTCAAATCTCTAACAAATAATCAGGGCTATTTCTGAAGTTGAGCTTGACGTCCTGACCGGCGATCATACTGTTCTTCGAACCGATCTGATGAGGTGAGATCAGTCACTTCCTTCGGATGCCCATATTAGTATGTTTAACCAGTCACCAGGATATTGGCCGATCTATCAACCCTGGTCTCGGTTACGGCCAGATCGAAGGCGCCTTCGTCCAAGGACAAGGGTTTTTCACCATGGAAGAACTGCTGTGGACTGGCAAGGACGAGATGTTCACCAAGGGTCCTGGCACTTACAAGATCCCAGGTAGGCTGACCCCCCTTTCTTTTTGAAATTCCTTGGCTTGTCCTCCAGAACAACACCAAAAATGGCAGAACGAAGAAAAGGAGAAAAGACTGACACATGGTTTCGAAACAATCTACATAGGCTTATCTGATATACCTCAAGTGTTCAATGTCTCCATGCTGGAGAATGATTCCAGTGGCAACCCCATCAGCTGGGAGAGTTTACGGCCGATGCACAGTAGCAAGGGCGTTGGCGAGCCGCCTTTGTTCCTGGGGTCAAGTGTCTTTTTTGCTTTGCGGGAGGCGGTCAAGGCTGCGCGCAGCATGAACGGGTCTCGCGGTGACCTGGTGCTAAATGCGCCCGCAACTGCAGAGAAGTTGAGATTAGCTGTCGGAGATCGTTTGGTGGAGAAGGCGAAGGTCGTGCTGGGTCATGATCAGCCAGAGTTCTTTACTCGTATTGAAGAGTAGAAGCGAGCAGATAACGGATCTAATGGGGGAAAGCCAGCCACCTTTTGCCATTGGACGGCCTTTGTTGACGTGTTTCGGCTGTCTTCCAGTCTCAGTATCAAGACGTTACTTCTAAAACACGTAACCACCCATCCATGAAAAGGGTACTGTTGCGATCGCATATGCAAATAATGCAATATGAGCAGCAGGTATCCCAAAAAGAGACTGTGATGGAACTGATCAGGAAGGACTCGCAGGAGTAGATCATGAACAAGCAACATCCAGGAACATGCAAGGTTAAAATTCAGCTGAATATCCACATCCTCGTCCAGTTTCTCAATCCCAAGCAGAATTCATTCGACTCATCACAGCCTTCTCATTTTGCGACTCAAAGCCTTGCTTGTACAGTTGTGCCCGCGCCGTATGATCCGGCATGCGTCGCTGAAACCTCTGTCTGAGGTATCCTCGACGGGGAACTTGATGCTGATGCCCGCCATATCGGGAGCAAGGCTGTGGTGTCATCCTCTTCATCTGACACGAGGCAAGAAGTCAGGGGGGGGACGAATGGCTTGGGTGCTTCCAAACCCCCCAGCGCTGTTTACCATCATGCACGTGGTGGTGTCCGGACGGGTGCTTTGATTCTGCGCGCGCCAGGGGAACAGCTCAGCCGCAGATCAGGCAGATGAGTGAGGCGGTTCGAAGCTTATTCTGGGAGGCTTCCATATGCTGGCTGGATGCGAGGTAGCCCCTATTCTCTGTTCCTGCCGGGCCGACTATCATCGCAATTCAAGGCATCCATGACTTCCACGTTATCTCCTGTTTGCACATTGACCCTGGTTGTGATATCATTCGTGAAAACCGTTGGTTCTGCATGATGGCTCGTGAGTTCAAAAGCCAGGATTGGGACCACAGCGCAATGGGCCTGGCCCTGGCCCAGTGTGCGGCAAGCGATTTTCTTTGCGTCTCACTAAGCCTCAAAGGAACATCCTTGGTTTCCTTGTAGATTCTTCTCCTGGACTGGTCGAATCCTAAATGTTCTCGGGCAGCCAAAGAAACGCGGGGGAAACCTTGCAGGGGCCCTAATGCAGTGCATGAGTCAAGGTTGTGGCTGTTACATATACCACCAGAAGAACGCGCGGAATATTTGGGTAGGAATTGGTAGGTGGTATTAGCTGAAAGGAGTGGAGGTGGTCGTTGGAGCGAAAGTTGATACAGTATCATATCAAACCTTGCGCACGGCCCGCACGCTTGACGAACGACCTTATCACCCACCACCTCCTGCACCACAGATATTGGCGTACGCTTCTGCTTCTGCTTCTTCGCCAGACTAACATTTAGGGGTCTGTTATCTCACGGCCGTACGGCGGCGAGCTACGCTGAGGCGTGCTTGGCCACCCATGCTCATCGACAAGGGCGTCGGCAGTCATTGCAGTAGTGTAGTACATGCATGGCCAGACCATACGAGCAACTAAGTAAAAGGCACTCCCTGTTCAACCATTCGAGTAACAGGACATGCATCCTGCTTCTGCGAACTGATATATTCTCTCCGACTGGTCCTGGTGGCATCACCCATTTGATGTCCTCCCCCATTGCACTTGAACCCCCTTTTACCAAATTCCCCCTTTGATTCAAGAGAAGCAGATCAATTCATAGTACCCCTTCAAGATGTCTTCCGACAAGGTAGGCAGTACTGTCACTATGCCAGAGAAGCCGGTCGATGGACATGCGTCTGGCGACAAAGGCCACTCTAAGTTGGACGGAGGACGTTTCGAATCTGCCAGTCTCGAGAACTTCTATGAGAATGCCGTCGGAGAGGCCTACCGCATCAAGTCTGAGCTCGTTGCCGAGCACCTAGCTGATATTGGCTTTGGGAAGTGAGTGTTTTCTGAATATCTCCTGCTGCGCCTGTCCTTTCCCTGAGCTCTCGAATCATGGGAGGTGAAGAGGATAAAATAACACAATTACTAACTACAAAACGTTTGGTTTCGTCCCTCCCGCGCGCAGATTCCAATATTGGCTTTTCTGCATCACTGGACTCGGTTGGATGTCGGACAACTTCTGGTCCCAGGGCATCTCGGCTGTGAGACCTCCCGTGGCCAACGAATTCACCGACATCGGCCGGCTCAGCTTCAGCTCCATCGCTTACTATGTCGGCTTGATTGTGGGAGCGTGCTTCTGGGGAACAATGGTCGATATCGTCGGCCGCAAGCCTGGTTTCAAGATCATCATCATGTACGGTGCTATATTCGCCTGCGCCGTCGCCGGCACCCAGAACTTCGTGGCCTTTTGCTCTCTCTGGGCTGTTATTGGTTCTGCCGCTGGCGGTAACGTGCCTGTTGACAGCATCGTGTTCCTTGAGTTCTTGCCACCAACGCATCAGTGGCTGTTGGTTACGCTGTCGGCGTGGTGGAACGCTGGACAGCTGGTTGTATCTCTGCTGGCCTGGGTGTTCCTGTCCAACTTTGCCTGCAACTCTGATGAAGCACCTTGCCCTATGAAAGACAACATGGGATGGTACGTGAAGCCCGCTTGAAGTTTTGTTCTTTTTCTTCTTCTTTTTCTTTTTCTTTTTGTTTCTTCTTTCCCTCTGCTGACCCGTACTTGCTAGGCGCTATGTCATGATCACCCTAGGAGGTATGGCTCTATGCTTTGGCCTCATTCGCATCTTCATCTTCAAAATACCCGAGTCACCCCGCTACCTCCTTTCCCGCGGTCTTGACCAGGAGGCCGTCGATGCGGTCAACTACATCGCAAGGTTTAATGGCAAGCCTGAGCCGCTCACTCTTGACATGCTACAGGCGATCGACCGCCGACTCGGAAACCCTGTTATCGTTGGAGAGCTGGCCCGGGAAGGCCTGGCTGAGCCAGCGGTAGTCCCGAGCTTGATGGCACGTCTCAAGGATAGCTTCGCAGACTATGGCTCAGGCAGCTATAAGAGTCTCTTTGCAGGCCGCAAGCTTGCTCAACACACCAGCGTCTTGCTCCTCATCTGGCTGACTGTAGGCGTTGCGTATCCGCTCTACTTCGGCTTCATCACGTCCTACCTCCAATCAAGAACCGGATACACTTCCGACGGCTCTCTCGGTTATACGTACAAGGTTTACTGTATTGTATCCGCTGTTGGCGTCATTGGGCCCCTTGCAGCTGGCTTCCTCGTAGAGACTCGCTTTGGTCGGCGATGGATGATGGCCATCTCTGCTGCCCTGACGGGGGTTTTCCTCTTTGCGTATACGACCGTCGACTCCAAGGCCTCTGACATTGGTTTCCAATGCGCCACAGCTATCGTGGGCAACTTTCGTGAGTGGCCTTCCCTGGGTCCCGTTTCCCAACATTTGATACCCGTTCTGACACTAGACCATAGAATACGCCATCATGTTCGCCTTCACCCCTGAGTCTTTCCCTGGTCCCGTCAGAGGAACCGGCACGGGTATTGCGGCAACCTTGTTGAGATTTGGAGGTCTGGTGGCCTCCTTCATCTCAACTTATGCCGGTTACAGTGTTGTTCCGATCTATGCAAGTGCAGCACTGTGGATTGTAGTTGGTGCGCTCTGCCTGGGTTTGCCTTATGAGACCCATGGCCATGCATCTATCTAGCTCCAGGACTTGAGCGCACATCGCACCAGGCTTGCGTGTATATGCAGAACATATCATGTCTTTAGCGATTTCAGATTATGCCAATCATGGATGGAATGTGTTGGTGAGATCAGAGAGTGTTCTCTGCCTCGCGCCGGCTCTTATCAACAACATCTTTGGTCTTTTGAACTTTTCGCATCTGTAGATCTAACACTGCCCTGGCACTGGGAAACGGGAGCAGAAAGGCAACGAAACAACCTTATCTGATTCGCTACGTATAAAGTGTGAATGCCGCCAGCTTTCCGTCGCAAAAAGATGTAATTTCACGGACAAACAGACGCCAAGTTTCCATCAAAGGGATGAGTGGCAGCTGTCACGGGTGCCGCCAGCGGCTGTGGCCTCGCGTTTGATCAAGACGTAGCAGAAGCTGGCGCTAATGTAGCCATATTTGACATTCTGAAGGCGTCAATAAACGACCTGGACCATCTTTCAACATCCTCCATGATGGTAAGCTCGACATCAAGGTAGCCTGCGCCGGAATGAATAAGAATCTCACTTTCTTGCCACGCAAGAGGCCAACTTTTGAGAGGCTCTTCACAGTCAGCTGCAAAGGCGCGTCTGCTTCTCGGCAAAACTGGTCGTGCAGGACATGATCAAGTTGGAAACCAAGCCTGGCAGCGTCATCCTTGCTGCCAGCATGGCGCCGCATATGGCGATACGTTCACAGCGATCTACCTCCTCCTGTGGTGCGAAGGGTGCGGTCCAGCCATGGTGGCCCCTGTCGCTGCAGAGGAATGAGCGAATTATGGGATTCGAGTTAATCTGCCAGTCCAGGGCATGTTCGCACCGCCATTACGGCGCCATTTGCTGATCCTCTTGAAGGATGGAAGTATGAGATTGTGAAACATCAAGTGGCCGAGCCTAATGAGATCTTGGTGGTATGCATGTTCCTGGCAATCGATGCCAGCAGATTCGTCCGGAATCAGGTCAATCTGACAAGGAGTGTAAATGCCTAATAATGCGTGATATATACTGCACGGGAGCGGCATCCTCGGTGATGGCGGTGTAAACGAAATGGCAAGGATAATGTGAATCTTGTCCCGTACTAGTAAACACAAAAGATAATACAGCAGCTCCACTGAGAAACTCCGGTTGGGCAGGAAGTCAATGTTGAAGAAGGTCGAGACGTTTTTCAGGTTGCACTCAGTCTCAGTCTCTTCTTGCTTACTGTGTGAAGGGCCAGTCTACGGGTTTAGATAACAAATTGCTTAGCACATATATCTGAGGGGTTCTGTAGAAATTGGGGCATGCTTTGACAAAAGGCTGGCACCGTGAAGGCAGATGTGCGAGGAAGTTCTGTCTACGTCGAGGAAATGGACGATGCCCACTTCAAGCCGTAGGAGTTCCTTGCCATTATAAGTCGTGAGCTGGGTAGTAAAGCCTCATCGAGTGCATCAAAGTGGGAAGATGTCACGGGGGGGCTCATCCGGGAGAAAAGACAGCTCTCGTCACAGCAAATGAAAAGGCAAGAGGTGATGAGTCACCTCGCATATGGCAAGATAAGATGGTCCAAAAATCACTTCAGAGCAGAAATACAGGTGGTAGTCGCAAGGTGCTTCATTGGATAAGTAAGCTCTCTCCGATTAGAGAGTTCCTATCTGACATGCCGCGTACGCCGTTTCTTTAATGAAAATCACAATTCCAGGATGCCATCTCTCTTCCTCTGGTCCGTCATACAACACACTTAAGCCTCGGTCTTGAAAGCATCGGGGAAGCGCTTCATGTTGTACTCAAGAGGACCGTGGTTGCTGAGGAACTGGACGTAGGCACCGTCGACCTTGACGCGGCCGGCAGCCTTCTTCTCGAGGTACTCCTCGCGGCGGAGGGGGGTGAAGCCCCAGTTCTTGGAGATAATGATCTTTTGGCGACCGGGGAACTTGTACTGGGAACGGCGGAGAGCCTCGAGGGCGAGGTGACGGTCTGGGAAAAGTGATTTGTCAGCGCTCGGTCCATGTTACATAACCTAATGGCGAAGTCCAAAGAAAACTTACTAGAGTCACGGGTGCGGAGGGACATCAGGATCTGGCCGATGTTGACACGGGCAACAGTGCCGTTGGGCTTACCCCAGGCACCACGCATACCGGTCTGCAGTCTATCGGCACCAGCGCAAGACAACATCTTGTTGATACGGACGACGTGGAAAGGGTGAGCACGGACGCGGAGGTGGAAACCCTCCTTGCCGCTGTGCTTGACCATGTACTTGTTGCAGCAAATACGGGCAGCCTCGAGGGCCTCGGAGCTCAGCTGCTCATACTCGTTGGAGACGAGGTGGATGCACAGAGGGAAGTCGTCGACGTTGGCACGCTTGCGACCGAGATCGAAGATGCGAATCTTGGGGTCGGGAACACCACGGTTGAAGCGCGACTTGGGGTACGGCTGGAAAAGAGGTCAGAGTTTATTCAATAATCGTTGAGAACGCCATGCGTTGAACCACTCAGAGGTCCTGTGATCGCAGACTTCCAGCATCATTCTGATGACGTTTGCGACCATCCTTGTTCCATTTTCCGGACCACCAAGACCTCTGTGCGGAACATCGTCATGTCGCCCGAAAATCGCAGCTCACCTTGTTCTTGCAGTAACGGTAGCAACGAGCGGGACGGCGAGCCATCTTGACGGTATTGCTGTTGTCGTTTCGTTTAAGATGGGTGTCGGAAGGTGGTGTTGGTGTCGAGGGGAAAAGTCTCCAACCAGCAGAAATCCTAAGAGTCCTTCCGTGTCGCCTCTTACCAAGCAAATCCGCCTGACAAATACAGATTGCAAGGGAATAACGTGAGTGGGACGGTTCACGTGATCTGTGGTAGGGTGCCTTGCCCTAAGCTCTGAGGTGGGCTGGATGCCCCACTTTACGTTCGCCCATTTGCGAAGTGTGGTAAAACTCGACGAACTTTCTGACTTGATTTTAATCCTCAACCCAAACAACAACCTTGACAACGACTCCTAGCCAACCGCCCGGAAACAGTCAAGATGGCCGTCAAGAAGAACAAGAAGGATGCCAACAGCATCAACTCCAAGCTTGCGCTTGTGATGAAGTCTGGCAAGGGTAAGCACTCGAATCCCATTTGCTGTCATCACGCATCCGAATAATTATTGACATGTTGCGACATAGTCACCCTTGGCTACAAGTCCACCCTCAAGAGCCTCCGCTCTGGCAAGGCCAAGCTCATCATCATTGCTGGCAACACTCCTCCTCTGCGCAAGTCTGAGCTCGAGTACTACAGCATGCTGTCCAAGGCTCCCATCCACCACTTCTCCGGCAACAACGTAAGTACCAAATTCTTCCCACCATGAAGACCCGACCTCCAGATGGATTCAACATGTACCTGGAGACTACCGGGTCTATCACTTCATTCTCGCACCTCGGTGTCACTAGGAACGCAACGTGTTGCAATCCGCCCAGAGAAGAAGTCTGTCCAGACTTTGGAGGGTACATAGGCTTACTCGTAATCCGTATAGATCGAGCTCGGTACCGCCTGCGGTAAGCTTTTCCGCTGCTCTACCCTCGCCGTCCTCGATGCTGGTGACTCCGATATCCTCGCGGACCAGCAGGCTTAAGCGCCACGTCCTACCTTGCATCGCGTGGCATTGGAGGGCGACCCGGGTCACTTGGACAATTGGAGGACATATCCTGGCGGATGCAGGTTGCCCGAAAAGGCCCTGGTGTAGGCAAATATGCTGTGCCTCCGTCCTCAGTCGTAGTAATGCTCGACTGAGATTCGAGACTAGAGTCTAGTCAATGAAAGATACCTCCGGACTCGGGTCCGCTTCCCTTCCTCATATGCGTCTTTCGCCGTATGGTCGCTTCTGTAGTTTCTGAATCATAGAGACAGAACATGTTCCCATTTATCAACTAATATGCAGGTCAAGTCTGCGGTATGGTGCCTGTCTTGGAAGAGTGGACACTTCAAGTACAAGTAGCAACCAGGCAGCTATCCCGTGCATGTATGGGATCCCTGTCGGTGACCGGGTTGGGGTTCTGAACTTCAAGAGCGCCTACGCAGAGTGCACGGGATGCAATATGGCAGAAAGACGATACGGCAGCCTTGATCCTCGGTTCTGCGAGAGGAGAGCGACTGCGGGTTTCCAGCATCACGGGGCTTTTGCATAGTACCTAGTCGCCGATCCTGTTACCACAGCCATATTTTGCTGCCAAAGATGTTGCATCTACAGACACCGTAGTCATAGGTGGTCTTCATCCAATCTCATTACCTACTATCCTACGTTTTCTACTATTTTCTACGGTTATTCACATGCTGCCTATCTATCCTGAGGAATCTGCCCGACAGAGTTCTCTCTATTCTAGTTAGCTTCCTATTTCCAAACAAGCTTCCCTGCTCTAATTAAACCTCACCAATGCAAGCATCAGTGAGGTTCTGAACTGTATTCAGATCAGTGCCGTTGGGAAGATGTGTGACCCCGAATCATCGTGCATAATTGTCGCGCTGTGTTTAACCCGCCGCATAAATGGCCAGACATGGCAATTTCGGTCCTACGATCACCTGGGAGAATACGTTTGTTTCATATTGAGCTAGCCAATCACTGGTGTTCGTGGCCATGGTCTTATATGGCCGAAACCTTCTCGATGCCAGCTGCGAGAGTACTGTCAGGGGTTCCTTGACCCTACGAGGATGTTATTATGCAAGAGCTGCTGGGTGGGCCATTCGTTGTCAACTTTCGCGACGTAAATACATCCTGTAGCGGATATCTGGCTTCAGCCGATGTTGCGCGGTGGCTGGCTTGAGCAAGTACTTAGTAGGTAGGGCATGAGTTCATAAGGATAAGCAGCCAAAGAAACAAGCTGAACCGTTCGATTCCCCCTTTTTCTCTGGCCCTTGCTTTCATCAAAGACCACATTCTCAACGGCTAGGTCCACCGTTGCACTGTTGCAGACCTCCCACAGGCACTAAATCGAGGTGGGCGAGTGGCCCTGCAGTTCCGCGAAATCACTGAGAAACCTCCTGGCTGATCCTGGCACCCCCCAGGCCCCTAAAGAGAAAGACCCCGGCGCTGGAACACGTCCACGCTTTGCGATCAACCCAGCGCGCGACACATTGCACAATCACAATTTGTTGTCGCTACTCGCCAGCAGATTCAGCCAGAAAAAAAGAAGTCATCACCCTTCAGTGCATCATCGTTGTGATTCACTCTGCGCCCTCTTCACCGGCTCCCTCCTAACAGGCCGCCACAATGTCCACAGTAGCCAAGAAGCCCCCTTCAACCGGCGTCAGCCGCGTAGCATCGACCGACACGGGAAACTCACCAAGCTCCTCTCCCTCCCGCAATCCTTCTACTCGTGCATCAACATCAACACCGTCACATGCTCGCACGCGCTCGGTTCGCACAAACACACCTGTATCGGCTCGCGCTGCACTCACAAGAAGAGATACCGGCAGCATGAGCACCGCCGACTCGGATGCTCGTGCAGAGGCAGCCTCCGCGTTGGAGGACTTGCAGCAACGGCTAGAGAAGGAAGAGAAGCAGTCCGAGCAGCACAGGAAGCAGATCGAGGTCCTCCAAGCGAAGCTCGACGAGGCAGTAAAGGATTCGGCAAAGCTAGAGGAGAAGTCCCACGAATATGAAGAGCAGATCGAGACACTCAAGAATGAAAAGAGGGAAGTCACGAGGCAGATAAGGGAGATGGAAAGCATATATGAAGCCGAGAGGAGCTCCATTTTGAAGGAGAAGGAAGAGATGGCCAACAAGGAGGAGGAGATGCAGACTGTCATTCAGAGACTCAAGGATTCTCTGGCACAAAGGAATAACAACGACGAAGAGTTTCGTCCCTCAAGACCAGGTTGGCAGTCTTCCCTGACGTGTCACAGCTCTCCATACTGACCTCGTTATCACCAGGCAACTCCTCACCGTCGCTCGAGGGAGGCGGTTTCGCTCCCCCATCGTCGCTCCAGCGTAGCGATTCCCGCAACAGTTCGAAACTCGTCATGCAGAAAGATAAGCTCATCGAGTCACTCCGTTTAGAGCTTGCGGAAGCTCAGATCAAGCTCGTTGAATCGGAAAATCAAGGCGGTGGTCGTCTCCAAGAAGTTGAGCGTCTTTTAATGGAAGCCCGTATGGCTAATGCCCGCCTGATGGAGGATAACGAAAGCTACCAGCTGCTTCTACAGGAGAAGACTTTGAAGGGTGACTTTGGACAGAGTGACTTCAGTTATATGGGCGGCGCACAATCCAACTCGGACGCTCTTGCTGCCCTTGAAGGCAAGGGTGGCTCAAGTCTCGCAGATGAGCTCTCTGAAGCTGCAGATGCAGAGGGTGAGGCCGCAGAAAATGCACCAACCCGTCGCCTCGAGGCTGAGCTCAGAGCCATGCAAGAGCAGAACAAGGCGCTTACGTTGTATATTAACAAGATCATCGAACGTCTTTTGCAGCACCAAGACTTTGAGACGATCCTCGACACCTCAGGGGGGGATCTCGCCATGCCAAACACCAACAAAGACCTACCTCCTCCTCCCGACAAGGACCAGGCGCACGGTCCATCTTTCCTCCAACGAGCCAAGTCCATGGCCATCGGCCCGGGCAAGCCAAGACCAAGGCCAATGTCCGTGATGCCAGCTGCCAAGTCAGCGCATACAGATCCCGAGCGCGCACCTAGCATACCCATTGGACCCATGGGCAGCAACCTCACACGCTCATCAAGCACCCGCCGCGCACGCCCACAGAGTGAGCAGTTCACCGGTGCTGCTAGCCTCGTCAGCCAGATGTACAAAGGTCCCGATGGACCAGTCTCGCCATCTCTCGCCAACCCCCGCCATTCTCAAGCGTTTTTCTCCCAAGCCAACATGTCCGGCACCAGTGGCAGCATTTCTTCTTCTCGTGCCGCTAGCGGGAGCCATGCCCCGTCCTCTGGAAACTTCCCTGGCATGCGCAGCGAGACTTCAAGCCTGAGCGAGGGCTCGGCTGGTGCAGGGGACGGAGGCAGTTCTTCTACCCCGCCGAGCCAGTCACCACCGAGGCCGCAGCAGGAGAGAGTGACTACTTTCGCAGGCGGTAAACCTCGGCCTTTGAGGCTGGTACAGGAGAATCCCGACGCGGTGAAGGAGAACAAGAGGGCGAGCTGGTACAGTGGGTGGACTGCAGCTTGGAACAAGAAGCAGGATGATGGGCTTGGTGCTCTGCAACATCAACAACTGCAGCAATCACATCAGCAAACCAACAATTCTATCCCGGAGTGAGAGGGTTATTCTAATCAAGTCCAGAATGCCCCTTGGTGGGATTGTCCTCGGTTGACAAAACTCCAACTGTCATCATCGCTTTCTCCTCTCCATATTCCTTCTTCTATCTCACAATGAAAGGATATTGTCTCGGGGTATCTGCATTCTTGGACGGTTGTTTGAGAGCGGTGGAAGCAGGCTTGTTGGATACACAAGCCAAGGCAGGAGCTTGAAGACGACTTACTTGGAAACAACATATTGGGTTGGGTGGCTGGGCTCTGTTTTTCTAGGGGCAGGTATATAGAAGAGACGGGACGATATTTTATGTTTGCCGCTTTTCAACTGGAAGGGTGTTCCTCATTGGTTCTTTGACGCTTTTATTGGGAAGATGGGTTGAAAGGATATGCATCAGCAGAAGGAAAGACATCTTGAATAACCCTTTTACATGGAGATTCGATCCTATTGTCCTGATGACGTAAATGATCCCTCGTGTGCTGAATAATTGGTTGAGGTTCTTGTCTTTCTCCGAGATCACATCCCTCTTGACTTCTCTGAATATCAGGTCTTGAAGCATATATACAGCATTTCGATAGTTTGAAGATGTCCCTCGCTCGAAGAACCGCTGTCTTTCGTTTATGCAAATAGTCCGTGTGGACAAGAATTTACTGTGCCTATGACTCACAACCAACGTCACTCGGCGCTGTTGATTCTCCAACTTCCCACTCCTTCGTAGAACCAGACTGGTATCCGTTTGACAACTACAGGGTACCTTGACATCCTCGTAAGCAGGATTGACCGTTTGTTGCCAGTTTCAAGAGGAACCGAAGTACCTATGAAGAGGACGCAAAGCTGATGGAGTTTCTTTCCAACGGGTGGAAATAAGTAGTATGAACTGAGTTGCGGTATTGGCTGAGTGTGGTCTGCCGTGGAACGGTCCGTCTTACACACCCTTTTGGTCCTTCACATAATTAACCAGACACTGTTTGGCAAACGCCAGAAGGATCGCCGAGCCGAGGCGCAGGAACCTGAAAAGGAAGTGCTAATAATACATAATGATAGCCTGTCCTAGCTAATCCTACCTGTGCGACCACTGTTGACAGAGAGAATGCGGTTATATTACGTGGGAGGATGAGCCTGCAGCTCCAGACAGAAAGGAGCCTCGGCCAGAGAGATACAGGGACAGAGAGGGGCGCAATTGGCAGCCCAACCCTGGACCTTGGTGTGTGGCATTGTGGCTTGGGGGGTGGCTTTGTCACCTGGAGACGCTCGGTATCGTGTCAAGCCCTGAGAGGCCAGCAAGATGGTATCGAATTTGAACTGGGCAGGGATAATGAAATCCTCTATTCAGGTGGAGTTTTCTCGACGGCCGCAAACGCCGAAAAGAGAACATGTAGCAGCGGGGAAGCACGTCTTTTTTGAGGAGTAGATACTGAGTAGCACTTTGAGCAGGTAGGGACCCATGAACCCACTGACGAAGGGTATCCTCTTAGAGGCAACGGAGTCCCAGCCCTTATTGACCTACCGTAAACTCTTGCAATTGAAAACGGAAGCCGCACGTGTAGAAATGGGACATGCAGCTGCAGGATGACACTAATAAACAGGTTTTTTCTGTTGGCGACACGTTACTTATTTCCAGATCGCGAGATCGAACGGGACGCCCGGAGCAAATTCTGCGAGACAGGAGTCTCAGTATCTGACAGTTCCCCAGTAGGTAACGGAATGCTGGGCTTGGGTCGTGTGAAGTAAGAAAAAGGGGTGCCACATCCTTAACAAAAGCATGTAGGTGTACCACATTATTTTGTTAGCCAGGACCAGTAACTGTACTGTTATTGGACTCAGTACCCCTAGCACACTGCTATCCGAAATGACGTCGGATCAGAGCACTCCAGAGCTACATTGCCCGTAGTAGCGCCAGGCAATGTTCGGATCGCTACTAGGCCCTCTTTGACGTCAAGACACATGTCGCCTGACCCGAGTCGAAGGCCAGACTACATCGACATCAAGCCTCCTTGCTCTAAAACGATGAACGTCTGCCTCATATCCAAGCCAGGCTGGATCCGGGGTGCTGGACACGCAGGCTGCAGGAAATCGTGCCGCACCACAGTGGAGCGGGAAAGGAGATCACAAGGACACGAAGCCGTTGGTACCTGATGATGTACCGTCGATAGCAAACGGTTCGATTGTGACAGTAAATTTGTGTTGTGGCCCTTGAATTAGTGGGCGAAAGGGCGGTCGGTGACGGGGTGCGTCTGCACTAAGGTAAGTTTGGGTCCCGGGTTGGAAGCCTACAGGGCGGTTGAGGAGAAAGCCCTCCACATGGACGAGACGTGGCTCCATCTAGTTGTCGACTAGAAAGATCTGGGTTGGAGTTTCTGGGTCAATAAACGCACGCAGGTCGGTCGCTTGGGCAAGGGTACCTTGGAATTTGCAGGGCTAGAGACACCATCTCAGTCATCAGGCCGCATGGGCCCTGAGGAAGACGAACAGAATACGGGTCCATTGCATCCGAAGAGGGCAAATGCTGGGCTGGCTAAAGTGTGCGAACCAAGGATGTTCTCGCTGCTTCTGGACAGTCCTGCACAGTGAAGTTACATATGTAACTTAGTTGTATTAGTACTGTACCTAGCCAAAAGGACATCTGGACAGTCGGGTGTGACGTGGTGGCTCGGCCTGGTGACGAACGAAGGCTCAGGGCAGCGGCAGGGCGAAAGAGGGAGGCGGCAGAGGGTTTAGCTACGACGCCGCTATTACAGGTCGCCGACGGGTTGACTCAGCGTTTGTTGGGGGGGCAGGCCACGCGGCAGGTCAGCTGATGAGCCCCTGCACGACTGTCCGTGCCCTTTCCGGCGCATTGTGACCCGCTGGAAGACCCGGAAGTCTTCGCATGACTGCTAAAGCGGCATCCCAGCTTGGAACGGGTCTCCCCGTCTCCCCCCAGAACCCGACAGACAACACAAGCACAAGACAATGACCAATACCATTCATTACTTCGACACCACCCCATTACACACGCACCAACTTGCATTTACACCCATCCTTCTATCCAGTCGTCATTCTCTCTCCTGTGTGGTGACCCTCATGCGCCGCGGCCTGAACACACCATCACTGCCTTCTCCACGACAGCTACACCACGCCTCTGCGTCTGCTTCCCTTGCTCTTTTGTGAATCAACACCTGATCTCACCAGACTCGGTACAGCAAAGCAGGCCCCTGCAGTACTTTTCGAAACCCACCCCCCGTCACTGACCAGCCAAACATCATGGTCCGGTTCGCTGCATTCATCTACTGCTCTCGACCTTGGTGACTGCGCATGCCTCCAGCCTGTGGTGGCATGTGCCATTCTGCGATCCTTTGCCCAGCGCATATTCCCCCACGAAACCCACGTTGCAGACCTGCCCAGGCTGTACCTGACCCATGGACAAGTCGTTCTCAGAAGCTGACGGCGCGTCTGCCGCTCAGTCTGCCAGTTCGACATTAACCCCCAATCAACGTCTTGCCCTTGACCCGTCATCTGTCGCACTTGCAAGCCGAAGTGCCTCTCTTTCGCAAACCGACCTGACGACACCAAAACAATCTTCAGCCAGCACATCTGGCAACGCCTCACCTTTCGCCTCTCGCGAATCCTCACCCGTTCGTAACCCCAGGCGGACAACATCTAGCTCAAGATTGAGCAGCTCAAGTCCTCGACGAAGCAGCCAACAAGAAGTGAGCCCTTCTCGCCAAATGCGATCAAGTATACCCGGCCCGACTTCATCGTCGCGGATTTTGAACTCAGCAACAACCCCTACCTTGCTACCTGGTCAAGACTCCCCTTACGACACGACAACCCCTTCCAAACATTCCGTACCCAACGATCTCAAAGATAGTCCACGATGGCCGGTATCTCCTCGACTTCGCTCACCTCCTCCCCAACTCAACAGACCCAGCGCTCCTGGCTGTCGCCGGCAAGAGCCAGAAGCCCCTTCAATAATCGTTCAAAAAGTTTCATCATCACCTGGGGGAGATATTGTGCTAAACACTTCCGAAAGCGAAACCGAGGACTCACAAGGGAATTCGGGGCACAGAACCCCTGCTCGCGTGGCTCTCGAAACGGTTCAAGAAGTCAGCTTGCCAAACTCGCCTAGCCCCAATGCCAGCACAGTCTTAATGGAGCATGTGAAAGAAAAACTGTCGAACCCTGAGAATCACTCCGATAGTGCTTTACACGATGCGCGAACACTTAAGGCGCGTCCATCTTGGCCCTCCCAGGAGAAAGAGAGTGGTAGTGAGAGTGGCAACTCCAAATCGGAAATGAGGCGGCCGACCTCAGTACCACCACCAGCCGTGAGCCGACAGTCTAGCGCATTGTCAGCGAAGGGTGGAAAGCCCATGACCGAAGGTTCGACGCAGAACATGACTGTCGAGACCGAAACAGTCCCAAGTATTCCACAGGTTACGTTGTCAACCAATGCGAAAGGCGAAAGCAGCAATGGCACACTCAAGACGAAGCTGAGCAACGAGACCATCAAACCGCGCAAAGAGAAGAAGAAGGCATCACGCAAGCAACCAGCGGCCGTGGCAGGAACTAGTAAGTGTTTTCAATATATCTATGAAGAGTGAAGTACGGGAAGCGGCTTTTGTAAAGAGATTTAGGTTCACTGGAGGCATGGCGTCCTGACCATATGTTGTGTCTGCCTGAGCTTGTTCGAGAAGCGGCAGAGCATCGATGGCGCTGCTTCTGGCTACGTATGTGGAGACTCGCTAACTCTGATTGTCCTTTTAGCATCATCGAAAGCCGACATATTCGAGGCCAAGATCGCCAGCGCTGTTGATGAAGCAAACACTTCCGACTCAGAAGAAACCTTTGTTTACGATTCAAACCCCCCAGACGCGGGCGAACGAAGCACTCGTCGTTTTCACTCACGAACGCCAAGTGCTACGTCCATGGTCAGCCAAGCTGACCGCCAGAACTTTCGGTCAATCCACAGCGTCATGGATGGCAGCACTGGGCCGGCTAATGGTCCACGGAAGAACATGAAGTTCGTCAACACAGCTGTGGTTAACGGCAATGACTCTATCACAACTGGCGATGAAGACGGATCGGGCACAGGACGCAGTAACGGGACTGGATCTGCCCGTGGGACGACTCGCCGTCTTCATCACATCGGACGCTGGGGTCGGGAACCTCCCAAGCACCCTTCTCTGTTCGATAATGAGTCGCCCTTTCCCAACGCTGCAAGATCGAAGCTGAGTGGATCCGCATCGCGAAACTCATCCGGCCCCCCTAGCCCAAGGAACCATACCTCTGGTCGCGGTCTCAGTACCAAGCGATCAATGCAGATGTCTGGAAGCTATGATCTTGACGAAACAGGAGCGGACGATGAACGTACCCCGCTGATCGGGACTGTGCGCTCGCATCGATCTGGCCGCAGACGTGGCCCTCATAATCTACGACAAGCCGAGTCGCAATCCTTTGGCAGGAGATCTTCTTATCTCAACAGGTTTGCGGCTTGTCTTGTTCTGACCATGATGCTCCTGCTGGTTATTACTGGTGCCATCGGCTTCATGTTCGCAACATCTCAGCCCATGACTAATATCGAGATTGTCTCAATCAACAGCGTTGTCACAAGCGAGCAGGTCCTGATGTTTGACCTCTCTGTCAAAGCACACAATCCCAACATCGTCGTCGTTACTATCGATCAAGCCAACCTCGAAATCTTTGCAAAGAGCGAATTCGCTGGCACAGACTCGGATTGGTGGGACAACCCGAACGGGCCGCAGCCAGGGGAGGTGCTTTTGATGGATGATCCCGTTGACGACCCCCCAAGTGGTGACCCCGACGATGGTAATGATGATACAAAGCCCAATATCCTGCTAGGGAGGATTACCGCTTTCGATAGCCCTTTGACATTTGAGGGCTCACTCTTTCACAAGGGCACCTCTCAGTCTACAGGGGAATTGCAGTTACCTTACCCAGGTAATGGGACTTCTGGTGGCGCAGCGCGTTGGGAACGCATTTACCAAAACGAGTTCGACCTCATTGTCAAGGGTGTTGTTAAGTATAGCTTGCCATTGAGCGCTCATGTTCGGAGCGCGACCGTCTCTGGCCGGACGCGCGTTAAACCGAATTCTGCCAGCGATCCATCTCTCAAGCCGAATGGTACCTCGACTGACGAGGTTGACTGATCTCCATGACGAACCAGTCATCGCCCATTTTCCTTTGTTTCTTTCTGCTTTGTATACCACAACGAATTCACGACAATACCCCAGAGACCTGAGAGAGCGGGCTTACGACCCCATCATCGTTCTAAGCAATCGGAGAGGCTTGCTAGGATACGCAGGATCGACAGACACGGCCTCACATCATAGAAGAATCCACAAGAGCAATCTTCAATGGACAATATCGAAACCGGACCAAACTCAGACAACGCCAACTTTATTCCTTTTCTTTCACTGTCTACTTGATGGACGAACGGATGTACCACGAGAAAGTTCTGCCCTAAGTGCCATGGATAGCCAACGAGACGTGGTTCCCTGAGGGCATTGCTCGGTTCGTTCCCCTTCGTCTCATCCTCCTTTCATCAATTTGCAATCGCAAAATGTCCCCAGTGGAACAACCAGAACAAGCCTGCTGGTAGCTTTTGTTTCATGTTATTGCTTTCGTTGAGTAGACGTATACGGCGATAGATATGGTTGAAGTTGAGCCTTGGGAGGGCACGGTACTTGATTCTGCGTTTTGGCGAATGTATTTTGTCACTGGCTTCCAAAAATTCTTTCTTTTCGATGACTGTATCCCCTGGAATCGACATACGATACAGAATGGGACGAGAGGGTGCGGAAGGGGAGATGTACATAGCGAGGCCTTTGGGAGAGCATGGCGTTGGGAAAAGTTAGGCGTGATCATAATGAAATTGATACCAACGATCATCTGATGATCTAAGACCATGTGAACCCGTGATGTCTTGAGTGAATGTGCAGAGCTTATCTCAAACTTTCCCCTGAACGCCAGCCCAAATACCTGAATCTAAATCATTACTTCGTACCAAACTCCATCGCCTTCATCATGAGAAATGAATACCTTCCTCATTAAAAGCGTGAAGTAGACGCAAGAAATCGCCCTCGTCGCACTTTCCAGCACACGCTTGTCAGCTAACTCGGTGACATCCTCGAGAACCTTGCGGATCTTCTCCCTAACGAGCTCCGCAACCTTGGTCTTCTTACGTCTGCTCTTCGTCTTCGTTGCCGATGATGTTTTGAACTCCTTGAAGATGTCGGGAGTATCGTCACCACCGTCAATCTCCATGGCACCAGCGTCATCCTCCTGCATGTCATCTTCGCCTTCCTCCACGACAGTCTCATCGATTGGCACACCGTTCATAGCACACCAGGTCCTGTAATTTCTTTCCGCCATGGCCAGAACCTCCTTCGTACCTAGCCAGCTGGCCCGCAAGGTCTTGTCCTTTCTCACAAAGCAGACGCGTAGTAGGCCGTCCCACTCATCGATGGAATAACCCAGTTGGCGAGGGGTGACGGGTGCGAGGGGCGGAAACTTTTTGTCCAGGAAAACGTTATCGATAAGAACTAGAGAGGTTGTAGCCTGGGAAGCTAGTTCGCAATTCCTCGACAAGCCCTTAACAGCACACCTTAACACAGCACTTCTTCTCCCGCCCCTTCGAACCAGCGCACCAAATCATCATCACTCCCTGCTTGATCGACTAGTCGTTACCAATATACTGATTTAATTTCTTCTTGGCGACCATTGTCGCGTTGTCGCGATGACTGGCCGGCGCGACTTCCTGAGCCAACCGGCTCCCGAGAACTATGTCGCAGGTCTTGGTCGTGGAGCTACTGGCTTCACGACCAGATCCGATCTCGGTCCGGCGAAAGAAGGACCCAGTGAGGACCAGATGAAGGAAATGCTGGCCAAACGCGCGGCACAGCTCGGGCTCGATGGCAAGGACAAGGACAAGGACAAAGAGGACGATGGCCCTGACGACGACCGATACCAAGACCCGGACAATGAGGTTGGACTCTTCGCCGGTGGCGTATATGATAAGGAGGATGAGGAGGCGGACAAAATCTGGGAATGGGTCGACGAGCGCATGGACAGGAGGAAACGTCAAAGAGAAGCGCGCGAGAAGGCCGAGCGCGAGGAGTACGAGCGCAACAACCCGAAAATCCAGCAGCAGTTTACAGACCTTAAGCGCGCGCTGGCTACAGTATCAGATGACGACTGGGCGAATCTTCCCGAAGTCGGCGACTTGACGGGTAAGAATAGACGAAGCAAGCAGGCCCTCAGGCAGAGGTTCTATGCTGTTCCAGACAGTGTGCTTGCGGCAGCGCGAGACGCGGGGGAATTATCCACGACAGTAACCGACGATGGTATGCCCGGCGGAGCATCTACGGGGGCCGGTGAGAATACCGACGGCACGATGACAAATTTTGCGAAGATCGGTGCGGCAAGAGACAAGGTGCTTAAGTCAAGACTGGAAGCTGCGTCACAAAGCGCAGGTGGAGAATCGACTATCGGCGGCAGCGCAACGAGCATCGATCCTCAAGGTTACATCACGAGCCTTAACAAGATGCAGATGACAGAGGGTCAAGCACAAGTGGGAGACATCAACCGTGTGCGCGAACTGTTACAGTCAGTTGTTAAGACGAACCCCAATAATGCACTCGGCTGGATTGCAGCAGCTCGTTTGGAGGAGCTGGCTGGCAAGATCGTGGCGGCGCGAAAGACTATTGATCAGGGTTGTATGCGCTGCCCCAAGAGCGAGGATGCTTGGCTTGAGAACATTCGCCTAAACCACGAATCACCGAATGCCAAGGTTATTGCGAGGCGTGCTATCGAGGCGAATGGACGATCCGTTAGACTTTGGGTTGAGGCCATGCGCTTAGAAAACATGCTTGGAAACAAGAAGCGTGTTATTCGGCAGGCTCTTGACCACATTCCCGAGTCGGAGGCTTTGTGGAAAGAGGCCGTCAACCTCGAGGAGGACCCGGCTGACGCGAAGCTGATGCTCGCGAAGGCAACAGAGTTAATTCCTCTGTCGGTTGATCTCTGGCTTGCGCTGGCGCGACTCGAGACGCCCGAGAATGCGCAAAAGGTCCTCAACAAGGCCCGAAAGGCTGTGCCAACTTCACATGAGATTTGGATCGCTGCAGCAAGATTACAGGAGCAGCTCGGACAGGCACAAAAAGTGAATGTCATGAAGCGTGCAGTGCAAGTCCTCGTCAAGGAGTCCTCAATGCCGAAGCGTGAGGAGTGGATAGCTGAGGCTGAGAAATGCGAAGAGGATGGAGCTATTGTTACTTGCGAGAACATTATTCGAGAGACTCTCGGATGGGGGCTAGATGAGGATGATGATCGCAAGGATACCTGGCAAGAGGACGCCCGTGGCAGCATCAACAGGGGCCGCTACGAGACGGCGCGTGCTATCTACGCATACGCTCTCCGCGTTTTCGTCAATAGCAAGACTCTCTGGACAGCAGCAGCGGATCTCGAGCGCAACCATGGCACACGCGAATCCCTCTGGCAGGTCCTTGAGAAGGCTGTCGAAGCTTGTCCCCGCAGCGAGGAGCTCTGGATGACCCTCGCGAAGGAGAAGTGGCAGGCCAAGGATGTCGATGGCGCACGTCTCGTTCTTAAGCGTGCATTCAACCATAACCCCAACAACGAGGACATTTGGCTTTCAGCGGTCAAACTCGAATCTGAGAACGACAATGAGGAGCAGGCCAGACAACTTCTCGCGGCAGCGCGTGACAAGGCTCCAACAGATCGCGTATGGATGAAGAGCGTGGTTTTCGAGCGTGTCCTAGGCAACACCGAGACTGCACTGGACCTATGTCTGCAAGCTCTCCAACTTTTTCCTGCATCACCAAAACTATGGATGCTCAAGGGTCAGATCTACGAAGATTTAGGCAAGATCCCACAAGCCCGTGACGCTTACGCAACAGGGGTTAAGGCGGTACCCAAGTCTGTTCCGCTCTGGCTCCTCTACGCCCGCCTCGAAGAACAAGCTGGGCTCACAGTCAAGGCACGCTCCGTGCTGGATCGCGCCCGTCTCGCTGTGCCCAAGAACGCCGAGATCTGGTGCGAATCCGTGCGTCTGGAGCGCCGCGCAGGGAACCTCTCTCAAGCCAAATCCCTCATGGCCAAAGCCCAGCAAGAAGTGCCCAAATCAGGACTCCTCTGGTCCGAGCAGATCTGGCATCTCGAGCCGCGCACGCAGCGCAAGCCTCGGTCTCTCGAAGCGATCAAGAAGGTCGACAGTGACGCGGAGCTGTTCGTCGCGGTGGCCAGGATCTTCTGGGGCGATAGAAAGCTGGACAAGGCGCAGAGCTGGTTCGAGAAGGCTTTGGTCTTGAACAGCGATCGGGGCGATAGCTGGGCTTGGTATTATAAGTTCTTAGAGCAGCACGGGACGGAGGAGAAGCGAGGAGAGGTGTTGAGCAAGTGTGTGGCGAGCGAACCGAAGCATGGGGAGGTCTGGCAGAGGGTTGCCAAGAGGCCGGCGAACGCGAGGAAGTCGGTCGAGGAAGTGTTGAAGCTGGTCGCCGCTGAGTTGGAGTAGAGAAGTGCGCAGGCGAGAATGAAGTGTATGGAAGTCTGCAGCAAGCATAGACACGGCGGGAAAACCATAAGGCGAGGGGGAACCGGGTCAACGGAAGAGAGGAGCATGATGTAAGATAAGAATATGGAATTGAGATGAAACGCCTTAACGATTAGACACCAAAGTTTCGAGAATGAACAATTTGTTCATATGGTACACCGAAACGGGAAGACGCAGCGAAAATATGCTATCTCGAGGTCAATGGTATCACACCCCATCCCGTTTTCCCAGTCACATTAGACAAAGTCGCCGCGATGAGGAAAAGAATTACTTGCTGCCACCGAACCAGCTAGAGACACCGCTCTTGGCTTTGGCGGCACCCTCCTCGACCTTAGCATCGAACTTGTCAATCGCCTTCAGGGTCTCTGCACGAGCGTCCTTGCCGAGAGCCTCGATGTTGCTCTTCGCACGGCCAACCTGCTTGTCGGCCTCTGCAATCTATATATTCCAAGAACACGGTTTGTGTAAGATGAGATGTTCCAATTTGTGATCTTCTGGTCTGAATGGGGAAGAATGGCTTACAGCATTGTCAATCTTAGCACCGGCTTCCTTGCCGTAGTGCTTTGCGTCAGGAGAGTTTCCGGGGAGGTGAGACTTGACATTGGCAGCGGCCCTGTGAGCGTCGGCTGGAGAAAGGAAACGGTGAGTCAGTATAAAAGTTTTGAAAAAGAAAAGGGCAAGAATTGCCCGCTTGGTGCTCAGGGACTTTTGTCTAGAGAGACTGGGTAAGTAACTAACCCTCGAACTTCTTCTCAGCCGCCTTGGGGTTGCCTCCAGCGTTGTAGAGGTAGTATCCGATACCACCAGCACCGGCGAGACCGAGGGCGAGAGGAACGCGAGACTTGGACATGATGGACGTGAACTTGGGATTGATGGATTGGGGAGGTTGAGAGAGAGAGAGAGAGAGGATGGTATCGGGATGATCTGCAGATCGAAGAGAAGCAGCTGTTAATCTCGAGTGAATGAGGGTAGGGGAAGAAGAAAGAAAAGGGTGTGATGAAAACGAAAGCGGAGGGGAACTACTTATTGGGGAAACGAGGGGGAGCTGTGTCTGAGAAGAATAGTCATGGTCAGCTCAGCTCAGCTCGTTTCCAGGACCACGTGCTGAGCGCATACCAAACCGACAAGCAGAAAAGGATTTGCGTGAGCTCCAGCAGTTCTACAGTGTGTGTCAACCAATACCCAGGTGCTCTAGAGTTTCATTGCGACGCGTTCATATGGCTATCTCCGCCATTGGAAGCAACGGTGATGTAACGGTACATGACGTAACCTGATGTTTTTGGTGATGTGGTTGGCAATTCAAAGAAGCAGCAGTACCTAGCTTGGGAGTAGCTCAGCCCAGTTGTGTCCACTGCAAGCCCTACGGGGCCTTGGTATCACCTGTAATATATGCCTACTGTAGGTAGTCTAGCTCTTGCATGTTTTTGGAATTCTGCGATAGGTGTCCACCATCTTCACTGACCATCTGTGCTGTAGCTGACGATCTGGGAGGTGGAGGACTCGACAGCTGTTCAAGGTGAGCTAGCAAGTTCATGGGTAGTCTAAGCCAGTAACTGGGGGTCGAAGGTGGCGGACGCTTTATGCCGGGTTTAGCTCCAAGTTTGCTGCGTCCAGCATGACGTCACCCATAATCTTGCGACGCTCAGGCTCAGGCAGGTTGCCCAGTAGGCTACAATGGGGTCCTACGGTTTCGATCTTAGCACGACTAGAGAGAGTGCGTACCGTACCCGTAGTTCCCTCTTTGCCAGATCTGGGTCTCCCAGTGCTGAACTCCACCGTGCATCGTGTTTGACTGTACCATTCAGTGATGATCCCTCTCTGAGATCAACAGCATCGGATCCTTGTTCTTCGTCTTTGCCGCAACACTCTACGGTAAATCTTTGTCTCATAGGGTCTTCTTCTTTGTGTGATATCTGTAATAGGGCCTATCTTGGCAAATTCAAGACTAGAATGATGAACCGTCGACACGCTAGGTGGCTCTGAGCCACGATCACGGAGATGAGCGTCTCTCTGATCGACCACCATCCCACTCTCAATTGATCCGCCTTCCCTCCCTTAGTGCCAACGACGCAACAACCTTAAGCCGCTCGCTACCTGAAATCTGGGTGCTCTTCCTGTTTTCTCTACCTTGTCCCCTCACCCTTCACCGTTTGATCGGCCAGCATTCGCATTTGCAAGTTCCCTTCTTTCTTTTCGGATTTCTTTTCCCTTTCACTGTGGATTTTCTTGTCGTCTCTCAATTTCATTGCCGTGTGCCCTTTTCCCTCGTACCTGATCGCAATACACAACCCCTTGACAGCGCTTGTGTGCGTCATCATGGCGACATCGAAGTCGGACCTGTAGTCGATTCTTTACCATAATTTCAACTCACTGGTTGCTCGAATAACGTGCCTTTCTCGCAATGACCACGAAACCCGAATCCCGTCGCTGACTCGGAATACTCTTCCTCAACTATCCCATCCAGCCATGGGTCGAGTCAAGAGCAAAATCAATAGACAACGCAGAGCTGGGACCCTCGGACCAAAGGATTACGACCATGAGATTGACCTCATGGACCGAGAGGCCTCTGAGCCGCAATGTCAGGACCAACTGAATATCAAAAATCACGCAGATGTGAGCAGATCGTCCAGTCATGCCGAATTGTTGCAACATCGAGGTGGTGACACGCCCGATGGCTACCAGACAATGAATTCGCCCAGAACCAACAAACCCAATCATAGACAAACCTCCAATATACCTCCCGACGAAGAAGGAGAACCTCATGACGTACTTCGACCAACGATTTCGGTACAAGAAGCCTCACCGGGCGTTTTTCACGACCCTAATGTACATCCGAAGAGGCCTCGTGTAGAGCGAGAGACAGTCATAGATGTTCTGTATGAAAATGAAAGAGGAGGCTTTCTTTGCGGTGTTCCCCTATTCTCAGCGGCTGCACTCGGAGGGCTCGACGCAACTCCATGGAGTAAGTCCCCAGACTTGTTGCCTGAAGGGCAATTGATATGTTATCGGATGCTCAACTAATCCCTCCCCGCTAGCCAATGCATACCACAACCATTCTCCAACCAGCATATACACTGCGACGGTGCCGGATCCTTCTTGGGAATGGGTATGGCCCGAATGGCGCATCAATTACCAAGAAGGCGTGGATGAGGGTGGTTGGGAGTATTCGTTCGCCTTCTCCAAGAAGTTCTCATGGCATGGTCCCAAATGGTGGTGTTCATTCGTCCGAAGGCGTGCATGGATCAGAAAGCGAGCGAAGAAGCATGCCGAAGACATCCCGGCCGATCTTCATATGCTCAATGCAGACTATTTCGTCGTTAGATCCGCCTCGGCTCGAACGAAGCACTCCCGCAGCAGCGTTGTTAGTAGTAGGGCCCCAAGCCAGGCTCCCAGCATGTCGCAGGTCTCTTCAGGCTCGGCTGAGCCGATGGAACTGCCCGAGATACGGAACATCGAGACACTAATACGAATCCTCCGAAGGGCTCGGATCGACCGTGAGAAGCTGGAGGCTTGTGAGAACTACTTGGAGAATGGTTTGGATCTGGACCAACTTTCAGAAGAAATGCACAACATCATGTGGATCTTCATCTTCCAAGTTTCGAGGCGCTTGTTCTTGAGCCGCCTGATGCAGATTTACCAGTCTACAAAGGACAAGTTGGAGAAGAGTGGGAAGAACAACGCTGAAGATGGCTTGGAAGATCGACTCGAGGCTCTTCGAAAAGCGGTGAAGCATGCAGATGAAGAAGTCAGAAGACTTTCGTATTGGAGCGATGTCAAACAGATGACAGGAAAGAACACATGCCATGGAGGAGAGCAAAGGATGGAAGCCCGCAGAATGGGAGGGCATCGACCAAAGCGGTCCCGGTGAGCCTATGAAGGGGAAGCTCCCCAAAGGCTAAGCGTTTTGAGACTTTGAACGATCACTTTTCCTTTTGTATCATATATACCCTGGCGTGAATCGGGAACTGGGTCCTGGGTGCTACAACTTGGGCATCTTGCATGGCGAGCAAGTTTCGCATTTGGGGCAGAACACCGTTAGTCTGAGAAGCGCTGTTGGCAAATAATTGAAATCACTTGTTATTCAAGAAAACTGTCCGAGAACCCAGTCAAAGGGAGCAAAAAGGAAAGTTTCTGCCCGATGCTGGGATCGAACCAACGACCTCGTCATTACTAGTGACGCGCTCTACCACTGAGCTAATCGGGCGGTTGAGATTCCGGCTTCTTATTTCTGAATATACGGGTGTACAATCAAATGCTAAGAAATCAATCTAGCACTTCGCGGCGAACATTTGCGATGCCGAAGCTCACAGGCTTGAATGACTATCCCCCGACATGGAGGTGCAGCTTTTCGTGTGACAACTAGCGCGATAAGATAAGGGGGGCTGTTAAAAAGTGACGGCGATCCTTACCTCACGTAACACTGCATACAGAACCGGAAGTTGGAAACCTGCGACAACAATTTTTTTATCACATGAAAATCCGGGTTTGTACGCCAATACCTCGAATGCCTCATCGCATTACGTTCAACGACATCGAAGCATAAACTTCTAGTGTATAACGAGGTCCACGGGCAAGGTGGCACATCATGGCTGCCAGCCCTGGCTCTCTCTGGAGAGCCAGTTTGGCTCTGAGATGGCGGCTCGCCCAACCTTCAGTGTCGCGGGCGATGAAGTTCCGATCACAATATCCGCGGCACAACACAGCTCGAGCATATGCGACGTTGTCAGAGATCTTGAGTCGGAGAGACAGCGACAGCCTGCCGCCCCAAATGCGAGCGCAAACGGTCAAGGCAGAAGCAGCACCCGAGTCGAATGAAGAAAAGAGCTCCCAACCAGAACCCGATCCAGAGGCCGGCGCGTTCGGACGGAACGACTTATTCAGGGCGATATTCAAGTCCAACAACGGGGAGACGCAAAGCCTTGTGGCGAAGAAGATGAGAACGTCGCCATTCGTGCCAGACGTGAGGACATACTCTAGCGAACTATCCAACAAGGTCAGCGAAATGAAAGCTATAAGGGCGGCGAGGGTTCAGGTCGCGCAAGACAGAATATGGGAACACCACGGGAAGAAGACGCCGAGCTTGAAAGAGATTATGAGTATCATGAAGCAGATGTCGGGCAGGAAGGAGGAAGGTCGGCAGTTGGAGGCCATGAGGGTGTTGCTGCCAGACAAGGTCGACTTCACCCTGCCGAGCAGGAAGCTGGAATACGTCGAATCAGCTACAGGTGTGTTGGCAAAGCTGGGTGTGTCAGTTGATCATCCAAATCCAGAGCGTGGCATCATCCTCAGAGGGCCTGGCCGCCTCCTCGCCCGCGCGGCCGACGAGCTCATCATGTACAACAAAGACATCAAGGTCTTCCGCCTCGGCAAGGTCACGACGTTCGACTACGACACACGTCAGCTCTGGCCCAGTCTTGAGTTCGACGAGGAACCCAAAGGACCATCTATCATCAGGAAATCCGGCCTCGAGTCTCCAGACAGCATTTGGATGCATCGCGAGGCGGACGCTGAGACCATCACCTACCCTTACGAAGAGACGCCAAAACCTGCGACGTGGACGAAGAAGAGCTTCCACAAATACATCACAATGCTCATTCAAAAACGACTCAAGGGCGGTGTCCAGATCCGCTTCTACGACAGGGCCACAGACACAGATGGCGTCCGCATAAAACTCATCATGGAAGCCTTCGAAGATCCTGCGCTCCGCCATTGCATCAGCCCGACCACCCTCAACGCAGCACTCAGCTTCATGATGTGGCGCGGCGGCCACCGTGCAACCGCCGAGAAGCTCTTCAGGCTCGCCCAAGAATGGGGTGTCCCTATCGACACGACCACCTTCAACATCATGCTGGGCGGGTACGTAACCATCGGGTCAACGGCGCACTTCGTCAAGGTCCTGAGACAGATGCGCGACGGGTTCTTCGCGCCCAACTCGAGAACGTGGCTGCACGTGCTGAAACTCGCGGAGAAGGATGAGGCGAAGAGAAGCATCATCGTCAACATGTACGACCACGGCGCTTTCCGCGATCCTGCCGCCCGTCGAGAAATAGCCAAAATCATGGCGCCCCATGACTTTCATATCTCCCTACGCACCTCCCAAACCCTCAACCAGTTCCTCCGCGACCAGGCCGAACGATACGGTGAGGATTGGTTCACCACCGGCGCGCTCGTGCACCTCGTCGACGAGTTCCTCCTGTTCCACGACTCGCCGCACGGACTGAACTACGCAAAGTTCCAGGAACTCAAGATCCTGTTCGAAAAGCCGCCCAGCGACGGTGTGATTGCGTACGGCAAGCCCATCGCCGCGATCCTGAACGCCGCCGTGAGACGGAAGAACTGGGACATGGCGCTCTGGGCGTTGGAACTGCACGAGAGGCTGGGCTGCACGCCTGACAAGGATCTGTACACGAAACTCGTCGACCTTGCCGTCGAGTCCCAGGCGCCGCACGCGTTAGGCGCGCTCCTCGTGCACGGCACCGTTCTCGACCGGTTCTCCTGGCCGACTCGTCGAAAGCTCCAGCGCTGCCTCCTGGGCACCTACCGGCATCCCTTCTGGCGACTCATCCGCCTCAAATGTTTCAACTCCGACATGACGCGGTACCTACGCGAGCACTCGTGGACCTCCAACGAACACCCCATCGAGGTCGTCGAGAGCGCCATCCGCTCCGCCGTCGGCGGGCCCCACGCCCAGCCATGCGACAGCCTCTGCCAGCTCCTGAAAAGAGAATATCGAGAGCACGATGTGCCCTGGCGCAAGGAGTGGGAGAAGAGGGGCGTGACCGACATGGAAGATAGAGGGTCCTGGCCCGAGTTGACGCCCCTGAGGATGGAGTTCAAACTGCACGTCAAGATGCAGCGCTGGGCTGAGACGAGGCCTGGGGATGAGGACATGGACGAATGGGACGACTGAGGAGATGGACAAGAGGGCGAGGTCGGTGGGTTTGTAACACCAAAGCATAATCTTTCTTCTGTATTACTATGAGCCTCTTCTGTTTCTTCTTTTTTTCTTCTTCTTTTTTTCATGATCCAAAAGCATATAGATGTAGAATCACGCAAGAGAACCCCCCCATTGTAGAACAGAACATAGCATAACGACCAATACACACATCATCACCGTTTCCCGCATCATAACACACACCTGCGTGTGAATAAACCTTGGAGTAATTCAAAGCACTGAAAAGAATTGGAAAAAATCCCCCCATCTCTTGAATAATAGTAGGTAGGTAAGTTGTTAGGTAGCCAGGGCGAATGCTGACAAGTAAGGGAGAGAGAAACGCCTAGTTACATCATCATCTTGTAAGCAAATTACTGGTGAAGCTCAAGATCATCTATGGTAGTAGTCAGACAAGCTTTCTTTCTTTCTTTCTTCTTCCTACTCTTAAACCCGTTTCTTCATGTGCAGAAAACAGGCGACTGTAGGTTACCGCGTGCCCTTGAAAGGAGCTCGAGAAAACGAGAGATTCGTCTCACCATTCCTTTTTTCAAGTAAACACATATTCCTGCGACCCGGTTTAGCAATCAGAGGCTACGAGAAAAAGAAAAGAGTGCACTGTATGAACACAGTTCTCAGAAACCCAATGTGATACTCTGACTCCACATCCTTTGCCGCTTTGTCGTCGGAAAGTAGTACATCAAGTCCGCAGGAATTCACTCCCATCTAAAAGTGTAAGCAGAAAAAAAAGGATGTATAGATTTCCGTAAGCGCGCCTATAACCCCTTCCCCCCTCCTCCTCTCTTTCCTTCCTGCGCTTCCGAATGCAACAGAATTAAGAGGAGATGAGAAACAGAAGTGCGAGCAGCTTATGTGAACACAGCTTTGGCTCTCCTTGCCTTCCCGTCTTCCAGTTTTCCTGTCAATTAGGATCACAGAGAGGTATCCCTTTCCATTGCCCCCTTGCCTGTCCTGTGTCGCTGCTGCTGGCGCCTGCATCTTCCAACCCAGGCTGAAATGTGTATGTGTGTTTGTTGCAAGTTATAGAAGACGAGAAGAAAATAAGACCAATAGCCCGCTGCCCTGACCCCAAAGACCACTGCTGTCTTTCCTGCCTACTCCTCCTACGCGCTAGCGGCCTGTGTTGTGGGCTTATCCTCAGACTTTGACTCGGTGCTCTTATCTTCTTTCGTTGAAGCCTCGGTGGTGCTGGCTTCCTCGGTCTCGGTTTTGGCGCTGTCATCGGTTGCGGACGAGTCGGAGGTCTTGGAAACCTGGCTCTCGAGGTCCTTGTCTTCATCGGCGTTATCGAACATTTCGGTATCATCTGAATCGGTAAGAACCTCAGTACCATCGCCGAGGAGGATGATCCGGCCACGGTACCCACCGACGCCGAAGCTTTTGCCCTTGTTCTCTCCGTCCATCTCAAAACCACTATCGCTGTCCTCGTAGTTGTGGTGAACGCCAGGTCCACGGAACTCAGCTGCAGAGGATGACGTGTTATTAGTATCGGAATCAATGAACCAAGCAAGAGGACCGGTAGGGCAGCTAAACTTACCATACTCTGGTGGCGCACAAGGGCCATCGCCGTTGGCGACCCTCTTAGCGATCTCCTCGTACCACTCTTCCTTGGTCCTGCCATTGAGGAAGGCGACCACAATCATGGTCATGTTGTCGCAGCCAACGCCACCTGTCTCCGAGTTGGAAGCCAGACAGTTGTCCATCATGTTCTCGCAAATCTTATCGAGATCCTGCTTTGCGGCGATGCCCCTGCGAACGAACTCAACAACGGCTTGTGAGGACTGGCAATCCCAAATACCTATATTGCATCAGCATTTGAACAGCACGACGCTTGTCAGCACATTTTTGTTTAGGAACCAACCATCACAGGCGAGGACGAGAAACTCGTCCTCATCAGTGAGCTCGTGCACCTCGACATCAGGGAAGGCGGTAACAATCTGCTTCTCCGGGGGGAGCTCGGCGCTCTTCTTGAATTCGAAATCACCGATAGCGCGGGAAAGGGCGAGATTGCCGTTGACACGGCCGAAATCGACGAATCCTCCGGCAGCTGTAATACGATTTTTCTCATCTGCGAAGCGTCGTGGGCGAGGCGCCCGTCATGTTAGCCATGAGCACTCGAGACGGTCGAGGAGACGGAGCGAACATACTTTCGAGCTGAGGCTTATGATCCTGGGAAAGAGGCTTGGCACGGCCCTTGATACCCAGCACACCTCTTGAATCACCGGCATTGGCCTGTGAAAATATGACTCATTAGCCATATTGCATCGTCAGGATGGTCTACCTGGTGCTGTCTCACCAGGTAAAGCTTGTTGCCGGCAATGAGGCTGACGCAAGCAGTGCAGCCAGATACCTCCTCTTCATATTTGGGATCTGTAGCCGAATGTCAGCATCCCGTGCCAAAGCCAGACTATGTCTCCCATGCTGAGCTAGGGATCTGTTATGTGGCAAAGGAGGAGCCTGGAAAGAAGGCGTACCGTTGAGAATAGCTCGGTCGGTTGCGAGGAAGGTGTCTTTGAGAGACTGGGCGTAATCCTGCGACTTGAAGGTGTCCTGCTTGAGAAGGATGCTGGGAATATGTTCGCCGGAAAAGAGGGCGACCTTGTCACCTCCGTGACCGTCGTATACTCCGAAAAAGGCGAGGTTGTCGGGATGAGACTTCTCAGCCTCAGTGCGCTTGGCGAGGGGTATGAGGTCTAGGACAGTCGTGTGGGCATCCTCCATGCTGATGCGCCAGCCCTGCATGGCGGACACGCCGTAGAGAAGTCGGTCATCTCCTCCCTTGTCTGAAGTCTAGAAACCAGGAGGAAAAGGAGTCAGTAAGATATGATCAATAAAGCAGTTCAGCAAGAAAAAAATATCCTCCTCGTTCTAGCCCGAGGCCCAAGATCCTACTTCAGCGAAGCAGGGAGGCCATGATGATTGATGTATGGCGGAGACAGACAGCACCCTGGCAGCGTGTAATTCACGTCGGCGTGGGAGCGTTCCAGCCCCTCCACAATACAGGCAGTCGGCCGGCGCCGAGGTCGTGAACTGCGTCGCAGGGGCTGAAGGCGACCAGATCTTGAATCTAGTATCGAATATCGAGGCTAGAGTATGATGCGACTGCAATTGCCCGCTCGGGTTCTCATGTGGTGCTTGGTGCGATCTGGCAGTCGTGATGGAGGACCCTTCAACCCACGCGCCTTGAGGGTCTGTGGGCAGGCAGAGGAGAGCCCCTCCACCAAGACAAGCCCCGCGAGTGACGCATAGACAGTAAAGCATAGACAGAGGGCCAAACACAGAAACACGACTGATGGGGGAAAAAAGGGTCAGGAGACACGAACCTTTTCGACGACAGGCTCTGATAAAGTCTGACCCATGGCTGAGAACAGGTCGCGGCACAAATAGGAGAAAGGCTGTATGTAGCAGGGTTGAACGAGTCGAGGGCAAGCTACAAGGCTTTCGGATGGAGGGGGATGAGGGGAAAGAGGAGCGGCTGGCCGGACGAGGACGACGGGGTATGTTCGAATCTGACGGACAGTATTCGAGGGAAGGAGGATCCGGACCAGGCCAGAAAGAAGGGAATCGATCAGTGGCCGTGAGGAAGACAGGAGATGGAGAGAGAAGAAAGCACACGAGAGAGGAATGGGTTGTGTGCGCGCCGCGCCAGGATAGAGAAGGGAGGGCGAGAGAGGATTGGCGCTCGTGGTTCTGGTGGTGCTAGAGCTGGAGCTGGTGCTGGTGCTGGTCCTTGGGGGGGGGGCTTTCCACCACCAGCGAAGGATGGAGCGAGTTGAGGGGAAGAGGCGGCGGCGAAGAGGGGCTCCTATGGGTGCATGCACTACTACGATCTGCCCTAGATGGCCTACCGAAGGTCCGCAACCCTGCTGTGGTTTGCGACGATATGCGCCGTACTTTAGCCCTGCGCTGCGCAGGATCAAAAATGTGGCTGACAACTTGGTTGTCCCTCGATTGCCCCCGTGGCCCCCATGCTCTGAAGGTTTTTTTCCCTCCCTGCTGCGGATATGGCATAGCTCCAGCTGGGGAAAACCAAAATCTACAGTGGGACTCTTAGCACTCTGGAATGGCCACGAGACCCTGAAAATTAGCGTCCCGCAAAGTGTGGCTTGGTAGTATGGACACCAGTAGCCCACAGTGTGCCGTACTACGATGCCCAATGATGCGATACAGTACGATGTTGATAGGCGCGCACCAGCTCGCTCATTCATGAACCAACGTTCGTTGACCTTGCCGTCACGCACCGGCCAGAGTTAGTATCGCAAACCCGGCAGATTAAGACGAAAGGAGGCTGCACAGGTATTCGTCAGGTCAGGCCACCATTACTCGCTGTAAAGAATCGATAACCTTACGATAGTGATGCTTCGATGTTGTATCCACGTGATGGAGGTTTTTTGTCCAGAGGTTTGACGACAAGGACGCCATGGTTTCGTGGGGGCATGTACAGGTATGACGTGCAACCAGACCTTTTCTACCGATACATTCCAGCCTTACTTACCCTAAACCCTCGTAGGTTGCAAAGCCCTTTCACAGGCAGGGTACCTAGGTACCTAAGGTACCTGCTTACTATCCGGTCGTCACTTTGGTAGGTAGATGATACCTGATGTTTACTACTCGTCTCTCATGATAGAGGATTTAAGGCGAGTGGAAGGCTGTCATGTTGGCGGCTTGCTTGAATGTACGATATGTGCGAACTTAGCCTGGGATACGAGTTGTTGTGGGTGAAGTGATTCACTGACCTATCGTTTTAATAAGCAACCCTAGTCTCAATCATTACCTCACATCGTCGACGCAATCTCATCAATCGAAGATAGGAGAGAGGAGACCAGAAGTCTGTAGGCGAAAGCTACAAAGGGAAGAGGGGGTTTCCGAAGAGTGCAAATCAATCTTATCTACTTTACGCCACAGACACACAACATCCTAGTGAGAGAAAAAAAAAGAGGGAGTGAAAACCTCGGAAGGTGACCCCAATGGTTTAGGCACAAGATCCCGCCTAACCTGAACCCAGTCCTCCCTCTCTGCACCCACAGGATCTCGTGCACACGAGGTCTCGAGCTGTCAATCCCCCCGCAGAAACTTGCCTACCTATACCTGGTAGGCAAAATAAGATTTAGCCAAGATTGGGGTACACGAACCCGTTCAAGAGACGGTTAGCTGCGCGACATCAAATTGACAGGGCTTGGCAAGTCTGTGTGGTCGACCATTATTGAATCTCGTGATATAGCTGAGGTATAGATGGAGCTGAGGTAGATTGTCAGGTCGCTGATGCTCTTGCGGGGAAGAGAGCCGAACCGTCGAACGATGAGATGATGAGAGACGATAAAGGCCCACGTCAACTTTGGCTTCTAACTTCCCTGTACCTCAGTATTTGTGTTACTACGTGAGGGCTCTCATTGCTTTCACAGAGGACATCAGGTCTCACTCTGTGCATATACACTACTCTCCTCGTCCCAACAACAATAATAAAACTCTCGACAAGTGAATATACAATCGGTCGAAGCTGGACTTCATTCTGCGATTTGCCGCAGTGACTGATGATGATCAACGGGGCGGGTAGAGCAGATGAAACACATGTGAACCAATTAATTCGTGCAGTGATGCACATTTCATGCACATTTCCACACTCAGTTGTGGCTGGCTGCATGACTCCCGAACCAGCACAATTGAACACTGAGCGCCTTGTCTACACGAAATGATGTGTGAGAGAGTGGTTGGGTGATCCTCGACAACCACACACTCTCCTCTCTCTCTCTCTCTCAAAAAAAAAAAAAACGAGGGGGAGGTCGCGTGCTCTATTCTGTCTGCATTATCGTCTCCTCCTCTTCGCCCCACCACTACGAAGCTACCCTGTCCACCAAAAGCACATACACTAGTTACGACATCTCACCACCTTTGGGCAATCTCGGCATAACATGCTCCTAGATCAAAACATTGCAAGGAGTCCCGAAATGGCCAAATTCGGGTTAAGCAGTGGGACAAGCTATACTCTTAGGGATGTTCAAACCACCTGCTGCCTACGCAAACGGAACCTCAATTCATCAGTGCTATGCGACACAATATCTCCCCGGATGGAATCAGTATGTACTACCACAATGTATAACTCAAGCACCACCTTCACAAAGGGAGAAGAATATAGGCATCGCCAAGCTGCTGACAGAATATACCTAAGGTACGAGCCGCATACACGTCCTGCTCACCCCCCGGACACGATACGATATTATGTACCTGCAGCCTCCTCCTTGTTCTTCCGAACGGGGGTACCCATAAGCGACATGGATGGGTAGACAAACGTAAGATTCTAGACGCTGAGATCATTAGCGAATCTGTCTCTTAGACTATTCTACACCCATCAAACCATGAATGAGGTCAGATATCCCTTGTCAATCACATTGCATGATCGCAGGCTAAGCGCAAAGCACTATTACTCCAATAGAAGAAAAGCCAAAACTGATACTCATTGCCGCACGCTCTGGCCACAGCCCGTGATGGATCACTTATCGGAGCCGAAAGAAATAAAACGAGAATCCATTTAAACTAAAACCTTCCAGGAGGATCGCACGTCTCCATACAAATATGAATAACGAACCCACACTGGTCCCAGTTATACGTCCAGACACACAGACCCCTGACGCAACGCGTAACCACCGTTGACCATACAGATCAAAAGACCGAACAACGGACGGGGGAAGACACAGTCTACCAACCCACACAACCTTGATTCTACTACAATGTATGGTCCGGGATAGATACCAAGGATACACACACCGTCACACACAGCTTCCTGTACCTGTACGTACAAGGACACCCCCCCAACCTGACCCCTTGTAAAGCTTGATTTAACCCAGACACGGGAACAGGGGGAGGCCCCAAGCATATATACTGTACATATGTACCCGATTTCACCCTGTTCACATGTACGTTCCGATGGAAATGAAGCTCCTCCAATCGCAGGGAACCACTTCCTGCATTCCCAAGATGGATAGAGGTTCAGCAATCAATCTGTCAATCAGATGCGTACAACGCGGGAACCGCGAAAACATTATGCGACAGGGGAGACTATGTGCTCGGTAGTACTCCGTATGTACATGAATCAGAGATCCCCCATGAACCACCCCCCTTGTCCAAACAGTCAGGATCCTGCTCTTGAACTGGATCCCATTTGCTCAAGGTGGATTTGCCACATGTCTTGTCTCGCCTTTAATATCACAAACAAAAAAAAAGGATGAGGAATATTACAGTAGAAGCAAACCCTGCATGCAGAGAAGGGCCCTTTCAGCCAGCGCAGTTTGCTGGACACACCCCGCTGGACATGTTACAGCCGCTCCAGGGACCGGCCGGTAGATGGAGCAGAAGAGAAAACGACGACATTTCGGGAACATGTCGAACATCTTTGGGGTATTGATCGGCAGGTACTCTCCTACTATGTGGACAAATGTTGCGTGGCCTGCCCCCCTACCCCCGGGAGATACAACTTCATATCGCGCGCAAGGACGGTGATAGTATGTAAGTACTCCATAGTCTTTGGTATCTGACACTTTCTTCCTCCACCGTGATGCATGAGATAGCCTGAACCAGCGGCAATGCAGGCTCGCCTCGTGCAAATCCCTACACCTCGGGAGTTTTGGAAACGCGCGTATACACCCCCCCCCCCTTGTTCTTCTTCACCCATTCACTCTCCTTTTCTATCTCTGATCTGATGTCCTCCCTGTGACCTTTTCTTCCCAAATCTCTTGTTTCCATCCTTCCCCTAGGGATTCTTTGTGGATTGTTTTGCGTTTCGCGTTTCTTGGCCTTTCCATACGGCGGCCTGGCAGGCTCATACCACTCACTCGCTACCTGACAAGCCGTTTCCTTTTCTACATTATTATACACTTTCGCTTTCTTCCCCCTCCGTTTCTTTTTTGATTACATACATGCCTACTACTCGACAATGGCTGTCTTCGCCGGCCCACCGATTCTCTTTCACAAGTTCCTGTATATTGCGTTGAGCGTGATTGTGTTGCTTGGCATCCTCGTCAACTTCCTGCAGCTGAGCAGTGACCCTCACCGGTGCAGAGGCATCCTCACCAACGGCACTTGGCTCAACCCTGTCCGGAACGGCACTCGACTCCCGCTGGATAACTGGCAGCCTGAAGGATGCATGCTGCACAAGTACACGGCGGAGGACATCCATGATTGTTTCGAGGGTCGCCATGTGGTCTTCGCAGGCGATTCGACCACTCGCCAAGTCTACTGGGCAACCGCTCGGATTGTATGTAACCCCTGCCATCTCACACTGTTCTCTTGACCTTTCAAATAAAAAAAAAAAGGAGCCCGTGAAGAAAATATGACGACCACATGATGAGACTAACAGAAGCGACGACAAACTTGCAGCTTGACAAGGCACTCGCCGACAAGACCCGACCAAAACTGGATAAACACAGCAGCTACGATCTCGAATTCGACGGCGTCCGCATGGTCTTCCACTGGAACCCCTTCATGAGCCTCAACCCCAAGAAACACAACGAAACCGCCCAGGAGATCGCCCTCTACCGCGACCAGATCCTCAACCCTCAGCCCGTCGTCAACCAAAGCAATGCGGCGACCATCTTCCTCGGCGTCGGCCCCTGGTTCGCCGAGAAGAACATCACCGGGGAATACCCAGGCATGCTCACCCAACTCGCAGACTCCCTGCCACACGAGGGCATCCCCATGGTAGAGGACATGCCGATGTCAGACGAGGATGGCATCGGACCGCAGGTTTTCTTCGCGCCGCCTGTACCTCCGCGCATGGACGACTCGAATACGCGAAAAGTCAAAATGCCACCCGGAGAGATGAGGGAGCGAGTGCTCGGCATGCGTGGCTACCTCGAGGAACACGCCGAAGAGAGCAACCTGCTCCTCATCCGCTCGATTCCCGAGCTCTTCAGGAACGAATGGGCCGTCACGGTCGATCCAGGGGACACTGGTTTCCACGTCATAGACAGCGTCGCCATGGTCAAGGCGAACCTCTTCCTTAACGCAAGATGCAACGCCAAACTCGACCGTGTCAAAGGCTACCCCTACGATCGAACTTGCTGCACCGACTACGGTCGTCTCACGTTCCCGCAGCTCCTCCTCGTCTCACTCGGTGCCGTCTACGTTGCACTCTGTGTGACCAACGAGATCATCTCCCTGCGCTCCTCCTCACCCGCCATGTCGGCAATCTTCTCACTCGACATCGGGATCTTCGTCACTGCTCTGCTCGGCTGTTACTGGGCGGACAGAACCCAGGCTTTCCCGAAAGGCAACAAGCAGTTCACGTCTTTTTCGTTCATGTGTCTCCTCGTTCCAGTCGTCATCCTCGCTTGCGCCACTCTCTCCAAGTCCACACCTCCGCGACCTCGACCTGGTCAAGCAGAACCTCTGGATGCTGAACCCATCGACACGAAGCCCTTATCTCGCGACCAGACGGACGAGTGGAAGGGATGGATGCAAGCCGTTATCCTCATTTACCACTGGACCGGCGCATCACGGGTCCTCTCCATCTACATCTTCGTCCGCTTGCTGGTCGCAGCCTACCTCTTCCAGTCCGGCTTCGGTCACGCCGTCTACTTCATCACCAAGCGTGACTTCTCCTTCAAGCGCGTCGCATCCGTGCTGCTCCGCCTGAATCTCCTCGCCTGTGCGTTATCATACATCATGAATACGGACTACATGTTCTATTACTTCGCCCCGCTCATCAGCTTCTGGTACCTCATCATCTACGCCGTCTTCGCCGTCATGCCGCACTTGAATGACGGCATCGGGCTGTATGCGAAGATGGCCGTCGCGGTGGTCATCTGCCCTGGTATCATGATCTCGACACCCATCACCAGCTGGATCTTCTCCGTCTTGTCCGTCCTCTTCAACATCCACTGGGATCTTCACGAGTGGCAGTTCCGCCTCACTCTCGACGGGTTCATCGTCTACATCGGCATGCTCACCGGCATCGCCTCCGTGCAGAGTCCCCTCTACAACACCATCTTCAGCCAAACAAAGGGTCTCTCCGGCCTCATCGGACTGCTCACCATCTACTTGTACTACTACGCCTCCACGACTCTCATTCCCTTCGAAAAGACCGCCTACAACACCATCCACCCTTACGTTTCGGCCATCCCCGTTCTCGCCTTCATCGCTCTGCGGAACTTCAACTCCCCAGCCCGACAATGGTACAGCCGGAGCATGGCCTGGCTAGGCCGCTGTTCCCTCGAGACATTCACCCTCCAATTCCACATCTTCCTCGCGGGCGACACAAAGGGCGTACTGCTGCTTGACTTCTTCACCGGCGGGGACGGCAACTTCGTCGACCGAGCACGCAGCCTCTGGATCATCGTTCCGATCTTCCTCTACATCAGTTCGAGTGTCGCCGAAGCTACCGGCGAGTTGGTCAAGATCATCACCTCTCCTGCGAACAATCGGAGTGCCGACGCCCTTGACGCGTTCGATAGGGATCTGGAGAGCAACGACGCGGACATGTTGACACTGCTGCGCAAGGAAGGGGTCAGCATGGCGTGGTTACAATCTCTGAATGCTTCCTCCGTCGCGAAGCGCTTCTATTCAGATCTACGCGTGAGGATCGGCGGCATGCTTCTCTTGATGTGGGTGTTGAACTTGTTATAACGACCCGCCACCTCACCCAGGCTTCTTCTTCCTATGACTATTTCTCCATCATTGCATGTATTTCCTTTCTTTTTCCATTCTGCAGCCTACTCGCTGTTTCGGCGGCGTTCAAAAAGGCTGTCAAAAGGGGGAGCAGCTTTCGAGATTTCATTTTCTTTCCAAATCGTATTAAACCACAGACAATGGAGACTAGAGGGCTTCATGGAAGGAAGAATAGATGGTAGCATTAGATTAATCCAGTATGAGAAAAGGAAAGAAGATCATGCGGCTGTAGGAGATAGTATTAGATAAAGATAAAAAATAAAAATAAAAGTAAAAACCAATGTTCAAATAAAATCTCAAAGCTCGCTGGGAAATGCTGGCGTGAATCATCTTCTCTACTTGCTTTCGAAAACAGCGTCGGCTCCTAACCCCTTCCTCCGAACTGCTAACATAGGTATCATGCGAAAGGAACATTGTGCCAATAGGAAAGAAAAGCAACAACAACACCAAGAAGGTATGGACCCGGAACCGGCATTCTCCTTTTACTCCAACCACGCTTATTTATGCATTGCCTTTTCCATCATCACAGGAAGACTGTATAACTTCCTTTCGAACCTCCGGTGAGGACAGAGTCATCTCTCCAGTAGTTGGGACCGGTCAGGCCAAGACCAGCGTTTCCCTCGCCCTCGCCCCTGGAAGTCCCTGGTCTCGAGGGGTTTGACGACCCGTCTGGCACCATTGCTTGGTATGAAGGGCTTCCGGGGATCGTAGGAGGACCACCACCGGCTGCACCGGCGCCACCGCGTCCGTACTGGCTCACAACTCTCCAGTTCTCGCTCGATCCGAACGACGTCTCTGTGAGGAAGCTTCCTGTATGTGTCGAGGAGCGGATTCCGAGACCGGAACGACCAGAGCCTGCTCCCCGCATGGAGTTGCCTCTCGTGACGGCCGCACTGGGCGCTTTCAACTCCGATACACTGTCTCTGGAGGGATCCTTGGCGTCTGCTGGAGCAGTCGATGGCCTGTCGTCGTTATAGTAGGAGGGGATGTGGTGATCGGTGCTCAGGCCGCGCCTGATCACTGTGCCCAGATTGAAGGGGGAGGAGATGGCCGACGAGGGCAACACATCGGAGCTTGCCATCGACAAGGCGTCCAAGGTCCGAGGGTGCTGACGTAGTGACATCTCACCGCTCGGAGTCATGAGTTCCGGCAAGATGGAGAGGTCATCTAATGAAGGGATGGCAACGTCGAGGCCACTACGGAACGTCTTGTCGCTCGGATAGTAGAGCTGCTGATTCACCATATCTTCTGGCAACGTCGTGACGGACTGTCTCGCCACGTCGCCGCTGGATCCCGCCCTCCCGTCCTCTACCGTGACCCATGATCGCCTGGAGCTCGACTCTCCTGGTGATGAAGATGGTTCAGTGAGACTCGTCACAGAAGGGGGCATTGCTGCTCCTGCTGCCATCATCAAGCTTGGGTTGACGTCTACAGTGCCGGACGACGCGCTCAGTGTTGACGCTGAGTGTGCTGGATGACGTCCAAGCACTTGCTTATCATGAAGCGTAGTTGAGGTAACAATCGCACCGTTGGGCCCCAACTTCTCGAAATTCGCCCCCGCAGACTGATCCGAGCCGTTGACAACCAACGTTTCGAGGATAGGCTTGGAGATCTGGTGACGATATGAGCTGTTGAGATATGTCTGCTTCTTCTGCTTGCGGCGACGGATGAAGCATGCGAGGAGGATAAGTAGGAAACCGATGACGAAGATAGGAATGAGTGTAGCCATGAGGATCTTCGAAGTCGGAAGGTGACCAGGACCCTTGTTGTCATCCTGTGGGGTGTTCATCACCTCAGGAGAACCAGTCGCGGTCTCCAAAACCTCCGTTTGGGTTGGTGATGGTGTACTATCCAAAGCAAGAAATGATACCTTGACCGACTCTGTCTCGCTGAGATCCGAGCTCTTCGACTGTGCGGTAATGTTGATCAGGAGGCTCCCGGTCGTAGATTTGGGCACGAGCCCCGAGATCTTCAAGCCGTCGGTCTTCAACCAATCCTGTTTCGGGTCTGTACTCACACTGATGGTCACATCCGACGGATCACGGAGGTGAGATTCCAGGTCGAGCCCAATATCTTGGCCTGGCGTGGCATCAAAATCTTCAAAAGTTGACGAGAAGAGCCCGGTGGCAACATTCACGACCACCAAGATATCGAGCCTGTCTGCGAAAGGATCGGTGAACGAGATGGTGAAATTTGTTGATCGATCATCCTTGCCGGGGGTTCCCTGAAGTGTCCAACTATTCTCATCGAATGACATCCACTCGGGCATACCGTCCACCTTGGTTTTCAGGTCCTTGCTTGTCACCCTTTCATCATCAAGCCTGATGTCATCCCCGATCTTACTATAGGTCAACTTGGATCCCCGTGTTGCGTTCAAAGTGACGGACGGGTTGTTCGTAGTGAGCCTGTGACTTCCAACCACGATGGAGAAAGCAATAGATTCAGCCGAGAAGCCAATGATGTCTGAGGCCACGAGCTGGAAGGTGAAGTTCTGAGGTGGTTGAATGAGGGTTTCGAAGGGCGGCGTCGTACCAGAGAAGGTAAGCGTATTTGTATCGAAGGACACCCAGGCAGGGAGAGGACTGCTGTTACCAGAGGTCGCGTAGTAGTTGACACCATTGGGGCTCTCGAAGGTGTTTTGGTCGAAGGAGTATGAGAATTTGTTCGATGGGTAAGTAAGGAGTGAGGATGGTGCCGAGTAGTTGCCGAAGCCTTCGATCTGTTGCGAAAGTGGGATTTTGATGACGGGAGCTTGCCTTCTCGACACGACGAGAGTGCTGTTCATCGTGGTCGAGCCGGTGTTGTCGGTCGCCACGATCTCGACGATCTGACCTACAACATCTCCTGATGGAACGTCCGCATCCTCAGGGATGCCGTACAGCCTCCGCTCTGCGCCGTCGAGGGAGAGCCACTTGGGGTGTTCACCGAGAGAGTATGTGAGATTTGATGCTGTGCTGGAACGAAAGGTGTAAGGCGAGAAGGTATAGGAGAAGAGTTCGTCGATCCTCGCGACAGGTGGAAGCTGTGAGTTGACCGGGAACGTCATTTGTGGCTCGCAGCTTGCGAAGCTGATGAGTTGGCTGACAAGCACGAAGCCAAAGGGCTTCAGTGCGGCCATCATGATCCGGCTAGATGTGGTGGGAGCCGATGTACAAGGCTGTAGAGATAGCCTACGATCACGCCAACGGTATAGAAGGTGATGAAGCTATTCAGGATGAGAAAACGACGGTTCGCCAGGATATGCAGAAAGAGGAAGGAAAGGCTGCATCGCGTCACCAGAATAATCTCGACACGTCATGACGGATGGCTGGGAGCATGCGACTTGATTTCCAGGATTCAATATCTCCCATCCCTATCCCCACGGCGCCCTTCATTCCTACCTACAATAGGTCCACCGTACCATTGTCACGGCATCGATGAGTATGGTTCCCAGAGACCAGAAAAGAGCGCTATGAGCACCGTCTACAGTGGCTGCAGACTGTAATGTCTCGGAGATGGAGCTTTCGCCAGGGCGCGCAAAATGCGAACAAGGGGCGGGATGTTGAAGAATCGCATTCCGGCGCGTGAGATCGCGACCTGGTATATGGGAAAGTGAGACATTGGATACCGAAGGGTGGGTGCCGACCACTTGTGCATGCACATGGCAAACCGAGGGAGCCAGATGGAGAAATTCAAGAGCGACCCTGGTTGATAGCTTTGTAGATCATGACGGCTATTGATCGAAGTATGAAGCTGATGCTGATGGCTGTTGGGATGAGGACTTGGTTTGGAGAGGTTGCGTAGCAGTAGATTGCCTCTGGTGATGGTTGATTATTGAAGATCGCTAGAAGCGACACTTCAAGCCAACGCTGTGAACGGTCAGCCACCCACAAGTGCACTAACAGTTGTCACATTCGTACCAATACTGGGACCGCGCTTCACATAGTGTACTGTGGTAGTGCTCAAGGCCTCGTAGTAGTCATATTCGAGTAGGTTTAGAGGACCGATCCGCTGGAATAAAGGCCCTTATCCCCTTATCGAAGCACAACTAGGCATATGCATCTATGATCTAGCCACGATCGAGACCCTTCCTCGGCTCGTTGCGACTTTAATCATCCCGGGGCTACAGGCTTCTGGCCAACCAGATGAGGAGAGTTAAGTTGTCCGGATCAATTGAGGGTCCTTTTTTTTCGAGAAGGATGCGGCCACAGTCGAAAGAGTAGAACCCTCAGCGAAGGCAAGGCCGTTCCACGCATGGCTTCGTGCTCTCTCCCTCTCTCTACTCTATCCCTTTCTTCCACGAACAAATTATCTCCAACCAACCCAACATGGAGTCTTTCATGAAGGGCAGTCCATCTCCCCCACTCAATCCGCTTGCCATCACCGAGGATCTCACACCATTGCCAACACTCAAGTCAGCTGGCGATATCCAAGTTCAGTTCGAGGGGCAGCTCTCGAGACCTCTGAAACTACATGAAGATGTGAGGACAGGGTGTGGTGGCCAGACATGGCCAGCCGGTATGCTCATGGGCAAGCACCTTCTGCGGTACCACATCGGTACCCTGAGAGATGCGAGGATGTGAGTTATAGGGCCCTTGCGCTTTCTTGACAGAACAATTGTTCGATCGAGAGGGAGAGAAAGGCGACGCTGGAGGGGTTTTGAGGGGCAGCTCCAAAGGGACACATTTCGCTGACTCATTGTGGCACAGACTGGAACTCGGGGCTGGTGGTGGCTTGGTAGGCTTGGGTGTGGCGCTGGAGCTCGAGATGCTGGGCAGGCGAGACAACAAGCTGCTCATCACGGATCAGGAGGAGATGCTGGAGTTGATGAAGACAAATATTGGTCTTAATGAGTTGCATGACAGTGTGGACGCCCTGATTTTGAACTGGTATGTACTGAGATTTCTCTTGTGTCGGAACAACATCACTTACACTTACACCTGTGTTAGGGGAGAGCCTCTTCCTGAGGTTGTTGTTACACAGAAGCCAAATGTCATTATCGCAGCAGAGTGCGTTTACTTTGAACCGGCATTTCCTCTTCTGCTTCAGACACTCAAAGAACTCCTGGAGTTGAACGAGGAGGCCATTGTCTTCTTCTGCTTCAAGAAGAGGAGACGTGCAGATCTACAATTTGTCAAGATGGCCAAGAAGACATTCTTGGTGGAGGAGCTGTTTGATGAGGACCGTCCGGTGTTCGAACGACAAAGACTGTTCCTTTTCTCCTTTCGCAGTCGCAAAGCCAAAGTCAACGCAACGAATCATATGGACACGAAGACGGAGGCGGTGGCAGGGAAACAAGCCAAGGCGGCGGACCCTGGGCAAGCGAATGCGGCGAGCGCCACCAAAATCGAGAACTGAGGGCGATGAAATGCAACCCATCGTTACAATAAATGGCAAGGCAGGGAACTCTACGTAACGAGTGCACCTGCCATCCAAACCTGAGCCGACCAACCCTGTAGGCGTTGTCAGTTAGTGGATGCACAAATGCCTCACAAGAAACCAGCGTGTTGCGGGACGTAAACCGGCCCAGAAAGCTAGGCGCCCAGGCCAGCCACACGCGCCCCGGAGCGAAAAACTGAGATGTACTTAGATCTCTATATAAGCAATGGAAACAGCATGTTTTCATTGTGAAAACGATCGGATGTAGATGCTACGTTTGGTTGCCTGGAGCATGACCACAGTTCCGACCTGTTGCCCACCTAATTGAGCGAAGCCGACCACCTTGAGTCCGCCCTTCCATGCAAGAAATGTTTATCTTGTCAAATTCCCAATGCACGTAACTTCTGTGCCTTATATATGCGGCTCGATTTTGGTCGCCCCTTTCCGTTTGAGGGGTGTTCGTTTTCGTACCCGTGCGGATTGAGGCGGCCCAGTCTGTGACGTCCCACTACGCCTCTGACCTTTCCTCTGCCTTTCGTCTCTGGACTTTGAGGACTCGACGGACCTTCCACGCCTGGCTCTTGGCTGCACCGGGCGATCGTGAGGCGCCTTTGGTGTTTGGACTAGCCCTGTGTTCGGCTGTGGCGGTTGAATACCCTTATTCTGCTGCGTAGATTGAGGGACTCTATGGAAAATCGCCGTAGCTACTGTTTGCGTCCAATCCATAGGAGTAGGTGCCGCCGGGTATCTCGACACCCCCGAGCTCGTCCAGGTGACATTGGGCGGTGTTCGTAATGGGGTATGGGTTGGCCGGGAGAAGATTATTTCGAGAAGTTCGCGCGCAGTCAACCTTTGCCCTAGAGTCCTTCTCCGAATATATATTTAAATCTGGTACCTTAGTCTTCACAGCGATAATTTTGCAGGCGTGGTGGCTGCCATTATACAAGTCGACAACCTTGTACGCGTCGCCCTGTCCGCCTCTTCCCAACGGCCTTAGCTTTGTAAATCGGATCACATCGTTCGCGTTAGGCTCGAGTGGGGTTCTGAACCGAGTGTTGTGGGGGGTTGTAGGTGATCGTCGACATGGTTTGGTAGGTGGTTGGTTGTCATTGCTTAGATCGGCCCAGCGTTACGAGCCGCTCCAGAGTCCCCTCGACCGTTCGCTCGGGGTCGGCTTGGTGGGCAAAGGTAAGCTTCTGTTTGTTGAGGATTTCCCCATCTTGACCCTGCGTTCTTGGCGGTATAAGGTAGAACTCGGCTGTACCGATTTCCAGGATCAATTCGTGGTCAGGCTCGGGGGGTAGGTACCACGACGCATTGCCGAGGAGACTTTCATATTTGCTCGACGCGCCGTAACTTCTTCGCGGTTTCGTCGGTGAGAACGTGGCAGAGCTGTGTATTGTTCTAGAAAACTGTCCCCGGAGCGTCCACCTTTAGAAAACATATTGGGAAAAGGAGCGACAATCAGGTCTTTATGGAATGGGTGCACTTGTTTATCCAGAAGCAAGGCGGGCGAGACGGAGGCGGCGCGGGGAAGCGCTAGCGACTGGAGGCCGGGCGCTAAAACTGACGCGAACGGGCTGAGCCTAAAAATACTCCCCGCTCGGAAGTAAGAAACCCTTGGTCGCCAGATTACACATAGACAATAGGTAGATTTGAAGGAATATAAAAGTGCCTTAATTAGAAACTACTAAGGAAACAATAACTACTTATTTAAACAAAGGAAATTATCCCTGATCAAAGCGTTGGGCACGTGGCCCGTATGCTTCCGGAACTACTCGACGAGCATTCCGTCTTTGTGCCGCGACAATAGGTGACCTTTGTTTCCCCTTTCATTGTTAAACTTCCTTTCAAGCAACCCATCAATCGGTTCTCTTAACCATTCATCTTCGCCCGTCTTCGCCCATCTTCCCCATCGATTCTAGATTAATTAGTTCTTCATCTACATATCTTCGCCTATCTTCCCCCCATCGATTCCAGAATCATTAGTTCTTCATCTATATATCTTCGCCTATCTTCCCCCCATCGATTCCAGATGGCTCCGCGCACGCGCGCACAGCGCCAGCACGCATCAACGACTCGCCAACCAGTCGACACTACCACTAACAGCGCGCCCCCGCTTCCCAACAACAATAGCCCTAATGACGATCGCGAACCCGGCAAGCTCGGTGAGGTAGAGGACACCCAAGAAGAAGAGCTGGAGATGGGGCTACAACAGTCATACGCATACGTGTTAGGGTGGCAGATGCTGGTTCCGCAGACATATGATCCCGACACATACGATCCTGACGGACGAGTGCCGTGGACGCCCGAGCCGGAGTCGGAGCCGTATGATCCCGAGGCTTATGCGGCTTGGGGTCGAAAACACTTCGGCGAGGAATGGTACAAGCTACGAGAGACCATGCTCCAGGAAAGGAATATCTACCAAGTTTCCGACCCGGTTTACTTGGAGCGTCAGAGAGCCCTCAGGGTGATAGAACACAAGATAGAAGGGCGGCCGTTCAGACCACGGTTCCGGATGTTTGATGAAGGCTGGAACCGGTTGTGGTCTCGACTCTCCAAGGTCTTGCCGCGGGTCCAGCCGCCCTCCCCTACATCTTCTCACGCCGACGGCGGCGACGGCGACACTGAGCTCAGCGGGTTCAGCACATCTGATGCCACCCCTGAACCTCGCGAACCCACCCCCGTTTTCGAAGATCCATGGGAAGGGCTGGAGTACGACCGGAAGCGGTTCTGTTGGAATGAGGAAGCCTATCAATTGGAGAGGATATTCCTCAACGAGGAGCGCATCGACTGGGCCAGGGCAAAACACGAAGACCAAGAAGGCGACAGACAACGTGAGAAAGAGCTGGAAGAAATAGAGAAGGTTCGATATTACCCGGGCACTGCCATGATGTCGGAGGAGTACGAACGTCGAATGAGGCACTTCAACCATCGAGCGGAGGGCTGGACGCAAGAGCAGATCGACGCTGAGGATCGGGCGGCAGCTGCAGAAAGGGCTACGCATGCGGAAGAAGAGCTACTGGAAATATTCCGGACAAAGAAGCCGATGACGGAACGCCTGGTGTATCGTTTTGAAATTTCGGGAGTCAGCAGAGAGAGACAGGCCGAGCTTGCTCAAGAGGCTGGTCATAAGCTAGAGCTGGTGTCAGAGGCTGAGGAGATTAAGGCGTGCGAAGAAACATTCATGGATAGCATACGGCATAGACGTGAAGAGGGTCTGCCGCGGACCGGAGACTTTAATCCTTTCTACCTGGTTTTGGGAGTCAGCAAAGAGAGACAGGCCGAACTTGCTCGGATGTTTGATCGTGGGCAGGAGTTAGGAAGGCCCGGCGCTCAAACCTCTGAGCGTTTACTCCGACAACGAACATCGTCACATCAACCAAAGGACACTTCTCGCAAGACCCGTGGCGGAAGAGTCGGGAAGGATACCGTGCAACCCCGGGGCGTACGATCCCGAAAATCAGCACCAACACCTGCGAAGGTCTCGGGAGCCGATCTAGGGTCGGACAGGCCTAAACAAGGACCTGACAATCCTGGTACCAGTATCGTGCAAGCGCAGGATGGGCCGCGCAGAAGTCGGAGGCTAGCAGGACTGGAAGTTGAACCATCGCCGCCCGACGAAACTTCCCTACGACTGCCGTCAAACACCCGCAAAACGAACAGTTCAGGCCCTCGCAGCGGTAAGCTGCCGAAGATAAAAGCAGTAGGCAAGGGCGTGAAACCCCAGGGGATTTCGAAGTCTAGTCAAGCAGGAAGCCACAGAAAGAGGGGTTCAAAACGCTGAATATCCGGACACTAGTGCAGTAGGGCAGATTATGGGCGAAGAGCCACGTCAAGGATAAAAAGGCATTGATGGCATCATAACTCACGTTTGAGGACTCTGAATTGTGAATGCAAACGTCGTGAATTATTGCGGTATCACGTAGATATCTCCCGGTGAACAGCTCTGGGAACCAACATTCACCAAGCTAGACTCATACCACTGCAGCCTTGTTTACCAGCCATCAGTTGCCCGATGGCTGTGGGACCTGTTTCCTGGTATTATAAAACATGCAACCTGCATGTGCGGCAGCGGTGAGAGGGTTGGAGGGTAATCCAAGTGCTGTTGTTGCCTAGATGCGGCCATACGGCCGCAGAAACGCCAAGTATTGACCAGCGCAGAAAAGTGCAACTCGAAGGTCATGATTTAGCCTGGCCATGATGGGACAAGGCTTCACCGACACGCCAGCGAAATGAGACTCTGCGGCTGTGCGGCTCTGCTGATCATAGGCCTACGGGGCAAAGCGTCCAAGGTAGTAGTTTTTCTCCCAATGCAGTTCGGGCCATTTAGTCCTGGCTGGCCGCTGTCATCGGTGAAAAGTGACAACCTGCTGTTCCATTCGGTCATTTTCGATTAGCCGGACAGCTCCCCCATCAGCTTCTGCGCCGCTGCCCGCTCTTCCTCACCACGTGACAATGGCCGCGTTGGGAACCTCAAGGGTGCCCCCGAGTGCGCAGTGGACTTCTTTTGCGGGCTGGGATTACAACGGCATGAAAGACCGGTTACAGGGACTGCTCGCGAAGATCGACAAGTCTGTGCTTACGCGCCATGCTGAGAACATCAAGGGACAGAAGGTTACCATGAGCCAGCCCTTCTCAGCGGGCCAGTATTGGATATGTTTTGAGATGATTGCTGAAGACGGCAGCCTAGTTATCGCTAGAGTTCGCTTACCCCGACACCCCGATACCCCGCCTACGATTAGTGATGAAGACGAACAGTACTCCATCGCATGCGAAGTCGCTACCATGGCCTTTGTCAGACAGAACATACCTGCCATTACTCTCCCCCAGATATATAGCTATGAGGGCCCGGGGTCCCAGCTTGCTGCCGATGCCGGTGCTATTTACATGCTTTTGGAAGGTTTCTATGGAAATACACTGCAGGATATCGAACCTGACCTGTGCAATTTGTCGGTAAGGTTGCTTTCATTACTTCGATTCCGCCCTACCAACTAACCGGACCTAGATTGCAACCCAGGAGCACATTATAACCCAATGGACAAGGGTACAGGCAGAACTAGCAACTCTAGCATATCCGCAGATTGGTTCCATCTCTTCCGTATCAACAACAGGAGAGCCTGTCATTAGCAGGTTAGCCAGCGCCTCAGCCGAAGGGTTGAGGTGCCACGGCCCTTTCTCTAGCACGGCTGAGTATTTTACTGCCGTTGCAGATGCTGCAATTAGCAAACTGGATCTGACGGATACGGATTCGGATGGTGTCATGTCCTTCACTATCCTTGGCGCCTTTGTCTTTCGCGACATCGTGCAAAACACTCCCCTATTCGAGGACGGCAGCGCTGAGGGGCGGTTCCCTCTGAACCACATGGACCTTAGTACGCAGAACATCCTTGTCGACGACAAGTTCAACTTCCGGGCGATCATCGATTGGGAGTTCGCCCAGACCGCGCCTTGGCAGGTGAATCACTACCCAATGCCATTTCCGCTGCTGGAGTCGGACAGGGAGATCCAAGGCATCCTTCAGGATCCTAATCACCCTGCGCATAAGAACGTGTCGCGGCAAGAGTCTGCTCGAAGGTTATACACCAAGAAGTTTCGAGACGCCGAGGTAGAACTGCGAAAGACAGGACGATCCCTCGGAAGCTCATTCGCCGAGGTGTTAGACAGCCCAGCATCGAGGATATATGCTTGCTTCACAAAGCTTGGCCGCTTACCAATGGCAGATGCAGGCCTCGTCCGCGAGATGATACGGCTCGCCTTTGATTTGGATGCTGAAGGGACAGAACGGTATCTTTCTGATAAGAGGAGATCGGCCGAAACAAGCATATAAGAAAGTAAGGTAGTTACAGGTACACAAAGCACTCTTCAAAATTGACTCTGGCCGCGGTACAGCTAGGCTTGTGGTAACACGTGTTACAGCTTGGCCACCTTCGGATCCTCCTGGGCTTCCTGAAGGATCTGCCATATCCGACCATATAACCCTCCGTCTCAGCAAGGCGGCTATGACGACGCCTTGTCGGGCGAGTGCGACGGCGAGTGCCCAGACTGATACACCAGACGAGAGAATTCTCTGTACGTTTGATACCAGTGGTTACAGAGGGTCTCACGCCAGTCTGGCCACCTTCGGGTCCTCCTGGACTTTCTGGGGGATCTGCTGCATCCGAACATATAGCCCTCCGCCCTCCCTCTCCCACCTCCCACCATCTGGGAACACAGCTTTGCGTAGCCGGTTAACCCAAGGTATTAATGGCTGATAGTAAGGAGTGAAATTATTCTTAGCGGACTTGATGAAGTCCCCCTCATGAGATACTTCTCCTTTTTTTCTCCTTTACCAGCCCCCTAGTGTCCATATGGTTCCCCTTGTCAAATTCTTCGACGACTCTGGTCTCGACTGGACTTTCATAATGAATGCATATCCAGAAAAGCACCTAGAAGAATGACTTGAGATCATGCATGAAAGAATGCTGCTCGCCTAGAAGCGCCCAGATCGCCATAAACGCCCTCGTGCCGGTCTTCCCTTTGGCTCCCGACGCACCTACTTGATCCACTTTGATGGCGAGATCCAGGTCAATCAAAAGTGAAGGCCAGGAGGGATTATTCGTGTCCTCGCTGATTAAGAGGTTGTTGATGGAGATGCCTCTTGTTGGACCGTGGACCGTAGAATTAGTGATCAGCATGTGTGTGTGTGTATTATGTGTGTTCTGTTCTGTGGCTAAACGCTCCTACGAAAGGGACTAGAGTGTAATCTGCCGGCCATCTACTTATTCTGAGCGGTATTTTGCACAAATGAAACTCGATCTAAGTACTGTGCCCTCGGATCAACCCCAGCCACCTCATCTGGCGTTCTAACAGCATGTGTCGCCAAGTTGAACAGGTTCGGGGATGGTGCCAAGCCTCTGAGAGAGCTACTTCTAAGTTCCAAGTGTATACTTTGCAATGCATACTTCAAGAGGGCACAGTTCCCATGGAGCAGGAGGATCTGCGCAGCCTCCTATTTATGGAAACATGTCTTGTCCATGCATTCTCATTCATGCCAGCACTAATTACAACAACTACTAGAAGTGGTACCTGAAACAATCCGGGTCAGGACTGCCTAGATGTGAGCAGCGTCGTATCCCAAAATTAATGAGAGAAAATGAAAAGGAAAAGTGTGTCAATCACTTTTTTTTTCAGCTCTCAGTCGAGAGGGAGACCAAAGTCCCTCTCCTGCCACCCTCCTCCCTCCCTCCTGCATCGCCACTGTGCCTGATACTTGCGTTCCATGAACAATTACGCCCCTCAACAGGTACCTCACATCGGACTTAAGGCGGGGGCTGTGTGTGGAGTGCGTGTTGTGTTACAGTGGCCATCACAGTCCACCGGTCGGTCCAGGCGCCTCTCTGGTTGCTATGGCGCCACTCCAGGGCATGTACGGAGTACCGTATGCATGCACTGTATGTATCCGTACTAGCTGCATCCACCATAAGAACCTACTTGTACTATAACGGATACTACGGACTATGTTAGGTAAACTGTGGACCACCTCGTCGGCAGCAGCAAGCAATGGGGCCAAACTCTGAGTCCCACTCCCCCTGCAAGCTTTCTCAGGCACAAACAGACGCTCATTGGTGAACCAGGAGACTTTGATGGAGACAGCTCCATATTCAGCCAATCACGGACCTCCGCACTCAGTTTCCGGCTGGCGCTGTACCTTGCAGCTCCACGAGCGCCTCCTCGACTCGTGGACCTCGTGGACCTCCTCCACCACAGTTCACCCTCCATCGCGTGATGCGCCATGGTCTCTGCCTCTTCTGTTAGCCGATACCTTTCCCCCCATGCTTCGTCGGCAGACTAGGGCCTGCCAACGCACTGATCGATGGGCCTGTCCGCCTTGGCTTCTGCGCCTGAAAACCACTCGTTTCCTTCCCGTCCCGGTTTTCACTCTTCCCTCCGCTTTCCAATACTTCATTCAGCCCCTTCATTCTCTTTTCTTCCCTCCAATATCTAAGATCTGTGCATCTTTTCCCACCTTCCTTTCGGTACGAAGCAAAATTACGCAAAATTACGGAAACGTCAACCAGACAAAAAGACGATCTTTTTTGAGCAGGTCTCGCTCCTTTGCACAAACAACAAACTACCTCGCTGCTCTCGCACACCCCCACTGTTGACCAGGTGGAAACATAACAAGTAACACAAAACAAACTGCACTCATTTGCGCCAACATAAACTCCAACGACAAACCGTCAACATGAAGACAGGTACTTCTTTCGCCGTCTCGGCTCTGCTTGTGGCCGCTGTTGCCGCCCAGCCTCACGCTCACAAGGCCCACAACCCGCACTTCCAGCTGCACAAGGCTCGTCAGGAGCCTCATCATCATGACCTTCACAAGCGCCAGAAGATCGTTACCGAGATTGAGTGGGTGACTGAGATCGAGACTGTCACCCAGCGCATTGAGGCTTATACCACTCTCTACCTCACTGGCGGAGAGGAGCCCCCGGTTCCGACCACCAGCTCTCTCTCTGAGCCTCAGCCTGAGCCCAAGAAGGAGAACGTTCCTCCTCCTGCTGAGCCTAGCTCCAATTCCCAAAAGGAGGGCATCTTCTACGAGCAACCTACCACCACCGAGGCTCCTCAGCCTCCTCCGTCTCAGCAGCCTGAACCCCAGCCGCTCGCCAAGGCCCCTCAACCGGCTGCTGAACCCCAGCCTGAACCTGCGCAGCCCAAGCCCGAGCCTAGTACCAGCTCATCCGCTCCTCCTCCTCCTCCTGCTTCTTCTGCTCCTTCTGCGCCTTCTGCTCCCTCTGCTCCCTCTGCGCCTGCGGGCTCCGGCTCTTCCTCTGGAGGCTCTTCCTCTGGAGGCAGCCCCTCTGGCGGCTCCGGCGGCGCCAGCCATTCTGGTGAGATCACCTACTATACCGTCGGTCTTGGCGCTTGTGGTGAAGATGATACTGGCCTGGACGATTCCGAAAACATTGTCGCCCTCAGCCACCTGATGATGGGGACTCAGTCCAACGGCAACCCCTTCTGCGGCAAGACGATTACCATCTCCGCTGGTGGCAAGACCGCTACCGCCACTGTCAAGGACAAGTGTATGGGCTGCGATGAGGAGAACATCGACGTCAGCGAGAAGGTCTACAAGCAGCTCTTCGGCGATCTCGGCAGCGGCCGCATGCCTTGCACCTGGTCTTTTGCTTAAATTCTGCGCTCTCACGTCTCACAAGTACACCCTTTGCCTTTCCGCGCCTCGATGACTGGCCTCCCTCTCGCTCCCCTAGCAAAGGAGGACGTACATGCCCCCAGAAATGGAGCTTACCATCATCGAGGTCATGACTCTCACGAAACAAATCTTTTGCTGTTTTTCTTCATATGATTGGGAAAGGACTTTTGGATACCAAACAAGGGAAAAATGAAGGGTCACAACACAAGACACCCGAACAGGCGCATAACAAAGAAAAGGAACAATCACCTTCTATATACGCTCAGGCTTGAGCAGGGACAATTGTCGCTAGACAAGACTTTTCGTACAGACAACTTACATTGCGATCTCTCTCCCCGCTACTCTCTTCTCTTGAGAGGAAATGTTTCCTTCTTCGAGACAAAGGGTGGTGGGGTTTCAGAGACTTTTAGACTCGGACAACTTTGTTTGGGTTGTTTTTCTTCTTCAATTCTTCACGGAGATACAGGATATCCCTTTCTCTGTACATACTTGAATCTGATGAATTTTTCTTTTGGACCACGGATGGATAATCCTCATGACACGATGTGCGCCTCCATTATCACGATTAGAATTCCCATTGTCAAGTCAGACCCAATGCGTCGATCACAATATTGAAAAGAAGGAAAATATATTGTCTATTGATGTCATGACTTCATCTCAGTGTTCGTGTCTTACTTACCCCTGTCATCCAATTGATGACCACCTCCCTTGGCTCCCCTGGACACACCCCTTGCACCATGGCATGATCATCTTTCTAGTCAACCACCTGTGCAGATGACGGAGACGCCTAATAGCGTCCATACGGGGGAGGAAAGAAAAAATCAGGGCTGGTATCCAATGTTGTTCTGACTCCTTCGCCATGCAAAGCATTGCCCATCCTTCCAAATCAGTGGGGTTCATTTATGCTCCCCCATGTCATACATTCATGCCCTGTTCTCTCCCACGATCGCGACGGCGTTCATCACAGAAGGCTCAATAGCTCTTCCACGTATCGTCTAGTATCGACACCGATCCCTTGGGCCAGTTTCCCAGCGCCCTCGTTGCCACCCTCGCTGCGGAAGCGCACATGGTCGCTTGCACGGCGAATCAGGAAAATTTCCTTTTCCACATGAGGTCCATCATTATCTGCCTCTTCTGCTGTACCTGCCCGGCTGTATGTACCTTCATCGTCCGATTCTGTCTCTTTGATAGTTGAGAGGCTTGCAGATACATCACCAGCAGACTTCTCGAGAAGTCGGGTCCAAACGATCCACCATCCTCGATTCGTCTTCTGTGTGCGTTCGAGGTCTGTCGTCTTGCTGCGCGTTGCGCCATGAACATTAAGCAAATGCAGATGTGTGCTCAGCGCATCAGCACGCGTCCAAGAGTCTTGGGGCGTATACTGTTCTGGTATATTGGGTATGGTTGAATGGACAGTCAAGTTCTTCGGGTCCCAGACAAGATCGTAAATGCTTGAAGCAGCAGGCCCAGCCGCTGGACGCTCCGGCCTGAACTTTGTTGAGGCTAGCAAGGGCTTTCTCAATGGTGCCAATTGGTAGTGTAGAGACCGGTAGAGTGAATCCCAAGCTAATGAATCTGTGCGTAGCTCGAATAGGAACGCAAAGATGAAAGGGCGATTGACATATACCACAACCCGCAGCTTCATGGCCTTATTAAGGTTATGTGAGTCGTAGCCTGGAAGCATATTACCCGCCACCTGAGACTGTGTTAAAATGCTGCCCGGGTGTTCAAAGTCGCGGACGATTGTCGCTTCAGGTCGGTCCTGAGCCTCTCGCTCTAGTTCAACGTTGATGGTGCGAACTACAGTTCTTGAGTTGTGGTCGGCATCAGGCTCATCAGAATCGTGATCATGCTCAGGCTCGCTGGCGGCTTCCTCGATATCTCCCTTCAGACCAATTAGGTAGTGAGCGCTCGAATCATGAGATGAGCTTCGACGAACTAGGCTGGGCCGATGATGCTCTGGTGGCTTTCCTGGCTCGACACTTTGCTCTTCTTTCGAGGATCTGGCTGAAGTACCTGCTGCAGGAGCAGGCTCTGCATGGGTCTCGCTGCCTCCCCCTGGGAGTGACCAATAAGTGCCATAGCCGAGCTTCAGATAGCTTACCATCTTATCAAGCTTTCCGTCTTCCTCTTGAGATTTGTTTGCAGTTGCCTTTTTATCATTTACTTTCTGCTCGGGAACAGAACCGTTGGGGCCAGAGGATGGGTGATTTTCTTCGGCTTCTGGCTCTGCCTCTTTAGACGGACGACGTCGTTTATGCCTGCGAGTTGATGTTGGACTCTCGATAACGCCGTAGGCATGCTCTCCCCACGTATAAAGGTCTTCCATCCAGTGGGTGACGTCGCGGAGTGACTTCCGGGACAATGCTCCAGTACCAAGAAAAATAGCGCCGTCTTCGGGGCCTGGCTCCTGACCTGTGCCTAGCCATTGCTGGGGACCTGCCTCAGCCTCAATCGCTTCCGGCTCTTCGTCGTCAAACTTGGACACGACGAGGTCTACGAGACCTTCGATTCGACCGACTAATCCCTCGAGAACCTCTCGCTCCCCGCTACCGCGATCTTCTTCGCCAACACCGAAGCCCAGTTCCCCAGAGCCTGCGATGTTGATTCCTCCAAGAACACTTCGAATTGGGTTACCATGTAACATGACATTCCAGGTTGACAAGAACAGATCCCAGTAGCGACTCAAAATAGCCACAAACTTGGATCTTTTGGATCGGACGAAGAGTGCGCTCAGTGATGAATCATGATGCATTAGGAAGAGGCTGTGAGCTCGCAGTAGATCACGGAGGATGAGACTAGCTGGCTTCATTTCTTTGGTCGAATATTCGAATCGCTCTTCTTGAGGCTCGCTTGTCTTGGTCGCAAGTCGAGGTGGGAGTGGCATCTTAGTAAGGTCGATACTCTGAGACACGGTACAGTCAGTCAGCTTCCTCGGACATGGCAGGCCGGAGACGGTTTCGCCAAAGTGGCTCTTACGGCGAGAATCCACCACCCAGGCTCAAGCTCGTGGAGCACGACTCTCGTTTTGTCGGTGTCGATGGTTCCGACATTCGCCCCGTTTGCAAAATCTTTGCTGAAGCTGACCATGCCCTGGGCAAGGCCAATCTGGCGAAGCCGTTCGTGACGCTCTTCCTGGGAGACACCTTCGGTCGGTCGACCACGAGTGCGCCGGTTCTTGCGAGGTTTGCCATTTTGTATGGTGACAGAAGTGTAGTAGACGATTTGGTCGTCAATCGTCTCATCTGTGTTGCCCAGTGAGGGGTTGTAGATAGCTAAGAAGCCAAGCTGTGCGGGAGTGACAGTGCTAGGCGGTGACTGTTGAGGTATAGGAGCAGCAAATGATGCGGCAGCGGCTGTGACGGAAGCCATGATCTGATTATCGTACTCAGAGAATGGACAAGACGAGAGTCAAGTCGCCGTCGACAACTCTCCGTATGCGCGTACGTCGACGGCGAATTCGTCTTACCCAGAAAAAAAAGCTGATTGAAGACAAGGCTGAAGGACGGTTGATGAGGGAAGAGGGGCTGATGACAGCGATGCGAGTCGTTCAAGAATGCAGCCCACGCGAGCAGGCGCATGCGGAGAAAAAGCTCCCGCCGATCAGGTCTAGGCTGGGCGTAGATTCCAAGAGGGGTCAGCGACGACAAAACGCCAGGTAGTTTGATGTAGCAAGGATTAAGCAGCTAGGTAGGAGTCGCTGGGGCAAATGTAAAGCTAGGATGATGAAGTGAAAGAGAGGAAATATCTAACAACCGTAGTAGGAGAGTGTGCATGCTCTCCGACCTTCTTCCCACCTCCTGATGATGTTGCAGTGACTGGCTGGCCAGAGCCTGACGTCGCTGAGAGTCGGACCTGAGGCCCGGCTGGCAGCAGCCAGCACCAAGTTATTGCGTCAGAAAGGCGAAGAATCATGGCCTTGGAAAGCCCAAAAGCGAGGAGATCAGCACTGGACCCCTACTTTGGAGGAACAGCCGGCCGCATGTTCATACGAGGAGGTGAAGAGATGACTATGCTTGGGGACACTATTGGGTAGTTGTGAGGGGAGTTGAATTCTGGGTGGTGGAGAAGATGGTGAGATCTCGACCCCGAAGAGTGGCTTGACCAGTTGGCGAGTGGCTGAGAGAACTGTCCATGAAGCCGTGGCTAGACCTGGTCGAAAGTGAAATGACTATCACACCCACAATGCTTTGCACAATCAGCAGGTCTTCACGGAGAAAGCTACATGTACATAGCATCCTTTCCGCCCGGATAAGAACGGACGACTTGATCGGGTATCGACCCTGCAACCAGTCAAGTAAGATATATTATCCCCGCTTAAGCACCTTTGTTTGTTCTAGATGCTTGACCTGCAGTTATGCAGGTCCACCGCTGTTCATCACCAACTAGAGGTCCTGGTTCTAGATTCTAGATAATGGCCATCAGATAAACGTCGGGTCCATTCGAGGTCTCGAACACTCTCGCTGGCCAATCCCAACAATGTCATGGCTGCGCGCATCGAAATCCATAACTCACCGCTTCCTCAGCCAGAATCAGCATCACGAAGGTGGCATTGTGAGGCAGGGGTTAGAGAAAACCCCTGGAGGATCGAATGGGTTGCTCCTGTGGCCACATGGGGTCAATACTAAGTCTATGCCGGATTAAGTTCTTCTCCATGTATTGTATCACGGCTACTTAGGATACACTTCAGATGTGGTTAGATCTAGATTAGCAGCACACAGGGCCAAGTGGCCATTTTTAACTAGGTACGCTGAAGAAGGGACAAACACTCACAACCATTGATTCATGGGTCGTCTTCAATCCAGATGATTAGAGTCAGTCCAGTCGCAGAAGGAACAGCTGAAGCTTTGGAATACAGTGAACACTGGAAGGAAGAAAACCATTAGGTACCTACCAGGTGGTCTCAGCAACGTAAACTTCGGTCGAGCTGTTTCCCAATCCCATCATGTCTGTGGTAACGACACATCCAAGAGACAATGTCGCTTCACACGACGAGATCCAAGACTGCGGAGTGAGATTTACAGCATCACAAAACATGCCGCCTGCAACTTGTCAGCTCTATGTGCGGCTCAGCCATCGTCGTCCCGTTATTGGCTGATGAGATGAGCGGGGGTTGGAACGGTGGCAGTGCTCTCGTTCATTCATGCCTTACGAACGAACCTCAACAACCGCGCTTCTCATATATCTTCTGGCATCATTGATTTTCTATGTCCTCCTACTGTACTCCCGGGAGAATCACCTCTAATTCTGGTCACGATCAGTTTGGGGCCGGAACTGCGAGAGTGAAGCCCTCCAAGGGCCATGTTACAGCACAATAATGACTGAGCGTGATCTTCGCCTTCTCTCCCTTGATGGGGGCGGAGTTCGGGGCCTCTCAACGCTTTATATCCTGAAGAATATCTTGGAGAAGGTTGCAGGCCCCGGAAACCCGCTACCCAGACCTTGCGAGTATTTTGATATGATCGGCGGAACCAGCACCGGCGGTCTGATCGCCATCATGCTTGGGCGTCTAGGCATGACGGTAGATGAGTGCATCGCAGCGTACCTGGAGTTATCAAAAAAGATATTTGGGCAAAAGAAATGCCGCCTTCGACTTCCTATCAATTATAAAATAGAACTTTCAAGTCCGTTCGACTCCAGAAAGCTGGAACAGATAATTCGACGCTTTTCTGGTGCCGATGATCGGCTTGCTAGTGAGCAAGCCCTGTCTGCTAGGTGCAAGATGTAAGTACAGGCTCAATACTTTGCATGCTCTTTACTCAGTCTCGTGAGAAGCTTTAGAATAGGTTATACAAAAACACTTCCTATCTCAGCATCGTCTTTGTTCGCTAATCTACTGCAGAGTTGTGTGTGCAATCAGGAAGAGTAACAGCCAGCCCGCTCTGCTGAGAAGCTATCATTCAGGAGGCTCAAGTGATCTTGATTCCATCAAGGTGTGGGAGGCATGCAGGGCGACGTCCGCAGCTCCAGGCTTCTTTGATCCGATTGCAGTCGGGCCCAATGGATCAGAACTCATCGACGGTGGTTTGGGGTACAATAACCCCGTCGAAACGGTCTACGCCGAAGCCCGAGGTATTTGGGGCCCGACTGACGCTCAACTCCAGCAACGCATCAAGTGCTTCATATCTCTAGGAACTGGAGTCCCGAAGACGAAGACTCTGGAGCCCGGTCTTCATCACATCCTGAAGACGCTCAGCAATGTTGTCTCGGATACCCAGACGACAGCCAACAGATTTCGAAGAGATAAGTCGGAACTTGCATCGAGCTTGCGATACTTCCGCTTCAATGTTGATAATGGACTTCAAGGCATCGGCCTGGAGGAGTACCAGAAGCAAAACATCATTGCTGACGCCACTAGTGCATACTTGGATCGTCCGGAGGTGAAAGAGGAACTGATCACCTGCGCCCGACAGTTGAATGCATGTGTGGTACCATTTCTGAATGTTTCACTGCCAGTGGGTTCTCCGAGAGTTGCATCTACCTCGACTAAGCCGTTCCATATCCAATTTTGGGATGCAGGCGTGCCTTTTGCCGACAAATTCGTGGATCGACCCGTCGAGATAACAGCTATCTCATCCTACCTTCTGCCATCCGGCGATAGAGGTAGGAAAATGTACGTGATTCAAGGCATAGGTGGCATGGGCAAAACTCAGCTGGCCGCGAGTTTCTTTACCCGCTTCGGATGGCAGTTCAGTGCAGCCTTTTGGCTGAAAGGCGATACAGAACACGATCTCCGTCAGAGCTTGATCAAGTGCGCTACACGCATATGGCCGGAAGAAGCCATAAATTACACTCCTGATGGTAAAGGCTGCGCCTGGAAAAATGAGCAAGTCATAGTGAACAAGGTCCTGCACTGGCTCGGACAGGAAGAAAACCAGGACTGGCTACTCGTTTTTGACAACGTGGATCTAGACCCTCAGCTGGAGATCGACAGGCGTGTAGGAGCTTACGATCTTCTGGACTTCCTTCCAGTGAGTCACGGAGCTGTTCTGGTGACCACGCGCTTGCAAAGGCTCGGCCAACTGGCTGGATCCGGGGAGAGTGAAACTGACCTCACCAAAGTCAACACTCATATGAGTCGGCAAATATTCATGGAGTGGTTCGGATCCTCACAACTGCGCTCCCTTGGACCAGGTGCTACTCAAGCCGTCGATGAACTTGTAGGCGACAACTTCCTAGACGGGCTGCCACTTGCCATTGCACAAGCAGCAGTGTATCTCAAGAAGACCGGGATCTCTGTGAACGAGTACAAGAGGCTGTACGAAGACAGGTGGAATCTTGTGATGGGGGCATCGGGAAGGGGGAATCCAGTCCAAGGGTATGAGCGCTCAGTCGGCACTACCTGGTCTCTTTCTCTGAACCAGGTAGAACAGAGAAACCCAAATGCGGCTTCGCTAGTGCGCGCTTGGGCATTTTTAGACAGCAAAGACATATGGTTCGGCTTATTCAGTGCGGAAGACGAAGATCTGTTCGAGAGATACTCAACAGGGCTTACGCGGGAAGAGTGGATAGCAAGGTACGGACCAACAGAGAAAAGCCATTGGTTGAAGGCACTTCATCGGGAAGAGGAGTTCTTAGAGTGCATGAACACCCTCTTTGAGTTTGGCTTGATTCAGAGAATGCATGGTCAAAAGGCGGATAGCGAGACGCAAGGACTAGCGAGTGCAGAGACGAGCTTCACAATGCATCCAGTAGTGCATACGTGGGCAATGCAGATGCAGTCGGAAAGTGACAAGGTGCGGGCCTTGGGCGATGCGGCCCAGATCTTCAGTTTCAAAACTATCGACGATGAGGAAGAATCGCCGTGGCCGTGGTCGAGATTGAAGCGACTGCTTCCTCACGCCAGGAGATTGTGCCTGGCAATGTGCAACGAGGAAACGTCGAGTTTCGCATGGTGGGCAGACAATCTGAGGTCGGTCTATGGGATGGCAACTGCCTGCCACATACTTCATCGCTTAGATTTGATGGAGCTGAGCGGACGCGGGTTTGAATTTCTCCTGAAAAATTGCCTGCAGTGCGAGTCTGGTGAGAATCCGGCAGCAGGCGATAAGCATCAATGCGGTAAAAGAAAGACCGTTCCATAGTCTTTACGGGTCCATGTGCTGCACGACTATGTCTGGTTGCTCACCACCCCTGAACAGCTCCCAGATGCTCTCTTAAGATGCGAAGAAGCAGTAGAGCTGGCGACAAGGGTTGGCGGCGAGTTTCACGTAGAGGCGCTGCTTGTCTCACAAAAGCTTTCTCTACTGTACCACATGCAGGGGAAGCCTGGCGACTCCCAAAAGGCCCAAGACATCCTGGGAGAGACCCTTAGGCTTCTGGAGGCGATCCCGCCCGCGGATCAGACAACCAGGCACAGGAAGCTGAATTGCGGCAATGCACTGGGGATGGGACAGATACTATTCTCGAGTGGGCGATTTGATGAAGCAGAGGCGAAGTTCTACCAGGCCTTGCCATATGCCTCTCAACTGCCATCAATGCCATATTGGGAGGCGGGCGTAGCTCGTCACCTGGGCATGGTGCATTTGCAACGTGGGCAGTATGAAAAGGCAGAAACCTGGCTCAAGAAAGCATTCATTTGGGACAAAGCGAAATATGGCAAAATGGACTCCGTAACTATCTCCGCGGCCGTGGACCTTGCACTAGCATACGCCGCGCAGAAGAAGCCTCATCAGCTCCAGGAAATGCTCGACCTGGTCTTTGATTTTGCCGATCCATACAGTCTCATCCGCTGCCTGGGAGCCGTGGCATCGGTCATCTCCTGGGCGCAAGGAGGTGGGCAGGATATCGTACCATTCGAGCCTATCATCCGGCGAGCCTGCGACACAGCCCTCGAGATTCTGCGCTCCGGAGGGCACAATGGATTAGGAAACGGAGAGGTACGCAAACTCCACCGAGCATATGATGATCTGAAAGTCTTTTATACAAAGCAAGGTCGACTTGCCGAAGTTGAAGAACTTGAGCGCGATATGGCTGAGTTTGACCTGAGTTATGCGTTCTAATACTATACCGAGTCAAAGTCAGAATCAGAGTCCAAGTCCAAGCCGATAAGTCAGACGATTGAAAGGAGCGATATGCTGATTATGAGGGCAATGCATGATTGAAAACAATGAACACCATCCGGGTGGGGTTGCAAGTCGCACTTGTACAGTCCAAGCATGCCGGATTGAGTTTTGTCCATTTCCTCAGTGTTTTCTTTTCCTCCTACAACACGTTGGAATGGGATGTTCTGAGGCAGTAGGACAAGCACGGGGTATATTTGCGGTTCATACGAACAAAGCTCGGAAGAATAGAGCTCATGGAACAGAAACATATTTGCAGTGTCTCTCTTTCAAACCTTTTGCGAGAACTTGACCTCGCTCATGAAGGTCTGCCTCCGCCACGCCTCCTCCTTCGTCTCGTCTCCATCAGCTCCCGCCGCTGCATCAGCATCCATTTGCTTGTCACTCTTGAAATTATTCCTCCTCTCCCTCTTTTGATACCACAGCCACAAGAAGTACAGCGCAAAAGTCAACAACGTCAGCGGGATCGTCACGATCCAGTACAGCGTCATCTGCGGCATGGTCGGCACGGCGATCGAAGACGAGTCCTTGCTAACGTCGTCCCAGGCGAAAAGCTGGGTGGAGAAGAGCGCCGAGACGAAGGACCCGGGCAGGAAGAACATGGTGACGACGGCGAGGGTCTTCATGGAGGCAGCGTCGCGGTAGGAGAATTCGGCGGTTTGAGCCATGTGTTGGGAGAGTTTGTAGTTGGAGAATGAATCGTTCTGAGCGATGATGTGGAAGACCTGGAAAGGAGGCATGTCAGGTTAAAACCGGTATTCACATGATGGATGCGTCGCTGGCCGAGCTGGCTCTTTGGAAGACGTACCGCTTGGATCTGGATCTCCACTCGCTTCTGGATATACTGCGTGTCCAGAACCTGCATCTCATGACGGTACCTCAAAACATTGATCTGACTTCTTAGCAGCTCCCGAGTCTCGCGCGAGACGGACGAATCTATCGACAGATTCTCTGCTACCCATCCGGCCTGAAGATCTAGGCGGTCCGATATGATGGTCAAGAGATGGTCCACTGTCTTGCTTTTTCTTGACACGCTCGCTAATTTGGTCGACAGCCCACTCGCCTTCTGACTAAGAGCCTGCATGAATCCCTTTGCAGCGTCTTCGCGCCGTGTTTTGAAGTCATGGTGTCCCGTCCTGGCCTCCAGCATCTGCACATGCGTCTTGATGTACTGCTGCGTGAGGTCGATCTGGATGCTCAGCAGCAGCGACAGAAGATAGGCTGGAAACAGCGGATAGCATACCAAGCCCGCGTCCCAGCTGCTGGTAAGAGATCTGCGCAGAATGCCTATGACCTGCTCCTCGGGTTGCGAGCTATGTGCGGGCTCGCGCACGAAGACGATGCCTTGGGTGAGGGTGGCACAACGGAATGGCGGGGGACGCAATGTGTTGGACCATACAGCAGCCAGTTTTGGTGCATAGCTGAACGCATAAGCCTCTCTTGGGCCATCGGCAGTGTCCTTGTCGGGCAACTTCGTAATGCCAGTGACATAAGTCTGGAAGTAGTCGTATGCTAGGCTCAGTCCCCATGCCTTCAGCAGGAGTTGCCGAATAGTCTTGGAAACGTTGAAATGCAGCTTGTCGGGGTCGACTCTGATCCACACCAGCCTCATGACCAAGGTCTCGGTTCCTGAACTTGATGAGGGTCTGGTCGTACGTTGCAGCCAATCTGCCATCCCATCAGGGCCGACTGAGCGGTCCTCGATGGCGACCTTGTCAGTCTCATGGTCGTACCAGGACTCCGTGACCTCGATTCGGCTGCTTGCGTTGGGCGCATCCTTGATCTTCCAGAGTTGGACAGCCGCGCCGAGCCTTCGATAGACATCCTCCATCGTCGTCCAAGACCTCTTGTCTCTTCGCACGCGTGCTGTAGCGAGGGAGGGAGGTAGACAGGCCTATAAGTAGGTAGAGACACAGGCTCGGAGAATGAGACTCAATCACGACTGGCTATGGAATCCCGTTCTGGCAATACTTTCTTAGGATGAAGAATTGAAGCTGTTGGACTGGAGGGAGGACCTCTGTCGTCTAGAGCGGAGAGGGAATCTCGGCGGCTACTGTCGCTGAGGCTGAGGCTGAGTGTGTACGCGCCGCCTTGGCTGCATTACGGGACGCCCATCAGGCCCGCGTTGACAGGGGTCAAGGGCCTTGGAGTGTTGGTCCTGTCGAGAGTCTGCGGCTCAGCAGCATCCTGTTTGTCTATGAAAATGTGCAAGTGGACTTGCACAGCCAGCCTCGCTCACTTGAATGACGGGCATTTCGGCGATCAAGGCGAACACAAGCCGGGACGGGCCATGTAGCCAACGTTCAGGCGCGATAGTTCATGATCTTCCCGCCTTGGCCCGCGAGGTAATTAGTGGTAGACTACGGAGTACTAAGGAGTAGTAGTAAGATCCGAAAGAGCAGGGGTTGGGAGAGGGAAATAAATACCTAATAAGCTGATGTTTCTCCCAGCCGAAGCTATAACTTACAGCTTAACAAACAAACACCTCTGCTCCAAACTCTCATCAACATTGCGCGAACCATCTTTCCTCACTTCCCATTAAGAAACCATGCCCCTGATCGAGTCATTCTCCCGACTCGATGCATGTTCCCCCGGTCACCTTCGGCCCTACTCATGCCAAAAGACGTGCGTCCCTAGTCTTCTCCGCCCTATACGTCACATCCATGATCCCCCAGTTGTTCATTCCCCCACGGCTAGACTCATCATGGACATAACGCCACCGCCGGACCCTTCTGGCCATCTACTCCTACTGAGGGGCTTGTTACCAGCCAAGACGTCCAAAGCGTGCGCCAAGAGCAAAAGCCGCGGCCGGGTTCCGGGCAAGTTGTAGCCCTTCTTTAGTTATCTGGCGGATATACTCGCGCCCATGTACTCCGTACAGTACCATCAAGTTCCGTAATGGCCCAGGCTCAGCTGCCTATCTGTCCGAACGCCCATTCTTCCCCTCCTCCCCCCTCATTAGCTTCTCTCTGGAAATGCGGCGGCCCCGTTGTTTTCTTCTCCCCGTGCGGCACGCTAGGGGAGACTCCGCGTAGTTTGACTGGCACTTTCTGCGAGGACTGGGGAAGCCCAGGACACCCATAATCTCCTGGTGCGGTGTGAGGGGAGAAAGGATCTCCAGTTTCGTCACTCCACTTGTCGACGTGAGTGGCTGATCGTAACGGATGAAGATGGGAAGCTGGTCCCGGATTTCATGGGTTTTATCGTTCTCGTTCTGTAGCGAGGTGTGCACACCCAAACCGGGATTAAGTTGGGCTAGAGGCACGAAGACTGCGAACAAGGTTAAAGAAACCATCGTTCGCACGTTGAGGCCATGTGTCTTTCCTTCTGGATTTCTTTTCTTCCTTTTCTTCCATCCATCTTCTGGCTGTGTTCGCGAGTGCTTCCCTTACTTGTCGAACCCAAAGGCCACTTCCTTCGTCCCTTTTCTTGAAACCCCAACATTGAAGTACTAACGTGAAGATGTCTTCGGCGGAAGTCGAGGACAAGGCCAATCTAAAGCACCATGGAGGGGCGCATATTGAAAATAGCCATCAGCTTGACAAGACCGTTACAACCGATGGCAAGAAAGACGACTCATTCCAGCCTCCGGAGCTGGTTCGGAATTTGACTCCCGAACAACGCGCCGAACTTGAGAAGAAGCTTGTGAGGAAAATTGACCTGCGGCTTTTGCCTATGATCATTCTCATGTACATTCTCAATTACCTCGACCGGTAAGAAGATAACAAAAAATGTGTGACTTGAGAAACTTGGTTCTATTGCTGAGAACAAACTCAGTAACAATATTGCCGCCGCCAAGCTGGCGTATCTGATGGAGGACTTGAACCTCACATCGACAGAGTTCGCCGTAAGTTTCATAGCCCAAAGGACACATTTGAAGTGCTCACAAGTATCACCATCGTCAGACGTGTGTCAGCATTCTCTTCGTTGGGTAAGCTCTGTATGGCCAGACCGGGGTGTGCGCCGTTACTGACCATGTGAAGCTATATTCTCATGCAGGTGCCGTCCAATCTTATGCTCAATAAACTCGGCAAGCCTGCCATATATTTACCCACTTGTGTAAGGAGCTTGCCGCAAGCTGGGCGTGAAACCTATCTGACCGCAATTTACAGATGGTTGTTTGGGGCATCATCTCAACTGCGACAGCCGCTTGCCAAAGCTTCGGAGGTTTGGTAACGGCACGGTTCTTTCTTGGCTTCATAGAAGCAGCCTACTTCCCAGGATGTCTTTACTTTTTGAGCTGCTGGTACACTCGAAGCGAACTAGGAGTTCGCACGACCTACCTGTATAGCGGTGCACTCATCTCCGGGGCCTTCTCTGGTCTAATCAGCGCCGCCATCACCAAGAACCTTGACCACGCTTTAGGGTTACGCGCATGGAGATGGCTGTTCATCATTGAGGGTGTCATCACCGTCGTTGTCGCATTGGCTGCCTTTTTCATCCTGCCCAACTTCCCCCGTACGACGAAGTGGCTGACGGAGGAGGAGACAGCCCTCGCTATCTGGAGACTCGAGGAGGATATCGGACAGGATGATTGGGTCAGTACTGAGGATCAGAGCATATGGCATGGCTTCAAGCTCGCCCTTGCTGATGTGAAGACATGGATTCTGGTAAGTCGAGAGCGGCCCCCCCAGAGCGGCGGGTCAATGATGTGCTAAGCGCATTCAGCTTATCATGCTGTTCGGCAACGTTTCCGCCGCCTCGGTTACGAACTTCTTCCCGACTGTAGTTCGCACGCTCGGTTATGACGACATCAAGACACTCCTCTTGACTTCTCCCCCTTATATGCTTGCCGTCATCACAACACTTCTCAATGCTTGGCACGCGGATCGAACTGGAGAACGGTTCTGGCACATCACGCTGCCTCTCTGGCTGGCGGTGGTCTGCTTCATGATTTGCGCAGCTACCACAAACATCGCAGCTCGCTATGTTTCCATCATGCTTATGGTATGTTACGCCGTCTCCTCAACAAGAGTTGGGACTGATAGAATGTCGATAGATCTCCGGGCTGTATAGCGGCTACACCACTGCCCTTGCTTGGATTAGCAACACTCTTCCGCGTCCTCCCGCCAAACGAGCCGCTGCTCTGGCATTCATCAATGCCATCTCTAACGCGACATCGATCTATTCGGCATACCTATACCCCCAATCCTCAGGCCCTCGTTACGAGGCTGCCTTTATCCACAACTGTCTGCTTGCAGCTGTCGCAATTGGAGCTGCCCTTGCCTTGAGAATTATGTTGGCAAGACTGAATAAGAAGCTGGATCGAGGAGAGAGTATTGAGGGAATAGTCAACGCTACGCCTGGGGAGGCTGCGGAGCACGGCTTCCGGTTCAGACTGTAGGGTGTTCAATGTACAACTGAGGTTCCATTAAATTGCCATAAGCTTCTTGAAAAAAAAATAAGAATCACTTAACGCTATGGATAAGAGAATTTCGCTTCTGTTAGAGTTGCATTGAATAGCGAGCATCGTGGAAACCAGCTAACAACAACCTCCATCTTAATGATTGAAAGAGTCACGTGTTTACGCTCCACGTTCACGTCACCCAGTCGCATCGCGGACCGCGTCTGTCGCAAGGACCTCAACTACCTGAGAAAAAAGGGACCACAATGGGTCGCAAATCGGTACTGTCGTGATGGACCGTGGCATACCGCAGCAAGTCGATGTTGTGACCATCTCAGATACTGAAGATGGTGATTCCAGCGGCAGCGAACACCAGGTCCAACTCCAGCATATCAGTCACGCCAAGAAACGCAAGGTTGAAGACGAGATTCTGGAGAAGGTTCAATTAACAGATGATTCGGACGGACCAATTAAAAAGCCCAAGAAACGACGTGCGAAGCGCAAGTCTACGGGCAAGAAGCGAAAGTCCGATGCGCAGGGTGTTGACCAAGCCGACGAGGATGATGATCTCCTCCAAGACCTGCCAGGGTATCTCCAAGAGCGTCGTCGGAAGTTTGACGAACAGAGGAGGCTGCATCATGAGAGCGCACTTATGGTCCCACCAGATTATACGGGGATTTCAGCACTCAATGACGTTGGGCTTGGTAATCTTGAAGAGCGCCCAAGATTCCAGGAGAGCAGCGGCGTGAAGCCATCCCGCCCTTATAGAGATATCGAACTACCTCAGTCAGCTGGCCTCATCCCAGCTTCAATCGCGCGATATCTGCGAGACTATCAGATAGAAGGCGTGAGGTTCCTTCATCAGAAATTTGTGTATCAAGAAGGCGGCATTCTTGGAGATGACATGGGCCTGGGCAAGACTGTGCAGGTCGCTGCTTTTCTCACAACGGCTTTCGGGAAGACAGGCGATGAACGTGATCACAAGCGCATGAGAGAGATAAGGTATCACCATGACAGGTGGTATCCCACCATTTTGATTGTATGTCCCGGCTCGCTCATCATGAACTGGAAGAATGAACTGGAGCGCTGGGGTTGGTGGCATGTTGATGTGTTCCATGGGACAAGGAAGGATGACGTCTTAACGACGGCCCGCGTTGGGCTCCTGGAAATCATGATCACGACATACGAGACCTACAAGAACTGCAAGAGCGCCATAAACATGGTGCAATGGGATGCAGTCATCGCAGACGAGTGCCACCGCTTGAAAGACCGCTCCGCTGAGTCAACAAAGGCCATGAAGGAGGTCAACGCGCTCTGCCGCATTGGCCTCACTGGAACTGCTATACAGAACAAGTATGAGGAACTCTGGACCATACTGGACTGGGCAAGTCCTGGACATTTTGGTACGCTTTCAGAATGGTCCCGCGCAATTACGAAGCCATTGACGGTAGGCCAGTCTCACGATGCAACAGAAGCACAGCTTGGTTTGGCCCGCCAGGTTGCGAAGAAGCTCGTTCAGAACCTTCTGCCCAAATATTTTCTTCGCCGGATGAAGTCACTGATCGCAGATCAGCTGCCGAAGAAGACTGACAGAGTGGCTTTCTGTCCACTGACAGACTTGCAACTACAAGCCTACCAGAACTTCTTGGACAGTGCAGATATGCGAGTAGTACGAGATGCGAGCATGCCATGCAAACATGGCAACAAGAAAGGGTGGTGCTGTGAGAAATACGTGCCCAGTGGAGCCTATTGGCAGAACGTAGTATTTCCCGGCATGGTGACTTTACAGAAACTTGCAAATCATCTTACCCTCCTCACTCCTAACACTACGGACCTGGACGATAAACACCAACAGGAGCTACGACGGCTCAAGGTCTGTCTGCCAGACACGTGGAAGGAGCTGTACAATCATCGCGATCAAATCAGATACCTGGTTCATCCGGAGTACTGCGGCAAGTGGAAGGTGCTCAAGCGCCTCCTTGCTTACTGGGAGAAGAATGGCGACAAGGTACTTGTGTTCTCACACAGTGTGCGATTGCTTAGAATTCTTCAGCACCTGTTCTCCATGACACACTACAGCGTCAGTTATCTGGACGGATCCCTAAGCTATGAGCAGCGCCAAGAGGTTGTCGATACATTCAACACCGACCCGACTCAATTTGTGTTCCTCATTTCGACCAAAGCTGGTGGTGTGGGGTTGAACATCACGGCAGCGAATAAAGTCGTCATCATGGATCCTCACTGGAACCCATCCTACGACTTGCAAGCTCAGGATCGAGCATATCGCATTGGGCAGATCCGTGATGTCGAAGTATTCAGGCTCATATCGGTTGGCACAGTGGAGGAAATTGTGTACGCACGCCAGATCTACAAGCAGCAGCAGGCCAACATTGGTTACATGGCTTCATCCGAGCGACGCTACTTCAAAGGTGTCCAACAGGACGCAGAGAGGAAGGGAGAGATATTCGGCCTGCAGAATATATTCACCTACCACAGTGAGAGCGGCCTTCTGCGGGACATTGTCAATAAGACCAACATTGCAGAGGCCAAAGCTGGAGTTAGCCTTGTGGATGTCAACCTGGAGGAGGCAGCTCGAGTTGGCGAGACCTTAGGTGCAGTCAAGTCAGAATCTAAAGACGAAGATGGGGATGTAGGCATGAGTCAACTGGCAGCCCTGGTCACCTCAGAGGATCCTCACAGTGCCATGAAGAAAGCAGAGAGGACCGGAGGTGATGTCATTCAAGCGATCCTCAGTGCGGCAGGCGTGCAGTACACTCACGATAACTCGGAAGTCGTTGGGTCCTCCAAAGTCGAGGAACAGCTCTCACGCAAGGCAGCTCGGCTTTCCACAGCCGGAGACGCGGCGGCTGGGCAAAGCGTCCTCTTCGCAGGGAGCCAGGAAGCCGACGAGGATGGCGTTGACTACAACCCACCAGAGGATGTGCAACTTCGGCAATTCTGTGAGATGGCAAAGGAATTCGGGTTTGCGAGTGCTACTCAATTCGCCTTGGTGGTGGAGGGCTGGACACAAGAGAAGAGAAGGAGTTGTCTGGACGCATTTTATAAGAGGAGGGCCGCAATATTGGCCAAAGCCACATCTCCTGGTGAAGCCGATGCCGATGCGAAGACAGAAGATGACGACGATAAGCCTGATCTAGGGAACGTGAAACCAGAGGAGCTAAAGCAGGATGGAGATGAGGATGAACGAGATTCTCAAGTTGAACCGAAGGAAGAACCGAAGGCAGAACTGAAGGAAGAATCTAGGACGCACGTCAAGAGTGAAGCTGGCTATAAGGTTGAAGACAGAAAAGACTTTGTCAAGCTCGAGGGGGGAACGAAGTCAAAGCATGAGGCTAAACCTTTTAGGTTTGAAGTCGGAGACTCGAAACGGACGTCAATCTTTCTATCATCTGATGATGATGACGATGAGTTATGAGGCAAACTGCATTGAGATACCCCAGGTTCACTATTTCTATGATCCACTCCCCCCATAAATAAGAAATCAGAAAATAGACCGAAACGCTCATTTGGTGAGAACGCCAATGACGTGTGGCAACACCAAGAATGGCGAGGTTTGATCTGCGGGCTGCGCGAGATCAACCTTCGACCATGGACCCGTGTTTTTCAGGACCTCGCCAGTTGGGCGGCAGATACGACAAGAGCCGAGGAAGAAGGACCAGAAGATGTTGACGTAGCCTGTGGTTTATGTGAGCATCATCAATGAGACAAACCAAGAGGAGATGTGAGGGCTTACGCTGATACAACCGCATGAACAAGCCACCACGCGTCACCTTGACATGCTCATAAACGTACCACCTGCCACCGGGCTTCAGCAGCTGATACAAGTGTCGAATATTCTCCTCTGGGTCCGGAATACTGCAGAGGCACAGGATACCAACGATGCAATCAACACTTCCTGGCTCAATCTTGCCATCCCAAGTGGTATCGTCGGTAATATCCTCGATGCCAACGGGAACGACCTCGTAGACGTCTCCAAGACCAATATCCTTGACGCGCTGACGCAGAGCAGTGTACGACGTAGGGTTCGGCTCAATACCATAGATCTTGGAAATCATGCCCTCATCAGCCTCCTTCTTGGCCCTCCTCCTCGTCTTCACGCCCTCCACCTCCCCCTCGGCACCCTGCCTCACGCCTCCAACCTTCTTGAACACATCCGCCCACATGCCACTCCCGGCGCCGACCTCGACAACCACACCGCCGACAGGCAGGGCAACCTGCTCATCATGGATGCGGCCTTCCTTGACCCTGCCCTCGAGCAGAGGAATCACCCTCGCCTCGGCGTTCTGCTTGACCTGCGGACCGATGGTCGCCCAGAACTGCCCGAACCACGCCTCGGAAAACCCCGAGGGCGAGAAGAGCGTGGAGTAAGCCTGGTGGGCGATGAGCACGGAGATGGTGGTGGGGATGTGCTGCGCAGAGATGACCATGAAGAGCCAAGGGTCGATGAGCAGCCAGAAGGCATCATAGATGGCTTTGAAGAACGACATTGTTCACAGCTCCGGAGCTTGGGTGTTTTGGATTGAGTTCCTTGGGACGCTGAAACTGTGTTTTGATTGTGAGGCTGGGCTTTTGGTGGTAAGCGTGTGTGAAAACAGATCTAAGCTTGGGGAAAGCGGACTGTTCGGAATGGAGAAATGTGGAGGAGGGGGACCGCAAGCTTGTGTGATCTCATACGAAAGCGGACACTAACACAACACGAGTTAGACCCCAATGATGGTGTAAGGGGACACAACGGTAGTGAGTATTTTTTTCTGCTTTACAAATATGTTTGATGCGGTCTTGAAGTGGTAGGATGAAGTCTTGTTGTGTGAGATTACAGCTTCGCTTGGACATTTGCTGCCAGACCTGTGCTGGACACATGGCGTGCTGCTGGAGAGACGGTTCTGAGCATGGTGGCAGCCTCTCAAGGTGTCCCTGTTGGATCAATGAAGAACCTCGAAGGTCTCAGACTATCATTTGTAAATATATCATCAACGGTGCTTGCCGGCTTCTACTGTTCCGTGATCCAAGAACCGTGAAGCAAAGTTCCAGCACCATGAGCTCCTTTAACGACTCTCTCTCCTATAATCTACCCCGAGATCTTCTTGACGAAGTTGACAATCCGATCATAGTAGTCGATGACCTCAGGATGCTCAACCATGCCGTACGGACAGTGCGGCAGACCCTTGTAGACCTTATACTCGACATCCACGCCCTCACTCTTCATCCTCTCCACGTACGCGATACCCTCGTCCCTGAGAATATCGTACCCAGCAATCGTGACGACTAAAAACCAGACGCACACACACCCTTCTCGTTAGCGATGACAATCTCCCCGAGTAAAAAAAGAAAAAAAAACGCTGGATTTACAACTCCGTCGAGGATGGGGGGAGGACTCACAGCTCTTGGGCAAGCCTTTCAAACTCTCCGCCAGAAGGGGCGACAACCTCCAATCGTCCGTCGGTTCCGGCATGTACAGATCCAAGAACCACTCCATCCGCGGCGCGGTCAGGATGGTCGCGAAGTGGTTCTGCTGGTAGCTCTTGAGCTCGTACTTGTCCTTGGGCTGGAATTTGGGGTGGCAGACGGAGGGCCAGGTGAGGATCTGGCCTGCGAGGGGGATCGAGGCATCGCGGGCGAGCAGGGCTGCCACTGTGGCCTTTTTTGTTTGTTTTTGTTCAGTCAGTTGAGGTTGGAGTGGTCCTGGTGAGAAGCGAAGACTACACGTACGAGGTTGGCTCCTGCGCTGCCGCCGTTGACGATGAGCTTGTTTGCATCACCGCCGAGGGATGCGGCGTTCTCGTGGCACTGGTTTCCAAGGGTCAGTTCGGCAATGGCCTCGATCTCATCATAAATCTGCGTCTTTCTTCAAGGGAGGTCGTACCCATTTCAGCGCGTCGAAGCAGTCGTTGACAGCGTAGGGGAACTGGTACTCGGGTGCCCTGGCCACAGTGTCAGTCCATTCCCTCGACTCTCTTTTCACCACGACCAAGTCTTTTCTCCTTCTTTTCTTCTATCCCAGGAAGGGGCTTTTTCACTCACATCCTGTAATCAATCACCACAACCACCGAGTTCGTCTTCCCAGCCAATATCAGACTCTCCGGGTGCTCCGTATTGGGACCTCCAATCACCCACCCGCCACCATGGCACCTCAACACCACCGCTTTCCCACCACCCTTTCCGTTGTCGTCCTCTTTCTTCCTGTAGATGCAAATCTCCCGCTCCTCGCCGTCCCTCATCCTGATCATCCGCTTCTCCGTAACCACATCCTCGCCTTCGACGGGACATCCCTTCGGACTCGGGCTGTTGCCCGACCAGGCCTTGCGGAACTCCTCGATGGTGCTCTCTGGGTTCCAGATCTGGTCGAGACTCGCGTCGATGACGGGTTTGAGTGGCGCGAAGATGGGGTCCAGCTCGGCGTAGTGCGCATGCTTGCCCGGGGTGTAGTTGGGGTCCAAAGGCGTGTATTCGGACTTTTCCTTGACGATGATCGGCATGGTGGGTGAAGGGAGACCGAGTGCAGGAGTAAAAAAAAAAGGCGCGAGGATCTAGCTACTTGTAAATCAGAAAGAGAGATGCGATTCGAAGGTATCGAGACTTTGGAGAGCCAGAGGTAGCCATGCTAATTACTACCTACTAATATACACAATTCAAGAGCTTCCCCCATGCCAGCAGTATGTGTGGGGGAGGGAGTCAGGCACAGGGCAACACGGAAAAAGGTCGCCATCAGACTCCAATGACTCTGCTGCCCATCTGTCTGGTGCCATACATCATTAGGAGAGCCTCGAGAGGTTCCCGCCCAAGCTCCATTGCGCGAATGATTCATCTCTGGGGGGGTGAGTGGTACCCCCTCCCCCGCGCGATGGAGAGTCGGCTACCGTTCTCCGCGATGCTAGGGTCCCGCCTCTAGAGCGACAGGTTGGAGAACAACAGATACTATGGCTAAAAATGCGGCCGGTGATTATGTAGTGTGTAGTGAACGTGCTTTGAATGGTTGGTATCTCTCGCAACGAACTCGGAGCAGTCCTTGACATTTGTCGTCCTAGTTGAGTGGCTGGACAGAGCCTGGTATCATAATAATACTGGTCTAAGCTACTCCTCCAAATGCCATTTCCAAAAACGCCATTTCAACAAAAAGACAAATTCAGTTTTCCCTGTCTGCCTGTAACAAGAAACCTTTGTGGAAAAAAATGGCCATTCGCATAGCTCGTCAATGCTCCATATTCCATCGGCATCCTTCTTGGAGATGCCGATGACTGCATTGAAGATTCTCACCCCCTTCGTTCAGCCTGTCGTATAAACCTGAGTAATTGTGTGAGATATACGTGATCCGTCGTTGAAATCGCTGGTGAAGGTCGACTTTATCGACAAATGCCCTTGGGTTGGAGTGGGTACAGACCCTTCGGTTTTCGCAATGGTCTCATCGAGCCAACCTGGTACCGCTTTCGTCGATCATGGTGATTCCGTATCAGAGCGTCCAGCACGACTCATCCTTAGAGCAGCTCAAAATCGTCCAGCTGATCCCTGTACTTCATGATGTTCTGCTTGATCTTGCTTCCCACCGCCCAGGTGACAAAGTCCTCGGTCGACCTCGTTACCAGGTACGCAGGGTCCGTGATAACATCTGTGCCAACCCTCACATGTCCTTGCTCAATCATCTTGGTCGCAGCCTGCACATTCTCCGCCATCCTCAGCCTCGTCATCACCACGGGCAGACGTCTCCTGGCGAAAGCCGCGACTGTGAGCTCGTTCTCGACGGCGCTGAGTTTCGAGGTGGTCTTGAGGACGCCCATGTCGTAGAGCTTGTTGAGGAGGAGTTCTTCGTGCTTGTGGCGGACGGCATTGTCGGGAGGGAGGAGGGACAGGCGATGGGCTAGTTGACGGAGGGACTGCGGGAGGGGAAGAGATTGTCAGCGTGTGGACTACGCTCACATTTTTCTGCCCTGATGGAAGAAAGGCGAGAGGGGGTAAACTCACACCGCAGATCCGGTTGTATCTGTGATAATCCTCGGGCTTCTGGATCATGTAGCGACGAATGACTTGCTTGTCGCGATGGTCATTGTCCTGCTTCCAGGTGATGAAGTCGGCCTTCTTGAGCAGCTTCTGCTCGTGATGCTTGAGTTTCCTGACCATGGTGGGCGATTACGATCGGCTCTTGTTACTTTCACAACATCGATTTATATGATGAGGCAGGGTGGTAGGTCGAGTCAAAGTGATGTTTGTGATCGCTTGGATTCCGTTATGGTGATGGTGATGGTGATGGTAAAGTCGCAAAGTTGCAAAAGATGAAAAAGTTCAGGTGGGGCAAGGTGCTGTTCGCGGAATTCTTCCGACTGGTGCTGGTGCTGGTGTCCCTGAGCTGGACCGCTAACTTACGCTGTTCATCACCACCACCAAGACATTTGGCCCCCTGCCCAAAGGACTCTCTAAGTGGTGCTGCTTTTAGCATCCTTGGGGCAGAGTCCAGACGACACAAAAGACAACGCTTCACATCAATTTTACTGCCTAACTTAAAGCCATAGTGACCACTACTTGCATCTATGTGAATGCTTCAACGGCTCAAGTTGTGAGAATCGTAGTAAGAGAAACACAGATCGTCAAATGGGACTCCAAGCAGTCAGGCTTATCTTGGGCCACCAGACACCTCCATACCATCAGCCTGTGCACTTCTGACTATTCCAAATTGAGCGTGCTTTTCGGACGGACCAGAAGCATTGAAGACGAGAATAAGATTAAAAAAAAGTTGAGGACGATTTTATGCGAGCTGCAATACTTCAATCCGGGTTAGTCGTGCAAGCCCAAGAACGCCTCGTCGTATAAGGATCGCGACAAAGTGTTTGTTTCCCCTTTGAGCATGCAAGTGAAGCTCTTCTTCATGGGACTTTATAATCCCGGGGTTCTCATGTCGTCAGGAGAGTCCAGAGACCGAGCAACTTCAGATTCTACCCCATGCATGTTAATTCTCTTTTTTTTTCACGTGGCCCGGATCTTTGCGAAAGCCTCGGTGTCCATGGTTCCTTGAATGGGCGGAGGGTAACACTCCGCGATGAGACCCTGAAGCGGAGAAATATACCAACGAGGCATCCACTGACGCTCTTAACCGAATTCGTAGGTTCATGGACAAGTCTACCGAATACTACCTGGGAGTTTAGCTTCCTCTTTGAGTCTGAGCGTAAACTATAGTTGACGAAGCCTAAGAAAAGGTCTCTTGAGAGAGGGTATATATAAAGAGGTAATCCATCGCGACTGACAAGGTGTCGGTTTGGAGGGAGCTGGTTTCATTTTGGCGAGATGCAAGCAGCAAAGTCAGGAGATCAATTCAATTGAGCGTACTCTTTGGAAACATGAAGTCTCTTATTGCAACGTCTGCCTTCCTTGCTGCAGCTTCTGCACAGCAATCGGTCTGGGGTCAATGCGGAGGGCAAGGCTGGACTGGTCTGACAACATGTGTCGCTGGTTCTTACTGTCGCTTCAGCAATGAGTGGTATTCTCAGTGTGTTCCAGGTCAGTCCCAAAAGATCTTGCTTTATACTGTTCTGTTTGATGGCTCATCTGACATTGGATTGGGTTGCTGGAATAGGGACTGCATCTTCGAGCGCTGCCGTACCAACCACAACCACTCTGGCTCCAACCACTATGAGCACCTCTACTCGACCTGCAACTTCAACAACAACTACCCAGCAAGGGCCAGCCTCGACGGGAATCCCATCTGCCAGTGGGACGAAGTTCACCATCGACGGTGTGGCCAAGTACTTTGCCGGCACCAACTGCTACTGGTGCAGCTTCCTGACCAACAATGCTGATGTCGATCTCGTCTTCGACCACCTGCAGGCCTCCGGACTCAAGATCCTCCGCATCTGGGGCTTCAACGACGTCAACAACGACCCCGGCTCCGGCACCGTCTACTTCCAGCGCCTCTCGGCGTCAGGTTCCACCATCAACACGGGAGCCAATGGTCTCCAGCGCCTCGACTACGTCGTCGCGGCCGCTGAGAAGCGCGGCATCAAGCTCATCGTGAACTTTGTGAACAACTGGGATGACTACGGCGGCATGAAGGCTTACACCACCGCTTTCGGCGGGGACCACAACGGCTGGTACACAAATTCCGCCGCGCAGGCTCAGTATAGGAAGTACATCCAGGTCGTGGTCGGCCGCTACTCCTCGAGCCCAGGCATCTTCGCGTGGGAGCTGGCCAACGAACCTCGCTGCCAGGGCTGCAGCACGGATGTCATTTACAACTGGGCCAAGTCCACATCTGAGTACATCAAGAGCCTTGACTCGAAGCACATGGTCACCCTGGGTGACGAGGGTTTCGGTCTTCCCGGAGATACATCGTATCCGTACCAATACTCCGAGGGCGTGGACTTTGTTAAGAACCTGAAGATTGCCACGTTGGACTTTGGAACCTACCACTTCTACCCTGATCACTGTAAGAAGCACTCCCATCAGTGACCCTGCACTGCACCCCAGTTGTCCGGCTTTTGCTTACATCTGATCACAGGGAACGTCCCAGCATCATCTGGCGGCAAATGGGTCACCGATCACTCCTCTGCATGCGCCGCAGCAGGCAAGCCCTGTCTCTTTGAAGAATGTGAGATGATCCGCCCTTGGACACACCGTCCCGTGTTCTGCAATGAAAACTTGTGAATGACTAACCATCGCAAATTCTTTTAGACGGTGCCATGGGCAGCCACTGTACGCTGGAGAGACCTTGGCAGCAGGCTTCGGTTTCTGCCCCTGGCTCTGGCGCGGATTTGTTCTGGCAGTTTGGCGACACCACCAGCAATGGACGCTCACACGACGATGGCTTCACCATCTACTATGGAGATTCGGATTGGCAATGCCTGGTCACTGATCACATCAAGGCGATCGGTTAGATTGAACTGGGGGCAGACTAGAGTGCGGCGTCTAGTAGATTGGCCTCGATCAATGGGCATAAAAGCAATTTGGGGATCAATTTCTCATTTGAGCTTCCTTCGTAACGAGTTTTTGTGCAATTCCATATACTTGTCTTCTCACACATTGTCTACGATTTGGTGATGCATTTAGCCGTTGAGACATGTCCTCAGCATTAGACACAGCCATCTTCTAGTCGACCAATATGCTCCGTGATGAGGCCTCAGATTGCCATCTAACTCAACTTGAAAGGAACGAATTTCACATCCACAGAATAATTCGTTTCCTACAATGAGTTTCAGGCTATGTACAGACATCGTGGTCGGATTCGAGTGACAATAGTATAGAGCAGCGAGAGCGCTAGCCCGATTAGTCACTACCTGCAGCATATCAAAATCCACCACCTAAATTTCAACCTCCATCAAGAACCAACCAAACCACCTTACCAACCATCACGACACTCTCTTTCGTCCATTCAATCGCATCGCGGCACTGCTTCACATCCCTCTCGCCGCTGCAATGCAGCCTTCAATCCTCCGTCCCAGCGCCCTGCGCGCCGTGCAGCAATCCCTCACAACCCGCCTCTTCTCGTCCTCAACCACCCTCTCCGCCCCCCGACATGCCGTACCACCGCCATCCTCCTCCTCCGCCTCATCATCACTCATCACCGCCACCCACCGCCTCGGCTCCATCATGAAGGACCGCAACGCGGCTCCCGCACCCAGATCCTCCAGCAACGACGCCGCCGAGCGCATGCTCGCCCGCCACCGCATGCGCATCATCGAGCAGCGCCAGAACCAGCTCGACACGGCCGAGAAGGTCAAGGAGAAGAAGATCGCCAAGGAGCTGCAGAGGCAGATGCCCCGCAAGTGGCAGGCTGGTGACATCTACACGCCTCACGACCTGAGCGCCTCGGAGATGAAGAAGTGGAGGAGGAAGTCCGGCAGGTCGGGTGATATCGTCGATGCGTTGAACCTCTCCCCGCTCGACCTTTACAAGGTAAGAAAAGACTGTTTGCCCTGTTTCTTTCCTCATCCAAGGTGAGGAGAAATTTAGAGATGCGAGGAAAATGTTCCTCTTTAGGGGTTGGTCAGGAGAGGGCTAACGTGCTTTTCTTTTTCTTCTTGGTAGAATTTCTCTCTCGTTCGCTACTTCACCTCCTCGGCCGGCCAGATCCTTCATTCCAACGAGACCAAGCTCCGTCCCGTCAACCAGCGCAAGATCGCAAAGATGATCAGGAGAGTCCAGGGAATGGGCTTGTACCCCAGCATTCACGCCCATCCCGAGATGATCCGCAGCGACTTCTTCCCCAACCATCGATTCTAGACGACCACCTGTCGCAACAAAATGTGTACCATCACGAGAGAATTAGGGTGTGGAAGAAAAGGCAAGGGGAGTATTCATCTCTCTGGGTGGGCCACGGACCAGAAAATATCGGGTTCGGAAACAGGGGGCAGCCAAAAAGAAGGCCCTGCCTCTTCCTTCTGATTTGTACAACAAACATAACACCAAATCATGTCTGTGCTTCTATATATAATTGTACAAGATTACAAGTTTATGATCAACTCCTTCTTTTCTCTCTCTTTGGGCACAGTCCATACGAAGCATGTTCAGGATGTGTCTTTCAGTTCAGTATGCTTCCAACGGTCGCTGCAACTTGAAGTGACACAGCTGGAATTCGTTCAGCCGCCGCCCCTTCTTCTCAAGCTCCGCCCAGGTATCTCTGTATCTCATCTTGGCCCAGTCTTCGAACTTCTTCTGCAGCTCTCTGGTTGGCAGGGCATTGTGGGCGATTCCCAGACTATCGCGGGTTAGTACAACTTCTTCAGGCTGTATGACTGCCGACCGCAGAGGCCAGAAGCGTCGATGGGGGACAAAAGAAAGACTCACGTCATTACGCTTGCTGGCGAACCAACGAAGCTAGCCATGTTCGTAATGATCGTCTGTACTTCCAGCACATTACCACTTCCTGCAATCGCACCAACGTAGGCATCGTAAACGTCAGGAGGCACTTCCACGTCCATGCTTTCTATCCGACTCCAAATCTCTCGCGCCATCTTCGCGCCGTCTGGTCGGTTCTCAAGCGCCCAGAAAACCGCGGCCAGAGTAGAGTAGCCGGGTCCTTCCTTACAGGCTGTAACTTCCTTCCAGAAGTCCAATGCAGTAAGCGATCGACCGACTGCTGTGAATGCCAGCATCAGCGCTGTAAAGAGCCTGGTGGAGGGATCTATAGATGTGTCCGTCTTGAGCCAGTTGTAGGCTCTTTGTGTGTTCGCCAGATCCGGATTTCTGGCGAGTCCTTCGAAGCATCGACGATACATCGAGTCGTCAGGCCGATATGCCGGGCTCCGGTGATTCCGCATAGCCCCAAAGACCTTCACCGCCATGTCGGCACGCTTGCGACGGAAAAACTCGTCCATCAGTTGTACTCTTGCCGGCCGCTCGAGGTCCGGGAAATATTGCTCCAGAACCTGGTAAGCAGACCAGCTACGCTGCGTGCTAATGTTCGGGTCAAGACAAAACGACAGAAAAGCGCTTTGCACTACTTGACGCTCGCTCTCGCCGTACTTGAAGGAGTGAATGGCGAGTAAGTCCATAACATCGAGGAATTGCTCATTCTCGAGGAATTTCAGACTGAGCTGAGCGACAGTCTCCGGTTCTAGACGGACTTGAATCTCGTCCATCTGTTCCAAAACGTCGGAGATGTAAGGGAAGTCCGGCCGCTTCTGGCTCGCTGCTAATCTGAGGAAGGCATTTATGCTATCTTCGTACTGGTCTCGAGCTTGGGGGTCCCTTGCCAATACGTCCTCGACCGACATGTGCCGTAAACGGTCGAGGGAGAATTTAGAGCCCTCGAAATTCCCCACGTCGGTTTTGAGCTCCAACCACCGTAGGAATGTGTACGCGTCAGGGACAATGCCCCTGTCAGCTGCCAAGGAAGTAATATCGTTGGCAAGTTGCTCGTCGCCCTTTTCTCTTGCAACAGTCAATAATCTGTTAATCAACCCAACATCTGGCTGGATGTGCTTTGACATGTCTGCAATGGCAGCCTCAACGCCCTTCATACCCTCGTCCAGCCACAGTTTGGACGCGACTATGTGAGGCCAGTACCTTGGCTTAGGTTCACCGTCAGCCAGTTTCTGATATAATTGTTTGGCCCATGCCTTCTGCCCATTCCGTGAGGCAAAGGAGGCTAGAGTATCCCAGGCGTTGTGCTGCCTGTCGGACGAATTGTCGACCCATTCCATAACCTCTTTGACTTTATTTCGCTTGGCGTAGAACCGGATAGCCAGGCCAGGGATCATAGGGTGTTTACTACCAGTTTTTCGATCCCAGTCGAGGAGCGCTTCAAGGTCCTGATCCGCGCCTGTCGCGACCACCTGATGAGATATCATCCTAAAGTGATTGAGTGGTATCCTTGAGGGCGGACACATCTTGAGACCAGCTCTCAGCTCGCCTACATTGGCAAGCATCATCATGGCCGGCAGGCAGTATCGGTCCAACTGCTTTTGATCCCACTCCCTTGTGGGATCCAATCGCAGAGCACGCAGCAAAGTGTGAGCAAATTCAACATGATGTGGTCCTGCAAACTCCTCGGCTCGTCCGGTAGGGTTTCGGATGAGAGAGAGAGAGCGGAGACCTAAGAACAGGAGACCTTCGGAAAGTTTGCACTCGTCGTGAGAGCAGAAATACTCGAGCAATCTTCGACACTGGATCGCCTGCGTGCTGTTCAACGGTCGGTGGGACCTCCACTTGTAAACCATGAACTGTTCCCATGCCTTATGCAGTGCCTCTATGGGTTGTGGTTTCAAGTTGTCGAGCATGCGACTCCTCCAGATCATGATGTCCATCCATCCCGGCTCGTATTCCGTTTCGCGCACATCTCGGGGGGGCTTTTTCAGCAGCGACGCAATGAAAGTTCGGCGCGACGGCTGATACACACAGTCCCGTCGCGGGCATGTCGGTATTGGTCGTGTTGGCAGTGCTGCCAATCGTGACCATGCTGTTGGAGCTATTCTGCGAACCAGAGCTTGTCGTGCATGGCGGGCGACGTGTGCCCTCATGGCTGTGAGAGGTCGTGAGTTCGGCGGACTGATCGCATACAATCAGAAATCTTATGCGATTGGTTCGGAAAGCTGTCGATTTGGCAACATTGCTGGCCAAGTAGCACAGCTTCTGATTAGAACTTGTTGAACAGAGAGGTAAAGCTCCTGGGATTGCCCCGGAGTTCAAGAGGTTCTACAAAGCCGACCGTGGTTTAACCGAACCCAGTGTAGGTACCCCGGATCGCAGGCCGTCCCGTCACTGGCTTCTACAAGGTACCTATCTTCTTACCTGTTCAGCTAGAGGCCAAGAAAGTGACAAAATGGGCACGCAAAGTCGTCTGTATATTTTGTCTAGGTAGTGATCAAATGCTACTTCGTGGGAGCACTTGCCTATTGGCTGCTCTTGTCTATGGCAGTTGGCGTTTGAATAGAGACCCCAACTAGAACCACGGACTGGCATCGACTACAAAATACCTTGACAGTTCTGCTGGATACGATTTATCCTGTGGAGCAATGCACAGTTCATAAAATAGTTGATTTCGCAAAAACCATTCCTGGAGCAAGGTATGGATTATCGTACACTTAGCACAGAAGCATCGCCAACACAAGGCCGTCTTTGAATCGAGGCTGAGCTTTGACCGGCTTGAGGAAAAGGTGTATCCTTGGTAGGTGTCGCAACGAAGCTGTCGAGGATGGCATCACTCACTGTCAGCTCAGTGGAAGCGCGTAAGACTGAGTCTTGCGCTTCTGAAATACCACTGCTCAAAGCATTATACGGCAACACAAATGCGCACGGATAGAACGTTCACAAGACTGAAGAATCGATCTGTGTTGATAATGTTGTTTCGTAGTCAAGTCGGGTTAAGATATGCCATGCTTACATACAACTTGTTCAAGTGATTTGCAATACAATACGACTACTTCAACATGGCATAAAAAAGACAGTTTAAGTCCGGTCTCGGACTGGATCTTTCGGAAGAAAGAAGGGCGTGCAATGACATTTGCCGATGAGTGGGTAGATATAGGCTTTTGTTGCGACCATTTTGAGTGTAGCTGTATGAAGAGTGGATTTCAACTGTAATGACGACAACGATAGAAGAGTCACATAACCCCGCTGTGAGTAAAACAGACAGGATCCCGGGGGCAATGTTGAGTAAGGGTCGACATGAAGACTTACCTGGTTGCCATGTGGCTCTCTAAATTACACTAAGTCGGATTTTACGGATATATAATGGATTTAAGTTTGTCAGCGAAAGTTGTTACTGGATTCACGATGTTGATGTGATGTGATAGACCAGGAGGAAATGGAACCCCTCCTCCGATCTGGGAAGTAGATAAAGCGAACGCGGGGTTCGCCAAATCGTTGCTTCACTTTCATCTCTAGACAAAACTCTCAGTCCACGTATCTTCCAAATTCGCTCAGGCAGGCAATTGAACATCTACCAGTACTCGGCTGACTTGATATCCACCCTTCGCCATGCCTCTCATCCCTGGAAAGCCAAAGGATCGCGTCATCCTGGGTCTAATGACCTTCGGCCCCCGCGCCGAAACAGGAGCTCGCATCACTGACATCAACACCTTCCGCGAAGCCCTCGATGTTTTCCAAGAGCGCGGCTACAATGAGGTCGACACAGCGCGCGTTTACGTTGGCACGGAACAGGAAGCTTTCACCCGTGAAGCTGGTTGGAAGGACCGTGGCTTGACACTCGCTACTAAGGTCAAATACCCGGACACTCCTGGTGACAACACGGCCGAGAAGGTGATTGAGTCCGTTGAGACGAGTTTGAAGGAGCTGGGCACGGATTGCATTGATTTGCTTTATTTGCATCGACCTGATCGTGCGACGCCTTTCGCGGAGACGTTGGAGGCCGTGGACAAGCTGCATAAGGCGGGTAAGTTCCAGAGGCTAGGAATCAGCAACTTCACTGCATATGAGGTTGCTGAGGTTATGATGACCTGCAAATACAATGGTTGGGTTCGCCCAACGGTTTACCAGGTAAGCGATTCGCCACATGTTAAATCTACACGTAAGCAGAGCTCTTCATTGACTCAATCCGTCACGCAGGGCATGTACAACGTCATCACCCGGAACATCGAGCCAGAGCTCTTCACGGCTTGCCGTCGCTACGGACTTGACATTGTGGTTTACAACCCCATCGCTGGCGGCCTGTTTTCCGGCAAGATCAAGACTACCGATATGGTCCCCGAGAGTGGCCGTTTCAGCGGCAACTCCCAAGGTGCCAACTACCGCAAGCGTTACTTCCGGGACAGCACATTCAAGGCCATGCAGCTCATCGAGGCCACGACGGAGAAGCATGGTCTCACCATGATCGAGACGGCCCTGAGGTGGATGGTGCACCACTCCAAGCTGAAGATCAAGGACGGCAACGACGGTATCTTGATTGGTATCTCCAGTGTCGAGCAGTTGAAGGGCAACTTGGATAACCTGGAGAAGGGTCCGTTGCCAGAGGAGGTTGTGAAGGTCCTGGATGAGGCGTGGCAGGTCAGCAAGGCAGATTCGACGCCGTACTGGCATGGAGAGCTGGAGTATGGATACGACACGCAGAAGGTGCTGTTTGGACAGGGTGCGAAATGACTTCCAGCGACGCAGCGGAGTGTACTTTAGGGAAAACTATACACAACCGAGGTTGTCAGATGGAGGCTAAGATACAGATATTGCCCAGAATGAGATGTCAGATTGTGTGTGTTGCCAGACGGCCAAGAGGTCAGGCCGCGCTTTGAGGTGACACGAGGTATCGTGCACCTACACAGGAGGATGATACGTACGGAGTACTCAGTCTGCTTTACTCGCCGTTGTCTCGCCTCTGGCATCCCCCAAGCCAGAATGCTCGCGATTTCGTTTTTGTTCGGCACTTCTTACGGCTCAGTAGTTAGTTAAATGATTGCCTGCCCCGGTAATATATTATGCATGCTCGTTTCTACCCAACCACGCGGCACACCACATCAGTCAGCCCTCTGTTGAGAGCAATCCCTGCGACGTCATGTCTGGTGATCGGAATGCGACCCTGGTGACCCTCCCTGGCACCCTGCAAGCCACTGAACTGCCAGTGAACCCTTATCGTGGGGCATCCTTCATTCTATTGTCACGCCTCTGTAGCCCATGCTCTGCTCTGCAGCAACAATCAAACGCGAATCAGCACCGCCAAGAAGCTGGGCACGCATACCTAGCGCCTCGCTATGGTGGCATGCCTCAATACACTGTAACCACCACCAATGGCCCGTTGGCAGACACTGTCGCAAACGGCGCATCAGGGGACTCGCACTTGTCACGTTCAACTTCACTTTCCACCATCCCCAATACGACACTTTGCATGTGCGCCTCTTTGCACCTGTGAGAAGAGTCAAGAGTCCACTTGCGGGTCCTCCGTCTTAGTCTGCTTTGCCAACAATCCGATTTGTATTATCTTTGATCTGCTTTATTACCGTCACTGTCCCTCCCTTTTTTTCTCGTTCGTCTGACGCTTGAATGCCTTCAAAACCAACCCAGGAGGATCATCGTCTCCTAAACCAACAACGTCGCCCGCCCCACCATCCTCGACGCGACTCCTTCGATCATCTCGAAGACATCGACACTTCAGACACATGGAGCCAAGATAACCCCAAAGCCGACAGCCCTCATACGCCCTCGTCGAGGACTGCCGGCAGCGCCGATCCGAAAGCTCGGAAACAAAACCACAGTGTCAAGTTCGTGGAGGAACCAGACATGGAACCCAACGCAAGAAGGCCGGGTTACAATCGCCCTACCGAAGGCCGATCCGGTACACCTCTGCTATATAAACCTGGTGAAGATGATGTCGAAGGTAGCGCTGGCGCCAATACTTTCGACTCTCCCTCGCGAGGTCGTACCGACGGCGCCGAGTTTCATCCACCCATGACCGCCCACCCAACCTTTAGTCGCCGTTCGACCATGCGCTCACGCTCCCCGAAAGACGAAGCTGCTTCGCGCGCCGCTCGCAAGAAGTACACTTTGGCGGCCTTCTTTCTTGTCCTGTCTCTCATCTCGTTTTGTGTGCAAACCGAGCTATCAGCATATATTCAGCATGACCTTAGATGGGACAAAGCATACTGCATGATGTACTTCACACATGGGTCTTGGGTGGTTTTATGGCCAGTGCTGTTGATCTGTCAGAGGTTGCAAAAGTGGGATCAGCCATGGGAGGTGTTCTGGAGGAGACATAAGCAGATGTTGGTTTCAACAGCGATGATGATCGAAACGAGGTCATTGGATGTGGCGAAGGTGTCAACCCAGCAATACGCCAGACCGGTACGCTACGTGATGCGCTTCACAGTAATCATCACCTCAGCATTGACTGTTGCTGGGCTGAGCTGGTATATCGCAGTCAGCCTGACTACGCCGTCAGACCTTACGGCGATCTACAACTGTTCTGCTTTCTTCGCCTATGTCTTCTCTGTGCCCCTTCTTCGGGAGCCACTCCGCCTCGACAAGTCCATTGCTGTCCTGATTGCGATAGCTGGTGTCCTCGTCGTTGCCTACGGCGACTCCGGCGACACTGATACTGACACCTCAGCCGGCGGCCGATTTGCTGGCAACATCATCATCGGAATCGGCTCCGTCCTCTACGGCCTCTATGAAGTCATGTACAAGCGCTATGCCTGCCCGCCTGACGGCGCCTCACCTGCCCGCGGCATGATGTTTGCCCTGACGTTTGGCGCGTGCATTGGCTTCTTCACCCTCACCGTCCTCTGGATCCCGTTGCCGTTGCTTCACATCTTCAACATCGAGAAGTTTGAGTTGCCTGAGTGGTCGACTTGCACGCTCATTCTAGCCGCCGTCCTCTCCAACGCCACCTTTAGCGGGTCATTCTTGGTTCTCATCTCATTAACATCGCCTGTTCTCTCTTCTGTCGCCGCCCTGCTCACAATCTTCATCGTCGCACTGGCGGATTGGTTCATTACTGGCGAATCATTGAGTGGTGCCGCGATGCTCGGTGGTTTGATGATCATACTGGCTTTCCTGGGATTGAGCTGGAGCACTTACAAGGAAATGCAGGAGCATGCTGCTGCTCAGAAGGTAGAGGTTGACTTGACGGATAGTGATGACGAAGACGAAAGGGATGAGCAAGAGAGAATGCTGGGCAGGGAAATTGAGCCGCCCTCCTACCATCCATAGAGGGGGCGATGATGTATAGATTATTGGTTTTTGTTTTCTTCTTCCTACTGCATCACGGGCGGAGTCTGTATATTTTGATCCGACCAACTACAAAGGGATGAAGGAGTATAGTTCAGGGTTAGACACTGGTTTGATATGTCCAGATTACTGTATCTACAAAAGGGGAGTGCATTCACCTATTCCTTCGAACGGACATCTATTTTGCTGGCAAGTTCTACACGCCTGGGGCCTTCATCCTTCCTGGCGCATCGCTTACTCTTTGTGACCTTTCTTTTGCATCAGAATCTTCGGCAACAGCTGATCACAATGTCCCAAGTGGTCCGCTCTGTCAAAGGCTCGCCAACCCTGTCACTTGCTGCAGAATGAGACTTGACCTTTTGACTTTCACTCAATAACCATGTCTCAGACTCAATGCTGAAATCCCACTGAGCTCGAAGGGAACAATTGGGATTCCTTCACCAGGCCATGTCCTGAATATTTAGATGCCGTAACCTGCTGAGCTCTCAACTAGTCCAGCCCTATCTACCTACCTACCTACGTACTAATCAGGTACCTAGACTGAGGGTGCTGGAGTCTCCTTGACGCAACTGTCCCCATGACTCGTGTGGAAAATACGAGGTTGAATCCGCCACTGGGGGTCCGATCTGCAAGTTATTACGATTTGCCCTGAGAAATAAGACTAATGATGCACAGACGACATTTAGAATTTAGCACGAGGGTCCTAAATGGGTAATTCAACGTCCTCCTTCGTGCCAATTAAGGAGAGAGGATAAAAGCAGCTGAATCCGAAAATTGGTGGCAAGGTTCAAAACAAGCCTTCACCTAGCTGTATTTGTTTGTGATATCGGGCTGGAGCACGAGGATTCATTCTTATGGGAACCCTTCTCTGTGTGTCTGAATCCTTTCTTCTTTCTTCATGTTTGTCTCTCTTTCTCTCCAAGATCCAAGTCGTGCGAGCCCATCTTGAGGAGCTTTCGGGGGCAAGTTGTTGCCCAAAGGATTGACATCAATGCATCAACCGACTTTCACCTCGTCTGAGCATTTCGTAGACGACAAGACGGGCCTTGCGAAGGGCGAGCGCAGCAACATGCACCCATTGCAACCTCTTTCACCACTCGACTCCAAATCAACGAACTCAACGCCTCCCTGGCCCTTTCAACATGATGACGATGACGAAGACGACGACGATGATAGAAAAGCTGCTCCTTCATATACCTCTTCCCCTCCTCCTCTCAACGGCTACAACGGTAGGCATAAACAGCACAACTACCCCCCCGATACCCTCCCACCTCGACCGGTATCCCAAAGGCACCATGTCGTACGCTTCTGGTTCTGGGAGCTCGCGGCGCTGTTCTTCGCAGTATCGATCATGATCGCCAAGATCTCCCTTCTCGCAGCCTACGAAGACCAAGAACTGCCGGAATGGCCTCTGTCGATCAACCTGAACACCCTCATAGCTCTGTTCTCCATCATGCAGCGCGCGGCCTTGCTCCTGATCATGGCGGAGGTGGTCGGCCAGGCGAAGTGGTTGTGGTTCACGGAGCGGAGTCGTCCTCTGCTGCACCTCCACGAGTTCGACGAGGCGAGCAGGAGTGTGCTTGGAGCTTTGAGGCTCATGTTTGTCAGCGGCAGCACGAGGGCCAGGGGAGGCATCAAGACCATGGTGCTTCTCGCTGCTGGAGTCACCATTCTGAGCTTCGGCATCGGCCCCTTTTCGCAGCAGGCTCTTCACAGCAAGCCTTGCCGCCGTCTCGTCGTAACGGAGAATGCTACGGTTCCCGTCGGGAATTTCGCCCCTGGATCGCGGGACGCGTTCTACAGAATCGGGGCTGGGAAGTGGGAGGTCGGTCCGGACATGAAGGGTGCCATGATCAATGGTCTCACACGGCCTGGTGGATCAGATACGGCGATCTCAGCCCATTGTCCAACGGGTGACTGTACGTTCCCGGATCACGGCACGAACTTCACGTATTCCTCTGTCGGAGTCTGCTCAAAGTGCGTGGACTCCAGGAAACTCGTCCGCGGACCGAACGAGGGCTTGAACATCACTCTCGGCGACGGCACAACTCTCAACACATACAGAGATATGCCCTGGTTTGACGTCCGACCTTCGAATCTATCCTACGCCGAGTCTCTCTTCACCGACGACTTCGCATTAGCCGCCTCTTCGGCTCTCTTGAACGTCAGTATAATGACCTTCGCTCGTCCACCTTGCCCCTCCGAGGCCGACTCCGCCGAGTGCCGCAACGATCAGAAGGCCATCACGTTTCCCGACTTGAACGATGTGGTAGCCCTCAGCTGCGCCATCTACCCCTGTCTGAAGTCTTACCACGGCGCTGTCAAGGACGGCAATCTCGAAGAGCAGATTGTTTCCACGACGCCCGCCCCCGTGAATCTTCAGGAAAGTATTGGGTCCACGACTTTCGCCAACGCCAACTACACGGCTCTCCAGTCTCCTTGCATAATCGACAACGGCACATGGTACACCGCGGAGAACATCACCAAAGTCCCGCACACACCCGGGCGAGAGTTTGCGAATATCACTCTGGATGGTGCCAATGCCACTGCTCCAGAGGAGTGCCTCTATAAACTAGATTCCGTGTACGGTATGGCAATCTCGTCCTTCGTAGGAGAACTTCTTTCGAGTACCTGTTCTTGGAACTCCTTGCAGGCAGGATCTGTCCACTGCGGCCTGAAATGGTGGCTTCAACCGCTTTACAACAATGAAGGCGCCACTATAGAAACCCTATCCACTCATATCGAGGGCCTGGCCACAGCCATCACCAACGAATTTCGTCGCAATGGTAAGGGCCCGCCCTACGCCGGCGTCCCGAATGGCTCCTTACCCGCCCAGGCACTCGGTCTTGAGTTCGAGATGAGTGTCTGCACGAAGTTTGAATGGCGCTGGCTGCTCCTCCCGATCTTTCTGATCACCGTAACAAGCCTGCTGCTGGCCTGGATAGTGATCAGGAACAAGTTCCAGGAGACGAGGCAACCGGTCTGGAAGAGCAGTTTGCTGCCTCTACTGTTCTATGGAATGAGAGACGAATACAGCAAGCCGTCTGTGCCCGGAGGCATGCGTCAGGACCATCGGCTTGCAGACTTTGCCGAGATCAGGGAGATGTCGAGGAGGACCGATGTCCAGTTCTGTAATGGGGGTGAAGGACTGGAACCAGGCTTTTACGCCAATGGTAGGAGAAGCAATGTTAGCACTGTGTAGGATAACGCCAATTGCCACATAATCATAATAGCATCAATAATTACAAATATCCTCCCAAACCCTTTCAATACTGCGTGATCACGGTCATTCGGTGCTACCAAGCTGAGTCTAATGGCAATGAGTTTCCAGCAGCTCGACTGCCGGGGACGAGCCTAGATTGAATACATTTTCCACGGATGATTATGAGCGAGGAGAGTCCTTGAGTACTTGAAATCCTCTCAATCTATGATCCACAAAGTATTGGCAGCCATGAATTCCTTTGTTGATTGCTTTGATCAGAAGATCAAAGCCTGAGATGTGTAGCAATAGAAGACTATTTGCCATGAATGACACCATAACTTAAGATGCGCTTCCCATCTTTCAGACTCTCGCCAATGCTCCTTGCTTCTAGGTTGAATGGATCCCTCTCCCTGGCGCTCAGGCTTGTTTGGCTAGTGCCAGTTGATGTCCTCCAACGAGAGTACTTCTTTCTTGTCCAGATCATCTGACTCCGTCCACTCAACCATGTCTTTAATTCTGGTGTCAACAACCCAGCCTGAATTGTTGGTGAGCAAGGGACTGGTCGGATTGCTTTCGCTCCAGTCCTTGGCCATCGTTGACCACTTCTCCCGCATGTACCCATGGTCAATGTCATGGAATCTATAGACTTTGGCCCAGTCCAGTGCGCTTAGTTGTTCCATCAGTTCTTCCAATCCATCCCCAAGTCTCAAGTGGTCTTCGTAGAAAATGCCTTCATCTTCCGCACCAAGTGGCGGGGAGTATAAGGTTCTTGGGTCCAATCTCGGCGGCACAATGCGGTGATAATAGATGTCAGGTACAGCAATCGCCTTGAGCACTCTAGATGGGTGAGAATAGAAATTGACCGATGGATCCAAATGAATAGGTATGAGCCCGATGGTATTGTTGAAACCAAGCCGCCTCTGGCAGAACGATCGAGACGCTGTGAAGAATCTTGGCCAAGAAGGCACGATTGTTCTCGACGAAGCTTTGAGCCAGTGACATATATTCCCTAGACTCTGTATCCCCATCTCCCAGCAGGTGAAGGAGGCAAAACTTGAGGTGTCGGAATAGAAGAGGGCGAGTCGCTTGGTGCCAGGCACGACAGACAAGTGACGCGTTCTTGAGGTCGTACCGAACATCCGAACCCGTGGGGTTGCCTTGCCTGTCGAAGAACTCTGCAGGTATATCCTCAAGGTGTTGCTCCATGTACGACGGCGAGTCGAGCGCCTTGATAATCATGATGATGATCTCGGTGGGCAGTTGCGTTATGGCCATGATAAATGAAGGGGCCGGTTGAGGCTCGTGGCAGGTAGGCAAACATTCATATGGGAGAAGAATTATTCTGAACGCTTTAAAGCGAAGGAGTTGGAAACTTAATGTTGAAACTTTGGTCCCTAATATATTTAATTGTTTCCTCCAGGAAGAAGTAATGATCTTGCAACAACTGGCAGCAGCTGGCAGCGATAAGCGGCCGCTACACACGGCTCCAGATACTATGGGCAGGTGTCAGCAGCGGATATACAACACTTGGTAAGATAGAACTTAGGCTGAAGGTTGAATCGCTCAATGATCCGGCATCGGTGGTTCATATGTTGATCTGCTCTCCTCTTCTGACCCTAGCCTAAGCCGTGACGACATTCCATCCAGGTTGCTCTCCATTCTTCAACCACCTAAGGCTCTCCCGGCCAGACAGAATCAGCAATCTCCCTCACAAGCTTCAATTTCTTGACCATGTCTTCTCTACCCAGCTTATTTCCCAGGTGATGACTTGCAAATCCGCACTGCGGGCTGACACCCATCCTCTTCAGCGCCTCCTCCCTGGAGGTTCCCTCTCCGGCCCCCTTGGCCACGAATTCGGCCGCCTTCAGCACCCTCTCCTTCATCTCGTCGACATTCTCCAGCTCAGGGAACTTGCTTGTCACAACACCCACAATGACATTCTTGTGCGCTGGCAGTTCAGCCAGGGGCTCGAAGCCACCTGCACGCTCCGTGTCGTACTCGAGGTAGTACGTGTCGGCGTTGAGTTCATTGAAGAGCTTCTTGGCAACGCGGTCGTAACCTCCTTCGGAGAAATGGATCGAGTACGCAAAGTTCCCACGGCAGAGGTGGATGCCCACGTGCAGATCCTCTGGTCGCTCACTGAGGCAGTCGTTGTAAAGCTTGATGTACGAGTCGAGAAGGTCGTCAGAAGACTCGCCTGCCTCTTTGAAACCAGCAAGCATCTTCTCCGAGCAGAAATCTACAGCGTGTCAGATGAAGGATAAGGGAACATGTTCGCTGTGAGAGTGAATCCGGGTTGAAGATTCACTTACATGCGAGGTTTGGGTCGTCGATGGTGACGTTCCTCACACCAGCCTCATAGAGTATCTGAAGCTCAGTCCGGTACGCCACAGCTATGTCGGCGAAGTATTCCGCATCATTGGCATACACGTCCTTCGGGTACGCATGACCGGTTTGGTACCGTAGGTGGTACCACTCGGGTGCAGGCAGCGTAAGCTTTGCCTCCTTCACCTGCTCCGGCGAGAGTAGACTCTTGAGGTAGTTCCACTCGCGCAGATAGGTGCTGCCCTTGTGCTTAATCTTGCCAGTGCAGACAATCGACTCTCCAGGCTTGTGGCTGCTGGTAGCTATTGACACAGTTAGCTTGGGTTCCTTAAGGGTGCGTTGGAAGTCGTTGGCCGTACTGAAGGCAGCAATATCAGGTACGTAAAGCCTGAACATGTCCCAGCTCGGCATCGGAACCTCTTCGAAGCCCTCGAGACCAGGGAAGAAGTTTCCCCAGAACTGATGTCGACGACTTGTCGTCACCTTGTCAGTTTTACCTGTTGCTTTACTATTGCAGCATCACTGCGCGAAGTGAAGTAAGATGAAAACTCACTACTCGCCGTCAGTGATACCGTGAAAGCCAGCATCGAGCTGCACTTTCACAATCTCGTCAACAGCAGAATCTTCGATCTTGTGCAGCTCATCGTCTTGGAGAATGTCAACCGCCAGCTTGTCATCCATCGCGACTCGTTTGTCGACAAGGACCTGTGGCCGCAACAGCGAACCCATGTGCTCAGCACGAAAAGGTGGTTTTTGGTGGTTCTTTGCAGACGCCATGCTGATTGATTCGATGTAACTATCTTCTCAGGTATCGCTTGTGTGCTCATACCGCGATTGTGAAGTGCAATGCAGACACAGACGCAAGCGCGAGAGAAGAGGCCAGCCAAGCTGGTATATAGTCCTCGGGCACCTTCATCTATCTGCCCTACGTAATTGACCCTACTTCTTAACCTTGGGTTGCATTGGCTGCTTGTTCGGTAGGTGTGGCGTGCATTCACATAATGCTTCCCCGCCATTTGTCAGAGATGACTGTGAACGGCGTGCATGTCAGCTTGTACATCCCAAGAACGTACCTAACCTCAAGTACGTAGTTCTCAAGATGCTACTGGACACCAAATTCGAAGGGTCTGCTAGATTTGCAATGTCTCAGCAAAACTCCGCAATTGGCTCGACAGATATCCCCTTGTTTTTGGCTTCAAGAATAGCATATTAACTGATAGTTTGATTTGTAGTGACGGTACACTTGGTAGGATGGAGGAACGAGGGGAGTGCATGTGGTCTCGGCTCGACATCATCTGGATCGAGACGTGCCGCTCACAGACTATCCATTTCAGGTACATAACCCTATAGAGAACAGCTATGCAGCAGTAGCACTGCGCGATAAATTAACAAAGGATATATTATGGTCAATCATCTGGTTCCTCGGGAATCTTATTGGTCGAGTCTTACTTTTGCATTCATCTATGCCTACATGACTTGAGGTGCTTAGACAATAATACCTACGGTAGTCAAATTGGCGACCAGACAAAGCCGAACTGCTGTGACATTGGCCAAAAATACGTATCGTGTGATGTCATGACAATTTTGCCTGGCAAGAGCGTTGCATCATTTTTACTTTGCCGTCGAACCCGATCTTCTTGGTGTACTATTTTTGCTCAGAGCCCAAGGGTGGGCGATCATACCTAAGATGCTGACTTACACGATGTGGCCTCTATCAAAAGACTTCACGACGTGTTCTTTTAATAAGGTAGGCCTAAATTTTTTTAACAAGGCTTTAAGTAGAAATAAAACCGCAAAAAAGAAAAAAAAAAGAAACATACAACAGCCGGTATTCGCTAGTCGTCACCGACCTAACTACTAATCGGCCCTTCAAGAGATTCACTAGGGGGGATCTGACGGGACCCCGTGCTTCCTCTTGAGTATGGTCGTATGTGAAAGACATTGGTTCAAATCTGGAATAAGAAGATTGCTACAGGTATGTGCTGGGTGATGTGACTCTAACGACCATGTGTGAACACTGCTTCATGCCTTGTTCACATCAAGGGGTTTCCTAGATCAGGCCCTCACAGCGAGAGTAGGCGTGTGCCAATGACAAGTCAAATAGAAGTGTTCTCAAGAATGAAAGCCCAAAAATGCTGCTACATCGAATGTTGAAAGAAGCAATTCAGCGTCCTGTCAGTCTCAAACAGGGGCGGGCCTCTAGAAGGCCCGCCCCAGCGAGATGTTCTTCATGCAAGAGCAGACTAGAAGTGCCGTTCAAAGAACAGTCCACCAGGCATTCAAACACCGCAGGCTTTCGGATTCAGCTTAAAAAACTGAGCTTGAACCTTTCCGAGCAACTCGGCCCGTCCGCCTGTCAGGTGATTCATTGCTGACTTGGAAATGCTGAATCCATGTGCCGTATGATCAACGGCCAGAAGCTTGATGCTATTGCCCCTGTACATGAGCATCCAGCAGCTGCCGCACTCGGGAGAGTTCCAGCCCGCAACGGCCTGGGCGCCGCCGATGTGTGGGAAGTACGGGATCTGACCCTGGTAGTGCCACCCATACTTGTTGACGAGACCGTGTGGGCCGTCGGCACAGGATAGATAGCCCAGCGGGCGGTTAGGGTCATCGTAGCCGGTTTCGAAGTAGACTGTGACATCTTGACCTGTGACATGTTCAGAGAATCGATCCCAGACGAAAGGCAAAGGGTGAGAGGAGGGTTGCACAGGAGAAAAGGTTCGGTACGTACCAGTGACGGCTGAGCCGAGAGCCAGCATAGCGGAGAAAACGTGAAGAACAGAGAGCTGCATGTTCGCGTGGTGTGGTCAGGAACGCGAGCGAAGAGGGATAGATTTGTCAAATTGAACTCGAGTTTTGTGTCGAGCAATAATCCTCTTAAAAGCATCTCTGATTATTATCGTTGGCATATAGTTGAGAGAGGGGGGGAGAGTTGCAGACTAAGACAAACCCGGCCTTCTCTTTTTCCTCCCTAATAGTCGTTCCCTAAGCATACCACCATTACTTCTTCTCCTCCATATCACTTCGCAGGAATCACAACTTGGGTCAGCCCAGCCAATTACATGGCAGGTCTAATGACATTGTCGCAGTGCTGTCAGTCACCAACCCTCCCGTTCTCCCCGAACAGCAACACACCACGAGTGTGATACGACTGACGGTTGTACGTACGAGTACATACATGTACACGCTTCTCCTTCGGAGCCAATGATTTCACTAGCGAGCGGATACCCAATTTGTACCCCAAATCCTGCGTTACTCCTGAGACAAGACAAAGTCTCTCCCCCACGATAAGAAAAAGGGAGCTGAGCCTCCTAGAAACCAGACACGGAAGCTGAACGGCATTCTGGTCTGCATCTAACATTGGATTCTGCTCTGCACACGAGGTCCCTTTCGTGAGCCTTTCTTCTTCTTTCAATGTACATTCTGCTTCTTGCGGAGTCATAGTGGAGGGCTGCTAATGATAGGGATTCCACGAGATAGATACCTTGCTTACATACATGCAATACTATTTCCAGATGAGGGACACTGCATACCATCGCATCTCAGTTACTTCCGTATAGAGAACGTAGATATATCGAAGTAGGCTGTTTCCATACTTTTCCACAGGCAGAGACGGGAACAGCTTGTGTCACAACATGGCACGACGCCTGAAAACACACCTTCGCCTCTGTTGAGGCCAGAATAAAAGAACCGGACGCTGGGTATGATCCTGAAATCTAGATCTCTTCCCTATAGATCGGCTTGAAGCAGGATCTACTTGGTGCTAGAGGGGGCAGATGAAGAAACCCGAGACCCAGCTAGTAACATATGCTTGAGGGGGGAAGGGAATACGAAGAGCAAAGATCCCAGGCCATCCACCACCTCGGCAGTGATGGGGCCACGGGCCTCGACAGCTTTCTCCACATTTGCATGCATTGCGTATCCAGCGGAGTGTCGTCCAGCTGAGTGTCATCCAGCCCGGTACATTCAGACTTTTGAGTCAACAAGAGACACACGCCCACTGACTCTCATGATCTCAACACCTTCGTGCCCTCCGCCGGCTCCAATAACTTCCACTCGCACTTCAACTCTTTGTTCACATTGTGCTCCCTCAGCTTCGCAATGATCTTCTGTGCAATTTCCTCGAAGTTTTCTGTAGCAAGGGCAAGGATCGTTGGGCCGGCACCCGAGAGGCACACACCGAGGAAGCCCTTTTCAGTCTTGGGGGACATTGAGGTCACGATATCGGTGAGGCCGGGGATGAGGGTCTGACGGTAGGGTTGGTGGATCTTGTCCTGCATGGCGAGGTGGATGAGTTCGGGGTCGGGAGGCGATTGGCCGAGGGCAACAGGAAGAAGGGCTATTCTCTGGAGGTTGAAGGTCTTTCGAGTTACATCAATAGTCAGCATATGTAGTAACAGAATCGAACATGGAAGCAGTCAGATTTGGGGTAACACGCACGACGTCTGGGCGAGAGTACTTCTCGGGAAGCACAGAGCGGGCGTCGTGTGTCGGGACGACGAAGTCGGGGATGATGGCAACGGCCTTGATCTCCTTCGCCCAAGGGAATTTGATGTGGTGGCCAATGCCGTATGGTGGGCTTGGTGGTCGCATGCCTGTGTCTTCGCCTCCTGCTGGTGCTGGGAGAACTTCACTGAGGGGGATTTCCGTCCGGGCGGTGTCCTCAGGTGTAAGAGGCTTGAGGTAGGTTCCAACGAAACCACCAAAGAGAGCAGCACCGACGTTGTCAGGGTGTCTCTCTGTGTGATTCACGTTAAATGTCAGCGTTTATCAAGTCGCAAACCAACAGGAACGACTTACCGATCATCAAACAGTAGTCAAACAGTCTCTCGTTGGAGAGGTCGAGTCCTCCGACCTCCTTTCCGAGCATCACGCCAGCTACAACAGCTGCACCCGAGCTTCCCAGTCCGCGACCGAGAGGGATAGGGTTCTTGATATGAACATGCGTCTCGATGGGGAACTCCCGCTGATCGTGGCATCGCAGGACGTAAAGCGCCACCCTGGTGAGAAGATTCCTCTGGGGATCCAGGCTGATGTCTGGGGAATCTTCTCCTTGACCTTCGTACGTCACTCGGCAATTGAGTGGTTCGCTGGAGGATTTCTTTGTCCGGTCGATTGTGACATGAAGTTCGAGGTAGACGGAGAGGGCGAGACCGATGACATCGAACCCAGGGCCGATGTTAGCGCTGGAGCAGGGTGTCTTGATGACGAAGGACTCCATGTTGGGTGTGCTGGAGATGGATTGGCCCTCGGATATGTTGATTGAGCGACTGAGAGATCGAGGTAATGGGAGACGAGTCACGACGTGGGGGAGAAGTTTGCGAGAGCTTCGACTCTGGACAAGGACCCGATGATCGGAGGGAGGGGCAGGTGTGGCTGAGACTGTGTGCTTAGAACCTTGAGGTGTGGCTGGCAGAGAAGCTTTGTTGAGAGTCGTGGCTGAAGAGGGTTTGAGAGGGGCCACGACCGGGCTCCATGAATGATGAATCTACCTCGTGTAGAATTGTCGAGGGATGGATCTTGTTTTGAGTTGCAGTTTCGCGCATCAAAAAGAGCACCGGCTCGAGAAGCTTTGGTCAACCTGTCAGATCGTACACGGGGTCAGGAAATGCCGGACATCCACCTATCATAAAGTCTGACATGCACCAATTACGCTTTCTCTTCTTTTATACGCCCCTAGGTAGCATGTATCACGACTTAAGGTAAACCCTTCACACTGATGAACAAACTTTGGCACAAGCGACTTGAATCTTGGGTGTTTATCATGCAGATAAGGCAAGCAAGCTTTGTTATTTATTCTCGTGAGGGGAAATATTATTTTCTTGTTCATTATTGCTAGTTGCCTTTACAATAGTAGTAACCAACCATAAGACAGTAAGTAAACTTGATAGTCCTGCTTAAGGTGATTGTCGTGCGAGAGCTCACCGGGAAACATTCCACTGTTCCTTACCGTCGACAGACAATCGCAGAGGGTACTTCTACAGAAGCTGCTCCGCAGATACCAGTCGCGAAGCGAATGATGGCCTTTTGATCCCTGTCACTGCATGCCATTGTAAGGCAGCACGCGACTCCATCGAGAAAAGCGGTGTTGGAGCAGACGCACTTGATATCGGCCGGCTTGCACCCGGCGATTTGATCGCCCGAGACGAAAGAGGTAATACAGAACTCGGCGCAGTGTGGTAGATCGCCTAATTGAGCAGCAGCAAGCCTGGTAGCAAAGGCCACAATAACAAGAGCAGTCTTCATTCTGGCAGGCTCCTACGCAGGTAGCATTTGCCGCTGGTTATGATAATTGGTTGAGAAGACGAGAAGGCTAAGAAAGTAAACTTCGAAGTTACGTATATATTGAAATGGATCACGTTGGCTGAGAAGATTGGTCGGGGTGCTGTGGGTATGTTTACATATACATATACTCCACAGTATGTATACCTTGCAAATTGAGGGTTGGCATGTTTGAATATGAGAGGCGTGTGATAGTGCTGAACTTTGACTGCACTAGCTTGCTTATACCTCTACTACCTAGTACAAAGCCTCCGCTGATGGCCTGACTGCTTGGACGCTTGACTGCTTGGACGCTTGACCTCTTGTACAGCAGTCCTTTTTCCGGCACGAGGTGGCCGGATACTAAGCCCGGTAAGCCTGGGCCAAAAGGCTTTGCTTGATTGGGAACCGTGCCGACGTGAGTGTCTAGGTACGCAATGGTCGACTCAGGCGTCTTCACGCGCCAGTGCCTCAGAAGCGGCTGTGTATACGATCAATCCATATTCAAGCCTACGGAACCGACTGCAAATCATTTCACGAACACCCAAGACATTCAGATGAAGGCAATAAAGTGTGTGATTGAGAGGGCGCTCTACAACGTACAGTGCCTCCAGTGCAACATTAAGTCTTCGGTAAACGGCTTTGACACCAATACAGCTGGGCCGTAAGAGATTTGCGAATGGAAACAACCATCCGCTGGGGATGTAGAATAGGTACAATCTGAATTGGAAGATTATGTATGGTCAGCCTCAAGCAAAGCTTACTGCCTACAGGAAGGCAGCGGCCAGAGCAGCAATGTAAGCCATGCCGCTGGCAAGATGCTTGCTGGCAGAGCCGACGACAACAACAGACGAGGGCTTGCTTCCGCTGCCACCAGAGCCGCCGGAAGTAGAGGTGCTCCCGCTCGAAGAAGAGCCGCCATTGACGACGGTAGGGCAGCCAGCACCGTTGCAAGTCGGGACCTTGCTCACGACGGGCTGAGCGGGAGTGCCCCAGCTAGCCTCCCATGGCTGGTAGGAAACAGTACCGGTGCTGGAGCAAGGGACGAAGACGACGTCCGCGCTCTGCCAGTCGGAGCAAAGCTGAGGCTTGTATACAGTGATGCCGTTGCAAGAGCCGTTGCTGCAGAAGTGAGAAACATACTGCGTGCCACCGTTGCAGCTGCAGCTTTCCGCAAGGAAGACCCACTCGCCATCACAGCTGGATCCGGGGAAGTTGACGAAGATGAAAACATTGATGTTGCCGTTGCCATTGACGGCAGAGCTGGAAGCAGAGGCAGCAGCAGTGCTAGTCTGAGAAACGGCGCTGGAAGAGAAAACAGAGCCGGTGGCGGAAGCGGAAGCGGAAGCAGTCGCAGAAGCAGTCGCAGAACCAGAGGCAATGGTCGAGGAGACGTCTTGGGAGGGAGGTCCGATTTCAAGGTCCGAGACCACAACGGTAGTGGAAACGGCACCACACGTCTCAACGAACTCCAAGTTAAGGCCGGTCACAGAGTAGGGGGCGTTGAAGGTTGCAGGGTTGGCGCCGGGTGCCACCGGAGCGTTGTAGATGGTGTTGCCATTAGCGGTAACAGTGAAGGTGCACTCGGTCTCAGCACGCTTGGCCTTCTTCCCCGCGATGAAACCGTTGATGATAATCCTGGTGCTGACTTGGTTATTGATGCCTACACTTGACGCTTGATCTTTACTGACCACCATGCCGAAGTTGGAAGATCCATAAGGGCTGGGTTGCATCTGAACAGCAACGCTGCCCGAACCGGTGGTAACGAAGCTGGCACCAGTTCCGAGCTGGGCAGTAGACATCCTGATAATGATCATGCCATTGGTAGGCTGAGGGAAGGGGAAGGAAGAGGTAGTGGAAGTGGTGACAGGCCCAACGCTAGACGAAGCCGGGGCCAGAGACGAGATAGCAACAGATGATGAGGACGGAGCGGCACCAGAGGACCGAGGAACGAGAGAAGAGGTGCTGACGGACGAGACCAGAGTGAAGGTCGGCTGGACGAAGGTGCTGGCCGAAGATACCAGAGTGAAGGTAGGCTGAACAACAGAGGTGCTGGCCGATGAGACCAGAGTGAAGGTAGGCTGGACAGGGGTGCTGGCTGATGAGACCAGAGTGAAGGTCGGCGGAACAACTGTGCTGGCCGACGAGACCAGAGTGAAGGTCGGCGTAACAGGGGTGCTGGCAGACGAGACCAGAGTGAAGGGCCTCGTGGTGGTGGTGGTAGTTGTGGTGGTCTCAGGGTCCGCCATGGCAGAGCCAGCGGCCGCAGCCGCGAAGAGGCCAGTGCTGAAACGCATATTCAGAAGAATCTAGCAGGTAGTTGGATTATTGTGGTATGGGGATAACTTGAAAAAAAAAACGAGTGACTGAAGAAGCGAGTGTACGGAAACGAAATGTTTCTCACCTGGTCGAATAAGTTGTTGGAGAAGGCAAGCAAAGGACGAAGAAGATCTAAGTATTTTGGGAGGATTATGAGTCAATTATGTATTATACATGTTTCCTCCTCATCGCATCTCGCTCTTACAACTGTTACTCTTTTTTTCCCTCACGCGCCGTGTGTCGGGGTCTGGATGGAGCAAGAGGCTGATTCCAAGTGCCTGAGACAGGAATGTGATGCAGAACATTGGCCCATCATCACTTGTGTAGAAGCCCAGCATAGTAGTTCCAGGCCTTTTAGTAGCCCGCCGCCGTGTAAGTGGACTAAAGCAACGCAAACGCCTCACAATAATACTTGTAGGTGTGTCTGTATCTGTCCCCGTATTCATCTCATTTCCTTTTCGTTTTTGACTTTGGGGCTGGTGAGGTTCAAATGGGTTACTGAAAACCTACTTACATGTAGTAGTAGTAGATATTACAGAAGCGGTTGGAAAGTGAGGCGCTTCGTGGCGCGAAGACCCTCGCCGAATTAGCCGTGGATTGTCAAGCTGCACATGGCTCTTCTGGAATCTGGGCTAACACGGAATGATAAACACGGGATGCACGTCGTCGCTATTACCTACATGTATCTTCGCCATGATGCATCAAGGTGACGTGACGCGCTGGAGTGACGAAGAGTAGCACAGGCGGCTGCTGTTATCGCATTGCCCAGGTAAGGTACTTATGTACTAATGCTTCTATATTATTCTCGCAGCTGGAGGCGCTCCAAGCTCTTCATCTGCACCTTGAGCCTGGCTGTTTGACAGCCCTCCAACATTTCATGCTGAAGGTCGCGTTTTATCACTCTCGCTCCAGACCAACAAGGCTTCTCGCTCAGGATGATGGCCTTGGCATTGTTAGTGCCGATCTGGCACGGCTCGTTAGTGTCTCTTGAGTGAATTTGGACAGCCAGGGCAGGGTTATAGAATTGAGGTGTACTGACTCTCGATATCTTGGCATATGGAGCTCCACTTTGTATGGAGTCAAGGGAACATAAAGCCCAACTATATGTACCTTGTGAGGAACGATCAAAACACAGATCACTGGCGCTCATCAGCGAGCCAGGGAAGCCATTAAAATGGTGATTAGCAAACAAGAAAGAAGAAAGAAATCGCCTCCAGAGCGGCTCACAAGCTGTCATACCCTAATATAACGTGATCTTGTACGGAGCATGGTGTTTTGAACGCAGGGGAATGAAAGTGTTTCTAGTTGGGCTTGGGCTATTAGCACCAGGTCCATTACCTATCGGCCAAAAGGGTTGGTCTAACTCTCATCCGAGTCAAAGACTACCTACTTGTAATTACTTGTAGATCGGTATGAAGAAAGGGAGGCCCCCATAACTTGCGTATTATTGACTACCCATGTTCCATGACATCTGCCTCCTAACTCTATCGACTTTGTTTGACCTTGCCTTGTTATACCTGGTTACAACTGACAAATTATCCTGACTTCCTTATCAAGTATTACTATAAATGAGTTCTTATTTATTGACCCCAGCATTGGGGCTTCTGTCTCTAGCAGAAACTTTTTTTTTTTATTGGGAACTGTTTCCTCTTCTATTGAATCGATTGGACCTCTCGGAGGATGCGCATCCCTCGATACCTAAGGTACCCTAGCTACCTGTTTACCTTATTTCCGTGCGGGGATGGATCTCCAAATCTCAAAGATGCGGTGCCTCGGCGTGTTTCATCATTCTCCCCTGTGAATATCGTACATACATTTATTTCATCCAAGGGTCAGCACGGCGACACACGACTGCGTTCTCAAAATTGATTGATGTTCTTGCCCAAGAGAACGTCCGCAAACCACACGTCCTGCACCCTCTTCAGCTGAGACGGTCGGCTTACGCAACGTCCTACATTCGACCGTCTCTAAGACCATATCCGTTCCCCTTCCCAGTACGCCTCCTCTTCGACAATTCGATCCGTTTCTCTCTCTGTCGCGCTTCTTTTCTGGTCGTACATAAGCCCTGGCCTAGCGCCTCGAACAGAAGCCATGGCGTCCGCGACTATGATGCAGGAGGCTGTTCGCAAGGCCATGAGCAGCCCCCTCTTCGTGCCGACCATGCTCGGAGGTGCCGGATACGCTGCCTGGAAGTACGAACTACAGCTTGCTGCCCGCAGGTTCGTCACCGGGTCTGGTCGCGTGGGACGAATCCTGCTGCTCATCGCCGTTGTGCTGAACTGGAAGTCCCTTCCCTTCGCCTGGACTGTGAGTTGGTGGCCATTTCATTTCTTCCCCAATGGGCTACTCCCCAAACAAACAAACAAACTGACACGCAAGCGATCTTCCTTCAGTTTCGGGTCTTCAACTCCTTCTACTTCCACCTCATCCGCCGAAAGCACGTTCGGCTCGGGCCCCGCGCTCTCTTCAAGCCGGTCATCACGTCCACCCACGCCCCCATCTTCGAGATCGACTACAACATGCACAAGTCCAACTCGACCTTCTTCTCCGACGCCGACGTCGCCCGTTCCCACTGCGTGTGCTATCTCCTGCGCACCGCCTGGGACAACGCCAGCAACAACCGCAAGACCCGTCTCGTCCTCGACCCCAAGACCAACGAGCCGATGAAGGGATCTCTCAGCATCGTTCTGGGTGCCGTGGAATGCTCCTTCAGGAGGGAGGTCGGCCTGTTCCAAAAGTACGAGATGTGGACCAGCATTCTCGCCTGGGACAAGAAGTGGATTTACACCGTCACGTACTTTGTGAAAAAGGGCACCGCGAAGCCTACCGAGTGGCTCGACCCCAGCTTCATCAAGGCCAAAACGCGTGGTTCCAGGGACGCACTCGGTGGTTGGGAGCGCAACATCCTCGCCACCTCCATCGGAAAGTACGTCTTCAAGCTCGGTCGCTTCACCGTCCACCCCGCCATTCTCCTCAACGACGCCGGTCTCCTTCCCGAACGACCCGGCGGCTGGATGAGCGGCGATGGTCAGCTTGGTGACGAAAATGTCGATCTGTCGGATGTCGATCTGAGCAAGAACGGGGACTGGGATTGGAGGCGCGTGGAGGCACAGAGGAGAAAGGGCTATGAGTTCGGATCCAAGCTTTCAGGGCTGGATGATGTGAAGGACATGTTTGATGGAGGCAATTCCGGTGCTCTCGGCCGCTGGGGGCCTGGCTGAGCGCAAGAATTCTCAAGAAGTCAGAGTAAGGAGCAGGTACGACGAACGTGCCCATCCTTGGGGATGGTGTAATGCGCTCATGTTGTTTATAGATCCTTTGAGTGCTAAATGCTCTTTCCAATCGAGAGAGAGAGAATACAGAATACAGAATACAGAAATCAAAGTTTCGACGTCATTTCAATCCCACTAACTCCCAAATGCTGGACCAAAAGAAAACGCCTTCCATCCGTACCTGCGCTCACATCGGGTATAATGAATTTCCTATCCTCCACAGATCAACCTTCTTTGACTCGTCTCGTCTCTCGTTCCGCGTGGTCCTCAAACCTCCTACAACAACATCGCGACACCGGCCGCCAGTGCAGCCATCAGCAACAACTCAGACTTCAGCTCTGAACCACTCATCGCTCCCGCGCTCAGATCTACAGGGGTTGTCTCGGGGATGGCAGGGTTGGCACCCGTCGAGGAGGAGTTGGCCAAACCCTCTGCCACTACCGCGCAGATTTCGAAGACTGTCTTTGCAGAGTCTTGATCAAGATGAGAAGGTGTTTTGTCAGCACTTGATATGTTTACGTTCACCAATGTTCAATGAGGGGGAGAGAGAGAGAGAAAAAAGCAAAGGGGGTGTTAGTTTTTCTCGGCCAAAACATACTTGCGATATCATCAAGCCCACATCCGGCCTTCACAAAACAAGGCGTTACATCCTGGATAATCGGCTGCATGTTCTTGCACTGGCAGGCGAGGTCGACGACGGTGCAATTGTGTTGCGCGGCGGTGGTCTGGATGCATCGTACGGAACAGTGGGGGAGTTCTTTCTGGAGGGCCATGATCTTGGGCAGATCTAATTCTGCGAAGGTGCTGCTCGCAAGCAGAATCGTCGCGAACGACACTGTAAAGAGACGCATCGTTAAGAAGTTGATTGTTCTCAAAACAATGCAAGGTGAGGTGTTATGGTGAACGTCGTACCAAAGGCGGTGGGTGTGGTTGAGTTCAAGTTTGTTGTAGAACGGGCGCGAGAGACTGTTGTATGATGGTGGGAAAGAAGAAGAAGATGCAATTGCATGTATATCTCACACCAACAGCGTCAAGAGACTTCAGACTTCACGGGGGCAAGAGAAAAAATAGAGGGCCAACCCCGACAGAGATCAAACACGGCCCCGAAAGAAGCAAATATAACTAGTAATAGCTGACAGCCCACAGCTTCAGCAAAGCGAGACTTTGCCCAGACTTTGCCTCGCTGACTTGGGTTATACATAATAATATAGTGAGAGCAAGCCAACATCGGCCCAAAGAGCCAGAGGACGCCCTCCTCAACCCCCCCTGGTTCGCTTCCTCTTCCGTCCGTCCCAAAATCTTACACCCTCAGCTCCCTGGGCTCTTGGAAGAAGCTGTCCCATCCGTTTCTGGGGCCAGGGGACTAGAACATAATGAACGCCCTTCAGCCTGTACTCCGTACATGGTTCAACAGGGCTGGTCTGAGCGGTACCTTAACGAGCGGAGTCGAGCTTGATCAAGACCCCGTTGTCACTACATAAATCTCACCCAATGTAGCAGCAGCAGGAGAGGGGGGCGAAAGTGTGACACAGGGCACCATCTAAAGCCTCCCTAAGCCCTGTGAAACGAACCAAGAGAGAACAAATTTGAGTTTTTGGGGCCCATACAGAAACCAGCACATTCTGGGCTGCTGCACGAGCTGTACAGACGGGTCTATCTAGCATGTTCTTGCAACTGCAGACAACAGGAGAACCGGGATGGCCCAGACCCGGCCATGCGTCGGGACCAGGGGGTCATGCTTTTCCCCCAAGGATTGAATTGCGCGCTAGGTGGATAATTCGTTTCAACCGCTAAAAGTAGAGGGACAAGGTCAGGCCATGATGGATCCGTACCAAGAAGAGTCGGGGTTAATAGCGTGCTGAGCAGAAAGAATCAGAGGAGATCAGTTGAGGTTCTACCGAACTTAGGGAGTACGGTTGGAAGAGAGCGATTGGTGGCTCTTGTAACCGTAGTTGAAGCCGCAACATCAGACATATAGTTGTAGAGAGAACATAATAACCGAATCTCTCGATTCACACTGTCTGAATGCAATACGGGAATACCCAGTTAGAAACGAAATCACAATAGACTTACTTGCATTGTACTCCGTAGTGAAGAGTACATACAAGTACACACATACATACTGAACCTTAGTAGACGCAGGAACAGCTCATCTTAGCGTACGGAAGAGCAATGTAACTCCCCGGTTGAGCCGGACTGGCCCTCCCTAACGCATCGCGCAAGCGAGGAACCATTATGTCCGCCGATCCCATCGATTACATATTAGTTACAGGCTGTACCACGGAGTCCAGCTACTGCAATTACAAGTATGTACAGACTTCACGGAGTACCTCCCCCGGCCAACCCCTGGCTCCCTGGCAACGCCTCCATTTCTGGGTGGTGGTGGATTACATACTTCTACAACACATATGCACGTCTCACCTTTTGGGGGAGCTCACCCGTCTTGGGTGGTGGGATACCTTCATGGATTGTTCTCTGGGTGGGAGGGGGGCACGGTTGAACCCCTGCATGAAGAACGGAACACCACTACGTTACTGATGATACTTGGGGACTCAACAACATCCTTGGCCATGGTACCGTAGCTGGTAACGAGGATTACAAGATATCCTGGCTCCATGTGTGTAGATAGGTAATTAGTGTGGCTGCAGATTTCGTTCAACAATGATTTCGAGCAAGTCGCTTATTGTATACTTATTGGCACAAGACTCCGCAGATGAGTTTGATTAGGTGATCAAGTGGTGGCTTTTCCGCTTTACTCTCTCTCTTCTCTATCTGGAGGACACCGAGTAGAAAGAGTGCTTGATGATGATACTGTCTGGGGCTTTGGCGACTAACTGAGTCGTGGACGCGAAGCGACACATTGCCAATGCATGGTGCCTTCTACAGGGAATTAAAATGCGCCACACCATCAAACGGCCGACAAATCATTCGTGCCGATGGCTATTAGTTCGAGTGTTTGCGCACTGTTCGCTGACTTGCAGCTGGGCTGCTTCACGATGTGGTGATGGTGGCTCTGGTTCTGACTATAATGGCCCCTGTGGCGGGTTCATGGCTTGGGCCAAGAGCAGCCCGGTGTGCCATATCACGAGTCACCGTCGGTCGGGCCACACTACTGGCAATTGATTCATGATTAGCCATACTATAGGATGGTGGGAATTGCGTTGACAGGTGCTCCAGCATATTGGTCGACAACACGCGGCATGACACGCAAGGCGCAGGACGGCATGAAAGCCCGTCATCTTGTCTGTGACCAAGACGAGACAGGCAGGCAACCAGGGCGTATGAGGTCTCATGTCCACTCATGACGTATCCCCAGGAAAGGCGTATAAGAGGTAATGCTAATGTAACGCTAAATGAAACAAATCGCCAATGGTTACCATTGCAGACCCAATAATGGTGACCTGAAGTTCTCAGAGACTAGTTTGATAAAAGTCCACATCGACCGTAGTCTCGGTGCTTGACTCTATGATTTGTCTTCATCATGTGAACTTCAGGGCCGCCTTCCATCCTACGACAGCTATGCCGAATCAAAGAAAGAGCCTCCAGTGAGGCCCCAGAATGTTAAAAAAAAAAGATGATCAGGCTTCGCTGTCCTCAGACGTCGACGACTACCATCCCCAAACAATGCCATGATGGCAGTGGAACGCTCCAACCCCCTTCGCCTCGAGAATGAGCCCCATTGAGTAACCTGGTCCAGCAAAGCCGGCGCCAGGCAATCGCATACCTATCAACCTCGACAAATATCCTCTGGGGAGGAACACAAACCTCAAGCCCACATGCTCCGGCGGCCGCACCCGTCATCCGAGACGCATCCCGAGTTCCGAATCATCAACCCTCGACACCTCGCATGATAACCCCAGCTCGGACTCATATCTTCATCCATGGGAGGCCAGGTTCACCACACAAGGCATCAAATCGACGGCTCTTTCCTCAAAAAACACGACAGTCGAATGTAAACGACGAGGCAGGGCGGGAATAGCAAGGGGGAGAAGAGGCAACCCCCGAAGGGGTAGTGTTTCCCAACTCGAGGTCAGCCGCAGTGCTTCTATGGCGGCGCGTTTCCGCAAACTTCCTGTAGAAGACGTCCGGGGACTTTCTCCCAAAGCAGGTGGATTTCGAATGCCACGAATGGCAATCGCGAGACGGGAAGGCTAAGAAGCACCTCCAGTCTCTGTCTGTGAGCTTCGAATAGCGATTTGTCGAGCGAAGGGGGAGGGAACGTTGAGAGGAAAAAAGAAAGAGGAGCTCCCAAAATTTTGGAAGAGCTTTTTGTTTTGGGACGAGATACCGTGGGGCTAATGTGGCTGTCCACTGTGCCACATCCAAGGACCAGCCACATATGTCCCCCAAAAGCTTCATCCAATATGATGCGCACATATCGAGCGCTGAGGAACGGCTTTAAATCAAAATCTGAATTGACGATGTTCGTTAATAAACAACATCTTCGGATCGAGCGGACCCAAAAAATTACTCGAGAGGCAAAAGGAATGGTTTCGTCCGGGCTCGAACCGGAGACCTTCTCGGTGTTAGCGAGGCGCGCTACCAACTGCGCCACGAAACCAGGCTTGTCAGGTCAGTTCCCTGACCTGATTGGATGACTGCTGCTGCTCTTATTTGATACTATATGGGTGGAGGCCTAGGCACTGCTAGCATGGTAAGAATGAAATCTTATGACGTGGACAAGACAAATTGCTGGACAATTATGGTTTCTCTATATTAAATCAAAGAATCATTTGCGTTGAACCATACCTTGCTCAAGAGTGTGTGGCTGGCTGCATCGTGCAACCCTCACACGTTGTTGCGCAATGCCAGATGCTCAGATTCTTGAGTCCAGACCCAATAGTATACACCTAATGCGCAATTGGACAGCAGAGAATGCAGTTTTGCCGAACACTTGATACCTGTGACTTTTTATATCATAACACCATTCGGTCTTATACAGGCATTACCGTTGATACTAGGTAGATACCCAATCATCAAAGATATGTTGGGCGTTGCCCACAGGTAGGTGCCGCGTCGCAGGGTAGGTCGGTCCCAGTAAGCGTGGCTGGTGCGGCTACCGCCACATCTAAGCGCGTGGCTACCAGCTGCTGCCTTTTGTCCAACTAACTCATTCAGAAACGTCTTCGCGACCTCGACTCACCTACCTTCAACGCCGAACACCCACCCATAACCTTCTCTGCGACTGATTTCAAGCCTTGAATTCATTGAAACCGGCACCAGATATACTTTGTAGCGAGTTTCAATCGACCACAGAGTGCGGCCTGACCAGCAACCGCGCATTTCGGTCGGCGCGACTCCCTCAAAGCTGCCTGCTCTCGCGAGCAGCTCTATTCCGCACCGGAGTGTCCGCACCGAGTAAAAAGGAAAACCCACATAAAACACACCTTTAGACCATGGCAGGTCTCTTCGGCTCGTCGTCGAGCTCGTCGACAGCAACAAATACCCTCGGCGAGCTCAAGAACGACGTCGCGCTCGACAACCCGCCTACCGACTCCATTACCGACCTGTCCTTCTCACCCGCACAAAATGCGCCCGACTTCCTGGCTGTGTCGAGCTGGGACAACAAGGTCCGGATTTACGAGATTGCGGGGAATGGAGTGAGCCAGGGCAAGCACGCTTATGAGCATAGTCAACCGGTGCTGGGTGTTCACTTCTCAAGGGTAAGACACAATATTTGTTCACCTTGGCCGTTTTTGCTCTTATTCTGGGATCAAATACGATCTTCTGGCATGGGGAAACGAGTACAGAGAACAATGGACTGACTTCAGCTTCTTGTACAGGATGGAACAAAAGTAGCATCGGCGGGCGCCGACAAAAATGTGAAAGTCTGCGACCTGGCCACCCAGCAGGAGGCCGCAGTTGGCACCCACGATCAACCAGTCCGGTGCGTACGCTGGTTCGAAGCTGACGGCGGTACCCCGATGCTCGTATCAGGCTCATGGGACAAGACCATCAAGTACTGGGACATCCGCCAGCAAGGACCTGCCCTGACGGTGAACTGCCAGGACAGGGTGTATACCATGGACGTGAAGGATAATCTGCTAGTCGTTGGCACTGCAGACCGGTACATCAACGTCATCAATCTCAAGGATCCTGGCAAGTTCTACAAGACGCTTCAGAGCCCATTGAAATGGCAGACTCGAGTAGTCAGTTGCTTCGCAGACTCTGCTGGTTTCGCCATTGGCAGCATCGAGGGCCGTTGCGCCATCCAGTACGTCGAGGAAAAGGATTCCAGGTAAGCGCTTCCTCTCACCACATCTCTTCAACTTAAGGGTGATGTAAGTTAACGACGGCAATCTCCTCCCTCCCCCGCAGCTCTAACTTCTCCTTCAAATGCCACCGCGACCCCCCTTCCAACAACGTTGCGAACTGCTACGCTGTGAACGACATCTCTTTCCACCCGGTGCACGGCACCTTCAGCACCGCCGGTTCTGACGGTACCTTCCACTTCTGGGACAAGGACGCCAAGCACCGTCTCAAGGGCTATCCTAACGTCGGCGGCAGCATCACCGCGACCACATTCAACAAATCAGGCACCATCTTCGCGTACGCAGTCAGCTATGACTGGAGCAAGGGCTATCAGGCGAATACGGCTCAGTACCCAACCAAGGTCATGCTCCATCCCGTAAACCAGGATGAGTGCAAGCCGAGGCCATCGATGAAGAAGAGGTAGAAATCGCAGTGGCAGGCGTTTTTGTTTTGTTTCGGGAGAGAAGAAGGGAAAGAATCGGAAGCGCATGGGGAGGTGGATATGCCTTCCGGCCGAGGTAGTGGGGTCATGGTCGTGCACCGGCTGTGTAGAGGACCGAGGCGGTCGGGAGTTGGATTTGGGTAACGAGCACCCCCAAGTTTCTTTTTTTGCTAGTGCACTAAACGTATGATTCGGCACATGCCACAAAGGTTCTTTGATTCTTCCCTCTGGTTTTCAAGGTTTCTAGTCTACCCTCCCGTGGCGTCCGCCAGCGTGGGAGACCTCAGAGGGGGGGTGTCTCTAAGATTTTCTGTTTTATCAGATGGCCGACCCGAGAAAGCAAACAATCACATGCTGCAGATCCATCCATGAATGGGAGAATGCGGAAAGGCAGAGAGCATGGTAGTATGACGCAAGTAGGAGAAGGGTGGAGGGATGGAGCAAGGGCCACACCTTGATGAGTCTTGTGTATCCTGCGAGACCTTCTTGACGATATTCTTAGATAGTACAAGCACAGCAAATGGTTCTTCTCGAATTTGCAAAAAAGCCACACAAATGTGACCTCGAAAACACAAGTAGTTGAGGATTGTGGTGTATGTATTTGTATTAGATAGTACGAGGTTATACTACACCTTGTCGAAAACCGGGACTAAGGTGCTAAGGTGCGAAAAGCTGACTGACAAAAAAGACAGTCACTGGTTGACAAGCTGCCATTATCTTTCCGAGAAAAAGACAAAACCTATATATTTGTCCTTCGTGAAGGGTAAGGATATCGGGAGAAAAGCTGAACATAGCATGTTCGTATCATATAGCAGGAGAGAGAGAGAGAGAGAGAGAGAGTTCTCAGAAAGGATGAGAGAGCGCTTTCGCGATGGTCACTTCATTTCAAGCTTTCTTCGGTGCAGCCTGCGGGGAATGGAAGATATCATCCATCAGGCCCTTCCACAGATCGCTCAACATGCCAGGCTCAGCATCCTCACTAGCCGGCTGCCCCTGATGGACGAAGCCCAAGTCCACGACATCAGCACCGCCGGCGTGGCTGACCTCGGCAAGGCCACTGGCAGGAATGACGTTGTCCGGGTCAGAAGCCACGATGGTGTTAACCTCTGGTTTTGAACCGGAGATGGCGGCGTCGACGGCAGATGCGTCAGGGTGGGTTATTGAGAATGCGTCGGGGAGAAGGGGCACGCGGATCTGGTCGACGGGGGATGATGAGGAGTAGAGAGCTGAGGTGGAGGGGATGACTGTTGCGTCGAGACTCGAAACAGCGGCTTGTCTTGAGGAGGCGGAGGAGGAGAAGGTCTGCATGAGAGGACGGCGTCGGTTGGCGAGGGAGGGCTGGGGAGTGGGACGGTGGGTGGTAGTGATGGAGCGCTGGCAAAAGTCCCCATGTTAGCATAATAGAAATATATGGCATAAGTTGCCTCGTGTGTGGTGCAAAGTCCGCATTGCGGTCAAGTGAACCCGCGTTTTGTGGATTCATGTTTGGACGTCAGTCTTGGGGAGATCAACTTACATCGTGAACATGATGCTCGCGCATCAACAGATCGGCATACTTGGGCATGAGCGGTGCAGTGCTGTCGAGGATAGGGCTCGCGCGAGAGGCGGCCTGGGAGACGGCACGGGAGAGCTGAGTGACGCGAGACATGATTTAGGATGGTATGGTATGCCTATGGCTGGTTTGAGTTTGCTGGAGGAGATAAGATCGGTGGACAAGATTGAGTGTTCTTCGTTGAGATGCTATTGCGGGGGCGGTTTTGTTCTCTTTCCCCCGGGAAGGGCCCAATGTGCGTCAATGGCAAGACGAGATGGATAGATGGAAACGAAGCGAAGGAGGAGACAGAGAGAGAGAGAGAAGGGGGGAGAGAAGAGTCAGGAAGAGGGTGGTTGTGGCAGCTTATACCGAATTGACAGGATGGGGATAGGATGCGCCGATAGTACATAGAGAAGCATGCCCGCCGCCTGCACGCATCCGCTCATTCATCCATCCATCCATCCTTTCACGGCTGATTTCCCCACCCCACAGGAATCGGCTTCGGATGCTGGGGAAAGCTCAAAAGAGGTGGAGTTCTACAGGAGGATATCGAGTCACGGGGAGGTCAGATAGCAGTTAGCTTTCGCTGGCTCTCGCTCCTGAACCGGAGTTCTGCTTGATATGCTAGGGGTGTGTGAGCCCCATCGTTGGGGGGGCGTGCGTGCGTGCGTGTCTCTCCCCTAGCGGCACAGAATCCAGGTACGGTACAGCCCCAGTCTCACTCAGGGTGCACTGTCAGTGGTGCCAGCTGGGTAGAGGCCGCAATCACTAGCAGCAGCAGTAGTACTAGTAGCAGTACTAGGAGTAATCCTCATCACTCACTCACTGCCGGCGCCGGCCCGAGGAACTACTGGTACTGTAATCAGGAGCAAACAAGAGAAAAAGAGTCCAAGTGAGTGAGTGAGTCAGTGGTCAAACCATCCACTCCCGGGGAAGCACTGCCGGGGTCACCAGGCTTCCCCACTGCCATTTCCATTCGGATTAGGAGCCCCGACTGTTGAGGAGGTTGTACATATATGTACATATGTACAACGTACATTTACTATCAGTAATTGCCACGGTGCACCTTAGTACATAACATACTTGTATAAATCCTGGGAAAGATGTGAATGCCGATCTGTTGATCTGCCACAAGGCTCTGACGCCCTGCTCCGATAGCTTGTCTAATTTTAGGGGGACGGGGGGTGTTGGCATGGATGAGATAGTACAACGAGAAACATCATTGCGATACTGATTGTTGGGGCAAGTGGCTGCTTCGAGGGGGTGTTGTGTTGGTGCGCAAATGCCAGTCAGTCAAAAGCCACAAGCACCTCTGGTTACTAACTGTTGTAGTAGTAGTCTGGTCTTGTAATTACTACTGCACCTAGTCGTTCAGCCGGCTTTCATCACTGATAGTAATAGTTACCACACGATTCAACTGCCCTCACGGCACTAAATGGAACCTTCGTAGTACATGTACAACAACTACCTCGTTTACTACTCCATAGAAGAAGAAGCGAGCCAGTGAGGAATTGATGACCAGGGCGTATCGCGGATAGGATCCAAACCCACCCAGGGCACGCACGTGGGCACACCTCACCGCTCTGAACTTCGTTGAGGCGCACGCTTTACTCCGTACACGCGTTCCCATTGCCCTCCTCCTCCTTCTTCCAGGCCAACACCATCTCACTCACCCACTGACTCCCCCCTTCCCAAAAGCTTGCCATGAGAAATGCAAAGTCAAATAAAGTGAGACAAAAGGGGAAAAGAAATGTCACAGCCGGGGGTGAACAACCTCAGACCATACATACAGGGGGATACTGAGTACCCAAAAAAAGAAGAAAAAAAAACAAGGGACCTTGACTCAAAACCACCGTTTTCGATCTCCCAAACAGTAACATCCTAGAAACTTTAAAAATATACAGAGACAGATCGTGCTCACTCTCACACACCGCTTCTAATCTCCTACATCGGACCACCATCATCCGCCTCACCTTGCACTCTCCTCCCTTTCAACCTCCTGGTTAGGGAAACTCCTCACAGTACAACAACGACATCATGGATGGATGCTTATCTACGTAGACCACTGGAACTCGCCAACTACCCGCACCACCATAACCATCAAAGGAATCCATATTTATTTTTGCTAACAAGGTTTCGGTTGATATCTCTGAATCCTATCTTGTCTTCATCCGAGACAAACTTGCCGTGTTCGTGTCTGCGCCTCAATCTACAGCATCTCGATTCCGTGCCTCCCTTCTTATTAACCAACAAATGCGGAAAGAAAAGTAATGAGCCATCATGGACCATGTTATACCCAGCGCATACATCCGTGATGGGATCATTGGGGGTAAAAGGGGGGCCCTTCAACAATCACCTGTGCCCTGTGATGGGCAGGCCCCGTCCTCACTAATATATGCCTTTGCTTAAGAAATATGACAGATCTTGTCCAACCAACGCCTGTGCCTGACTGTATCAAATGTCGCTGTGATGCTGTTTCGTAGTTTCTGCTAAGCCAACCAAAGCCGAAGTCTGCTGTGAAAACTGAAAAGGAGTAAATAATTAATCATGAAAGAAGCTGCCCCCTTTTCTCTTGAAGCTTGTGATGCACTTCCAACGCCGCGGCTTGTGCCGTATATCAATGCTTCTTGTATTTCTGGAAAATGATATTAGCATGTCGTCGCAATTGCATTTCGGACAAAAAGCATCGAGCTCACCTCATCAATTCGCCTTCTGTTCTGTGGATCCATTGCGTTGGTCGCTCCCATCAACGTCTGTCCGATCACCTTGGTCACTCCCATGGCTGGTCGGAAGATGATAGTCGGTGCCTTTCTCAGCACCACCCGCGCCGCTCCCCCCGGGCTCTGACTCTGCATCACTTCGCCCGGCACCGCTATGATTGCATCGCGTGCGAGATTCACGTCCCGTGCCAGTGAACGGTAACCACCTCGTAGGCCCTGTATTACACCAGTAGGTTGATCCGCATACAAGGATATCTGCTTCCGTTCTTCCTCGTCCAAATCCTCATCATCCCATGACATCGTCCCAGGGTTCTGGGCCTGTTCAACAAGGAGACCTTCTGCGCCCTGAAGCGCGTATTGCGTGCCCACCGCAAGTTTGGCGCCTAGTTTGACGATTTCGGTACCAGTGGTGCGAGCGAAAGCGACGGCACCCTTGGAGATGCTTCGGAATACCCGTCCGTCTTTCTGGTACTCTTTCAAAGGAATCTCGACCAGATCGCGGAATCCACTGCCAATGTTGACCAGTGACCTCACTGGTGCAAGGCCTGCAATCACTCCAGGTAACTGATTGTTTCGCACATCCGGCGTCCATATATCATTTAATGTCTTACCCAAACGGTCAAAACCAGATACACCGTAGATGATGACGTGCCGAAGCACCATGCGCGCTTCTTCCAATACGATGAAGTTCATAAATTCCGTGGTATGGCCTGAACGAAGCCCAGCGTAATCCACACGCTTCGGCTTGAAGTCAAGCTTGACAGGAACGTCGTTCACTTCCGCACGCTGGACAAACGGAACATCGCTTGGTGATGCATGTGCCGGCGTCTTCTCATCCTTGAACTCGAAGAAGCGGGTAATGAAGTCAAGCGCATCTTGATCAACGTGAAGCCTGAGAGGTAGCAGTGTCACACGTACGACCATCTCGGAGGCTCCCAGTTCCGGGAGAGGCTTGACATTGAGAAGCTCGAGGTGGACCATGCTTGTACCCAGCTCTCGCTCCCCTGCATCTTGATCGTATGTAGCGAACTTTTTCCACGTTGAGGTGGGCACATGATCAAAAATGTCCAAGTTCTTCACGCGTATATCCACACTGCTCAGAGTCTCTCCATAATCAGGGGGGAAAGCCAGCAAGTCCACATCAATACCAGACAGCTCGAAAGTGATCTTGTGTCGTCGACTGCGCTGCAAGCGAAGGCGTTTTGGTCTTGACGCTGTTGGTCGAGCAGTTCGGGTCGTCGAAGCGGTGATTGTGGTGCCTGCGATTGACTCTGTCTCTGTCGCATTATCATGGAGACCCTCATTGATGGCCCGAGCGAGTTCTTGCGGGTCGCGATTGGCGGGGATGCCAATGTAGATTGAATTGAACAAGAGGTCCCCAATAGTTTCCTCATCCTCAATTTCCTCTTCATATACACCTTGACCAGTTCGCGACTGTCGCTCCATAGCTTTTGCTTCCACCTCGTGAACTGCCTGGGTGATGACATCGCGAGTATGCTCCCAATCATAACCGTCGAAGAGGTTCCAAATTACATGGACGTCTCGGACTGACACTTTCAAGGGGCTGCGCGAAATGAGCTTGGCTGGAGCCCTATCATATGTGTTCTTATTCGAATTCCAGATCTTGGCGATCTGGTCACCCTCAGACACAGCGGCTGCGCCAAAAAAGTTGTCGTGAATGATAAGATCAGATGTTGAGCTGGATGTGTCACTGGGCGGCTGCGTGAAGCCCGTGAGCAGCACTCCCTCTTGCGTATCTTGCATATTCGGAACTTCCGAGATCCCTGAGGCTTTCGTCGCGTCGAACAACTCCTCACCATGCTCCTCGTTGCCGTAAAATTGAGACTCCATACGCAAGGACTCGTCACTAGCAAAGTCCAAATCTGAGCCGCTTTCCGCTCCGGCCATCTCCTGCGCCCCGGCAAAGTCTTGATCGAAGTCGTACTCCCCCTCAGGGCGTCCAAACGCTTCTGCAGAGATAGATGCCAGGAGATCCTGCACTGGCAATACCTTGGTTCGGAACTTGTTTTCTTTAGATGGGGGCGTGGGTGGCTTCAGGGCGTTGGCGACAGCGATCAGCGTCTGTGTGGAATCTGCGCAGGTCTCGAGAACAAGCAGATCATCCTTAACCTCAACACTCGTACATTTTTCTCCATCTGGTCCCTCTTGGACATGCACGACCACTTTAGCCGAAGAAGTGAACGATACCTCAACATACCCAAGCGCGCACATCTGGACCACCTGCTGAGATGTGGAGGCTGAAGCACGGCGATTAGTGCGTGAGCGTGCACCATGAGAGATAGCTTTGGAGGCATCATCAATCAGTAGGACTGAGGCTTTGTTGATATCCAAAGCCGCTCGAGTTTCCACATCCTTGGGCAAATCCACGCTGAGATGAGCGTCCAAAAGGACAATTGCGAGTCTAGCTGGCAGCTGGTCAGGGTTCAGCCCAAGGACGCAGTCCCGGAACTCTACGTCCAAAGTGGGTGGCTTCGACTGCTTGGCCGTTGCACCTGCTTCGACAGGTGATGCAGGTTCTCTTGCCAAAGCAGCATGAGCTTGATCGCCCAGGTTGGCTACGGAGGCAGCTAGGCACTCCTCGAAGTCCTGGGGAGTGGCATCCGCACCGAGCCCAAGGACGTCCATAATTGTTGGGACACGATACTCAACTTCCAGGTTTTGTAGCTTCAGTTTGATCACCGGCTCAATCTCATCACCAATCATTCGAGCCATAACGACGGGGTCTTTGTTCGAAATCGGACCGGGGTCGACTTTCGAAGTGTGGATAAGCTCTTCTTCGTTGTTGCGCTTGAGGTTCACTTCGTGAACCGCAATAGCAATGAGCGAGGGAACGGTTATGTGCGCGACTCCAAAATCCCTGATCTCTCCTTCAAAATAACCCAACTTGCCATCGAATCTCGCACTGACATAGATCTTTTGGACGGTGCCCAGGGTAAGCAAGCCTGGACGGTCATCTTCTGGGAGATACTTCGCGACTGTAGACAGCTTGTTGAGCTCCTCTGCAAGATTGGGCAACACCACCAGTTCCGCCATATTTCTGATTCTCATTTTCACAGTCTCAACTGAGATCTTGAGCACGGATCCCTTGCGCCTCTGCCTGAGGAGAGTATCAAGCATTAACTCGTCATTGTTTCGATCAAATTTGGCTTTCGACGGTACGATAAGCTCAACTAGTCGATCGAGGTCGGCTTCCCGCGGTGTGGTCAAGAAGTCAAGGCGGACCCCGCCAACCTCTGTAGTAATGGCAGGCTCGGCCATCGAGTTTGTCAAGTAGGGACCAGAGATCCTGACCATGGTAACCGCAACTCCAAGACCCTCAGCACGGCTGACGACCTTTACTGCGCTCGAATCGGCCAGGACGCTGCAATCTCTACCAAGTATCTCAACCGTCGCCCCTCCAATTCGTACATTGACCTTGTTGGAAGCTGTTGCAGACTTATCGTTTGGATCTATCGGTGTTTCAAAGCGGACCCCACGAGGCTTGACCACCGGAATAGGAGTGCCCTTGGCTGGGGAATGCGTCGATGTCATCGAAGCGCTCATGTTCAAGAAGCTGCTTAGGCCGCCGAACCAGCTAAGAGTCTCATCCAATCTTTGTAGATCAATATCGATAGCCAAAGGAAGGGTCTCGATATCTGTTTTCGTACTGGAAGCTGTTTGAAGAATTTTGATGCCGACATCATAACCCGAGGATAGGAAGGTATCTCTGACCGAAGTGCTCATGGGCTTGCCACCATCAAATGAAATGATTTCGCCATTGGCATAGCCAAATTTGAACTTTCCAATGTCAATTTTTGTTAACATACCGATTTCACCCGTCGCCGATGTTCTCGTTGTGTTGCCTTTCTTCTTTCCAACAGGAGATATTGACAATACGAAATCCTGCACCGTCGCATTGAGAAGAACCTCATGGTTGAAAGGAAAGGAGCTAGGCTCAAGGTACCGTTCTGGTGCATCGGCTACGCCACCCAGCGTGTTCAAGAAGTTGACAGATAACTCCTGGAGCTTGAGCTTAATATCTGGTATTGGGTTCGCCTCGGTGCTGATATTCGTCGGCTCGGTTGTCGGGGTTGGGCTGTCTACTTTGACAGCATCCGCAACCCTCCCAACCACCATCGCAAGTAGGAAGCCAAGAGAGGCATCAAAAGACACTGTTACTGGGGACAGCGAAATCTCGAGCATACGATCATCTGACGCTGATTCCTCGTCCAAGATTTCAGAAAATTCCGATGAGCTGCTGCGAGGTGGCAAATGAACGGAGAAAGCACCTGGAGCTTGTGGGTGATGTGATCGACTCAGGGACTGGGTGAGTTGTGCGACAGACTCCGGCGATGTAGCGTGAACTTGAATATGCTGATGATTTGAAGGAACGTAGACAGATAGAGACTTCAATCGCAAGATTTCCTTCACGAGCCGAGTAGGACCCTTCGGAGTCACAACGTCATCCTGTTCATCCTGTTCCTGTTCCTGGACAGTTGGAGAGCCCTCAATCTTGGGGATTGGCTCACCACCCACTTTAGTGGACGGATATTCATCGATAGACTCGTCTTGTTCACCTTGGGACCGAACTGGCAAAATGGTAGATTCCACCGCTTCCTCCCCTTCATCCGCCCATGCACCTGGCATGGACATCTTTGGTTTGTCAGGTGCTTGTTCTGTTGGTGAGGGCGACGAGACCTCAGCCTCGGAATTTTCATGCAGAGGTACGGCCTCATGTGAGGAGCCTGTATTGGAAAAGGCGCTTTGGTACATGCTCTCAGCCTCCTCATGAGTGTATAGATGAGAGAGCGATAAATCTTCACTTGTGGAAGAACTTTGGCTAGCGGTCATGTCAGGAAGCTCAGGGCGGCCATCCAATGACTTTGGCTCAGCAGTGCCCTCACGGTCATCGATCGCGTCAGATAGTCCCGAGTCGGACTTCATCGCCCGATCGAAAGGTGATTCTGACTGTGCACTCTCCCACAAACGCGGACGGTCGTCTCCAAGGCCTAGACCCAGTGGATCTGAAGCAGCCAAGTCCGAAAGGTTCGTAGAATGGAAAATAGACTGGTCGGCTGCAGATGCTCCCATATCGTGATAAATCGAGGCTCGTGGAGTAGGAGGGCTGCCCTCTTCCATCTCTAGTCTATTGTTTGAAAGGTCGTAAGGAATACCCAGAGCCTCTTCCCTGTCACCTAAGGGTTCAGCATTGCCGAAGATGTCGTCATCAAGAGCTCGTAGATGTGCCGAGCCAGTAGTACGTATTGAGCGTGTGCTGTGATCCATTACTGACTGACTGCTTTCCATAGTAGTCTCCCGTGATGGAGGATTCCGTGTCATTGCAGGTGACGACGCCATCGAAGGAGATGCCGATTGCGCGATAGACGAGAAGACGTTGGCTTCAGTGATCAGGTACGCCCTGACCTCATGAAGTCCGATGTATCGCTTGCCCTCTTTCGCAATAGGTGCCTCATTTTCGGGACCAGGTTCGACGTGAGACGTGACTCCTTCGATTTCGATGCTATTGAGAGCAATTTGGACAGAAACAGGCTCTCGAACAGTCGAGCTTGCATCAGGAAGGACCTTCATGTCCAGCTGGAATGTAACGCCGTTAATCTTGACTTGCAAACGATCGACAATGCCTTGAAGAAAGTCTGCCATGAAAGTCGGCAACGACAAAGCTTGCCCGGTCCCAGCAGGGTAGTCCTCCTCGCTACCATCATCGCTGACAGAGACCGATGCTCCGAGATCCTGTGTTTCGGCCACAAGGGCTTCTTCCAGCTCCTTTCTTTCTGTTGGAGACTGAGTTTCGAGGAATGACTGAGCAAGATCGACCGTATTCGGAACGATGACATCACTTTCCGGTGTCTTGTTTCCGGGAGTCGAACTTGGTTTTCCATCAGGGCCAAGGAGTTGAAGTCGGACATCCACCCCATCAACCTCTATTATTATCGGGCTCGTGTAAAAGTCCATGGGAACTGTGACTCTGAGCAACAAAATACGTGCCTTTTCAAGCCGAAAAGATTTCGGGAGTTGGAGTAGCTTTTCCAACTTCTGTGTCGGATTTAGCAAGTTGACCGTACACACATATCCAATCACATGGAAGTTAAGGACATACCTGTAGCTTGATCCTCACATCACGAAACTCGAACACTGTGTTTCTTCCTATAGCCAGGTCGAGATTCTCCATATCCAGAGTCTCTGTGTCTAGTAAATCCAGTCGCGATAGAGCATAGCGGACGAGCCTCTTGGGCATCGACGAGCTCCGGAACGACTGGAAGAAGGTCGCCATCGAATATAGAGCCGGCCGTGGACCGGGGAAAGATGAAATTTAGGGTACTTCTGGATTCACAAGAACACCGGAGCCCAAAGAGTCTTCAGAGTTCTCGAGACACGCGTAGTTCAAAAACACCTAGCTGCACCGGCAATCATGACCAGCGCAAGTGATGATGGTTGGAAGGTGAATGCGGGGCCAGAGGGCATGGTTCAGGCGTCGAGAGGTCGAAGAAGCGACTGCATCTTCGCAATATGTATACACTTCGCAAGCTATGTGGAAGCAGGCTCGATCAAAGGGTGTGATGTGAGAGTGTGTTCTCGAGATCTATGGCGAGCTGGATGGTTGTTAGGTTTGGAGGAAGTGCTGTGATCGGAGGGGGGGCGATGTTGACAATGGCACTCGGGAATCCCAGGGACCAGTGACGCTTGACAACCTACGTATGTACCTTTTAGTTGTACCGACTTAAACTTACGGCGACTACAGTTGCGGGGACCTCTGTGCCCGCCGAAGCCAGGGGTGGGTCGGGCAGTGGGTGCAGGGAGGGAAGACCCGTTGGAGTTCGAGTAGGGTAGGGCGGTCCAGTGGGGCGGTGGCCTGAATGGGCAGTGAAGCCTGGACTTGCTGCGTTGTCGACTCGCGTGACAGTTGGCCATCGTGACCTCCTTTTTGTCTTATCACGGATGACCGTGTACTGTACATAACCTAGTAGCGAGCGAGCCATCACCTGCACAACGCATATCAGACCCCTCCCTTCTCACTGATATACTGATATGAGCTATACCCAGACGGGTGTCGTATCGGGAGGAGGGATAAATCGTCTGGGGCCGTACAAGGTTATTGTTCGCCCAACTCTTGCATTGCTCTCATGTAGCATATTGAGTTGCACTAGAATCGACCCTAATAAAATAAAATGTAAATCAACTATTTGTCAGTCCCGTTGACTTAGTGACCACACCTGACACCGCCAAATAAGCTGCACGCCAACTGTTCACTGGATACAGCCGCTCATGTACTGTTCTCTGAGATATCGAGGACTCGACCCTATCTTCGTCCTATTATTACTCTTTTCATTCAACAGGCATTACCACTGGCAATCCTTGAGTTGCTGATAGCTGCTTGGTGTCCAGCCACCCTTGTCAGGCATGACGTAGCTGTCCGGCATCGTGTAAGTGAAGCGCCACCGTGCGCAAGGACATGTTCAATTACAGTGCGAGGGTCTGTACTCAGTACGTGAACTCTCATCGCCCAGCTGCATCAAAGTTAGTATGTCCCTCCACCACTTCCAACACCAGCGTGAAGGGGGGATATCCCTTCCAGACTCCCATCTTGAGCCATTCCATAAATTCGAAACTTTGAACGGCGTTGCCATACTGAGTCCCATTTGGCCATCGCTGTCGGTACTGGCACATTTCCCGTGGACATTGCATAAGGTGTGTGAATCCCGCCTACGCTGCCATTGATACCCTGTCAGCTCTAGCCACTTACCTACAGCCTCCGCGTTTGCGAAACGGGAAACGGGAATCATGAGACGGGCCAGATTGGTTGCGAAAGGACGCATTGCCTTGATACTCACTGAGCGTGCTAATGGCAAACAATGGGCTCCTAATGGATTCATCGAGGTAGATTTCCCGAGATTTTGAACACTTCGTTCTCAACGAAGGGTCGAACTAGCCCGAGAATCGAGGTTGCACCCTCGTGTTGCTGACATAGGTCCCTCAACAACTGGCTACCAACTTCTTTGGCTCAGTTTCCTGTACTGGTGGAATGGCCTGGGTACTGCTCTGCCAACAACTGCGGTATTGCATGTGATGCGTCCTTGCAATTACATCTGGCGTTAAGAAGCCCATCTGTCAGGTTGGCCCGTTGATTGTTTCGCTCCGACATCGCCTAACAGTTCCAACAGCTTTACTAAGCATGCAAGCTTTCACGATGGAAGCGCCAAGGCAATGGTCAATCAGTATTGCCTTTTCCTTAGGTTTCTCATTTTGCGTACCTCAAAGCGAACAAGGCTTTTCTTGGGCCAAGAACATGGAAAGACTGCGTTCGTATGGGACACGTAGCGTTCGGATAGACACCTATTGCTATTATGTACTAGGTAAATGGAGGGGTAGGGATTAGAAAGCGTAGAAACTCAAGCCCTGTTCAACATGTTTTCATCTGTAAAGGCCTCAGACTGGCAGTATATCTTCGCAATTGGAACCCCCAAGAAGGCCAGGAGGGTTTCAAATGACAGATCTCTAAAGCTTTGGTGGTTCATGGTTGCGAGGTATGTAGGGATTGTTCCAGCTAGATCCTCACCCATGTCGCGTGCCTCTATGAGAGAGGGCTTCATGACTTACGTTGTCCTATACAAGCGGCACGGCCCTGAGGCAGGGCTTTTGGAATATTCCTTACGACTTTCCCACTCAGCAAGCAATAGATTGTCCCAAGGAAAGGTCCAAATGACTTACATACCTCCTCTAATAGGCCTCAATTAAATCCCAGTATCCTCTGAGAGTCGAACAACTATCAGCGGTGTCCTGAACAGAGTTCGACTCAACACAGAGAATCTTTGCTCCGTGACCGAGTGTTCGCAGTATAGAGTGTGCAGTTGAACGTAAGATAGTAATTTGATGCGTTGGAGATTGGTCATCTCCCTGACCGACAATAGCGCTTGAAAGGGATGGAAAGTTGGCCACAACCAGGATGTTGATCTTCGTTACGCGGATAAGCAGCGGCTTCTTGCGTTTGGTTCATGTCGTGAAGGATGCGAAGGATGGGCTCGACAGTGTGACGGTAAACGGTTGTTTGCTATGGCTCGTGCAGCAAGGTAATTGCCAGTTTTTTTTTAGGAAGAGAGACGACGCTGCGAGTGTGAGGGAGCTGCAGTTCGAGTTGGGGTCAGAGGCAGCGCTTAAGTCCCAGTATTCGGACCTGGTGCCTATCAGTAGCATTCACTCGCCGGACTCTTCGTCACTTCTCCAAGGTGAGCCCCCAACCACATGTATCCTCTGGGCATGTTGATCCTTTTGTGCCGGCCAAGGTTTGAGGGCACCCGTTCGATACTTTGTCTGGGTCCATGCGCCCTGCGTCCCATGGGCGAACTAATGCGTGGCAAAAAAATATCACGAAACGCTTCGTCGAAGTATTGAACGCAGGCGACCGAGGTATTTGCAACCGCGTACGGCCAAAATCCGGTAGATCGGTGTGTCCCGTATGGTGTCAATACTGCTCGTTAGACGTGTACACAAGCCTCGTCACCATATCTCAAACACCATTCAAGTCAACACATTCATCTCGCCCTGACTAGCAACTCTGCAATGCCGTTCCTCTCCTAGCAGGTAGTCAACCTGCGGCCCCTAGTAAAGCCGGGCAATGTGGCCGAAAATTTCACGTCTCACCCCAGCCGATCTTTCAGTCCGCAATTTCTCTGCAGCACCTTCGTAAACAGTGCTCACCGGCCTTCTCCAACGCCACACCACCGCTTCCGTTCAACTCGAGAAAGTCTGAACAGGAAGACTACTGCAAAAAAAGCATCTCCATACCCTGATCGTAAGCAACGTGAGTCGCGTGCCAGTCGTCCCCTTAATCGTGTACGCGATGAATGATTCCAAACTTTTCATGACATCCTCAAAGAAGATGTCGTTTCAAAAATGACAAAAGAGAAAGAGAAGATCAGATTCTCGTGGGTATCATCAAGCTGCCACGCCTGCCCTCGACTCATGATCGTTGATGGTTGAGGCTGCTGCCGACTTAGTTGTTGGGGCACTGAGCCTGGACATGGCCAGACTGCTGGCACTTGTAGCAGATCTTCTCGCCGCCAGCGGACTCCTTGGGGCAGTCACGAGAGTAGTGACCAGACTCGCCACAGTTGTAGCACTTCATGCCGTTAACACATTCGCCTGTGTGGCCGTTAGTAACCGTACCAGGTGCCGAAGTCAGATCCTGACTCACGCGACATGTGGCCATAGCCACCACAAGAATAGCAAGTCTTTCCAGCGCCGCCACCGAAGCCGCTGCCGCCACCGTAGCCGCCGCCACCGTAGGAGTTGCCAGACTTGGGGCAGTTGCGAGCGATGTGGCCCATCTCACCGCACTGTACACAATGTTAATGCCACTTCATCTCATCTGAGAAATCGGTTCGGCTCCGGAACTGACCTTGTAGCACTCGGTAGAGCCACCCATGCCACCACCAGGAGCGCCGCCCATGGGGCAGTCGCGGGAGATGTGGCCAGGCTGTCCGCACTTGTAGCAGCTCTTGTTGTCCTTCATGGGCTCGCCGCAGTCACGGCCTTTGCGATGTTAATATGGGAACGCAAGCTCTCAAAGGTGATACAACTCACTCATGTGACCCTCATCTTGAACCAGTTGTCAGCATCAATATAGAATAGCAAATCTCGGTGTGAAAACATACTGCCGCAGTTGTAGCTAGGTCTTAGTTAGTATGCAAGCTTGATTTCGAGATCAGTAGATGGACTCACCATTTGGCAGGACCCTTGGTGGGGCAGTCACGGGCCTAAGTACATGTGAATGAGTGAAGTCAAAATAACAGAACCGGTTCTTCAAAATACCTGGTGGCCAGGGTTGCCGCCTGTTAATGGGAAGTCAGTAACATTGAACGCGGTCGGCTTAACGGTCAAGAGGATGGAAGAGTCGCAACGCCAAAAGCCCAGCAGGCTGAGTTTGGATGATGGCAAGTTTGCAGCAAATGCGAGTAGTGGGAATGGTGCAAAACATCAGCATGACAAACTCACAAGAGTAGCAGGCACCGCCGCGGGGTTGGTAGGAATCCATTGTGATGAATGAGGTTGGAGATTTCTTTGAAGCTGAATTCGCGGTTAGCGAGTCACACACATCTTGTGAGAGATCTGGGATGAGAATGGCCAGGATGTTGAACGCCACATGCTCGATCGAGAAAGTGGGACAAGTCCTGGCCAACAAGATTCCAGCATACGTACTGGAGGGAGTGGTGATCTAGTAATTGCGGTCAGTGATGAAGAACGGCGCGAAGTCGTGTGATGAGGTAGAGTGTGTAGTGAGGAAAGGAAAAATCAGCCTTCGACAACCTCGTGTGTGATGACCCTTGGTTTTGCCGCCACGAGAAACGTTTTTTCCGCCCCAGGTCTAATCGATCAAATATAGACCAGCGGGCGCACCAGCCGTGAAGAGCAGGTGGAGGCGGGGCAAACGATCAAGAAACTCGGCGCCGGGCAGAGATTTTTGTTCAGGGTCCTGACCCAGCTACCAGTGGCTTCGGGGACGATTGATGGCCAATCTGGTGCGGGCGGAAGGGAAAATAAGGCTCAATTGGAAGGAATTAATGCTTACCGTACTCTCAAATGATGTTTTAGCCGACGGGTCGCGCAGGTAGTATAAAACTGCGTGGAAGGTTGTGAGGTCTGAGATAGAGCTGACGGGTCGAACTCGAGAGAGCTTGCTTTTCGATGTTGTGGGAGGGTGGGTTTTGGCCTAGAGCCAATGCACATTCTGGTGGGTACGGGTACACAGGAACCTCTCTCAACTGGAACCTGGCACTGTGTGAAACACCACCCAATGGTAGGACTTTGGCGACCTAAAATCAAACGACGTCTCGCACTGTATTATGCGTTGAGGCTCTTATTGCATGATGTATCGCCTCGACGACCACTCAGCCCACTCGTAGAAGATCATCCATCCACTGAGAGCGTTAGCGTGACATCTTGCACTGTGCTAGGGGCGAAATGCTGTAAAGTCGCATGCCCATCGTATGTCATCGCCGGCCTACAGATCGGGGCATGAGGCCTGTTGCGAGCCTTGCAGTTCCTTGGTGGCAATCAAGCAACTCGATACGCACTACGTATTATCGAAATGGTAAATCCAGGATCGAACGGAGACCAGCTCTCCGTTCGCAAACTGGCAAGTGGATCAGTCTTTAGAAAAGGATGATATCAGTGTGGCGAGAATGGAGTCAAACTTGCAAAATGTTACCACAGAATTTGATCTGCTAAAGCTTTATCGCCCTGTTGGCGCGTATGAAAGCCGGCTGTTCTTCCATAGAACAAACTGCTTTGTCATATTTCCCTTTGCATTTCCTCTGAGATGGTACCTGAAGCAGGTCGCATAATCAAAACCTCAAAGATGAGGCGAGGCCTGGGTCACGTGCTTAGGTGCTCAGGCACGAATCCCTACCGCCGCGTTGCTGCCGCGTCTGGAGCTAGCTGGTGGAACGCGTCAAGCTTTCAGCAGCGTCTCAAACTTGATGGATGATGTAGTTAACAACAACAGTATGCCTCTGTCAATTACTCGAAGCTTGGCGGAATGATGGGTGATTTAAGTCTGGAGCATCAGGCTTTCATAAAAAGTTTGTCGGCTGCTGCAGAACAGTACAGACAGTCTCTGGCAGCTCGTGAGGAAACCTGGGACTTGCGACCTTGCAGAGACACAGAAACTAACTGTGATACAGAGTATGATGCTCGTATTGAACAGATGCAAGAGCATCACACGGCAAAGGAGAGAGATCAAGCTGCCATAATTGACAGACTCAGGGCTCAGAATGAGGAACTTCAAGCCCGTCTGAGGGAGTTGAGCGCGGATTGTCCAAAGCCAGCGACGACTCCAGGACTACGATTAGGCCTTCAACCGGGGGCACCTAGGTCCGTCACACCCAAAGCTGTGTCGCCCCCGCCCACATTGCATGGACCAGTATCGAATCATGATTTACAAGCCGCGTATGCGAAGTTGCTCAGCAAGTTTCAAGTTGTTGAAAGCAACTTCAAGAAAGCAAAAGATCTTTTGGAGCGCCGGAAGTCTGAACGAGAGCAATGGGCAAGTCGCACAGCTCTTTTGCAGGAGAAGCTTGACGCGCTACAGCAAACAGGGCACGATTTCTCTCCTGTGGGACAGGGACAAATGGATTCATCTCCCACTACCACAACAGCGAAGAAGTCTACGAAACCTGCGAATCCGAGATCGCCATTACTGGAAGGGGTTAAACTGGCACTGGCTGAGGCAGAATTGGCTCAAGACCTGCGAATCTCGCCAGTGCCAACCCGCCAAACTCCAGGCTCAACCCAAAGCGACCCCGAGGGGTGTTCTCAGCCGGCTTTACCACCATTGCCTCGTGCTGAGGATCAGTCGGACCTAGTCATCAAACAGGAACCCTCTTCTGACGTCCCCTTGATTGTATCAGAACGAAATGTGCGCAAAAGGAAACGAGATCTGGAGTACAACGAATTCAACCATGCTAAGGTTAAAACGGAGGACGCGGCAGGGACCTGCTCATCCACGCAAATGAATCAATTTTGCTTGAACTCGGACGACAGCCTCGATTTGAGCGTCGTTCCACAACGAATCTCAACCCCACGAAAACGCAAAGGTGCTGATATCGGCAATCGTGGTGGATCTACGGCTCTAATAATTCAGTCTTTGGCACCAGATAATGCGCAATCTACCCCGACCAGCTTACGAGCTGCTCCCCTTGCCCCAATCGATGCGAACCGAGGGTTGGGGAACGCGACCGGCAAGCCATCAACCAAAAGACGTACTCGAAAGGACATTGAACACGGAATTGGGGTTCTTGCGGAGGACGGTATCACGTATGGGCAGATGAGTATCCCGCCCCAAGGCGGTGTTGAGACTCCAGTGCCTAAGAGCCGGCTGGATGATTTGCTCAACACGCCCAGAATTGACGAAATCCGGCCGATTCTTTCCCATTCTGTATCACGTAAACCTGCCAATGCATCCACTCCAAGACACGATCTAGTGATGCCTCTGCCACGAGAGCTACCGTTTGAGAGGTCGGCTCGAGCTTCTGGAAAGTATGTCATGTCGGACATAGCAGAGCCCTCGCCATCTCTGACGAAGCAAGGCAGGTCCCCCCAGAAAGGCGGTGTTGGCAGCAACCAAAGGAAGTTGGGGCGCTTAAGGAACAAGCCATTATCCGAACTTAGGCTCGAAGATTTCAAAATAAACCCACAAGCCAACGAGGGCATAGACTATGCCTTCTCGGATGTAGTCAGGGATAAAAGCGAAAGGGCAGGGCTGCCTGGTTGCACAGATACTCATTGCTGTGGGAAGGAGTTCAGGTCTCTGGCCATCTCTCAACGACCAGATCCGCCTCTTTCATCGGATCAGCGCAGGGAGGAGCAGAGGCTGCTGGAAGAATACCTAGGGGACCACGCCTACATGCTTGCTACGATGGATAAAGAGCAACGCGCCAATCTTTGGGTCGATGCGAAGACACATGAGCTCGCAAGGAAGTATGGCAAACACCGGCATCGGTACTCACGAATGCGCTCGCCACCAGGGTTCTGGAATGCAGATTTCCCAAGCACCCAGGAGATGGAGGCGGAGAAGGTGGAGGCGGCCAAGCGTGAGCGTAAGTCCATTGAAGACCGACGAAGAGAGGCCATGCATCCGGGGGGTCGATGGATATTCAGGGACGAATGAATTGTGCAGGCGGTGTCAATTCTACAGGGTTAGAAGTCCGGACAGTGTAGGGGAGTTGCAAACGAGTGAAAAAAAATGTATCCTTACCACCCTCAAGACCCTCTCACGTTGCAAATAGACCACGGGCAGTTGTACAGTGTAACAAGGGAGTGCAACTCAGCCGTCAGATACTATCGTTGGATTCAAAAGCCAGCTCAAAAGATCCCGATTTGTTCAGCATATGAGATGCCCTGCTAAATCTTCGATTTTTCCGAACATGTTTTGAGCTCAAATGGACTGTATCGAGATTTCAATCATCAAATACATTGCTCATGAATTGTGCTTGGCGATCACAGCGTTACGGTGATGTAGGGTAGTATAACCACGCTAAGGGTGCCAAGGACTGGGGAAGATTTAGGGAGATACTTCTCATAAGCATACAAAGACGCCCAGGCGCAAAGTACCCTGACCAATACAGTCACCTCCAACATTTTCCATCGACGTCCATCCCGACGTTCATCTCCGACAGATTCACCAAACCTTAGACATCTCACGCCCTTGTCAACGCACAGCACCAACCACGCGCACTCCTCCACCTTCTGGCGCGCGTACTATGCCATCTTCTTGATCCTCTCCGTTCACAAGTCCGTCATCCCAAGCCGGCAAGATGAGTAACCGCCATCTGCCGGCTGGGCAGAACCACCCGGGAGGGCATCGCGGCGCGGCTGGTGTCGACATGGCTGGCAGCGGAGGCTCGAGGAGACGATCGCACCAGCAGCATCATCATCAGCACCAGCATGTTCAGCAGCAGCAGCAGTACATGCCGCAGCATTATCAACCGCAGATGAACCCGTACGCCAACTACATGCCGTATGGACAACAGCCGTACTACGGGATGGGCATGCCTGCGCCTTATCAGAACGGAGGTATGCCCTCACCTGGCTACCACTACCCCAACTACCCGCGTTCGCCCCCGACGATGCACCAGTACGTTCCCATGATGGGTGTCAGTGTGCCACCGAGTTATCCTCGTCCAGCCCAGCAGTCGCCTGCTGTCCTCTCGACCCCTTACCAGCCTCCGCCTGTGCCGACCCCAATCCCGCCCCAAACACCTTCCTCAACGCACTCTTCTCAGATGGTCGCGCCTATGACTCCTCCTACACCTCAGAGCGTTGATCCTACACCGGAAACACCCACCAGCCGGCCTCCGACACAAGAACCCGTTCTGGAAATGAAGAGAGTGCCCTATCGCCCACCTGTGAGTGACCTGAGTTCACAGCCAGAGAATTTCTAACTGACTCCGAAATTAGCTTCCTTGGTATTCACACCCTGAGCTTGAGTTCCCCAAACGAACCCTACGGTCGAAGCGACGAAGAAAGGTGCCCGCTGAGGGTAGCGAGGCACTCTCTCTGCCAGTCCAGCAGCACGAGGCTACTGCTGGTCAGGTTCCGGAGACCACCGACGACGAGTTGAAGTTGACTCCTCCAGCGCCCGAAGCCTCTATCACCACAGAGAATGCACCGGTCCTGTCTCCAGGAACCCCAAGTTCCCAGACACGCCAGCGAAGCGATACCGCTACCAGTGCTACACCTACGAAGAGTGCTGCAGCTGTATCTCGTTCCGTACATCCAGCGCTTCCTATTCTCCCGAAGAACGCTGCGAAGCCGGTTTCTGAAAAGGCTGAAGGCGAACTTACTGGCATAGATGTGCCAGTTCAAACATCTTCCACCGAAACTGTGACTGAGGTTACAGCAAAGGCACCCGAGGGAGAGGCCGATATAGCCGAGCAGCCACCAGTTACCAACCCTCCTCCGAAACAGCCGCCATCGAGTTGGGCGAATTTATTCGCCAAGACAACGGCTAGCGCTGCTGGACGAGATAACAGCACGGGAGGTGCTAATGGCACTGAGTCTACCGATTCTGCAGATCTCAGCTCGTCTGCAGTATTCCCGAAGACGAATACTGGCTCTCTCGCAGAGGCCATTCGTTCGTACTCGGTCAGCCGATCAGAGAAGATTTCCTTCATCGAGCCTCGCGGCCTCATTAACACTGGTAACATGTGTTACATGAACTCGGTAAGAACCTTGAATACTTCTGATGGATAAGAGCTCTGTCCTAACGATCGCAGGTTTTGCAAGTGCTTGTTTTTTGCATTCCTTTCTACGATTTTCTTATTCAAATCAGCCAGAGAGCTGCACACAGCTTCAAGAGCGACACTCCGCTTGTTGATGCAATGTAAGTACGGCGTAAATCCGCTCACTGGGCTCCGGGCTAACGTTGTGGAGGATCATGTTTTTACACGAGTACAAAGTGCTCAAGTCAGCGCCAAGCGTTGAAAAACTTGGACGTTTACTCAAAGCAGACGATTTTGAGAAATTTGGTGAACCTTTTACTCCTGAATTCGTTTACGAGGCCATAAGAAGACTCGATCGATTTGCGAGCATGAGAGTGAGTCTAATAGCCGCATTTGATTCCCGGTAAAATTGCTAAACCAAAGCAGCGCGGTCACCAACAAGACGCCGAGGAGTTCCTGGGCTTTCTGCTCCAGTCTCTTGACGATGAGTGCACCCATTTGATGGCAAACGCACCATCAACTGGCGCCACTACCCCGGATGGTGTTCCTGATGCTGCTACTGCCGATGCTTCGGGTGATTGGCTTGAGGTCGGCAGAAAGCAAAAGGCAGCGGTCAGCCGCTCATCGGGAACCAACTCATCCACTCCAATCACTAAGATCTTTGGCGGTCTTTTGAGGTCCGAGTTCCGAGTGCCTGGTCTCAAGGACTCAATCACCACAGAACCCTATCAGCCGCTCCAGCTTGATATTGGCTCCCCTGATGTGAGAAATGTCATAGATGCTCTCAAAGGCCTGACCAGACCAGAGCGTTTGCAGGGCGACTTCAACTCGCCTAGGGGCAAAGACGTTTCGGCCACGAAACAAGTGTTCATCGAGTCGCTACCTCCTGTCTTGATATTGCACCTGAAGCGATTCCAGTTCGATGCCGAGGGCAACGGAACGGTCAAGATCTGGAAGAAGATTGGCTACCCGCTGGAACTTGAGATCCCACGCGAGGCTCTTTCAAGACAGAAGAGGAGCGATGAGATGCCCCGCTACAGACTCATCAGCGTGGTGTATCATCATGGCAAAAATGCCAGTGGTGGTCACTACACCGTCGATGTCCGACGACAGGATGGTCAGGAGTGGATCCGTCTTGACGACACAGTCATCCGCCGGGTGCGCAGTGAGGACGTTGCCGAGACTGGATCTGAGGAGGAACCCAAGGATAGCCGCAAGGACGGTGGTAGCAACGGCACCGCAGCTGCCAACCGCTTTGGTGCTATAAACGATGACGACACTGGCGATGAGGATGGGTGGAAGCAGGTGCCCAACAATCACAAACGTTGGAGCAGTGTTGTCAACGGCGCCACGAACGGGGTGTCCAAGGGTAAGCAGACGAAGGACAACAGCAAGGACAACAAGGTTGCCTATCTCCTGTTTTACCAGCGTGTCTGAACGGAGTACATGGTTTGTTGACATTGTTCGACGTGGTGATTCCTTGCCAAAAAAATTGGACCTTTTCAGTTCAATGGAGCTATTCGGATTGTGACATAGGACCTGAAAAAGGGGGGCTTTGCGCTTGGCGTTTGGCGTCTTCTTGTTCTGCTTGTCGCGCCACGCAGCACCCTCGGCCTTGTGCTATGAGCGTATGTTGTCGAAGGTGAAGATGAACGGGAATACGGGGGAATGGGCATGCTTCTTCATGGCAAAGCTTAGCAAGGACATCATCCCCGATGGGAGAGCAAGCTGGACGGGGATGAGCTTGGAGTTGTGGATGACAGGGTGGATGATAGGGGGATGCGTCGTTGATCAGGCTAGGGAGGTGTGTATAGTAGTTTGTTGCTGTAAAAAGTCCATTTCTTGATACCACGTTCTCAAGGCTTTGTAGAAGTATCTCTTGGCGGCCCTTCGCAATAGGAGGCTAACGGTGATGTGACCTACCCAGACATCGTCTCAAGCAGGCATAGGAGAGGGCAAGACACCGAAGAGGATGACAAAAACACACCACTCTATTCTCGACTCAAAGCACCCAGATCTATACATAGGGATACACGAGTACATGGCCTGTGGCAGGCCATGGGGAGCCGAGTCGTAGGACACAATTCCTCGTCCAGAGTGCTCCGGATTGTTATCAAAACCCGTCACTTCTTCCGCATTCTTTCAGTACTTTACAAGATCCCTGGTTCCCGGACGGGGGACTGCCCGATACAGTCTCAACGTTTTCAAGGTCCATCGCGCTCTCAGTCTTTTCCCCCAGTGTCGTCACCTCGCTTATTTCGGTTCGATCTAGTGCTTGCGGATAACGTTCATGGAGTCGAAAGCGTCCTTCTCAGCCATCTCAGCCTTGATTTGGCTGACGATAGTGCTGAGATAGGGAGTATCCTGCAATTGTCACACCCATTAGTCTTATTCTTCTTGTCTTCTCTTGAGTCTCAACCTGTTGTCGCTAGGCGTACCTCCTCGGGCTTGGTCCACTGGTCCTTGGGGAGTAGCTTGTGCTGGATGCTCAGCTGGGTGGCACGGCGGATGCGGTAGACGCGCTCATAAGACTCTTTAGCTGAAAGACGCTTGATGGCGAGGTAAACCTCCTCGCGCTCCTCCTCGAGAAGATCGTCGTAACTGCGAACAATCCCAATGTCAGCATTGACCCATTCCACAACCCCCAAATTTTTTATGCTTTTATTCTTGTTCCGATCCCGAATCTTCCGGGACAAAATCTTTAGACTGCGTGGTGACCGGGTTGTCGTCGCGCAAAACGGATAAAAACGTACCGAAGACCCATCTGGCGATAGCCGGCGGAACCAGTGTACCATGCGGCGACGGGCTCGAGCATCTTGGCCAGCCAGGGGCGCTTGAGAACGAAGGGGGCGAGAGAGGCCATTGTGCGAGTGTGAAAGGGCGACGAACGGTCGGGGTCGGGGGGTTGGCGCTGACTTTCGGGAGGTCGAAAGGAGGGTGTTGAGTAGATCGTTCGAGAGGTTTGAGGCCTTTGCCGGGGACCCAATTGGAGAGCTTGGAAAACTAACGTCGGGCACTTGGCTTCGGGATGGGAGAGTCACGTGATTCTAGCGACCTGAGGCACTGTTGGACGATCACGTGATATTGAAATGCAGATACAAACGACGTTCAATCTGAAAACCATAGTTATGAATTACGACTTCACTGATTCGATTATCATGGAAGATGTTCATCTTGTTGTTCTCGAATTCGTTGCAGTGGGAACGGCTGTGATAGAATTTCTGGCCAAGTGGCTGGCATTGGAGGGATGGAGAATCAGGCCATCATAAAAAGATAGGACTACTACTAGTAGTAGAAGGTATGGTAACTGGGTCCTATTCGAAAGGGCTTCAACTGATGGGTCTACTTCATAAAAGTTCCTTATCGTATGCTCCTGTGAAATAATTACCTCAAACCAAGAGAACATCGAATTCTTCTGCATCAACAGCTGCCTCAAAAAACATCATCATCTCATCCCAGTAACTTGTTGGCTCGGCAGTACATGACGAGGCAGGATACCAGGCTCAGGGACTCCCCTCCACGACGTGACCTCACCGACCCGCAGCGGCCTTGCAGCGGCCTACAGCGCTGAATAGCTCCGATCCACCTCCGGCCAAACCCCCCAAAAACTCGCTGCAAGGTTATCTCACCTCACCGGCGGCCGTTTTTCCTTTCCCAACCTACGCTCCTCTGCCTCGACCCATTTGCTGCTCTCGCGATCCCCCTTCGACAACCTCTGCCTCTCCCGCTCTTCGGCTTCCGACGAACACCATATCCTTCTCTACTTGTTTCTTCAGTTTTTTAAAGACCTTTTTCAGAACGACCTTTGCCTCTCGATACCTTCAGAAGTCAATGGCAGGCGGCGTCCGATAGGCGGGACCGGTCTTCTGCGTGTGGGATTGCGTTCCCCGCAGTGCCGGGGAGTTCTCGACCTTTGCGGCCACGAACAGAGACGACCACGATTCTCCAGCTTCTAGACCAGCACGGACGACTCCGTTCTATCCAAAAGACAAAAGGCGAAATCGAATGAAAGTTGCGCTGTATCTCAGATCTGGTGCACCAAGACAACGGTGATCCTGAGCTTCGCCGGGCGAACGTAGCTCGCCCATTATACAACAAACAGCATCCCACATCGGTATCCGCACGAACCACCCACCACTAGGAAACCCGGTAGCATCTGACGACATTACCGCCGAATTTCGTTGCGCAAGTTGTCTTCTAAAAATATTGGCCATCTTCAAGAAAGAAGACGACCGAACCTTCTCACCTCAAGAACCCCACAGAAGGAGGGCGGGCATGTCTCACGACCACCACGTTGAGCACAACGTCGAGCAAGCCCAGTCCTCCCCCGCTGAGTATGCGCAGGCATCCTACGCCCTCGCGTCTGCTGGCTCCGACGACATAGCAGCCTCCTCGATGGCTACTGTCGGGGAGTTGACACCGTTCAAGCGATGGGCAGCTCGTGCCTCCGAGTCGCAGTTTCACACGATTGCTGGAGCTGTAGGCGGCTTCACATCCGGCATCATTACTTGCCCGCTTGATGTGATCAAGACGAAGCTGCAAGCGCAGGGTGGCTATGTTCCTACAGACAAGGGCCGGCATGCTGGGCACCCGAAGTTGTATAATGGGCTGGTAGGAACAGCGAGTGTGATTTGGAGAGAGGAGGGCATCCGGGGTATGTATCGGGGACTGGGCCCAATAGTCTTGGGCTACCTGCCAACATGGGCCGTGTGGTTCACTGTCTACAACAAGAGCAAGGTCTGGATGGCAGACTACTCAGGTAGGGTTCAACCTCGTCCAGACGATGAGCAACCGTTACTAACACGAGTATCAGAGAACCCAACATTCATCAGCTTTTGGTCATCCATCGTGGCAGGAGCAAGTAGTACGGTTGTTACAAACCCAATCTGGGTTATTAAGACGAGGCTTATGTCACAGAGCAGCACTTCTAGCCAAGGGCACCATGGCTCATTATTCCCTAAACCGGGCAGCACGCCGACAGCTCGACCTACCCTTCAAGCCCCTTGGCATTACAAGTCAACGATCGACGCGGCGAGGAAGATGTACACCTCAGAAGGCATTGCATCTTTCTATTCCGGCTTAACGCCAGCTCTCCTCGGACTGTCTCACGTAGCTGTCCAGTTCCCATGTTACGAGTATCTTAAGACTAAGTTCACTGGTCATGGAATGGGGGAAGCGCCGACGCATGGGGAGAAAGCCAATTGGGTGGGCATTCTCTCTGCGTCCGTTCTCTCCAAAATCCTCGCCAGCAGCGCCACCTACCCTCACGAAGTCATTCGCACCCGCCTCCAAACGCAACGCCGTCCGGTCGCAGGCGAGCATTTCCTCCAAGGGCTCGGGGTCTCGCCAGATAGCAAGGCCGCCGCCGAAGCAGCTCAGCAGCCCAAGTACCGAGGCGTCGTCAACACTTTCCGGACAATTCTCGCAGAGGAAGGCTGGAGAGCATTCTATGCCGGGCTGGGAACCAACATGATGCGGGCGGTGCCGGCTGCAACGGTGACTATGTTGACCTACGAGGCTGTGATGAGGCAACTCAACGAGGCGAAGCTTGAGGGGTCAGCGATCTTGCATCGGGAAGATGGACTCGAAAAGGCTCATTGAGAAAATATCATATCCTCACTCATAATACGCAGAGGCGAAAGCATGCGGATGCCAGTCAAAGACTGGCTGTATTTGGGGTTCTACACGGACAAACTCGTGGGCAGGCCGGCAAGCATTGTACAGGCTGCTCTTTTTTTCCTTTTTCTTTTCATAGACATTTGTGAGACATGGCCATGTGGAACAGGGGGTGTATGCAAACCAACACAGGGAAACTGGCGCGTGAAACGGATGGTGTTTACATGTGGAAATCTTCTTGTTCCAAATTGGGGAATAGGGTCATAAGTTTCTTGTTCTTTTTCCATACTCATAACCCCACGTATTATCTATTACAATGGCTCCTTCATGGGTCTTCTCCTTTTCTTCTCCTACGGAATCAGGCTCGGTTGTAGTGCAAGCTGGAGGGCGTCTCAGCTCGGTGTCACATGTTGGACCTGCGGCTATGAAGGTGCAGAGCCGAGTGGGTTGAATGGATGATAAGCGGCGCAACATGTTGGCATTGATCAATTGATCCCGTTGAATTAGACATAGTGCTACACTTCTTTCCTTCCGCGTCCCAAAAGTCGCTATCGCGAATGCCTCTATGAACCTGATGAGCTTTCTGGGGTCCGCAAGTCGGGAAAGGGTTGTTGTCGCTTGGCAGCGCAAAGAACTTACAGCTTCATCCCTAGCTTGTCTGATGGACGATCTTGTCCAGCTAATACCGTGCAAACAGGAGAAAGTTAGTCAAAGGCCATGGAAAAAAATTGCTAGTCAGGCGTCCAAGGACGAGCCAAGGGCCAAAAAGAAAGGAGAAAAAAGCCTACACGAGGAGGACACATGCCATGGTGAAGGCTGCGCCGGGGGCGATGAAGTTCTGGAAGAAAGCACGGGTCAGTTCTCTGTACGCAGGCCGTGCTAAGTTTCTAGGTTCAAGGCGCAGGGTTCGAATGTGGAAGACTACTCGTACCCTTGGATTCATGATCAATGTCTCATTCCCGCTGGAGAGAGTTGTCGACTTACTCTCCTTGTTGTGGCAGCAGGCAGGATGTGCAAATGGAACAGCAAAGATCTATGAAAGCCAGAATGGCCTGATGTCGGTCGACCCTAACCCTGGCCGATACCGCACTTTTTTGTACCGTGTTGATTACATTGGAGGATGATTGCAGTGTACACTACTCTACTCCGTACTGGCAGCCGCCAAGGTGGCCCAAGCTCCCTATAAGCTTCTGCTCCAGGAGCTGCTTGGCGGGTGCATCAGCACCATCTGTACTCCGTACTGTAGAAGCGCCCGTTGATGTAGGGTTCAATGCAACCGAAAGGGATTGATCCCCTTTTCCCACATACTCGTACATTCTACGTTTCTTTTCTGATACTCGAGAAATAACCCCATTGAGCTAAGCGTCCCGCATAGATATTACTTTCCTGCAAGATTTTGATTAGATTGAGAAATTCCTTCGTAAACGTGGGAATATATTCGAGCTAGCGCACCTTGAAGGTCTGGAACACACGGCTTTGCGCCTTTCGCGACGAGACGCGCGCGCGCACATCTCCTTCTCTCATATATCACTCCCGCCCAACCCCCTAAGCGACCCGGGACAACTCTCTCCTCTCTCTCACACGAACTCAACCTATTCCCTGCCCCTATTCAAGTCCCCAATTGCCTTACGCGACCGCTGGTGCAGCTTCGTCAAGCTCCAAAACCACACGCTGAAACCCATCCAGCAGCCATGGCTCCCACTTTGCGCCAGCGCAAGCCAGCCCCTGCCCCTCCCACCGTTGCGCCCACTGCGACGAAGAAGAGCAAGGTCACCAAGCCTGCTGCGGCCAAGGGTAAGGCGGCCAAAGAGATCAAGGAGAAGGTGACCGCTGCCGTCGCGAAGGCTACTGAGAAGAAGGAGAAGGACGAGGAGAAGCCTGCTGCTGCTGCTGCTGCTGCTGATGCAAAAGAAGAGGCTCAGCCGGAGAAGAAGAAAGCCAAGACTGGTAGTGGCGGCTCTTCCGTCGGCGATGTAATCGACCTCGAGGGATTCGGAGGCAAGATTGAGACGAACGACGGAGACGAAACGACGCTCAAGGAATTGGTCGAGAAGAGCGAATCTGGTGTCGTGCTGTTCACGTACCCCAAGGCTTCAACGCCCGGCTGTGAGTTCCTTGCTGCCCACAACCACTTCGTGATGACATCCTTACAAAAAAAAAAAAAAAAAAAAAAAAAAAGAAAACACACACACCCGCAAAAAAAAAAAAAAGACTAACCGCGAGATTTCTCTCTCTCTTTTGGGAACAGGCACGAAGCAAGTCTGCTTCTTCCGCGACGCTTACAAGCCACTCACGGCCACTGGTCTCGCCATCTACGGCCTCAGCGCCGACTCTCCCAAGGCGAATTCCACCTTCAAGACCAAGCAGAACCTGCCCTACCCGCTGCTCTGCGACACCAAGAGGACGCTCATCAAGGCGATTGGTCTGCTCAAGGAGGGCACCAAAACGCAGAGGGGCGTGTGGGTCGTCAACAAGGAGGGCAAGGTCCTGGTCGCTGAGGCCGGCGGCCCTGAGCCTACGATGTTGAGGGTGAAGAAGCTCGTTGAGAAGGGCGCCTGAAAGAGCGGATTCGATACGTGAGAGAGGACGCGAAATGGGAGGAGGGAAGGGCAACCTGTCAGAAAGGGAACGTGTGTATGGACCACTTTAGAGAGCTTGGGTATTGGGTTGGAATTGGAGTTTTGCTTTAGTGTCTTGCTTGTTTTGTTCTGAAGCAGTTTTGGTAAATGTTCTTCTGCCTTGTAATAGAGTTGGATGTAATTATCCACAGCATAATTGTCAGTTTTCCATGATGCTGCAGAAGTATTGACAGAGCAAGCATAGATCAAACATCGACATAGTAGTCCAGACAGGAAGCATAGCCGCAACATGCTGGCAACACAGCTCCTTAAGCATTAAACTTAGTTACTCTGCGCACGCCGCTATAGAGCGGTGGTTCACCTGTGACCAGCAAGACGGACGAGGCCTTTCGATGAATTCCCCATTAACTCAATCATATGGTCTACAAATTAATCATTGTCTAGGAGGAAAAGCTGTCACGCTGAACCCTAATCATGACCCTAACCCTGATACTCTTTCGCCGACGACTAAAAACCGCGCTCTAATTGGCTAAACGTCAATTGGCGGCGGCAGTAAATCGGTAAATCCTGGTCTGCGACACCTCCAACTCAACCACGACCTCCGACATCACTAGGAACCAATCCCGCCAAACGAAACCACCCGTCCAGCTACCCTCGGATCGCCAAAACCGTCACAATGGCGAGCAAGCAGGTGGCCAAGGCCGTCTCCAACGTCATCCCTGTTTCCCAGGTCCGTTTCCAACGAACCACGGCCGCCTCCGGTCGTCCCCCTTCCCGCAACCGAGAAAGCGTTGCTTCCTATCTTGTTCTCAAGAAAGAGTTTCGCGAAATTGAATCGTGTAAGGAAAGACTAACATAGAGATCTTCAATGTTCTGTAGAAGCAAACTGTTCAATCTACCGGTCTCTGGGAGTCGTTCCGTCGCTTCATGGCCCTCGACCCGGAGCGGTCCAGCGGTATCCCCCTCAACCCATGGTACCGCAACCCAGCGCCGGGAACCAACGATCCGACCTCCATCACCGATCCGGTGACCGTGCCCGCTGGCGACATCGCCGACAACCCATACTGGAAACGCGACAACCGTCGGTCGTACCCCAAGACCTCCGTCCTCGCGCAGGGTGACGTCGCCCAGCTGCTCACGGTCGGAAGCGCGGCGCAGCCCAAGGTCGAACTCATCGGCGAGGCTGGCGAGAAGGCGCTCGTCAAGGCCAAAGAGGACGGAGAGACCATGGGTGTGGCGAAAGTGCTGAGCGAGAACAAGGGCGTGGCGACCAAGGATGTCTTCGTGGATGGCCTCCCCCCGTTGCCGAGCGGGCAGAGCTTGAGGGCTGATGGCAAGTGGGATGTGCACAAGTACAAGCTGTCGGAGACTTCATACGGCGAAGGGTACGTCTTTTCATTTTTCTCTACTCCGTGAAAAGATATGGGATGTCATTTGCTAACAGAGACGGGGACAGATATCCGAACAGGCAGTTTGCTTAGAGGCATGAGAAGAAGATAAAGAACGGGGTGTAACTTTGTACTATCGTAAAGAAAGAGCCCTGCGTTGGGGCCATAGAAACCATATTTCTTTGGTTGATTCGTTAAATGCGAAACATCTATCTACATGACCGTCCTAAAGACCCAAACTCCTGAACACCTAGTCAAATGCTCCTGTGATTATTGCTGTGATGCCCCAGAATCCATGCAACCATGGGCCGTGTCGTAAAGCCGGTCATTGAGATCGCCATCCCCGCTCCTCTCTCTCTCTCTCTGATTTCAAGAAGACTGCTGCACGGGAGGAGAACCAAGCCTATCTCCTCTCGAAGCAGGAGCTGCGGCACTTCCAAGCATCCTCTCGACAATCTTAATCTTCCCCTGCGCCCTTCTCAACCGGTCGTCGAAATCCTGGACCGCCTCATCCTCATTCTTCGTGGACAGGGTGCCAGGCTCAAGAAGCGCATACACGCTTTTGATGTTCTTCTCAAGCCTCGATCCCCCCCCTCCTCCTGCTGCTGCTGCTGCAGTGGTGAGCTTCGGAAGCCTGCAGCGTTTGTCCTGCTCATGGTCTTGACCTGCAGAGGGAGGGCCCGGAAACCTGTTGGCCCAGATGACGGCCCGTGAGGCGAGACGAGACGCCTCAGAGAACTTCTCGAAGCCTTTCTGCATGCCCAGCGATCGACCTTCTGCACGGCCAGCTGGAAGGCCGTCGGCGAGACCTGCGTTGTAGCCTTGGGTGTAGAAGCGATCTTCTATGGTGAAAACGTCGTCGAGGGGGTCTTCTGAGGCCATGATTGGTGTGTATGTATGCCTGGTATATTTATTTGTTCTTTCTCTTCTTGATATCGTCTCCTTGTTCTTTTTACGGATTTTTAAAAGTGTGAAGCAGTCAGTGTGTGAGTCGAAAGTCGATGGATGTGAGGAAGCAGGTCGACAAGATTTTAATGGAGGGGCAGAGCTTCAACAGGCTCTTCTTACACAAGCCTGCGGCTTGCTGCCCATCATGACCGCTCAGTTTGGCTTTCGGGATCAATTCGACACATCATGCATACGTAGGGAGTTTCTGATGTTTTATTTCGTTCTCTCTATCCATGCTTTTGAGCTGTTCACGAAAGCCCGAATCTTCCATGCTGGCTGAAATCAAGTGGTATTGCGGGTGGCCATGGCGGGGCAGAAGGTGTCCTAATTCTTCAATTAATTGAGCGCGAGGTCGGCACCGTCTGAGCGCCGACACCGTCTCTCCCATCACCAATATCCTCACCAAACCTCTTCCTCCCCATCCTCCCCCACCACCACCACCACCGAGGCGAGGCGAGGCAAGAAAAAGGAGCGCCACATCTACTTCCCAGGCGCGATCTTCCAGACGAAGCTCCAATCACCCTTTCCCCTCCCCCCCCTCTCGAGCCGAGCTGTCACTTGCGAACACCCGCCCGCCATGGATATCCGCCTTCTTACTTCTGCCGACCTCCCCCTCATCCAGCACGCCAACCTCGAGAATCTCCCCGAGAACTACTTCCTCAAGTACTACCTGTACCACGCTCTCTCCTGGCCGCAGCTCAGCTTCGTCGCTGTCGATGTCTCGCGGCCCAAGCGCCACCCTTACGAGTACCCTAAGATCGTGGGCTATGTCCTGGCCAAGATGGAGGAGGAGCCGACGGACGGCGTGCCGCATGGCCATATCACGAGTTTGAGCGTCATGAGGACGCACAGGCGGTTGGGTATCGCTGAGAAGCTGATGAGGCAGAGCCGTGAGTCTTCCTTCTTTCCTTCTGCTCCTTTTCCAATCACTTCCCGGGATTGGATCATTGGGTTTCTTTTGTGTATATGTGAATCACCAAATCGATCGAGTAAGATGCTAACCAGAGTTCTTCGAATTGTCAGAGCTCGCAATGGCGGAATCATTTGGCGCGAAATACGTCTCTCTCCACGTCCGTGTCTCCAACGTCGCCGCCCGCCATCTTTACGAAACAACCCTCGGTTTCCAGAACGAAAAGGTCGAGTCAAAGTACTACGCCGACGGTGAGGATGCCTTCTCCATGCGTCTCGACCTCACCGACATCAAGAAGCAGGCCGATGCGGCGTTGGCAGAAATCACTAGCGAGATCGAGGCGGCGAACGCGAATGGATCAGCAGCGGGAGGGGAGAAGTCAGAAGGTGTGGATGAGGGTGAGGCGGTCGGCGAGGTCGGCCGGAATCCGGAGGAAGGCAGGAAGATGAAAGTCACGGTGGGGAGGAATTTGGGGGTTGGCGAGCTGGTTGAGAAGGTGGAGGCAAAGTAGGATGAAATGGATGGGAACGCTGGGGGATGTTCGGAGAGGGGAATGTATGTTGTTGGCAGGAGGAGAGGCAAACATGTGTGATGTGAGTGTTCAGAGCGTCAAGGGGACTGACTGCTCGTGCAATGTGTGCTCTACCTCAGCGTTGGTTGCATCTCGAACTGGTATAGACAAAAGTCAAAGGGCCTTTTATCCTTGAATCTGCGTTTGCCGACCTTTCACACGACGAGCCTGTACCTAGATGGTCATGAGGAGATTGTATATGAGCAGGACAATTTCAACACCCCAGGTGTTCTTTGGTGTATTGGCGATCAATGTCATCGAGTCCTCCTCTGAGAACCTAGCTCCTAATTGTTGGCCAACTCCCTCGCATACGCCTCATCGGCCTCCAACCTCAAGCCATCTAGCTTCTCTATCAGAGCCTCAATATCCTTCTCTCCCTCCCTCCTCTCTTTCCCTTCATCCAACCCTTCTAAAGCCAATATCTTCCTCTCCAGCTCCTCCTCCAGCTCCCTCATCTTCTTCTCTCTGTTCGAGGGGGGCTTCGCTTCTTGTGCCTCCTCCTCTTCTTTTGCCGCCCGTGCCATACCCTCCACCACACCGTTCTCCTGATCACCTTCTGGGTCGACCTTCCTGTCCTCTGGCCATGACCCTGGAGGCCCACCACGCGTGTTGTCGAAGAACGGAGGGGGAGGGAACGGAGGAGCTGCAAAGCTGCCCTGGGAGAAAGGATGCGGAGGCGAGACGGCGACTTGGGGCCCGAAAGAGCCTTGTGGACCGAAGATACCACGGTTGCTGAACATGCCTCCCCAGGGAGCACCTGGACGCCCGTAAGGAGCATGTGGTGCAGACGGAGAGCTTACTCCTGGTATCCCGGGGATCCCCGGAACACCACAAGGAGTAGCAGGCCACTCTCTCCTCCCTCTTCTGACCTCTCTCTCACCTCGTCTCTCTACCCTCTGACTCTCCCGTCCCGCTCTCTTCACCTCCCTCTCCGCCCTCTTTACTTCTCTCTGTGCCAGCTTTACTCCTCGCTTCCTCTCTCTCCTCTCCCTCTTCTCAGCTCTCTTCCTTATCTTCTTCTCCCTCTTCCTCTGTCTCAGGACTCTTTTCTGCTCCTTCCTGACCACCTTCCACTGGCCTCTCAACATCTTCACCTGCTTCCTCAACGCCTTTTGATCAACACCGGGGTCTAGCCCAGCCCGCTTTGCGGTCTTGAGTTCAGCCCGAAGACTTTCCAGGTCTTGCCGTGTGCGGATTGTAGCGGGCTGGTTGACCCAGCTGGTGAGCCGTTCAGCGTAGAGCGGCAGTTGGTCGTCCGTGAGGTCATCGTGGTCGGCGAGATCGTCGAGGCTGTAGTCCGAAGCGGAGCTTGCAGATGAGAGGCTCGAGAGGCTCGAGAGACTTGAGAGGCTTGAAACTGAGTCGGAGCGCTTTTTGTTTGCTTCCTTGACATCGTGAGACCGGCCTCGCTGATCTTGACGAGGAGGATATTGACAGCCAAAACCTTGACGACCCCACTCGCCAGGCATTGATCTCCCAAAGGCTTGCCTCACATGAGCACGAGGACCAAAGTTAGCAGATGGGGCATCGTTGAATCCGGGAGGAGGTTGCGGCTGACTGCCGTCCATCCGGATCCCGCGGCCATCCATCACCACACTTCCAATCTTTAGCCCGTTCACATCCGCAATGAAGCTGTCTCCGAAGCGTAACGCGTTGTCCGTCACCTTCCACTTGTCAAGGTGCTTCCGCCAGCCAGGACGATTCGGATCGTGGCTCTGTATTGATGGCCCGGAGCGGTCCTCAAAGCTCTCATCCCAAGCTCCGGGCATATGACCGCTGGCGCTGGCATTGGCACTGGCCCCTTGGATGGGGGCCAACTTGATGGTGACCCCCCTCGGCGTGAAGAACTCGGAATTCCACTCCTGCACTGTAGCGACAGCGTGACTCCGAAACTGCGTGGCATCCATCCTTTCCTCTCGGCCAGCGTCAGAAGCGCTGTGGACGCTACTCAGCTGGGCTTCAGCATGGCTCTTCGTGCTCGTAACTGACCGCGCATCCTCACTTCTCCCCTCATCTCTGAGTTTCCTCTCGACAATCTCATCGTTGCGACGTCTGGCATGGTCCGGGAGCAGATAATTGATGAAAGTCGCCCAGTCCTGCTCGGTGATATCCCGGTCGGTGAGACACGCTTTATAAGGCACGTGCTCTGGCAAGGTGTCCGGTCCGACGGTGATGTGATGCACCATGTAGGGACCTGGACCTGCAGGTGATGTTAATGGGCGGGAGTCAAAGTATGACCCAGCAACTGGCGACGCAGGTGGTGTGAGAATGATGTCGCCAGATGCAGCCGACGAGATGTGCGAGGCATCGCCAACGCTGGCATGTGAAGGGGGAGCACTGCGATTGGAGTAGATGTCCGTCTCCGTGTACGGTGGCGGGGGAGCATCGTCGCCGCGGACGACAGGATTCCTATCGCGACTCATGTTTTTGGAGTAATTCGTTTGAGGGCTCCTTAATCAGTGGGAGGACGGGTGATGAAATACGATCTCCGCAGTGGTGATGCTCTTGAGCCGATATTCAGAAGTAGGCTCAGCGTTTTTGGTTCACTCGAGACGATTGATTAATTGATTGATTGATTATTTCATCATCGACCGATGGATAAGAAGAATGAAAGAAACAAAGTCAAGAACAGGTCAGTGCCTTAAAGGCGATGGTGTCATTTCATAATGCATCTCGAATGTGTGTAAGATCAGCCAACAGTACTAATGACGATCGAGTCACCAGGCCGCGTAGGCAGCATGCAGCCACCACTCACACGAAGCCTAGGGTACCTACGTCCATGTAGGTTGACTACCCTTTCGAGGCACAAGATAGTTTGAAGAGGCGCCAGTCGTCGCATTCTGGCTGCGCAATCAAGAGCTAGGCACAACGTAAGGCTGCCGAGCAATGCGATTGCGAAGGGGTTACGTACCCGCCACTCGAAAGGCCTTGCTCAATTAGGCTTGGGATGGGGGAGGGGGTGGTGGCATCCTGTCTAGCCACTGTACGCCACCCCCCTCATTTTTTTCGTTTCCCTCAGAATCCCTCTACCTCTCTCTCACTAGGCGGTTTGGCTCGACCTCGACAGCTTTGTAGTGTCCATTAACGTACGTGATGGGAATGTCCTGCTGTAGGAAGGCCACATAGGTCCCAGCTTGTAGCCGATTTCTCAAAAATGCGCTCCCTCTGACGGACGAAATTGTCTTGTCCCACTGTCGAGCCAGTTCTGGACATCAAGAACAAGGCTGATCTCAGCTTGACTACGGCGTTCAGGCCTGCTAAGTTGAACATCTATCAAAACCTGCCTTGGATCAGTGTGCTGTCTGCAAAACCACTCTTTGGGCTGATACGGCGTACAATACATCACTCCCAATGGATCAACGGTGGAAACGAAGGTCAGAGACCCTTCAAACACTCTCCATACCTAGATGAAGCACGGAGGATCCCACGTTACAACCTTTCAGAAACCCCATCTCTTCATGAAAAGAAGAGGCAACGTCGATCATCCACCCACCTCCGTTCAGCGTTAAAAGGAAGCGGCTCAACTAGACCCATTGCCTGGGAAGTCAGCGACACCGTATCAGCCAAGTTCTGCCACATTGAGAAGGTTACACCTCTACTGCAGTCTCGCTCAAGCCAGGACTTGGATGGCCAACGCGATTCGGCAGAAGAATCAGGGCAGTACATCTTCCAGAGGTGCACCGGTAACAACTCAACGTACCCGTGGAGTAGGGATAGCACTGGCCGCTATAACTACATCGAGCTGTATAACAGTCCGTGCGTTTCTGGGGATCGTTTCCAGGCTCAATCACCCTCTGCCGAGCTTCTGCCGCTGCCAGCATCGCTTGGAATTCTTCATAAGGTGGGAATTTTTCCAAGGCGACTTTCAACTCTTCAGGGCTCATGACTGGCCAGTCCTCTGCTAGCCCTGCATCGGGCTCAGGCTTTGTGTCACCATAATCTGGAGTGATAAAAAGGCGTTTGTTGTTGAGGACAAGCCACGTCTCGCCGTTATTAAACGTCCAAAACATGCCGGCATGGTCAGCATGCTTAATGTCCGCCAGGTCGTAGGCATCAGGGACGCTGATGAATTTGATAATAGTTTCCTTGTGTGTATGATCCGTATACATCGTGATATGGCGAGTGCCGGGCAAGGCTGGACCGACCCGAGCACTGACTTCCTGAGGGGTTCCAACATCGGTTGCAGATGAAGGCGCCATGAGTAAAGTAATGAAGGCTATCACGAGCAAGATTGGGAATGAGGTTTGGAGTCGTTCGAAGGGTAGTGTCATGTCTGCGAAGCAATGAGTATTAGACTTGAGGAGCTTGTGGGATCATTGGGTTGGGAATGAGTTTCTCGACATAAGAGAACGGACGCAATCAGCCTTTACAGCCTTCCTTACAATTGATAAGGGAAGCATTAGCTAGGGCACTTGTTGCTTTACTTCACTCTTGGAGATTTCGATGCTTGCTGTTGGTTGTTAGCGATCTGAAAGACAAGACAAGCTAGATCGAAAGTAATTGTCGTCTGATGCGACTTAGAACCAACGGGAGCGAAAGCTTTGCCTTATTTATTTTACCATTGCTGTTGGTTCGCAGCGATCCCCAAGACGAGGCAAGTTTAGACCGAAAGTAATCATCATCTGATGCAACGTAGGGCCAACAATACCGGAAGAAACGGCTCCTCCACTGCTTGTTATTGCTCAACGAATTAATGCTTGCTGCTGCCTATCACCTACCTACTCGGAAGCAAGACAGGCTAGGTCGAAAGTGATTGTCGCCTGATCCGAGGAAGAACCAACAGCGCTGAAGGCAAAAGGTCTTATGTACTTCCCTTTTTGTTAAGAAGTGACGGATCATGCAGCAAACGACGGAAGAGGCGGCACGTCTAAGTTTTACGGACCTGTGAGCTACTTGGCACGAAGACGATCTATCCGAGAACCACTTCCCACTTGCAAGTCAAGAGGGAGAAGAACATAAATTGATTTAGGAAAAAAAAGCCCCGATCGTCACTTAGCTCTCGGGACGTAGATCGCGCGATGGCTGACTTCTCAAAGACGCACCCTAGGGGCGATCCAAGTCTTGGCGGGAAGACGAAGAAACTTCATTGAAATGCATAACATGCAGCAACTGCTGCCCTGCCTCAGAGCGATCTCTAGATCATCTGTACCGCAGCCAGGTAGGCCCGACTGACGCGACTAGCTATGGTCATATTAAACTGTCACTTAAGCAGAGTTATGATGGCGAATGGTTGGCACCTCGAATTCTCTATTATGGAGAGGGGCTGATGTGATAATCCGCCTGGGTATGAGAGACGGGGATGAAGGTTCGCCGAATCGCGTCGCATCATGTTCTGTAGTACAGTATTCAAAGATGCTTGCTTCTGCCCACCAGCACCACCTAATGGCTGCCTCATTGCTCATAAATGGTAGAATCCCATTTGTGGAAGTCAACATCTTCTTGCTTGTAGTGGTCGGAGATCAGGCTTGAGAGATGGTCTCGCGAATGTGTGCCCCTGAAGAAGGTTAGCATAATCGAGATTGCTAGACTGATCGCAGGCCATGCGAGGTGAACGTACAAGTTTGTGATGTAAGTGTCAATCAGCTGTGGCGGCACAAGCTCCGTCACGGCGCTGCGGATCTCAACGCCGCCAACCAGAGCACCGTCGGAGAAGCTGACATAGCTTGATGAGTCTGCCCATTCAATTACTGACTCCTCATCGAATGCGTTCTCTGGGCTTAGTTTATAAACACCAGCCAATGTGATGACAGCATTACCATGCTCCTTTGCAGCCCTAGCGACAGCAGCAGCGCCAGCATCGCTGATCACACTTCCATTTGCGAGGACGTATCGTGCGCCGAGGATGACCTTGTCGACGCGTGACATGTATGCCATCAGGCCGCCGTTCATGATATTAACGACCGGGATTCCGGCAGACGCAAGTTTGCTCTGGAAGGACTTCAGAGGGTTCTCGGCGGTGTGCTTACGTGGGGGCTCGACTGCGATGAGGACGGTGAACTTTCGCTTCATCGCTGCTCTGAGAATGAAGCGCTCGACAGTGGGACTGGGATAGTGTACGAGGACATAGTCGCCAGGGTGAATTTGCACCTCCGCGAGGGCCGCAATCTGATCGTCGACTTGACTGATCTCATCCTTAATCTCCTCGATTCCGTCAATGACCTCAGAGCGGAGGGCATGCACTTGACCCGAGTTGGTCTTCCATGTCGGCGTTGATGCTCCAGTGCCAAATGGAGAGCCTTGTGTCATACTATCAGCGTCGGTGGGTGGCGAAGCTGCGAGGAGGTGGAATAGAGACTTGGGAACGTTCACAGAGCTGTATGACTGCAGCGGACCGGGACGAGGCGGTGTACGGGTGCTGCTGGAAATATAATCGCCACCAGCATCCTGCTTTGTATATGTAGATGGTGGCCAGTGATGTGCAAGGCTGCCTGGGTTGTGGACGACTTCGGTGGGGGTATTGAACTCGGATGCTGTTTCGCTCGAAGGTTCATTACGGTCTTCAGCTGCCTCGTCGCGGATAAGGCCGAGTACACGACGGACAATATTGGCAACTACCAACTCATTGGGCTGGGCATCAACCAATTTCTTGCCGGTTTTGGAGACATTCTCGAGAAGGGTGTCGACGTCATGCCATTTCGACTTGGCAACGACTTGAAGAAGGATGTGGGCAGTGGCAACCGCGCAGGGTTCGGAACCTCTAATTTGTCTGCGCTTTAGAAGACTGGGAAAAGAAGTCAGCATGATTTCCTGGTCGTATGCTTGATCGCGCTGCGCTTTGCCGTGGGTAGTCCATACGAGATCAGGGTCTCTACTGAAGCCTCGAGGGGTTGGCCACGGAGTGACTTGAGGTACTGGCCGAGATCGGTCGCATATCCTGCGGAGACTGATGGCATTCTGGAGAGTCGAGCCACCTACTCTTTCGTTTTAGGGTCGGGCGCCGAGGGTAGGTAGTGTGTTTTCAATCGAAAAGGGTGAAGGGACAAGGCTGACAATTTTTTGAAATGCTAATGAAGCCGGCGCCGGAAGCGTGGTTCTGGCCCTGAGTATCCGCTCCGGAGAATGAGATAGAGAAGGCTGAGGGATATTGTTGAAATCTGCAATTCGTTCGCGCAGGCCAGGGGTCGACAGAGGTCGTCTTCGGGGGGGCAATGAATCGTGTCGAGGCGTGGTTGTGAGAGGATGATGGTGAGTCAAAAGTGAAGGCTGCACAGTTCAGTGCACACAATACTACGAAAGGCAATGTAGCAGTCGAATGCCCCTCGGCAGTGTCCAGAGGAGGGATTTAGTGGAGACGGTCCGAAGCTTGCCAGGGTTAGGGTAAACTGAGATGGAGAACCTCGTGATTGAAACTCGCCTCGCCATATTCCAGGACGACAGGCCAATGGGGTGCTTTGATACTGTCCTAATTCAAATTTTTCAATTGAGTTGGCGCATTCCGAGAGCAACAGCACAGATATGCTTCCACAGTTGCCAGGGAAATTAAAGAATGGCTTTGTTTGGTTGAAGCTTTTGACTCTCCTGGACACCTAGCCAGGGGATGGAGATCTACCTAGCTATCTTAACTCAGCCATTACGGTCCCTCGAGAGACCATGCAGCCCCCGATCCATCCCGGAAACTGTGCCTAATTGATCTTACGAACAGAACGCAAATACTTCATAGACTGTTCGCATTCATCACGACTTTCTCACACGTTTCTCAATCGAGGGTACAAACCACTGCCTGACTCGTTCGTCGAGACACCTGCCCACCATGCAAGCTTCACTTATTGAGTGCCACCCCTGTAGGGCCTGCAGCGCATTACGTAGGGACTGCAGGGCCCAGACTGGACGTGGGGCAGTTCTTCTTAGGGGGGCTTTCTACGAACTCCAAACCGCTGTAGGAAGCATGCAACGACCACGGTTTAGTGTCTTCAACGTGCTGTGCGCCGGAGCCATAGGCACCAAACCCCGCTGTGAGAGCGCAACCGGCATTAAGGTGCAAGCTAAACTCCCAGGAAGACAACACGTGAAAGACGTCTCGCCCCAGAAACCATGAGATGGCCAGTCTGGAATCCATCCATCGGAATGAGCACCGCTGCCCCAACCATCCCAACCATCTCACCCAGCAGACATCTGCGCCTTCTTACCTCCTCCACGCCGCCATTCTCGATTTACGTTCGAACCTCGCCACGTCTCGGTCGAAAATCTACCGGACCTATCCAGAGTTAAGACGCGCTTACCTGTTCTACGGATTGCGTTAGTTCTCAGTAGGCTTCGTCATAGGTTCGAGAACCCCGGCAGAACCGACTTTCCTCGGCTCGCCCAGCTGCTCTACTAAGCCATTGCTCACTGTCTCGCCAGCTTCAATCCTGCATGGCTACATCTCTGCGATTCTGATACTGCGCATCTCTGCTAGCGGCCTTAGCGATCGCGTCCCTAACTCCCTTGCCTGGGGTCGCCCTCGGGACATACGTTTTACTTTTCCCACCCTGGGCCTCTGACGATTCTTACCTTGCATCCGCTCCCACAACCTGCTTCGCAAGAATTCTGGCCCTCCTGTACATCCAGTAGAGGCTTCCTTGGTCTGTCAATCGAATAGACCGGCTCTCCAACCTGTGCGACCAACCCTCATGGCTTGACCAAGATGAACTCTATAAATATTATCACTGCGCGCGTCTCTCCGTCGTCAAGCCCAACCCAATCGCGCTCGAATAGTATAGGTTCCATTGGCCTTGGAATCAGCTCCGAAGATGAGAAATCAGGCGACCTGTCCGATGACAAGATGGAGGGTACCCCCGATACCGAACCGTTTCCCCAGAGCGACGAGGACCAGCCTGACGAGAAGTATCCTTCCGAGGACACACCGTTGCTGCACGAAGAGAAGGAATTGAGCCGGCGCTCAAAATGGTGGCATTCGTTGCCTCGCAGCATTGCATCCAGTTTCATCAGTTCCATTCGCTGGGTTCTCGCAACGCTCGTATCGCCTGGTGTCTACTTAATCGCCTGGATGTATGATGAGCAAGGTAATTTCGTCCCTCTCAAGAAGCTCTTTGGAGGCCGACGTCGGCGGCGCATATCGAGCGCAACCTCAGGTCAAGATGATAAATACCTACGCGCTCCCGAGTCTCGTAGACAAGGGCATAATTCTTCAGCACGCCCATACATATCTTCTGGCTCATCATCTTCCGGCGTGTCGTCCGAATCGGAATCCGACGGCGGCAGATCATCAAGCATACGGCAGCACACACGATCGAAGTCTCTACAACCTCAGGAAGAGATCAACCCCGCTCGAAGATCGATACGTATCAAACTGAACAATGACGAGGCATTGAGAAATCGAAAGCACAGGAAGACTCAGTCTGCCGTTGCACGAACCAAAACCTCAGACGTTGATGGCGACCAGGTTGCTGCGCACCTCAAATCCCCGACATCCCCGATAGCTGCCCTAACCAGATACCCGAAGACCCCTGCGCCTCCACGACCCTTGATACCCCGGCGACAACCTTCGTACCTGAACCTTGAGCCTTCCCGCAAGCAGCAGAAGACGCTTATTCTGGACCTCGATGAGACTCTTATCCACAGCATGTCCAAGGGTGGACGGATGAGCACAGGCCATATGGTTGAAGTCAGGCTCAATACCGCGACTCTGGGCACAGCCGGCCAGCAGCAGCCCGCTGCTCAGCACCCGATCCTGTACTGGGTGAATAAGCGACCGCACTGCGATGAATTCCTCAAGAGAGTGTGTAAGTGGTACAATTTGGTGGTGTTCACAGCCTCGGTGCAAGAATATGCAGATCCTGTCATCGACTGGCTGGAGCAAGAACGCAAATACTTCTCAGCTCGCTACTATAGGCAGCATTGCACGTATCGACAGGGAGCGTACATCAAAGACCTCAGCTCCGTGGAACCCGATCTGAGCAAAGTGATGATCCTGGACAATAGTCCATTAAGCTACCTGTTCCATGAAGGTTGGTTTGTTTGCTCCCGACGATTTGGATGTCGCTGAATGGCTGACCATTACACCGTAGACAATGCCATCCCCATCCAGGGTTGGATCAGTGACCCAACAGACTATGACCTGATGCACCTGGTGCCTCTGCTGGAAGGTTTGCAGTATGTCCACGATGTTCGGGCTCTTCTTGCACTGCGTGGGGGCGAGGATGGGCACGCTACTTAAAAGAGTTGTGGTAATAGATGGGAAAGTCACAGGTCATGTACATATCAGCCGCATCATGAGGACATCATCGCGCAGGCAGTGTACAAGGTGTACGAGGCAGAGTAGGAATGGAAAGCGAACTGTGAATTCACTGTTGATTCTCAAAGTGCTTGGCGATTTCCTTCTGCATTAGGTTTGCACGTGTCACTGAAGGTGAAGTCCTCTTCAGCATTCGTAGATGGACCCTGGACAAGATACACGCGACTGGAAGGGTCCATCAATCTTGCTCTATGCTGCGTCATGGAGGGCAGAGACACGGACAAAAACGAATTGTCTGAGGGATGGCATAAAGTTTGGCACCTCAGTGGGAACACATACCGATGCTGATTGCACCACCCCATCAGGGGTCATGAGACACGACAAGAATCATCTTGCAAGGACTGTGTTGAATCGTCACGTCATCGGCGTTGCCTCAGGTACCAGATGGTAGGCGGCTAGCGATGGAACAGATGAAAAAGAGGCAGAATGTGGCGTATTTCCGTTGTGTTCCTCACGTCTGTGACCCGCATATTAAGGGCCAGCCACAAGTTGAAGTATGAACCTACGCTACTACTCTCCATTCTTGCGTAATCAGTTTCACACGCTCAAGGGGGGGGAGAGAGAGTGACTGCTAATGCCTCCCATGTAGCTTGGTTCCGAAGAGGCGCATCATAGGCCACCAGGGAAAGCAAGCTTTCCAAAGTGGGCGGGCTTCGATGGTGGTCGATCTGCGGCCGGGGGTAGAAGGAGCTTTAGGTCCTGGAGCGGGTACTTCAGCCACAGTAAGAATGTGCGATCAGTGGTAATCGGGAGCCATCCATCGGTGGTCAATGAGCAAAGCAACGTGAGAAATGGCCCTTCAGGCTCGCTGACGGCGAAGAGCAGACGAACTGGGACGGAGGTTTGAAGAGCCAGTGAACTAAACACGCAGGGACTTTACCAGACCAAAACAGAGACGGCAAGACACGCCCTTCTTCGTTGCGGCTTGTCTTTCGGAATAACATCAGATTCGGGCCAGTCGAATTTAACGTAAGATCCAGAGGACCAGAGCCCAGCACCAGCTCAGCCCTTCCGCGCCTCCGCATGCAGTTCCCCCCATCGTTGTCGCTGCTTGTAGCTTAGTTGACGCTCCCTGTGGTGACAGAGAAGTGGGTCCAGCAAGTTTCTCGGCCGTCTTGCTCTTTCCCCACCCGACCAATCACGGCAGCGGCCCCGGTGGTGACATCATGAACCATCAGTGACGAAACCTGAGCAGGACTGCAATTTACAGCACTGGCCTTAGCTAGCTGGCTGTTCAGCTAAGGGCGAGGTGTTTCTGTCGTCAGGCCATGGTGGTGGTACCTTGGGACACCTGCCGCAGCCAGGCCAACGCGTGTGTCATGATCTCGATGGTACGCGGTACCGGTACCGATGGGAGTTGGCCTGAGGAAGGGAGACAGTGAGAACAAGTAGCCAGGCGAGCCCTCTTTGGCTTGCTTGCTGGTACAAATACCACGGGATGCATACCTTCCCCCCCTTCTTCTGATCTTGGTCTTTGTTTCGTCACTTTCTGGCTCAACTTCCTTCATCTTCTCTCAACCTCTGACCAGTTACCAAACCCAATAATCAAGCTTCTCAGCTCAATTCAGACACACCATCGACAACATGTCTCTCGCCTGTAAGATATCCGCCTCCTCCTTGTGACCATTATCGCGAAGGACGGAATGTTGCAGCTGCTGGCTGAAGAGTCGTGAGCTGAAGGGACCGCTCGAGGCGCATCCTCTTCAGTTTTGTTGGCATCATTGGCGATCAAGACTTGAATCGAGTTGCACCTTCGTGACAACCCAGAGCATACTGTTCAGTTTTCACAGCTTCTCAGCTTCCGCTTCTTCCTGGTCCCAGCCTCCTCAGCGATGACCTCATCAAACTGACATCTCTCCCTTTAGACTTCCCCGCTGTTAAGCCGTCGGCCATTGCCCTCGGCACTATCTACACTCACGGCATCGAGCTTGCTGTCCTTTCTCCTCTCTTCGGCCAGACCTACCAGCGTGCCAAGAACTCTGGTTCCAAGGAGGAGTTCGCCAAGTCCAATGAGGCTGCTTCTGCTGCTGTCGCCTGGGGTACCACTTTCCTTGGAGCTGCTCTCCAGAGCTACGGTGTTGGCGCTCTCATCAACGCCACTGGTACTCTGAGCTACAAGGGTGCTGCTTACCTCGGTGCTCTCATCTTTGCTGCCACTGCTGCCCCCGGTGTAAGTCCTGCCCAAGGTGTCGGTGAAGCGAAAGTCATGAACAGTCTAGCTAATACCATCGGTAGATTCTCGTCCAGGCCATCACCGAGAAGCGTCCTCTTGACACCGTCGGCGTTGCTGTCGCTGCCAAGGCATTCGAGACGATCGGTCTCTCGGTCTTCCTTTCTTGGTGGGGAACCCGCACCAACCCTTTCAACTAAAGGGAGTGCTTGTATGAAAAGAGGGTTCCAAATTCTGTAGCTTCATCTGAATAAGGGGAGCTCAGGAAGGCTGCGTAAGCTGGTTCGGCGGCCTTGGAACTAAAGAACAACGGTATCTGGAAGAGGAACGCGTTGAGGAGCGGATACTTCATAACGTCACTATACGGATCACCCGAGGTGTTTTTCCTTTACTGTACTCTGTATCTACACTTTCAATAGTAATCACTATTCGTGGACTCATCACAATGCTCGTAAGATCCAGCTTCCCAAGCCGAATGTCCCTCTTAATACATCGGGTCGGCAGCGTGACCACATGTGTCCATGTCTTCGTCCAAATTATGCCATCGCTGTCTGATACAGACCTATTTCAGAAAGCGCTGGTTAAACTCAGGGCCGAGGTAAGCATCCGACTAGCAGTTTGGAAAGCTCAAAATGGAACTATATAAGTAGATGGGAAAGGGGAACACAAGGAATCCATCGTCAGGTTTCAGGATGCCAAATGCATTCTCTCCTAGCTATGTTGAGGAGGTGACATATTAATTGGGTTCCCAAGTGAACCAATCTTGCGATAGTGTGGAACGGATTGCGTGTTAGAGAAACTCCTCGAACAGGAAGGCTTGAGTCAAAGCACACCACTGAAATAAATGTTATGGCGGATAGTCAATGCGATTGACATCTTGGGCGAATTGGGAAAATTGAGAATCAATTCCTGCAAGTAATTTCAAGACCTGAACGCCACACCCTGATGGACTAGACAATCCCTGATCCAGGCAGTAAACGGTCCTCGTTTCAGCACTGGATATCATACAATCCTCCGCCAGCCAAACATTGGAACAAGCGAGGTCAAGACAGTCACTCTGACTTGCACTCCGCCCTGCTCCCAAGCTGAGGCCCTCGTCTGTCAAATGTGCACCTTCAAACCCGACACCAGCCAGCCCCCTTCTCTTCGTGACGAACTTACACCCGCCCCAAGATGGCAGGCTGTTCAAAGTCCCTTCTTCACGCCTTCGACGACTCTCCCTGAACCCAGAAACCCTGCTTCGCGTACTCCTTCTGCGCATACTTGACGAGGGCCTTGTACGCCTCCTTGAACTCCTCCTCGTCGCCCTTCTCCAGGCCCTTGGCCTTCTTGGCGCCCTGCGGAGCCTCGAGGATCATGACGACGCTGGTCGGGCGCTTGGTCTTTGCCGCGGCACCGAGCTCGGCGCGGGAGGAGACGAACAGGAAGGGCACGTTGTGGTCCTCGCAGAGGACGGGGAGGTGGGAGATGACGTCCGCGGGAGAGATGTCGCCGGCGATGATGACAACGCCGGGGAAAGAGGTGTTTGAAGGGGAGGCGACGGGGGATTTGCGCAGGGTTTTCACGACTTCTTTGACGCCGCGCTTGAGGGTGTTGTTCTTGGCGGCTGAATGTGTTTGTAGCCAGTCAGTATGCGTGCACTTTCTCGACAGGGGGACTTGAGGGGTAAACCCAGTCCATAGAACTCACCTTTCCTGATGGTCTTGTAGACCTTCTTGGTGCCCTTCTCATCTGCCAATGGCACGGCAAAGCTCACAACCGTCCTCTCAAGAGGAGTCTCATCCTTCTTTTCCACCTCCGCATCGGACTCGTCCGAGTCAACGTCGATCTTGGCCGCAGGAGCAGCAGCAGCAGTAGCAGCAGCAGCGTCGTCCTGCAACTTCTGGTCGAGAACGGCAGCAGCGAGCTTCTCCTTCTTCTCCTTCTTTTCCTTCTTGTCCTTCTTCGACTTGGTCACGGCACCGGACTCATCAGTGCGGCTGGACTTCTTCTCCTTCTTCTCCTTCTTGTCTGGTCTCTCGGCGGCCATTGTGAATGTGATTTTTTTTCTGCTCTTCGTTTTTGCCCTTGGTAGTCGAGGAACGTATAGTTCAAGCCGAGAACGTATAGGCGACCGAGGATTTAGAGGGGAGGCCAATTCGGTACAGCGTTGGGTGAGAACGGGGTTGTGCTTTTCGTTCTAGTCTGGAAGCCTCTGAATTTTCCAGCCGTAGTAGAGAGGGTCCGAACTTTTTCTCCAATCGACGCTGCACCTTAGCTTGCCATCTACAATTTTTTGGTGGGGACCCTCATTGGAATAGAACCGGCTGATGGTCACGTGATAGGAGAACCGGGTAACATTGCCATGACCAATTTGATGGTCATGATTGGTGTTTCAATTGAAGTTGGGTATGCTGCCTGAGCAATGCTTAGGGATCAAAGTTTTGGAATTTGCATTCTGGATGTTTGTTTCGTGTCCCTTAGTATTGGGGGACACAGTGTATCGTACGATAAGCTTCGCCATACTGGAACAGTGCATGCTTGGGAGATCTTGATGATAAGAACACAGGAAATCTTTTTATTGAAAACGTCAATCGCTTTCCCTTTGGTCTAGTTTGTGATGTACACTAGTCTTTCGAGACCTCCCCTACTCCAACATATCAAACGCAGTGCAAGCCTTTACTCCTCGTCGTCACCAGCCTCAGCACGGCCGGCCTTGGAGTTCAGGTACTCGTTGCTAAAGAAACGAAAGTGTCAGCTCGAGATGTTCGGTGCGTATCGTTGAGCCCTCCATGCTCCAGTTCCAGTCATAGGTAGTGCTTGTTATGTCGGATCGCGGCTGGGGTTCAACATACCGCTCGTTGGCCCACTGGATGAGGTAGTAGCCGCCGATCAGCGGAGGAAGCCAGAAGAAGATCTGGTTCTTGGTGCGGCGGAAGACGTTGAAGACGGCATCGTGGCCGGCGCCGGCGAAGGGGTTCTGGCGGTTGGCAGAAAGGCCGTAGTAGACAATGCCCTTCTGCTTGGCTCCGCCTGCAGGGTGAAAAGTCAGCAACGGTTCCATATCCACATCCGATGCCTACGTAGGACTATTATTCTTTTGCCTCCTCTTGCGATGGCGTCGGGTCGTGGTTCGAATGTCATCCTAAGGTACGACACGAGGCTGTTCCCGTTGCCTTCCGTCCGCTGTAATGGGTTCCCCCTCCCTGTCTGCATCCCAATTTGATGAATGGCACTTACCAAAAGAGCCCCAACCACCAAGGTAGCTATATAAACAGTTAGCATTGTCAAATCGTATGATGGGGCGCCCCGTGGGAGCTTCGCCGAAGCATCCCGGTTGTCGCGACAAAAGCCGCAGCTCCGGGCGCCTCCTAGAATCGGGGTTTCACATACTGGCCGGTCAGAGGATCGGGGTGGCCAGAGCCGCGAAGAGCTTGGGTAGGTCTCATCGTTTCGGTACGGTCGAGTCGAAGCGATTCGTGCGGTCAGTCGTGGGTTGTGGTGAGGCGAGGTGAGGTGATGGGTCAAGTGCAACAGGATTTCTCCGGCTCGAGCCAGAGAGAGAAGCCGACAGCCCGCCCAAAATGGGTTTAGCGCCATTTTGCACCACCACCCGAGAATCACCCAGCTTTCTGCAGGCAACTGGCAGGCCTGAGGATGTCAGCTCCAGCTTTCGTAGACCAGAGGCCACCCAAGGCATCCGGAGTTTCAAACCCATCGTCACCCGAGTCTCACCATTTGCACATCTTGACAACGATGGCGGCCGCAGCGAGACTCCTGCAGTCTATCTACCGCCTGGCGGTTCCTCTATCCATCGGTGCCGTTGCCGTCAACGCCTCTCTCTACGATGTAAAGGGTGGAAGTCGAGCCGTCATCTTCGATCGTCTGTCTGGTGTCAAGGAAGATGTCATCAACGAGGGCACCCACTTCCTCGTGCCATGGCTACAGAGGGCCATCGTCTTCGATGTCCGCACGAAGCCCAGAAATATCGCTACCACTACTGGCAGCAAGGATCTTCAGATGGTCAGCTTGACGCTGAGGGTTCTCCACAGGCCAAACGTTACGGCTCTTCCTAAGATTTACCAGGTAAAACAGAATGGCCATGACTCGTCTATTTGACTTCCTCTAACACTTACTTAGCAACTTGGTGCCGACTACGATGAGCGTGTACTCCCCTCCATCGGTAACGAAGTCCTCAAGGCCATCGTCGCCCAATTCGATGCCGCGGAGCTCATCACCCAGCGTGAGGCTGTCTCCCAGCGCATCCGCACTGATCTCACTCGCCGCGCTGCCGAATTCAACATCGCCCTCGAGGATGTCTCTATTACCCACATGACTTTCGGTCGCGAGTTCACAAAGGCCGTAGAGCAGAAGCAGATCGCCCAGCAGGACGCCGAGCGTGCTCGTTTCATTGTCGAGCGCGCTGAGCAAGAGCGTCAGGCCAACGTCATCCGGGCTGAGGGTGAGGCCGAGAGTGCGGATGAGATTGGAAAGGCGATTCAGAAGTCTGGTGATGGGCTGATTCAGATCCGAAAGATTGAGGCCAGCAGGGATATTGCACAAACTCTATCAGCGAACCCTAATGTCGCATACTTGCCTACAGCAAAGTCGGGAGGCAACGGCGGTAGCCAGCTTCTCTTGTCGGTGGGCAGGGCTTAGAGGGAATGTATTTGTAATGAATGTAGGAATTTGGGACCTCTCCGCTATCATATGGAGAACAGGCGTGCTTGTGCATAGAACGCCCTTTGTACTTCTAGATAGGGTATGCTAGGGAAATAGCTAGCAATCCTTGGTTCAAAAGTTTAAAATGTAGTTGCATGATAGATCTGCATTGAGAGTGTATTCAGAGTAGTTCCGTGCGAGTAGATAATGCTTCACTTCTCGATGAACTCTGTAGTCAGTTTCCAGTTGTCGTGGTTCCACGACTCTGGTGGCACAATCTTGCCCTCTTCTACTTTCCAACCCTCCCATTGCATGTCCTTCCACTTCTTCATGACTTTCAATCTGGCAAGCTCGCCTGCCGCACGGGCATCTTCCGCCGAGTCATGACCGAGCACCTCAGCCCCTACGCCATCCCGCTGGATCTTCTTGTTCAGCTGCGTCTCCATAAGATGCTTCAGGCCGTAGTGGAAAGGGAGGCCGCCCTTGTGCGGGTATAGAAGGATAGTATCGACAAGCGTTGGGTGGATGATGCGCACAGCGTTGAGGTCATTCTCAAGACCGTGGCCAATCAAAGGAGTTGACGGCGATATCAGGGAGAACAGAAGCTGTCGGGCTGCAGCAGGAGAAGGAACAATTCTGATGTCGTTCTGAATGATGCTCTTTAACTCCCCGTTCTCGCCAGATCCTGCTGTGTTATCTTTGGTGGGAACTAGATCGTCACCTGGTGACCACGACTTGGCACTGGCCATGTCCTCTGGCCAAACTCCTGAGAAACGGGAGTTTAGATCAAGGATCTCCCCAATAGGTTTCACAAGAACATCAAGTAATCCTTCGCCGGTTGGCCATGAAGTAGCTGTTAAACGAATCAGCTCCATCCCGTGAACAGTGTATCCCATTTCACAGTCGAAACACACTGCTCTATCAGACGCAGCTGCAGGGTTCTCTGGCGTTTCTTCGAAATTGAGCACGTTCGCAAGACGCTTCGGATCGCTCGTCTTGAAAACGTGATGATCCTTCTTGAAACAGCCTGCTGAGTCCCCGACCTCTTCTCCGCAGCAGTGATATCGCTTGGCCTTGCGTGTCTTATCGCCTGGTGCTTTCGAAGGAACGTAGGACTTGCCCCAATGGAAGACACATGCACCACCGGATGTAAGAGCTCCATCCTCGGATCTTCGACCAGGGAAGACCTGAAACCTCTGCTGACAGCGATCGCACTTCTCCCAGCCTTGCGACGCCTCAACACCCTGGCGTGAACTTTCAATAGCTTCTGCGGTAGGCACCGAAGTGACATAGCCATGCTGCGTGAGACCATCAACGGGCGTCAGAATCTGACGAAGAATCTCGACTTCCTGACTCGGTGTTAATCCAGTTTCTATCTCAACCGGCCCATTAGATCTGACTTGAGCAGATCCTTTGGGCGCTTCGCCAGCATTCTTCTTGATCTCTGTGAGTCGAAGATCTCGCCACTGACCTGCAGTCATTCGCTTGAACTGCATGACCTTGTTCTTCATAAGGTTACTATAAAGCGCCGGTTTCTCTGTCGCCGTTTGCTGCTCCTCATCGAGGGCTCTCGTGATCAATTCCTGCGCCGTCATCAGAAGGCATTGTTCATCCTCTTTTGCGTCTTTCTTCAGCTCCGTGTTGAGTCGTTCGAGCTGTTGATGAAGCATCTTGATTAGCTTAAGACGAATATCATTTTTGGCAGGTGGGCCACTCTTGATCAGCCGGGGGTTGAGAGACTCCTTCTTGGGCTCCAAAGATGGCTTCGAGGTGTCTGATCGCCCTGAAGGCCTTGGACCGGCAAGGGGTGCTTTATCTGAAGCATGGGCAGCAGATCCTTCTTTGCCAGACTTCACGGGTGCTTGCTGCAGCTTGTTTCTTCGCAGTGGCGGTGGTGAAATAGGGCGTTTAGTAGTTACTAAGCTCTCCTGCAACTGCTCGTCAGTGCCAACCGAATCTTCGATCTTTTGCTTCTTTTCGCCGCTTGCAGACGAGGTTGATTCAATGCTTGATGAATCAAGGCGCGGTCGCTTCCGTAGACCATCCTTTAGCCCATCATTTGCGGTTTGTTGTTGCCCTTGTCTATCCGCTCCTACGGAAATTGGTTTCTCCTTCTCGTACTGATGACCGAAGATGCACTGAAAGGCTGTACATTTGTTCCCAGCTGGACAGGGGATATGCTTGAGGGAAAGGCTCATTGATGCAGGTGAGGGAACACGTCCAGCGTGCTTGCAACTGGCGGATGCACAAACATCAGCTCTGTGGGTTGGCTGTGAACAGGAGATATCTCCAGTAGACACTTTTTTGGTAAAAGTGGAATTCTGAGTTCTGCTTCACCTATCGCCCAGCTGCTTCATCACGTCTCACGAAAGGACTGTGAATTGGAGGTTGGTGTGACGTTGTCGGCGTCCCAGAAAACCCTAACCCTGTAAATTTGCAACTTAGTAATCTGACCCGAAATAGTTAAGTGCTTCGCAGTAAGCTTGCAGTTGTTTCGCCAATGGCTGTCCTGGCTTTACTCCTGTCGCCTTAGGCATCCATCCCCGGACTGCTGCTGCATTGGCTGCCACACGGTGTAGCATCATGATCATTCCATTTCTTTCACCAAAAGGTGTGAAGCACACGCGAGTCCTGGCCACCCCCTCTTTCGCCAGTCTTGTCATTCTTCTCCCACCTCATCCGTCACTGCTATATCACCTTGAACTTGTTCCTCTTTTTTTCCTTCAGCGCTCAACTATCACCGCAACTTTAGGACGGAGATACCGTCCTCGCCACACAGAACCTCGGCTTAGGTCTTTTTTTCTTCTGGTGGCAGGGTCACCGGCGCTGTGCCAGTCCATGCATTACCCCGGACTGATCGTGTGAGCTCTGGTCGGGCAGCAACAGCCACCACAACAATAAGTCAATCGTCAGCATTCGAAAAACACGATCAATTTGATCGACTCCGAATTGTGAATATGGTCCTCACGCATTCGACAAACCACACCTACTCTCACCCCTTCCCGACCGTTACTCTCGCCTACTTTCTCCGGTACTCTTCGCCACAACTCAACCCTTTCGCGACCCATGTCCTCAGTACCGACACCATCTCCAGCCACGTCGACCCCGTGACGCAGCGCCTCTATACCACTCGGATTCACCTCAAGAAGAGTCGCATGCCAAATGCTGTCTACAAGCTGCTTCCTAGTGGCATAATGGGCGGTGGCCCTGGTGGCGAGAAGGCATCGTACATTCTTGAGACCAGCGTTGTCGACATCAAAGAGGGTTGGATGAAGACTGAGAGCAAGAATTTGAACTTTACTGGAGTGCTTTCTGTTGTCGAGCAGCAGCACTTCAGCCTGCCTGGTGATGCCGACCGTCGCCTGACCAATACTGAGACCGACGTGACCACCTCTGTGGTGTTCCGCTCACGCTTGGGCGAGAAAATTCGAGGACGCATCGGCCAAGCCCAAGAAGACGGATGGTTCTCCGGGATCATGGGCAAGGGGATCCAGCGCAGCATTGAGAGCATTGCCTCTACCAAGTCGAAGGATCAGCTTGGCAAGAGTCGTGATGGCATGCGCCTTGTCCTCGAACGCATTCGCAACAACGGTGTCATTGGCGTTCTTGAGGCAATCCGCCGCGAGCGCCAGGCTCAGGCCCAGCTCGCCTAGGCTGACCATTGATACGAGCCTTCGCGCCGCATTACCGGCCGTTGGGCTGTGGTACTTAGATTCTTGACTCAGTTGCATGGCTTTGCAGCCTGTAGCCTTACTGTACAATCTCCCCCACTTTTTGATATGATCAAGCATGGCGTTTTGGGGAAAATCCTTGGGAACTTGGGACTGAAAGTAGGATGAGGGGAGAGCATGGAAAAGGTGAACGTGAGTTGTCACATCACGGACGTTGTGGCATCTCCGCTCTTGTATGTACGAAATAAAATGGACACAATATGATTATAACACCATGCTGGAGTACTGTGAACTGTGATTTAGTCGCATCTTGCAACGTCGAAAGTGAAGAACTCGGCTTTATCGTGTTTGAAGGATTGGATACCTCTCCAGGCTATCTAGCTAACAAGCTTTTCCCCTTTGCAGATCCTCAGTCATAAGTCCTCTGGCATACGCCGTTCGAAGTAGAGGTGGTTGTTATCAACGTCGATCTTGGTCGCTAATCGTTTTCGCTGGTGCGCCCCGCTGGCCGTACTTGAGGGCACTGGAGAGTGTTCGTGATGTCAGCGGGGCATCCCACTTCTTTCCTCTAACCTTCATTGCCAGCCTGCTTACGAGCCAATAGCCACAGTCATTGTTGCGCCTCTTAGCCCTCTGGGTTACTTATCTTTTGACGCGGGCTTCCGAATAGTCTCATAAGATGTCTGACAAGATCTCTGTTCTGTTCGTCTGCCTAGGCAATATCTGTCGGTCAACGATGGCAGAAGGAACCTTCCAGGATTTAGTGAAGAAGGACCCAATCTACCGAGAGAGGATCGGCAAGATAGACTCTTGCGGAACAGGTGAGATGGCCAATTATGAGTCTTGGGGTGATTGGAGCTGAATATCTACGTGTAGGTGCCTATCACGTGGGTGACGAGCCGGATGAAAGGACAATGTCAACGTTGGAGATGAACGGCATCACAGACTACACCCACGCAGCCCGCAAAGTATGTCTCAAAATACCCTGATCATAACACAGGCATCTAAAGCCCATAATATTGCACGAATGTGAGCGGCATCCTTGTGCTGAGACCTCAAACAGCTGCATACCAAAGACTTCGACAACTTCGATTACATATTCGCCATGGACAAGTCCAATCTCTCAGATATTCAGCGACTACAACGTCAAAAGCCTGAATCTCGTGCCAAAGTCATGTTGTATGGAGAGTACAGTGGCAGGGGGAAAGCGGAAGTGGTGACGGATCCTTACTATGGCGGAAGGGACGGGTTCACAAAGGCGTATGAGCAGTGTATGCGGTTTGGCAAAGAATTTCTGAAGGATGTTATCGGTGATGGGAAATGACTACAGACGCAGAATAAGCTTCGAAGATAACACCAAACATTCATATCAAGGCTAAATGAAAACGTTAACAAATAATGGTTCATTTTCCTTGAACTGGTCTTGCTAGGAAACAGTGAGCGGACTTGTGTTACGAAACTTGAAAGTGCTGCGACTTCACTCGTCATGCCACCTTTTGAGCACCTCCTCCAATAGTTTCCCCGCACTCGAGGGCCATCTGTTTCCCCTTTGGAATCATCTGACTTGGCTGACTTTCTTCACCAGAGCTCAATTCACACGCGTTCACAAATGGGTCTGTTCTTACCTCCTGAAATATGGACCTCGATTCTTACACACGCTTCCGGATTTCCGCGTTCTGATACCCTGCCTGATCCCCAACATTGGACCCGCCTCAAGGCTGGCGAGACACCGCACGAAACTATCAACGGAAGCTGCGTCAGATGCACACTTGAGGAGTATGATCAAACGGTCCTCGTTGCAGGTTGTCTTGTGGCGAGGCAATGCCATGCTGCTGCTGTCTCGTTGCTGTACAAGGACCCAGTGATGCAGTCAGAAGAAGGGTGTGTGCTATTCTCCCGAACGCTTGTGGAGCGGCCGGACCTTGCTATGCACGTGCGATGGCTTCCTATACTGGACTTCGGAGATTTGGCAGGTTTAAAAGATTTACCAATGGGAGACCTTCCAGCGACGGCGTTTCGTCAACGGTACACTGATCTTACGGTGCACTCCAAGCGGGTCAACAGCGCCAAGCGAGCTCAGGTGTCCCTGGATGAATGCATGTGTACTTTGACTCTATTGTCGTTCTTGCCCTCGATACAGAAAATTAGGCTCAATTCCATTTCATTCGAACGCCTCTGCAAAACCTTATCGCCAGGCAGTCTTCCGAGTCTGGCAGCAGTTGAAACCACGAGTTCCATAATCCTGGACGCAAGGCTGGACGCAAGGCTGAGTCTATCAGGTCTCTCCTCGCTAGCAGAGGCGGCCCCGAATATTCTGACGCTGACGTTGAAGGGCTTGAAAATCGAGAGTCAAGACAAGGAGCAGACGAGTCGAAAAGGCACAACATTCGCTGGACTCATCTGTCTGTGCCTTTCGGATTGTAGCATCGCTGCAGAGTCAGCGGAATCTTTTCTGAAGATGTTTCCGAAGGTTGAACAGTTGGACTTGATACGGTCTGAGAGTGGAATTATGGGACCGTCATTCGCAGCGGCTCTTGCGGAGCATGCCCCGAACCTTCGTGACCTACGAGGGATCATGTGGAATTCACCAACACAGCACATGAATTTTGAGAATTGCCTTCCAAGAATGCAACGGCTACAGCGCCTGTGGATGAGCATTCAGAGTCAGATGACCAGGTCCAACCCGGAAGAGTTTGCAGCGACTTTACCCAATCGCTTGAACCACCTGTCTCTAATGATGGCCAACGATGGCGCGGAGGATTACATCTGCAAGGCTATTCAATCTGTGGCGGCAGCAACTAAACGTGACGGACATCTGCCCAAACTCAAGTCAATAGCAGTTAGTAACTGGTACTTTGAATTAGGGGGTGCTGGGCCGGTGAGCAGGAGTTTTGCATTTGAAGAGGCGATGGTTGCAGCTGGTAAGGCGATGGAACAGAACGGTGCGAGGCTGGTGGTGTCGGGACGTGTCCTGACACGGAGAGACAATTATTTGGGACTTCAACTAGAGATTAGGAGATACGGGCATGAGAAGACAGGCAAGGAAGCCGATGACGAAGAATGGATGAAGGGGGATCAACTTTACAAGTATGGGCCCATGGCGCGGTGGTGCAGGAGGGGATCTGACTGAAGGGACTTGATTAACTGACTGATTAACTGGGCTGAGTGCATGCGTCTGCCGATGATACCAAGGGCAGGGTCTTTACACAGCGCATAGCCAGAATCTGTGGCGTCAGCCCTATGAGGAAGGTATAGCTGCCTGATTCTTCGGCCTTGGTCAGCTGCTAATCATACAGAGAGTCGTTGCACATGGGGAATAAAGATAAGGGTGATCTGTCTTCCATCGCAAGTTGCTATCTCAACACGCTGTCATTTCCTTGATATCAGAGATCGAGCCGTTCTTCATACCCTGACCAACAATCCTTGTGGAAATTATGATGTCGTGGCGCGCGGTTAGAAGTGGAGGGCAATTTGTAGTGCGGCAGAGGCGGGAAGGCAATAGTTGTGAAGCAATTGGCTGGATTGTTAGAGTGCTTACAGGGGTTGCTTTTGCTAGAGGTTTCTGCTCAGGTTTAACCTGTGGACGAAGAATTGCTCAGGGAGGCAACATGCCATGCCGAGGCCAGCCTCTTGTCAATCGAAAGAAAGCGACCAGGGACAAGCCCTTTAGTCAGACCTTGAGCAGCAAGAAGAGTCTCCATCATGGTGGCTGAGGGATTGCACGGCCGAATGATATGCCTCCGATTCATAGCAGCTCTTTGTGCTGCATGGCGCGTGTGGAGAGAAGGGAGGGGTAAGATACTGGGGGCGCAGCTTCACAAGGTCCTCAAGCTGCTCTGTGCTGATGCTGATTCAAAGCTGCCAATCGTGTTAGCAGAAACAGGTGTGCCCTTCATTGTTTGGGAGAGCCCTATTTTAAGCGCTCAGGTGGAAAGGGTTAGGGTTATTCAGATATAACAAAGGAATGAGCCCGCTCACTGGCGGAGTCAGGCATGGTCAGCGTCGCAGTTGCCTTTGTTTGCCTCACCCTCACTTTCGCCCCTCCTTGATTTGTGCTACCACCTCCTTCTTTCCCTCTCACGCACTCCAGCTTGTTCTTTCTCTCTCACATCGTCATCCCATCAGTTCATTGAGTGGCTTTCTGTGTGTCCTCTGCTTTTTGTCTGCATTGCTTAATTCCTCTTTGCGTGGGATTCTGCATCTCAATCATTGTTGTGGCTCTTATATAACCATAGCTCCAGCTCTTCCAAGTTCGTCCCACTTTGATTGCTCTCCACTGTCTAAACGCCCGGCATTTTTGCGACATTCGACCCCGCCGAACACGCGCGATCCTAGCTCAGAGCTTCAACAACTCAACCAGCAATCATGGGCGACCTCCAGGGCCGAAAGGTCTTCAAGGTCTTTAATCAGGACTTCATTGTTGACGAACGCTACACCGTCACGAAGGAGCTCGGTCAGGGCGCCTACGGCATCGTCTGGTGAGCTCGATCCCGTTTCCTGCGACGCTCGCTTTCATCGCACGCGTCTTTATCGCTACCCCGCCATGGACAAGGCGAGATTACTGACCTTTGAATGACGCAGCGCTGCTGTTAACAATGCTACAAATGAAGGCGTTGCCATTAAGAAGATCACAAATGTGTTCAGCAAGAAAATTCTCGCAAAGCGTGCTCTGCGCGAGATCAAGCTGCTTCAGCACTTTCGCGGCCATCGCAACGTAAGTTGTCCCCTCCAAACCCAGGGTCCTATCCCAAGCATTTGATGCGCAATGCGGGATCGAGGAATAGGGCGGCACGTCGTGAATAATGGCTTATGGCATATCAGATAACATGTCTCTATGACATGGACATTCCTCGTCCTGATACTTTCAACGAAACGTACCTTTATGAAGGTGGGTTGTTCTCCGAGATCCTTGTTATCTCTCGACTAGCAGACAGTCACTGATATGCTGCTTAACAGAGCTCATGGAGTGCGACCTGGCGGCTATTATCCGGTCTGGTCAGCCTCTGACTGATGCCCATTTCCAATCCTTCATCTACCAGATTCTTTGCGGTCTCAAGTACATACACTCCGCGAATGTTCTACACCGTGATCTCAAGCCCGGCAACCTGCTCGTCAATGCGGACTGCGAGCTCAAGATTGCTGATTTCGGTCTCGCACGCGGCTTTTCTGTCGATCCAGATGAGAATGCTGGATACATGACGGAGTATGTCGCTACAAGATGGTACCGCGCTCCAGAGATTATGCTCAGCTTCCAAAGCTACACCAAAGCCAGTATGTTCCTCTGCGCTCCCAAGCGACGACTTTATACTTACGTGCTCCAGTTGATGTGTGGTCCGTTGGATGCATTCTCGCTGAGCTTTTAGGCGGCCGACCCTTCTTCAAAGGCCGCGACTACGTTGACCAGCTTAATCAGATCCTCCACATTCTCGGCACCCCCAATGAGGAGACCTTGGCCCGCATCGGCTCACCCCGCGCTCAGGAGTATGTCCGGAACCTGCCTCACATGCCCAAGAAGACTTTCCCCAGCCTGTTCCCCAATGCCAACCCCGACGCCCTTGATCTCCTCGACAAGATGCTGGCGTTCGACCCCTCGTCTCGTATCAGCGTCGAGGAGGCCCTCGAGCACCCTTACCTCCAGATCTGGCACGATGCCTCCGATGAACCCGTCTGCCCTACGACTTTTGACTTTGCCTTTGAGGTTCTTGATGACGTTGGCGACATGCGCCGCACCATTCTTGACGAGGTCATGCGCTTCCGCCAAACTGTTCGGACTGTGCCTGGTGGCGGTGCTGCCGGCTCACAGGGCCAGCAAATTCAAGCTGGTCAAGTCCCCATGCCACAAGGTGGCGGCCAGTGGACCGCAGAAGACCCGAGGCCACAGGAGTACATGGGCCATCAAGGTGGCTTGGAGCAGGATCTTGCCGGTGGCCTCGATGCTGCCCGGAGATGAAGCATCTATTGTATTGAGAAGATGTGAGTAGAATCTTGAGTTGAGGATGAACACTGTCAATAGAATGTAGCCTGGCCGATTGAGAGACTACTGGATACTATGGGTCGAGCAGCACTATCTCGGATCAGACCAGTTAAAAGAAAAAGGAAGGATAAGGGCCTGGGGCACGAAACCTCACATTGTATGCGAGCGAGGATCGGTCATTGGGCACCCCTGTTTGGAATTTCTTTTTTTCTTTTTTTCATCTTTTTGTTTTGGAAATCCTACTGAAACTGTCGACAAAGAGATAAAAGAATGCATGAGGTGTCTTGATATGCATTTTTGAACTTGCATGCTCGTATAAGAGCCGACCAATGGCCTCCTCGTGTCTGTCTTAAGTCCCCGGATGTCTCACGTCAAGTCTTTAGAGAGCCTATAAGGTTCTCGGTTCGGAAGAAGTCACTCGCATCCTTCAATTAATTATGCCGGCTACATTGACTTTTCGTCCTGATATACGGGGCACGCAGATTGACCTACCCCAGACACATAGTGTATCCGCCATTACTCTTGGTCCTCCTATGCTTATGTTGCGAGTGACACTATTGACCCAGAATCTTCTGCAAGTCTACATTCTCTCTCTGAACAGTAAACCAAACTTCTCGATAATCAAGCTGCCCGCCTACCCAGATGTTTCATGGAGATTCTGGCCAAGTCATAGAACAGAGTATTTAATGGTCCAAGCTAGAGCCGAAGAGCTGAACATGAGCTCACAATGATGTTTGGTGTTAGAGAGATACCTAGGTATGTATGAATGGATGCAGCAGGAAGGTAGAGTCATGTGCCCTGTTTCTATCTCGGCGAGGATTGAGCTGCCTTCGCTACCCCCAAAGCATGGAGGCTGTTGTGTCGATCCACCTTCTTGGCCAACCTTGTGAGCCTAACTTCCCATGGTTTGCTACATGAGCTACGTGGAAGTATTAGACTGGACTGAGGGCAGATTCTTAATACTCTAGTCTAGGGGTTCAATGCCCTCGCAGCAGAACTTAAGCGCTGAGAGCAATCTGTGTTGGCCATATCTCAGAGCCGTATGGGGCAAAGGAACAAGACAAGGCTAAATAGATATGCGTTGGCAGAATTCTATGACTGCATGCTGGCGGCTAACTTTGAGGTCTTTGAGGAGGAGGAAGAAGAAGAAGAAGAAGAAGAAGTAGGAATTCCCGGTACGTGGTGGTGCTTGAGTGCCCTGATATCGGTTGGTTGTCGATGAGAGTTGGGTCAACTTGGCTGGACTGGGCCGCAATGGCGCTTAATTTGGTAGACGCCCTTGGCGACAGTTAGGTACGTGTTCGTCCGTATTTGACATAGGAAGAAAGGCTTGTAAGTCCCAAGAAGCGATTAGGAGGAGTTGGCATCTGGTGGGGAAAAGGTAACTATGTGTTCGAAGGGATGAAGAGGAGGCCCTTTTTGACCGTTATCAATGCTGACCCTGGCAAGGCCCTTGGCTGTGAAGACGCGGGTGTTTCGAAGACGAGAGAAAAAAGGATACCACTCATGAAGAATATTCACCTCCTCGGAGTCGTGACGAATGGAGAGTGCGACATTAACTCCACCTTGGCGGATCGATAACCAAAGTTGAAGTTCTGTCGGATTTTGCCCGAAGGTGGAGAGAGAGAGTTGCTCTTTGCGCCCGTTGATGTTGTGTCAAGATTCATTTAGCTTTTTCCTCTAATGACGATCATACGAAACATGCCGCTACGTGTATCAACGTTTAGATCCTGCTCCAACCAACCCCTTGGTAACCTTTCATCCCGTGTTTCTTTTTCTTTTACCCGAGCTTCATAGGGCAGAGACGGGAAGGGGGGTTCAGGAGACCACGGCAAAAGCACGCCTTTTTCGGAATCTTCGGGTTGAAGATGTGAAACATGCTCCCTTGTCAACCTTGTGAGGCTAAGGAACAGCCTGGGGAGGTTTTGCTGAACAGAGAAGGAGAAACTGACTTTCGAGAGGTATACAACAGGATGAATATAGTTCTAATGCTACGGAAGGGCCAATATTCCTAGGGAGCCTTGTAGACGATGAAACTCGCTGAGAAACAAGAAAGTCTGCGGCGAAAGGAGTGCGGATTAAAAGAGAACGAAACGAAACAATAAGAGGGGAACGCGCAAGGGTCACCAGGAGGATTCGACTCAGGGATTGCGTGAGATCCTCTTCCCCCCGCCCCGTTCATGGTCGATGGCGATGCGGAAAGAAAGAGGCGAGACTATCGTGAACTAAGGGGGAGGATGGTGTTTCTTATGGTGCAACAGAGGCAGTTTCAGGGAAGCAAACGGGCCCTCCGACGAGCCGGATCGAGCCGTTGATTTAGGGGATCTGCGTGTGCTATGATGGCACGTGGGGTTGTCGCGGGTGAGGTTCATGTTGATTGCCTCTTACCTTCTCTTTTAGCCTGGGATGTCACAGGTGTTTCTTCTGTTCTGTTGAATGTGTCTCCAAGGGGAGTTCACTGTTGGTGATGAAGTGTTGTCTGAGACAAAGACTGCGTGCACCACCGTGTTGTTGGTGTCGAGATGTGATGGAACCCTAACCCTTCACTAAGGTCAAGTTGGCGAGACTCACCTGAGACACTTGACACTTACAGCTGCTGCGCGTGCCTCCTGCATCTGTGTTTGCACAGCAAGTATTGCGACCATCATCAGCCAACACGGAGTTACTGGACCAGCTCTCAACCGAGCCTTTGTACACGGATCAAAGAATCTAGATCTGGGAACCACGCAAAAGGGTCAAAGCGTGACTTTCTTCCAGGTTCCTCGGGTCTGACGGACCACATCCCCTGAACTCCCCCCCCTGGTACACGCGGGAAACGGAGATGAAACGAACTGCGGAGGTCCCCATCCTGGGAGCAATGCTGACAGAACCACTGAATGTTTCCCTGTAGTGGGTTTCATCCTTGATCATAGTTGCTGTGCACACAAAGGAAGGGCACGAAGTGAGAAGACCCAGCTGTTGTGCAGCTTTTTTGTGAGCTTGGCCTGGAGCTGAGCCACACGGGCGCATTGGAATCTTGCCAGAGAAGTGAAGTGGCTCGCTACGACATTTGCTCGTCAGATTCTTGACCGGCACCATCTTTTGTGCCAGGAGAGGTTGAATACAGAGAGGGAGCGAGCGCCGTTACGATAACACTTTGTAGTAGTGTTGGCTAAGCCATGAAACATGGCTCAGTAACACGCTCCTCCCGGGATCCCCAAGCTCTCCTCCTCTTCGACGATCTACCAGGTCGATTCTGATGATCCAGAGAACAAGGAAACCAGGCCTGGACTACCTCTTCGGGGACTTCTACAAGGTCGATGTGAATTGCGAATCGAGAAAGATGGGACTTTGCAAAAATAGCCGCGCTGATGGGGAGGGGGATCAAAGGAAACGCTCACGCACTTCTCTTGAGTCCTCGCTTTCCCCTCTCCCGCCAGGAATAGCAACAAACGCGCCAAATCTCACGGTACAGCACCAACCACACCACCTACATGCATCAATACACACACATATACAGGGCACTGACAGATCTATTGTAGGACTGACCACACTTCTCACTCCGATGCATTGCATACGTGCATACAGTACAGTACAGTACAGCACACACATCCTCTGCATTAACGAACAGTCACTGCGCTGTAAGAACCCACCGCGCCCCCAAGAAAGCTGCATATCCTCCTCCTCTTTCAAACCCCCGCTTATCCAACCACTCGCATCACGGCGCCACTCTCCCTCCGCGTACCCGACCTCGTCCATTGGTGAGCTGATAGTCGGCCGCTGCGTTGCTTTGCCATGTGTTCCCTCCCTCCCTCCGCAGATGGAGGTCAAGACTAATGTACAAATTTGATTACTTGCATAGTGCGAGTTTCTACGATAGTGTTGCGGTGAGGCAATGGGCGATAGACGCGAGAGCCGAGTAGCCGGTTCATTGAACGAGGACTCTTCCTCCTAGAGTCACAGGAGAGAGAGTGTGTGTATGTAAGCGTGGGAGCAAGAAAGCTGGGTGGCAGTCAATGGAGTTGGATGGCAAACCCTCACACTCTCTCCCACTCTTTTGGAGTACGGCTAATGTGCGTGCAGTGCTCGCAGGTGGAATCTCTTCTCAGGTCTGCGCGCCGCGAAGGATCACCTCGGGAAACAATACTCAGTGTGGAAGTGGCGTCTTCCGCCGTCCACCTCCTTGAAGCCGAAAAGCAAAGAACCGATAGCCACAGAAAGAAGTTTGTTTCGTTTCTTCGCCCCTAGCAAGGATGTTGCTGCTTTTTCGATTCAACGTTGGCGTTGTACCAAGTGCCTCCTTCGATGCTACCAGCCCGGTGTGCAGTAGCACATACTCGGCTTATCCTTTCAGCATTACTGTACGTTTCTATGTACCTTGTGTGTATGCATGCATGTACGCATATAGGTGAGGAGGAGGAGGCTCCCTGCATTAGTCTCTGACAAAGCCCGCTCGTCCTGCACCCTCAAAGGGTAGGTTGATAGGAACGAAAATGTACGTACCTTTTTTCGTGCTTGACGATTTTGAGATCGTGCTGTCATTTCTGCTCGTCAACCGTAACGTGTGGCTGGCTGTCAGAAGGAAGAGAGTGTTTGCCCTGGAGGGCATGTGGCAGGCTTAGGTGTTGCTTTCTCCTGTCAGCATTGCACCCAACCATCTTTGTATCTGGTTGATCTTGGGAGGAGACGAACAAGCGATGAATGTCTCTGTCTGGTGAACTAAATTTGTAGGGATGACCCAAGTCTTTTCCAGGATATCCCTGCTGAGAAGAAAGGAACATGGCTGGGTGGATGGTGTTGGTCTTGATACCATCTTTCTCTTTCTCTCTTTCTCTAAGCTTTGCACGGTTTATTCACCAGGTACTCCGTACAGTCAGGCCGGTTCATAAATAGCTGTTCATTGAGTAGGTAAGTAAAGTCAGGTCAGCCTTTACTGAGCCATAAAAAGTAACTGTGTAAGCAAGTCGTATGTCCTTCCACATGTTCCATACACACATACACGTACTGTACAGGACAGTAACCTGCAAGTGTGCTTCTCGAAGCCAGGATCATTACTGTGATACCACCCACGGAACACGTTTCTCACGCATCGCTTTCTTTTTGCACCAAGCTCCCAACGAACCCTCCTTCATCTCCCCTCGATACATGCATCTCTCTCTCTCTCTCTCTCCTCCTTCATCTCTCTCATCCTGGTTCTCAAGCCAAGCGCGCTTCCGCCCACACACACTGACCACACGCCACACGCAGCCCACACACCCTCATCATCCACGACTAGCCAGCCCCCCCTGCTCGACACACGGAACCCTTGAATCCTTGACACCCCCTGTCATGTCTCTGCCTTTCGAACAAGGATGGTTGGGGGGACTGCCTTCTTGGCCCGCGGCTCCGTACTACTGCACGTCCATCCATCCACCTTCTTGCTAATGTCGGAAACCGCCCATGCGGTCGCTTTCATCTAGGCCCATGAGGCGCAAACCCCCATTGACGGTGGGAAAGCAAAAGAGAGGCTTAGGCTGAGAGAGAGAGAGAGAGAGAGTAGACACACACACACACATACAAGGAAGAGAGACAGACATTATAAAACCATCTATCCCATCCTCCTCCTCTTCTCTCTGACGTTTCGTTTCTTTCGTCTCAAGCATCCTCAGTCAACGTTTCCTATTTCCTCTCTGTGGTCATCGTTTCCTTGATCTCCTTGTCAAAACCCTTTTCTTCTGGAAAGCTGGTCTTTTTTTTATTATTCTAAACACTCTCATACACGCACACATATTGCCCTCAGCCTCCCTTGGTCTGTTTTTTGCCTTGCTATTTTCCTCAGCCTGGTCTATATTCGGGACAAAACGCCACCGTCTTAAGCGCCCGGAATCCTGCAAAGAAAGCGAAATTACTTTACTTTCTCCGTATAAGTGAAGTTGAGGCTCGATCTATTTTTTCGTTTTCTTCTTCTATTCGGCCTTCTTTACTTGATTCGATCTTCGTTCATCTCTGTTGGCTCCTGTTGTTTTCTGCTCTTTTTCTTTCGAAAAAAGCCAAAGACTCGAATATATTCATACACACACACACACACTCGGCAACAATGATCGCAAAATCTCTGCTCGTCCTGGCCACCGCGGCCCTCGCTGCGGCCACTCCCATCGACAACTCTGCTATTCGTCTTCAGCGTCGCTGCAATGGTCCTCAGCCTGTTCTTCCTGTGAACGGTGACTTCCGTGAGTTTCTCCTCCCAAACCTCCAGTCTCTCTCTCTCTCTCTCTCTCTCTCTCTCTCTCTCTCTCTCTTTCTCTTTATATGATCACTAACACCATTCCTCAACAGAGGAACTCCCCCCTCCTCCTCCCGGTGCCCGTCTCAAGCACATCGCCCTCGGATACGGCATCCAGAACTACACTTGCGCATCCGCCGACGCCGCACCTGTCGCTACCGGTGCCCTCGCCGGTCTCTTCGACATGATGCCCTTCTACCCTAACCCCTCTGACGCCAAGTCCCTGGACCAAGCCACCTTCAATCGTCTCACCGCCATGGTCCTCGAGTCCGCCGACCTCAACATCCCCCTGAAGCTTGACGACTCGCTCTCCGATCGCTGCCCCAAATCCGCCCCCGGCGCCGATGCCACCGCCCCGTTCCTCCCTGGTGACGCTGCTCTGCCCATCCCCGGCATGAACGGTGTGGAGCTCAAGCACCTCGGAGAGCACTTCTTCGACCAGGACGGCGTCCCAACCTTCAAGCTCAACGACGGCCTGTCCATCAAGTGCGCCAAGCTAGACGGCTTCAACGCTCCCAAGAGCTCCGCTGCCGGTCCGAACGGCGAGGCTGCCGTCGCGTGGCTCCGTCTCGGCGCGAAAGAGGGCACCGAGGGCCAGGGAACCGAGGGTCTGAAGTTCGTGTACCGCGTGCTGACTGCTGCCGGCAGTTCCCACGGCTGCTCGGCTGGAGGGAAGAGTGACTCGAGCTTCTACACTGCTGCTTACTGGTTCTACGGCTGAGACTTCGACAAACCAACGGGGTATAGTTTGCCGTTCGGAACGAGTAATGCCGGCATCTGTATATAAGACGAGTGCTTGTGGTCGTTTTTCTTTTCTTTTCCTTTCTTCTTCATGAGTGTGTGTTCTAGATACCTCTCTGGCACTTGCTGCTTTGCCCCAATATGTATTTACCTGGGGTTTTCTGTTATTAGGGAGGAAGATCAGTCCATAACTTTGGCATCCTCAAGGCGTTTACATATCATTTATTTTTACCATTCTTCTTTCTTTCTATATTTCCTTCGCGCTCATTGCTCTTATTCTTCTTGTTCTCTGAGATCAAGTTTGAACTAGCTCACGTAGATCGTTTCTCTAGATGAATGGCCGTGGCAGGCAGTGAAAGGGTTGTCGACGTGCAACTCTAAGCGTTTGACAAAGTCACCGCCTTACGCAACACGTGCAGTATCGCCAACCGCCCTGATCTTCCAACCAGAACACGGCATATAACACAGCAGAGAGTTTTCCTCTTTTTTCTTCTCTCTCTCTCCTCGCACTATCCTCTGTACACTAGGCCTCCTTCACGACCTTCAGTCCTGTCGCCACCCCATGCAAATCAAGATCTCCTCTCCGCCCGTAATCGGAAATAGGCGGGTATATGTGGTACATGTTATACATCTATAACACGCCTGTTTCTATAGACGACCACGACCCGCGAGAAGTGGAGATTGCAAGGGAAGAAGAACCTGCTTGGATCCTTGGAGGCGCGAGGGGCCTTCTAAATCCGGTGAAGAGTGAAGACGGGCGGCCCGGTCGGTGGGGATGAGTGAGTGTACATGTAGCGGGCGGCTACGGATATTGGAGCAGGAGAGCAAGAATATACACATGTACATATCCATCTCTCAACTAGGTGCTGGGTGTCATGTGCCGGCATTGCCGTGGCTTTGCCCCCCGGATGTACTACCACACTATACGAGCATTCCTATTCGAGGCATGTCTGCAGTCTTCTCTCCATATGGTATACCCTTGCCTCGCGGATGGAGGTCTGCATGAGCAGAACTTTGTGACAAACCCGACTATTAGAGCAGGCTTGCCCAGACACCTACATTTCTGACCACAAACGGCAGACGGCAGGGCTTCTGATTAGAGATACTCGAGAATTGTTCCATATTTCTTCTTCTTCTCTATCAATCTTTGTTCGGTACAGTAGCCCCTTCTGCCATGATCCTTTCCGTCCATTCATGCGCGAGAGCCGGCTCGAGTTGTTCTCCTCCCCTTCCGGCTCGGTTGCGTAGACTTGACTGATGACACTCAAGAAAGAAAGAAAAAGGAAAGATTCTCCCCATGGTTAAAACGAGGAAAGAGAACACCTCTGGCATCCGGCCGAAACACCCGTAAGTGCAGATGAAGATAGTACAGTTCCCCTCGTCGCATGTCAGCACCAGAGAAACGGGAATGACCACAAGCACATTGCAGCTCACAACACCAAGCTGGTAAAGCAGAACAAGAGAAACAAGAGAACATGCGAGGCCAAAGGAAAGAGTAAAGGGAAACATAGACATTCAAGGTATGGACAAGTCTGTTTCTTTCTCCTCCGTGTCTAACAAAATCCCTTCTCTCTTCCTCCCTCACTCCGTCATAATCGTTCCAAATCAAAGTTCCAAGTCTGGGTATAGTCCAAGAAAACAAAGATCAGGCATGTAGTAGTGGTAGTACCTTAGTTGTAGCACCTTAAGTGTAGCAGCAGCCGCAGGGTGTCAAAGTGCGAGCGCCGCGCGCAAATCGCAGCATTGTGATACAAGTACAAAGAAAAGCGGCAATAGAAATGTAACAAAAAAAGACGAATGAGGCATCATGATAGGAACGCAAGGAATAGGGAACAGACATGTGGTGAGCGTTCAAGAGCACGAAACTTTCCACTTTATACTCCACGGAAAAGTCTCACGATCAAGAACCACATAGCGCCAAGGAATTTGAAACCACTCAGGACTGCCACGCTCCACAGGACAATAGTCATATAGATGTTTGATCGGTCAATCTCAGCCTGCTCCGGGTTGGCCGCCGAAGGAGTGATCCTCTCAAGGCCAGCTGAACTGAGGACCAGCGCGGCAAGGGCGAAGTTGGTGATCATCCAAATAAGCACGACACCAGTACGCACACCACGGTAGTAGTCCATCTGCTTCTCCTGGAGTTGCGCGGGGGTAGGAGTGGTCTTCACAGCCTTGAACTTAGTGCTGAAGAGGGCCACTTCGCGCTGGTACTGGGCGTTGAGGTCGCCTTCGTCCGGGAGATCGGTCTTACCCTGGCCGTCTTTGGTGTTGACGGAGGGCAGCTTCTCGACCTTGTCATCACCCTTGGTTCCCCAAGAGACATCATGCGTGTTGCAGAAGGCGTAGACGTTGAGGACGTTGGTGTAAGTGGGGGTGAGCAACATATACTGAATGAAGGAGGTGACCATATGCCAAGGATCGAACATGATGATGGAAGCAAGAAGCCAGATACCAAAGGTAGACATGACAGAGATGATCAGCGTGTAGAAAACCTTGTTCTCAAACAGCTCGCTGATCTGAAATCCACGACCTTCGGCCTTCTGTCTATCAAGATCATTGATAATAGCAATCACAGAAATATAGACGGCGGCAAACATCAGGTAGCTGTGGCAAGGTTAGCTGATCGGCCCATACATGGGAACCACAAGAAACGGTGACCTACATCATGATTATTGCCCAGAACCATACCATGGCGGTATACAATCTGCCCGAGCCAGCCGGACGATTTCCCATGGACAGGACGAAACATGTAATCAAGAAGACACCATAAAGCCAAGTGAAGACGACACCAAGGATCTCACCAACCCTACCGAGGAGCCCAGGGTCGCCGAGACTTGTCGTCAGGATCTTGAAAACCAGGAAGAAGTTGCCAATAGCGAACCAAGCGAAGATCATGTTGACAGTATTGAAGACGAACTCGATGAAGAAAGCGAACTTGCGGAAGATCGAGTGATTGGAGCGGAAGAATTTGAGGAAGTGAACAATAGCGTAGATGGCAGCGAAGAAAGATCCGTTGAGCCAACGACGACGCTGGAGCACCAGTTCCGTGACGGTATCGGGCACATCGGTCTCACCATTTGCAGACTTCACGTACTGCAGGATCCAGTGGCAGTTGCGCTTGGTGACAATTTCGAAACAGAGGATACGATCTTCGGCAAGGTACATGTTCGACTCGAACAGACCGGCATCGCTACCACCGTGAAGTGTCTCACCGAGGAAGTACTTCTCGAGAGGACCCTGGCCGTTCTTGTCGTTCTGAAGTGCAACGTATCGGTATGCAGAGAAAGCTCCGGGCAACACTGAAATGAAGCCGAAGGCAGACTCCAGGGGCTTGTCGAGAATATTGCTCATCTTGTACTCGAAGTTCTGCGTCGCAACGAGAGGATTCAAAAGGTTCTTGCCTCCCCTGCCCAACATAGCTTTGATCTCACCACAAGCACCACCACACATGGGCTCCAGATCGAAGGCCTTCCAGAGGTGGTAGATTGAATCTCTTCCGGGGCGGGTACCAGCGTCAAGGAGGACGCAAATGTTAGGATCGAGAACGCGACCGAATGCCTGGAAGAACCATCTGTGGGAGTTGATCTTCTTCTGGTTCTTCTCCTTCAAGCAAAAGAGCATCTGGACGGGCTGGCGGCGGTGTACCAAAGAGACAACATCATTCTTGAGGACAAGATGTGTTTGGGTCGTGTACTCGTAAAGATGAGATGTAACATCCTTGCCGTTAACCTGCTGCTTTGCGATACCCTCCTGATAGACACCCATACCGGATAGAAGTGCCTTGGTCCTGGGGTTGATCTTGGCGCGACCATCGCTGACGACGCAGACGACGATCTTCTTCCAGGCATCCTTCCCCCAAGTCTTGCTGTTGGGGCGGTTGCACATGTACTCGATGTTCTTGAACACACCAATCATGGTTCGCGCAAAGAGAATATCATCCTCATTATACATGGTGACGACAATGAAAAGTTCGGTGTGGCGAGGCTTACTGAATAAGCGTTGACGGAGGGTGAAGTTCTCGTTATAGAAGTCCGAAGGATCGCAAGTCGCGGCAGTGTATCGCATATGTGTGAATTCGTCGCGTTCGCCGTGAGGGTTCTGTTGAAGGAGGATCGGGGGTACGGGGCAGTCCAGAACCAGGTTACCACGATACAGCAGCACCTGCTTGACTGTCTTCCACCTCTTAATACCACCAGCTGGGGTCTGGGCTTGTTGAGGCTGATCCTCGTAAGGATTCTGATCTGGAGCACCGCCAGGTGTGAGCATCGGCCGCTGATCGTCATAATCATTATAAGCCGGGTCGTATCCCTGCGGGTCGTGTGGTTGCGGTTCATAGGGTTGGTTATAGTAAGCATCGTGATGAGCCTCAGGGTTCACCGCATACTCTCCATGACGGCTGGCATTGTCGTAACCAGAGAGATTGTCTGTGGAATGCTAGGAACAAGGGTTTGTTAGGATATGTTGCGACGAAGCCAGGCTTCTCGATTGAGACATACTGCTTGATTGAGTGCAAGGTGGTCGCTCGGCGTACCGAACCTTTGCTGAGGAGGCATCGGAATATCGAGCTGCGACTGGCTGTGAACTGGTGCGCCGCCATATGGGTTGTCATCGAGCTGATAGCCATGCTGGGCAGGGTGGCCGCCAGGCGAAGGCGCTCTGTATTCGTTACGGCGATCCATAGGATCACCGCCGTAGTAGTTGTCGTCTGGAGATGAACGTGTTAGAATAGAGGTCTGCGGCCGGTCACAAGAAAGTCCGGAGGGGACGAGGTAATGTCGTCAGCTTCAAGTTGAACTCGAAGGGTAGCTGCGCTACGAGCTGTTGGGTGTCCTTGACACTGGATGCCCTCAAGTCTCTGTGTAGAAAGATGCGACGGTGTTCACGAGTTGTGGGAACTGGTCAAAGCGGCGCTGTCTGAAGGCTCACGTCCGGCGCAACCGCAATGAATATATCCTTTGAATTGAAATGATGTGGTAGTGAAGCATAAGGGTATCAATGGGGGACATGGCAGCAAAAGGGGGAGAGTAGACAACCAAAGCAGACAGGCAAGCAGAAGAGAACTTAGTAGCGAGAGAGAGACGTACTCAATCGGTTATACGACATGTTGGGCCGTGTTTCAAGTGAACGAGGAGGTCCTGCTCAGTGCGTTCCCTAGGGGAAGGGAAGCAAAATGACAACGTTGCAGAGCAGGCGGGGTGGTTTTGTTTGGCAAAGGAGGGAGGGAGGTTTTGAGATCACGGATTGGGAGGTTGGAGACGCACGCCGACGGTGGTGGTAGTGGTGAACCCTTCTTACGCGTGCTTGGGTGCGTTGTTGGCACAGTTGCAGCGTCCCTCAGTGAATTGTGTGCAATACCAGTGGCTGGAACGAACGTGGAGTTGGCAAGCCGTCCCCTGGAATTTTTTGACACGATGTCCCTGTAAGTACCTGTAGTTGAGAATTCGGTGGAGCGGTACCTGTGTCTCGGGTCCGGCAGGCTGCTGAACGAGGCAACTCTTAGTAGCGCCGCCGGCATCTCGTGGCAACTTCTAGGGGGCTGAGCTACGATTCAAGGTGGGGGATGATATAGGCGGTGCCATAGGTTTGTCCAGTGGTGCTCTACTCGTTGCAGAAAGCCAAGAGCACAGACGGGATGGACGGCATCAACACTACAAGTACATCCTCGTCCGTTATCCCTTCAGCACCCCTCGACCCTGATTCTTTTGATGGTTAAATTGAGGGTTTCCTGAGTGAAGATCGCTGGTGTCTGAGCTTCCAGTTCTCTACAGTGGCTCCAGAGAGCTTTAGTGGGGCTGGACAGGGGTGTCTCCCACGGAATGGCGGTTTCAAGATGATGAGCCTTGTATCAGCACACGACCTACGACAACATTGACGAGGCGTTTTTGGGCTGTGCTACTATGGTAACCTGACCTGGCATCAAGAATTGAACCATAGCTGGATCCATGAGGTAGCTTAAGCTTTGAGTGATGTGCAGTTGATGCAGCCTAAATGGGTCGTTTGATCATGACGATCCAACCTTAAGAAGAGAAGCATGCACAGGTGGTAATCGAATCGCATTCCAGTGAACAAATCAATCATGAATGTGGCAAGGGCTTTCTCTCTTCTCTTTCGCTACCCCTTCGTTTCAGAAAAGGGCCGTCCGTCGGATGCCCAGGCAGCCAGTCCAAGCGCCAATAGCTGCCAACAAGGGAGGATGGGTCGGTCGTTGGTGACGTCGCTTCTGGTGGGGATATCCGCCTAGTAGTCCCTTAGCGCGTCTGTATAGTGGTGAGGCAGAGCAGAATCGGATCTTCAGGGGCTGGGGATGGTGCGCTGCACGACTGGGGTTCTGGAGATATCGGCACACCACCAGGGGGCTGCCAATTTCCTATAACTTTCTGGAATCACTTCTCGTTTCCAAGTCATAGGATTCTATTGTATCCTTTAGCCATGTAGCTGAGGACCGACGATTCAACCCATCCTGAAGGTAATCCTCAAACAGATAGATCATGTGCTCCATCTCACTCGACAGCACCATCTGATCTTGCCAACCAATTACCACCCACCATTGGCATTCCCTACCTGCACATTGTTTTATTTTGGGAAACTTGTCGCAACCCACACGCCACGAGCGCCACGCCAACGTCTGCTCAGCCTCATTGTTCACGAGTCGAGATTCTAGCTTTCTCCATTTTTTTTCCTGCTAAATTCCTGCTTTTGAGAAGGGGAGAAAGAAACTCCCGATTTTGGCATGCTCTCGTTCCCAAAAGCCGAGCTTGGTCCGATCGCCTCTTGCCACATGCCATGCCTCGTGACGACAAATGCCTGTTTTCTGTTGAACTGCCGGTAGGGAACTACGGCGACGCCGTTTCGCCGAACTTGAATACAAGAACTGCGTTGGTGAAACCTGTCCTTGATCAAGTTTTACTTCGCCTCAATGCTCTTGGCTCGGCTTCAACTTCAATTGTGAACTGGAGCTTTGCCAGACCTTCCCTGCTCCTGGGAACGAGTCGCCTCAATGCAATACTGTCGCAACGTAGTTACTAATCTGACTATACGAGTTGGGCCATGCATGAAGAAAGACCTCGCTTTCTTGACCCTCCTGGCTGAAGATATAGCCATAGTGTGCCGACTTTAAAGTGCACATTCAATCCAGTCTCGTAAAATAATGTTCTCGTGTTGCCAAGCATTGGCATTGCAAGATACCTAACCTGTAATGGTTGCGTACCTGTGGTGAATCAATTTTGACCCGAGCGAAAGCCTTGAAGACAATCAATCTAGCTGTCATCATCATGGCTTGGAAGGGAACATGGCAGATTCTAATAGTGAAAGGCCGCGTGGTCCTCCTTTCTGGTCTCAGAGGGCAGATCCCACAAGGCCCCTACTGTTTTGCGAAGGCAACGACATCAAAGGGGCTCTGTCGCTTGTTACCCATCGTCGCCAGATATTTTTTGATTAGTCTGCCTATTTCTCAATCACACCACTCAACTAACGCCACAAAAGCCTCGCAAATCGGCACGCTTATCCACAGCACAAATACCTGCTCATCTTTAATGGCTATGACATTTTGATTATTGCGTTTCTGTGCTCTACAACGCTTCAGCTGGCAGAACGCCATTCTGGATTCTAACTCGTAAACTCCGCGCTGTGCAACCCACTCCGCCTGCGGACAGGTCGGGCAAACCATCACTCCGCTTGTGCCAGGATTGGCTTCTCAAGGCCTTTGTCGTAAGATAGACCCTCCTAGTGCGTATACTGAGCTGGTACGATCTGGTACAAACTGGTGGCATAATTACCTGGCTGTCTGAAAGAAGCTTAAGTTGCGGCTTTCCTGGATCGGCAGGATGACATGGAACCTGGTATGGGGGGCACGATCTAAAGTAGTGGGATGCGCGGCCTCCGTAATCATTAAATGATTAGTCTGTGTCTACTTGCAGGTCGTCGTGGATAAGTGAGACGATAGAAAATAGCTGTCGTAAAGTTCGACAAGCTACGATAGTTTCATTTGGAACATTGAAATTGTATGGATGGTTGCGGACTTGGTGATCTGGGAGATAACTATAAGAGGGAAGTTGAGAAGCACCCTGGGTTTGTGAGAAGTAGACAGCTCGACACTCAATTCACATTGCATTATTACTACGATTACAAACCGATTCTTCAGAATCAATAAGCACGATCTCGTTTATACTTCCATTATGTCTTCCCCCAAGCTTGTTGCAGTCTACGGAGCCACCGGCTCCCAAGGCGGCAGCGTTGTCCAGTCGCTCCTTCAGAACAAGCAGGGCGATTTTACCATCCGCGGCATCTCTCGCGATCCCGACTCAGAAAAGGCCAAGGCTCTCGCTTCACATAACGTCGAGGTTGTCAAGGCGGATGGATTCGACAAGGACTCAATGGTCGCTGCTTTCAAAGGTTGCTGGGGTGCTTTCATCAACACCAATTCCGATGATCCGGTATGGCCTTGATTCGGTACCTGAAGGAAAGTGCATGAACTGACTGTTGCAGGCCGTGAATCAACCTGGTGGTCCAACGGAGGAGGATCTGGGGAAGACCGTGATCGATGCCGCAGCGGAGGCTGGTGTCAAACATCTGGTGTACAGCAGCATGATTTCTGTGACAAACCTGACCAAGGGTGCTGTTCCTGCCATATCATTCGACCGTCAGTATTCACAAATACAATCGTCACACGTGCTTCCTATGCTGACCTGAGTGCAGACAAGTATGCAATTGGGCAGCATGCAGTTGATACGCTTGTGTTCGAAACTGTCAACCTCATCAGCCCCGGTTGGTACATGGAAAACCACCTCGTCGAAGAGTTGGCCCCAGCTCTTGGCGGCTGGCCTCTGGTCGCCGATGATGAAGGATATTTTACCCTTCGTGTGCCTCGTTGGGGTGGCAACGAGAAGATCCCCTTCATTGCCATCGGCAGAGACTGGGGTGACCTGGTGCACGGTGCTCTCCTACAGCCCGAGAAGTACAATGGGAAGCTTGTTCATGGTATGAGCCAGGAGGCTACAGCCTCGGAGCTGACAGAGACTTTTTACAAAGGTGAGCACAAAATATGCTTCCGACTCGCTCGCATATACAGAAAGTTGACATTTGCATATCACAGTGACTGGGAAGAAGAGTCGCTATGTTCCCATTGAAGACTGGAAATCTTTCGAGACATATGGAGAAGGTGCCCTCGAGACTGTGAAGTACATGTTCGGCTTTTGCCAGTACTCGGGCGGCTTGTACTATGCTGAACCAAATGATGTTGTCCCTCCTGCAGAACTAAAGAGAATCGCGGCTGCGGCAAAGGGCTTGGATGGAGATGCCACCAAGCTGACGACGCTTGAAAAGTTCTTTGCTGATTTCTATGTTCAGTGAGGGCTTGTGATAGAAATACATCAGGTAGTCCGTGACGGAAATCCGTTGATGTTAATTGTGTTCCGGTACAAATTTAGTCACAAGAATGGCAGTATATGATGGTGAGGCAGAATAGAGTGTCCATTGTGGCCATATTCTAAAATGTACAGTGCTTGCCTTCACCAACCCTTACATACAATTGCCACGGCCAGCTGCTACAAGTTGCATATATCAGTCGGCAGGCGTAGCACCTGCTGGCGCTTTCTTCCATCCGCTTTTCTTTTCTTCTCAAATGTTTTCTACTCCTGGGTCTCCCCAACAGAGGCGAGCCTCCATTTCTCGTGGCTATTGGCTGCCAACGTTTCACTTTTACTTTGCTTCACCAACCGCCACAGCCTCCATCCCATTCACGTCACTAGGTCCTGGACACAGACAGTACATCTTGGCCACAGCCCAATTCTTACCGCATCTGGATTGCACCTTTGATATCTTACCCTGTTACTCTGTTAAGCTCTCGATCGACGTGGGTATCATGGCATTACCGGATGAAGAGCAAAAGCTGCGAGTGAGGGAGCAAGTTATGATGGTACGGTTCTGTGCCAGCAACCGCCTTGGGTCATTTACTGATACCACGCAGGCTGATCTCTCTCGGTCTCGGCAAGATGAACTCCCTTTGAGCGGAAAAACAGCTCGAGGGCCATCTTTCCAACCAACTCGCGATAACAGTGCAAATCATATACCTCCAGAGGAAAGAATGAGGCTGAAGTCACAGTGGAACGGCAAGTGAAAGTAGCTGTAACGATCATACCCAATGCGGAGACTTATTATTTCTCACAGTCCAGTTCCATGACGAAGAAGCTCGCCAATGTGAGGGCCTCGCTATCGAGGATAGCCGTCCATACGCAAAACCAACTTTCTCTATACCTGGGAGCAGCACCCCCAAGCCTTTGTGAGACTTAAATATATTCTATGGGACCACTTGGCTGGCTAACCTTTTATACAGTGCTGACCCAGGTTGCGCTCCAATAAGCTTACAATTTCCGGACTCGGCAGGAAAGCATCAAAAAAAGAAGAGGAAGAGGAAACTTCCACCTGTGCCATCAGTACAGTCAGACTCAGGGAGTATTGTCTCATCTAGCCCGTCATGGACCGCCAGGAGAACACTTGCCATGGCGTCGCGAATGAACAATATGGGTCCATTACCAAGGCCTTCATCTAGAGTTAGTAGGTCGGTTGTCGCATCGGCGAGTGAATTCCTCCGAACCTTCGGAGAGAGCCCTGCTCAAGGGAAAGAGAACCCACCTGTGCGGACGGCAAACAAGATGCTACCAGCACAACCTATAGTGTCCTCCACGCCTGAGCATTCCCATGCCGTTCAACCTTCCCAGAAGACAAGTGAAGCAGAACACATCATGGCTCCAACAATAGCACAGGTCGCCAGTACACTCATCGACATTGCGGACGATAACATGCCGGATTTCGGGATGTGGAGCCTGAATAACGATGTCCAGCTGGGCATCTTGGAGGCCAATACTCTGCTCGGCATTGTCAGAACGGCGCTACCTGCTCTCATCGAAGGCAAGACCGACAGTCAAACTTGTGACCCGGGAATACAATCGGCTTTAAGAACCATCGTAGGAGGTCTATTGCAGCTGAAAAAGAGCCTCCAAGAGGGACGGCCTGCGACATCTGTCTTAGGCCTGCAGAAGCAGGAGGCGGTGTCTGCTTCGATGGCGGATTTAATGGAGCTCGTCGATGTCCACCCGCGAGAGTTGCGATACAGTCGAGATGAGCTTCTAAGGCTTCGAAATTTTGGCAATCTGAATGAGACTGACGAGCTTGCTCTCGAGGAGATAAAGAAGGACTTTGCAGGGTATTTCTCAGCCTCGAAACATAAGCCCGTACAAGTCACGACTGAAAGCTCTCCTGAACCACAGGTTGCAGTCTCCCTCCTTGACTTGGAGCCAATATTTATAAAGACCCAAGAAGCGGATGGACCGCCAGATTTCGATGAAAAGACCATGAATGATCGGAACGTTGAGGTTGACCAAGAGGAGACTGACAGCAGCGTTGCCCTTCTCACGAAAAAGACCGCAAGCTGGACGCTTGATGAGAAGAAGCATTTCTGGATTGGAAAGACGGATATCAGTGAGTCCATTCGTGAACCATAGCCCGAGTCACTCGATGCACATTTCTGACGAGGAGAAATGCAAAGGCATGACAGAGACCCCCCTATCCATCGCGCCTGGCAAACTCGACTTCGCCATCCGTATCCAGGGGGATAAAGGCGTCCATGAAGAGGCTGTTAGAGAACGTGTCGAGAAAGTCCTTGATGCGGTTGCCAAGCTGGATGCTGAGGATGCGATCGAAGATCGGGCACTGCAGTTGAGCACCCCAATATTGGGCGTGTCTCCAGCGAAGGGTAGAATTGTGAAAGGGGGATTAGCAGATTCGATGTGGGCTTGAGATGTTGACAGACGTGAAGGTCTCACGCATTTGGCTCATTACAATTTTGTCAAATCTGAGCGCGACAAGCCAGTACCGTAGCTCTGATCCAAGATAAGTTCTTTGCTCAAAGCAGTGGCCGGTTTATGTCGATGCAGCCTTGGCGCGACAGCGGCGCTCGTAAGATTCCAGTTGCTGGCGGACATCGCCATGCTCCTCAAGACCTCTTGACTCTCGCAGGACTCTTTCAGCCAAGTCTGCGGCCTCTTGAAATTTTCGGAAATAGTAGAGCTCCTCAACAGCGTGGACGACCTCCTGGACATGCTGCTTGTTGGTGCCCTCCACAATGGGCCGGATGTGCTTATAGACCTTCATCGGCCAGCGTCAGATACAAGGCTCACAAATGACCCCTCATCTCGAGGAGGGGAAGGCTCACCTCTCCATTTTCAACTTTGGTCTTGTACTCAGCCTTTACGGCTTGGAAAGCTTCCTCTGACTGTGCTGTCTTCTTGGCGCGAGGGTGCGCATCTTTTTGGCTGTTGGAGTCGGATTCAGAGTCAGAGAGCGAAATTGCCATAAGGCCCCCGTCTGTAGGATCCATTATCAAGTTGTGGGAGAGAATGAATCTGGCGATATCGGGTATCGCGCTTGGAGTCAGGCATTCAACTCTTGTGAGGTTACTCAGTGATGAATTTTCTGTGGGGCATCGAACCTGGTCTCGGGCTCGCTATGATATGGCATGAAGAGTATGCAGGTAGCTTGGGATGATCAACGAGCGGATTCTTGGGACAAGTATGAAAATACTCGAGTGAAAATTCAGAATACCTACCATCTAGGTAATTTCTGACTTCGTACCCAGAGTAGCAGAGAATAAAGAAAACCACCGAGTCATTCCCATGAAGAGATCCAGGGTAGTCGTGTTCATTGGTTTCGTTTCGGTACCCGAAATAGCCCGCAGACCAATGGGCGCCTAAACACATGTTGAACCCACGAACCAAGGCCAGACCCTTGGGGTACTTGGTGGCGTTTCCTCCTACATCACGGACTGACGCAATACTTCAACGTGGGGAAAGCGACCTGCTGGGATTGGGCTAGAGAGCAGTGGCAGTGTTCAGGCGCTTCATGCAGCGGCAAACGGATCTGGACCAGGGACCTGCCAAGTTCCCATCCGCGCGCCAGCCTCGTTCCTCACCTGATCTCCAACTATTTCTTTCCTCCCTGTCTCTAGCAAGCGCCTGAATTGTTACGATTTGCATCCTGTCTTGTCGTTCTTTAGTTCTTGATATACAATTACGAAATTTCTGTCTTCGTTGAAAATAGGCCTGCTACCAACGTCACGACCAGTCCCAAGACCTTTGATAATTACAACCAGGTTACAACCACAACCAGACAATGGACCCTGCATCTGACAAGTCGGGTACCGCCGCACAACCAACGAGCGACCCCGTCGACAAGACGCCTGTGCCTCTGTCTGACAACGATACCGCGGCCAGCATTGCTGCTAACCCAGCCACAGCTGAGACCACTACTGCCCCTGCTCCCAATACAGACTCGGGTGCCGTTGCACCTGTGAGAACGAGCAACGGTAGCGGTAAACGATCGCAAGGACCGTCTTTGGATATTGACACGAATGGGCCCAACGATTTCGAGGGAGAAGTCCAAACCAACAACGAACTGCCTTCTGCTGAGCTACTGAGGAAAACGGAGAACTACATAGTGCTGGATAGGGATGGCAAGACACATACCTTCAAGAGCCTGTATACTGGACCCAATGTTCCTCGCAGAGTTCTTGTTATCTTCGTGAGACACTTCTTCTGTGGTGTAAGTACATGCTCTTGTTCACAGATCACCAATACGCATGCTAACCTCCATGTCCCACAGAACTGCCAAGAATACCTTCGAACAGTTGCTGAATCGATCACTCCCGAATCTCTCCTCAGCCTCCCAGTCAGCACCTTCATCACCGTCGTTGGTTGCGGCGACCCACGACTTATAGACATGTACGCGCGTGAAACAGGCTGTCCGTTCCCCATCTATACCGATCCCAAAGGCCACCTATTTTCTGCGCTCGGTATGATCAAAACCCTTCAACTGGGCGAGAAGCCAGCATATATGCGCAAAAGCGTGATCGGCGGTGCCCTGTCGAGCATTGGTCAGGGCCTGAAGCACATTAGCTCAGGACTCGCACTCAAGAGTGGCGATCACAGACAAGTCGGCGGCGAGCTGTTATTTGAGCCATTGAACATTGCCACACCCATTACGACGCCGCAGGACGAGAAGAAGAAGGAGATTGGAGCGGGTGGGTTGGACCAAGGTGTTGCTGGAGAGAGCGGATTCGCAGGCGGTGGTGTCCTGGAGGGTTTTGCTGAGGAGAAGAAGGTTAGTTGGTGCCATAGGATGAGGTCGACGAGGGATCATACTGAGCTGCCGGAGTTGATGGAAGTGCTTGGGCTGGAGGGACATGGTAAGCCGGCTGATGATCCAGCGCTTTGGAAGAAAGCTTTGGCAACGAGGAAGGGCACAGGAAGCTCTTTGGCTGCCGACATGTCAGAGCTGACCAATGCGCAAAGGTGAAGGAAGGCATTTGCACAGCGAGGGTGCGATTGTGGACTGGCCAACGAATCATACTGAGTCTCAACGGAAGAGGGATCTGAATCTTTAAGTAGCATGCGAGCAATAGCAGTATCATGTCCTTATGGACTTTGGACGAAAACATGGGGATTTTATTATTGCAGAGACATTATTCGTGAACCCAATCCTCATCCTCGAGTGACCGTATTACCTCGTCCACCCGGACGCGGTTTGTCATGATCTGGTCGCCATTGACAAGATCATTTTCTACAGCCCGTTTATCGCCCTCCTCCAGAGTCTTCACAATTCCCGCACGGACATGTCTCTCTCGTAATCTTTTCCTAGCCACCTCCCTGTCAACTTCAACAAACCATATCTCGTCAAACACTCTTGCCGCATCCACCCAGACCTCCTTATCGAGTGCTAGGTACAAGCCCTCTACAATCACGATTCTATGCGAAGGGAGAACCGTGATGTCCTCTGCCTTTGGGTCCTTGACAGCATGGTCGAAGGAGGGAGCTCGAATGAGCACTGGCGGCGAGGCGCGGAGGGAGCGCATGATGGCGAAGAAGTTAGACGCATTGAAGGTGAATTCAGCACCACGACGGGCATGTGCGTTCGCGGGGTCTGGCAGGTTATCAAGCTCTGCTCTGGAGAGGTGGAAACCATCCATTGGGACGACAATTGCCGGAGGTGGTGAGTCAGGGTTGAGGGCGAGGGAATGGGCATTGAGGCGGTCTGTGAGAATCTTTGCGAGAGTGGTTTTCCCTATAAGACCAATAAGTTCCTCGCCACGATGACAAGACAGTGAATGACGAAACCTACCTGAGCCAGGTATACCAGCTATGCCAATGACTGAGATACGTTAGTCAAGGTTCGCTCCATAGCTGTGCTGAATCAGAAACGGGAGGATTCACTGAGTCGTTGATTAGGCGTCATGGGCTCATACATGCCCCATGCCTTGGCCACCAAGTACTTGACCTGCCTTTCCATTGTGGCGACCTTGCATACAGCTGCGATATGAGGCCTAAGCTGGTCCGAAGTCGCGATACCCCACGTTACAGAGTCAATAGCTCTAATGACGTAGGGATTAAGCTTGGCGAGGTTGGATAATAGGCAAACTAAAGACACCGAGTATTTGAGAAAATCAGCAAACAAAAAGGTACCCAGCTGAGCCTCAAGAAGCCCCTAAAGATGCAGCTTCTTGAATTGTTGAGCACCGGGGTCCGTTAAGCCGATTATCGCGTGTTGTTGGCTTTGGTGGTGGAGGAAGATTCAGGCTAGAAGCGGTTGTGGCAGATGGTGGGGCAAAGGGTTCTGACTTTAAGATCCGAGCATAATATGCGCGTGACGCAGTGCAACATTCACTTTTCTTTTTGTCAGGCTGTCGCGGGGATTTCTTCAACATCTTTTACCAGGCTTTCAATTAACATTTCTTCGCCAGACTCGACTCAACTCGTTTCCATCTTTCCAACCTTACCCTTGCGCACGCCACGCATTTGCCCAGTATGGCTGCTCAAGTACCAACCGAGGACATGAAAGACCTCAAGGGTAAGTAAGATTCTAAAGTCACCTCGAACCCAGAAAGAGAGAGCTGGATTACACGACTAGTAAATGCAAGGCGACCTGTTCTGACGACTTTCAATTATGCTACCTGTGCAGTCTCTGAACCCGCCAGCCAAAGTAACGGGAAGACCACCACCACCACCAACGGTGACGAAGAAGATCACGGCGATGACTCCGAGGAGGAGGGCGATGACGGGGCTGCTGCCGGGCCGGCCGAGGGTGCCGCTAAGAAGAAGAAGAAGAGAAAGCCCAGGAAGAAGAAGAAGAACCCGACCACCCAGTCCGATCCGCCGCGTGTGCCCCTCAAGCAGCTGTTTGCGAATAAGCCTTTCCCCGTTGGACAGGAGGTTGAGTACCTCAACGAAAACGCCTACCGAACCACCGACGAAGAAAAGCGCCACCTAGATAACCTCAACTCGGATTTCCTACAGGATTACCGTGAAGCGGCCGAGGTCCACCGTCAGGTTCGGCAGTACGCCAAGAAGAACATTCGTCCTGGAAAGACCCTTATCGAGATTGCAGAGAGCATCGAGGACAGCGTCAGGGCGCTCGTTGGACACCAGGGACTCGAGGAGGGAGATGCTCTTAAGGCTGGAATGGGCTTTCCTGTTGGTTTATCCATTGACAACATCGCAGCTCACTACAACCCCAATGCGTAAGGCACTTCTGTCTGAATACGGTGAGATGCGTGGACTGACGTGGTACATGATAGGGGCAACAAGATGGTGCTACAGCAGAACAACGTGATGAAGGTGGATATTGGAGTCCATGTCAACGGCCGCATCGTTGACTCGGCCTTCACCGTCGCATTCGAAGAAAAGTACGATCCTCTTCTCCAGGCCGTGCGTGAGGCCACTGAGGCCGGTGTCCGCGAGGCCGGCATCGATGCGCGCGTCGGCGAGATTGGTGGCATCATCCAGGAAACCATGGAGAGCTTCGAGGTTGAGATCGACGGACAGACCTACCCGGTCAAGAGTATCCGCAACCTCACGGGACACAACATCCTCCCGTACAGCATCCACGGAACCAAGGCGGTACCGATCGTGAAGAGCAACGACACCACCAAGATGGAGGAGGGCGATGTTTTCGCTATCGAGACCTTTGGCTCTACTGGCAACGGCTACGTTCGCGACGACCTGGAGTGCTCCCATTACGCCAAGACCGGAGACGCGAGACCTGCTGACCTGAGACTGTCATCGGCCAAGTCCCTGCTGAACGTCATCAACAAGAACTTCGGCACATTGCCGTTCTGCAGGCGATTCCTCGATCGCCTTGGACAGGAGAAATACCTGTTGGGAGTGAGTGGAACCTTTGCCGACTTTTTGTGCTCGTGATTCCTGGGCAATATTGTTCGAAACGCTTTGATGAAGAACGCACACACTGACCACCACGTGATGCAGTTGAACTCTCTCGTCAATGCCGGAGTTGTCGAGGCGTACCCGCCCTTGTGTGACAAGAAGGGCTCATATACTGCACAGTTCGAACACGTACGTTGATACAGAGGAACTGCGCGACTGGCCAGATGCTGACTTCTCAACAGACTATTCTGATCCGGCCTACCGTGAAGGAGGTCATCAGCCGTGGTGACGACTATTAAGGGGGGGTGCTCCATGACCGTCGGAGATATGACGAAAACGAGAGAGAGAGAGGGCTCCTGTAAAATGGATCACTTCCCTAATTTCACGACTTGACCAAAAGTTGAATGCACATGAAGAACAAATGATTGAGCGATTTGAAAGTCCCATCATGTCTGAAGCCCCCTCACGGTGATGATGCTGAGGTTGACGCCAGATCTGGCAATCCATCACGTGTGAAACGCGGTGTGATGACAGTGAAATCGCCTCTTGCAATAAGCCAACACGACCGTCGAGGAGGAGTATATCAGGAAACCTCAGCAAGCATCAAAGGTTGTCCTTCAGTGTCAACTGCGGAGACCTCGCTCACATGTAAACCGCATCAATGCGTCTCCAAATTAGGTGCACGGCATCGCAGATCTTCGGCATCGCCACCGGCCTTGACCCGCGGCGTTCGTTCCTGTAAGCCGTGGAAAACAGTGGAAAACCAACCCCGGCCGGCTTCGGCAGCACAGCACGTTCGCTACCCAAATCTCATTGTGACTTTGTGCTGCAACAGTCTTTTTTGCCTCCCTTATTTTCCCCGTGCCCCCACCCTTTGCCCCTCGTCCGCACCAATCACAGCTCCGGAATTCTAGGTCATCCCGTACTGTTCCGCTTGTCTTACCTGCTTGCGGCCTAGAAACTACGCGATGTGGTTTAGTGCCAACTTGAGCTGTTCCTGAGGCCCCCGAAAGATGCAATTGTTTGGGGGTGTCTCTGGCTTTGCCGTCCAGGCGCAGCAGGTCTCTGCTGGTTGGTGGTTCTCGGCTTATCACAAGTTTTTTTTCTACCCTCAGCACCTCTACGGCAGCGCCGCCAGGCCAAAGCTGCCCGCTGCAAGCCCTCGCCGAAAAAAACCCGCATTTTCCTCCTCTCCTACGGCTTTCGTGCTTTTGCCGCCTTTTTAAACATCGATCCCTTTCCTCCTCTCACCCACCACGACGCATTTGCATCATAATTTTTCTTTTCTGTTTCGTTTCCCCTCAATAGATCGATTTTCATCTTAAGGACGCACGAACATCAAGCAACAACATCACGACTCGATCTGTGCGCGAACCGTCACGCATAGAGCTTTACCGGGGGCATCCTTACCTCCGTGGTACGCGGTCGAAATTAGAGCCAGGGGCCACCAGGCACGACAAAGGAAAAAAAAAGTCATACTTGGTTCTTGACTCTCCTTGTCTCCCTCAACTTCTTTCAACCTACCAACCATCTTCCCTCATTCTCTCGACACCCTACGAAACTACTTCTTTCCGCCTTGGACCGCCCATCATGAAGGTCTTCTCCAACGCTGTCACATTCAACTACTCGTGGGACGAGGTTTCCACGGCCAACTGGCAAAAGTACGGGCCCTGGAACAACAAATCTGAGCACGTCATTGCCGTTGATACCATCTCCCGCACCGTCGACCCTAAGACCGGCATCCTCCGCACCGAGCGCCTCATCACATGCAAGCAGACCGCGCCCGAGTGGCTCAAAACCTTCATGGGCAATGCCGATGAGAGCTACGTCTACGAAGCCAGCTATATCGATCCCGCCGCCCGAACCCTCACTATGGTGAGCCAGAACCTGACGTGGAGCAACTTCGTCAGCGTCCAGGAGGAAGTCACTTATTCCCCTCTCGGTGCGCATCAGACGCAGTTCCGTCAGGAGGCCAGGATCACTGCTCTCGCCGGAGGCTGGCAGCGCATCAAGAACAAGATCGAAGATTGCCTCGTCACCAGGTTCCACGAGAATGCCGTCAAGGGCCGTGAGGGATTCGAGCGCGTGCTCGAGATGAGCCGCATCGTTTTCGCCGAGGAGCGAGCCCGTCAGCAGCAGATTATGGCATGAGCCTTCTCTGCCACCAAAAGTCTGTTTATCTGTCTCCTTCTCAGCCATCTTCCCACTACCACAGTAATTCTCGACATTATGTGTTTCAACAAGACGACGACTGAACGGCATTACACCACTCTGCGACATTTTGTTATTATGCGTTCATCTTTTTGGCGATGACATGGGGGGCGCTTCATCAACTCTTTTTTCTTCTTTCTTGTCCAGTCTTTAGCGATTTGGCGTTGGGGATACTTCAAAAGCACTTAAAACTTGGGGCATGGCATGGGAGCTCTCCAGGAGCTCGCGTACGATTAGAGCGAGCCGGTTGCTTGACTTTTCACCAAAATACCTATTAGAAGGGGGGTTTCAAAGCATAGACTTGTTGTCACGACACGGGGGCTGATAGACCTTGTGACAAATAAAGATGATTCAATTTGCCAATTTGACTCCGCCTGTGACTATTGGATTGAACACCTCGATGTCTTCGCGAAATGACCTTCAACTACAGAGTATGTAGACCCAGGCCTATCGTGACTAAGTGATATTAGTGAGCCAAGCTCTGATTTTCCCAGCATTTGTCCTGCAAAGCCGATACCACATCCAGCATAGGGATCAACCACCAGAGGAGTTGCGAAACAGACCAGAAGGCATCTGCTTCAGTCTCCAAACACGCACCCACTATCACCCCTCTCGTCGGGCTTCGGTGTTCGCAATCTGGATGATCTACCACAGGCACTGCCCAAGTTGATGAGGAAGTCCCGAATGTCCTGAGAGCTTGGACTTTGGAAAGCCATCGTGTCTGTTGGTTGGATAGCTGGGTTCGGGATCGGCATGACGGGGATATTCATGACAACCGGCGATGTCCAGGCTGGCCTCCTCGTTCTTTTTCGTCTTCTTCATGCCCATCACTTGTTCTGTCAAATCTTCGACCTCGCCCTTCGTCTCAGAGTCGAAGAACTCGTCGATAGCCTTCTGGGCTCTCCCCAGAAAGGTTCTGAGATGGGTCATGTTCTCCGGCACCGAATCCCAGTCGTCCAGCCAGTACCCATTCTCAATCCAGTCGTCCCGCACATCGATCCAGGCCTTGGCAGCGTAGTCCCTCGCGAGTGGATTGCTTCTGTTCTGGCTGTCAAGATCTGAGAAGCGCATGTCGATGGCGTCCCAGACGACCTGGGAGAAGAAGTGGCGAAAGGGGCCGTCGTGATCTGCAACGCGCAAGGGTAGGACATGCCACCAGGTTCTGGCGCCGCAGTGGCAAGAACGCCATGGATGAGTCGCAAAGGTATAACTGTACTCTGAGTCGATGTCTGACGTGGCATCGAAGTAGTGAGTGATGCAGCACTCGTCGGCATGTTCCCCAGGGCTGGCCATGGCTAGGAGCAGGTTGGAGAGGATTGTGTTCACTCGGTGGGAGTAAGACGTATGAGAAAAGAGAGATACTTAAGCATGCGAAATAATCTATTGAATTGTGATTCAGAACTGTGTATAGTTGGGTCGCCGCGCCCTCGCTCACATATATATGTGTGTATATCTATATACAGGTTTGACGTTGTCGTTCACTTGAGCAGGAGGATCCGCACCTTACAAACAGATGGCTTCTTTCAGCAACTCGCGAGCCACCGTACACATGGACTATGTTCAAAGAGAAAAAGCTGAGGAGTATTCAAAGGAATCTGGGCTTCCTGTCTGGCCCATTATGGTAGCCTCTTCACCCTGCCTGTGATAGATCACTTTCCCTTGAGGGTCGTTTATAACAAACCAAATCAGGGCACGCACCGCAAAGCAAAACAAAGCCGAAAGAAACAGGGCAGTAGCACCAATCAAAGAGGGTCAACAAACGGCTGGAAAGAAAGTGACTGGTAGGATCTGGTCGTGTTTCCATTGGTGAAGCCGCATGCGTTTGGTTCGTCACCGCGATTTGCAATCGGAAAGGGCGCAGAGTTGATCACTATGTAGAATGGTATTCACTGCCTGCCTTCAGTCATCTGCAGTACGGTGAACTCACAAAGAACATCAATCTTCGTGCTTCGTTGTTCCACGATGACCATGGCGGCCTCCAAACCGCTAGATGACCATGTTCACAGAAGCACAACAGGCATTCGCCCACGCATAGGCGTCACATTAATGGACCATGGGAGAACTCTTGATGCAACGATCTTCCGAGAGCTTTGGAGAATCAGTGTCACCTTGAGTATCCTTGAAACGCTCGAATCGGCCAGCGGCCGTGCTGAAATGACTAGGCTTTTCTGTATGTCATCCGTCTGCTGCCTCTCAACTCGACCATTGTATGCCGAAAGATTACCTCCCTATAACCCAGGAATGATGAGAGAGGCTGTTCAGAACCCATGCTAGAATAGTTTCCCGAGGGTTTCCTATGGAGATGATCGGTCCGCTACATAGTGGCGTGCTGTATCACGACTTGCTATCAGCACAAAGTAGAACCAGAAGATTCGATGGATTCACTGGACTTATTCGGCATGTCTCGCTTCGGCACAAAGAGCCCAACCTTTCGTCAGTACTTGATCATGCAAACTGAAATACTTGTTGGACACGGACGGCATCCGGACCGGAGCGAAGGCTGACTGGGACTGCAAGACCACCGCCATGGAATGACAAGAGCGATGAGTCGATTCAGGCTCTTCGGAAGCAATGAAGATGAGTCTGCGAGAGAGACCAGCTGACATCACTGTGACAAGTCGTGGTGGACGAAAGAGCTTACGGCTGAAGAAGACGGGACGTTGCCAAGTTCTTGTCATCCGTGTGACCATCCAAGGTTGGATGAGGAGGGTATTGACTGGTTCACTCCATTCTCGAGCTCACTTGTCCAGAGTTTCTGTGTGCTTTTTCTCATTCAACCTTTTTCTTCTTCATGGCAGTCTACTTTGTGAGCCAGGCAACGTAGGCGGCTGAGGAGATGGGCCAGACTGCGCACACAAGGCAAGGGCCGCGCGCGGCTACAACGCGCCACGCTCGATGTACTCTCGCGTACTCTAATTTTCTTTGTCTCAGGAAACGTCAAAACTCAGAGTCTTCTATCGGATGGACGGTTACTTTTCCCGCTGGGCGTTCTTAGCGTTGACGAGAGGCTCCCGTGGGGAAGACGTCGGCGGAAAGTTCTTTCGATTGACGCGTTGGCGTGCCCTAAGAGCCTTAATACGCTGGGCAGAAGATGGCAAACTAATCGGACTGGGGGAAAGAAAAATCTTGGAAGGGGCCAAGTCGAACACAGTCAGTTAGGCACTTGGCGATGGTTTGATAACAGCACGCCGGCCGTGGTTGATGACTGGAGCCGATGTGGATGTTTGTTGTGCACGAAAGAGACGGGGGAGCCCCAGAAAATTGAGTTGCGCAGGTGGTATGTGCTGAAGAACTATTAGTTTGATCGTCTTGGAGATGATTTCCCAAGGGACAAGACGATTGTGAGAAGAAGAAGTGAGTGACAAAGGTTCGAAGCCTCTACGTATCCTAGGCAAAACAATTCAACCCAAGATTCGGCAAAAGAAAAGCCAATGAAATACGTGTCCGATGGAGAGACTCTGGAATAAGAAACTAATTTAGTACAATCGAGGAGTAGCTTAAGCGATATTAGCCGCAACTAGTCATTTCACACCGTAGAAACTAGGCATGGGCTCTATTTCTAGTGAGGCCACCAAGACATCTTCCGAAGTTGACGGGGACAAAGTGAATGGAGGATTTGACAACCAGAAAGCAACCTGACTTTCTCAAGAGTAGCCTAAGGCCGCACGCTCCGCAAGTGCAGCAGGGGGATAAACAGACAAGACAGACCATGCCAGCTCTCGCCAAGCCGTAGCGCCCAGGGATCATGGCGCTTCTCCCCAAGCCCCCTCAAGACGAGAAGGGCCGTTTCGCCCAGCTTTGCTTTGCTGGTCAGGCTTGCTTCTTTTCTCTTCCTCTTTGGGGGACGCTATACAACTTGTGGCGAAGAAGATGGGCTTACCAGTGCACAATGTCGTGTAAGTGAAGAAACAAATGACTACTCATGAGATGCAAAGCCTGGCGCATAGGTCCGGTAAAGGTATCAGTACCGGGTCAGTTGATCTCAGCGGCGCATTTAAGCAGTTGAGGGCTCGGCAGTGACTAGATTAAATGACCAGGGGAACCTTGGAGCTTGCGTCCCTAGCCAGCCTTTGTTGGAGTCATGAACCAACAGGAGGTAGCCGTATTAGTGGTGTACCCCAGTCTATGCACAATCCTTGTAGTTGTAGAAAGTGCTGTAGCCCGGTCAAGGACCGTAAGCTTTGTTTGGATGTGATGGTCATGCAACCTCTTCTCTCTCTACCTCTGTAAGCAGAGCACATCCCTCTTGCACATACCTTCCAAGACACTCAATCACGGACAGGAGGAGAGACTCGCGTTCGCCAAGGCGCCCAGAGTACCACGGGTGGAGGAAGAGGAGGAGAAGAAAAGACTGACCAACATCTAATTACCCCCGCAGCTTCATTGGGGCGTGTGTGCGGAGGAGCTTTTGTACATACCATACCGTGGTAGTGCGAGGGGCCGTGGGCTCTCATATCCACTGGCAAGCAACGCTAGACAAACTCTTGTTTACCTGTTCGAGGGGTGTCTCTTTGAAGCTGAGTGGACCACCCCGGATCCTGAAGCTCTCGGTGGCCCAGCTGGCCTCGTGTTGGCTTGTTCTTCCGGGGAGGTGAGCCGATGCTGGTGTCCAGGGATGGAAGAGTGGACGGACAAGAGGAGAAAGAAGCGTGCTGGACGAGGACGAGAAGGGAAACAGAGCATGGATAATGTTGTGCTGTACGATCTAGCCTCTCTGCATGGGCGAGAATCGGAGCCGAAGAAAAAAAGAGAAAAAAATGTGGCATCGGTCTCTCCCCCAACCTAGTCTGATCTCGTGGCTAAATAGCATGATCGTCGGAAACGGGGCGGGACCTTTTACCCTGCCTGCCATTGTGTGAATGAGAGAGATGTATACTATAGTTACTCCGTATATACATCAGGTATATATGTACATATATCCATCTATTCAACCTCCCCGTCCTTTCGACCTTCCTCTTGATCTACTCTTCTGGAAACATCCAACTCTTCTCAAATCTTCTTCTTGTCGATCTGGCCTATCCAGACAAAGAGCCCGCCATGATGAAGTTATTCCAAGGAAAGCAACAGAAGGCCACTGATGCTCTTCACCAGGCCCAGGACGAGGCGCCCGAGTTCGAGCACGTTGTGTGGTACAAGGACCCAGGTCTACGTATCCTTTACTGGCACTGCTTTATTCTCTCCGTGTCTTCGGCCTCTACCGGATACGATGGGTGAGCTTCTTGTTGTTGTTGTTGTTCTTCTTCTTCTTCTTCTCGCTGATGGCTCTCCCTTGTGCATAGCATGTTCTTTAATTCGGTCCAGAACTTCGATCCCTGGAACGAGCGTTTCGAACATCCCACGGGTTCGAGGCTTGGTATCCTCGGTGCATCATACCAGATTGCCTCCGTCATCGCTATTCCTCTCGTACCAATGGTCACTGATCGTTGGGGTCGGCGTATCTCCATCGCCATCGGCTTCATTGTCATGATCGTCGGAGCAGCTGTTCAGGCCGCCGCAATGAACTTTGGCACCTTCATTGGTGGTCGTGTCCTTCTCGGTCTTGGAAACCCCTTCGCTCAGGTAATAACAATGCAACCTCCCCTGACTTTTTCTGTGGCGATGCGATGCGATAAAGCAGAAAGTCTAACTGACCACCACGATATGCGTATTAGATTGCCTCTCCTATGCTTCTCACTGAGATTGCTCACCCTCAGCATCGTGCTCGTCTGACCACCGTCTACAACTGCCTGTGGAACGCCGGTGCTTTCATCGTTGCGTGGACCTCGTTCGGGACCGAGTCCATCAACAATGACTGGTCATGGCGTATCCCTGCTCTTCTACAGGGCGTTCCATCTCTGATCCAACTTGTCTTCCTCTACTGTAAATACTCTTTCTTCTTCTGCCATTGAGGGATGAAGCATCTCCCCTCTCTCTCTCTATCTCTCTTTCTGACAAAGATTGTTCTGTTAGGGATTCCCGAGTCGCCTCGTTACCTTGTTGCCAAGGACCGCTCCGAGGAAGCCCTTGCCATCCTCTCCAAGTACCATGCCAACGGGAACCAGAACCATCCTACCGTCCAGTTCGAATACCATGAGATCCGCGAGACTATCAAGCTTGAGCAGGCCGCCAACGACTCCAGCAGCTACTTCGACTTCTTCCGCACTCCCGGCAATCGCTACCGTCTCGGCATTCTCATCTCTCTCGGCTTCTTCTCCCAGTGGTCCGGCAACGCCATCGTTTCCAACTACTCCAAGCAGCTCTACCAGGACGCTGGTGTTGCAGATGCCCTTCCGCGACTCGGTCTATCCGCCGGTCAAACGACCTTCTCCACCATCGTGTCCATCACGTTCGCGCTTCAGGTCGACCGCTGGGGGCGTCGACCCATCTGGTTGCTGGCGACGGCCGGTATGCTCGTCTCGCTCATCCTCTGGACCGGATGCTTCGCTGCCTACGAGACCTACGACCGTCCAGGCGCCGACAAGGCTGTCATCTTCTTCATCTGGCTCCACGGCTTCTTCTACTCCACCGCCTGGTCCGGTCTCCTCGTCGCCTACGCCATCGAGATCTTGCCCTACTCTCTCCGCGCCAAGGGTCTCATGATCATGAACATCTGCGTCCAGGCTTCGCTCGCCATCAGCAACCAGGCCAACCCCGCCGGCTTCGAGCACTGGAAGGGCCAGACCTACAATCTTTACATCATCTACGTCTGCTGGGTCGCATTCGAGCTGACCATCGTGTACTTCTACTACGTGGAGACGAAGGGACCTACGCTGGAGGAGATCTGCAAGATCATTGACGGTCCCGATGCCAAGGTCGCCGCTATTGACCTCGGAAAGCTTGAGGAGCCTGCTAGGGTATCTACGGACGAAAAACGTGATCCCGGGAGCACCAGTGCGACCGAGGTGAAGCAGCAGGTTTGAACCTGGCGCTTTGGAACGGGATAACGTGAAGGGCGAGGAAGTACCGCAGCGGGTATAACGGCTAAACAATGACTTTTCACCTACTTAGTCTATCGTTCACATAGGACTTCAGGCTATGCCTTGACCAAAACATAATGAGGCTTCCATTGCCCTGGCAAGCGTGTGGCTCATTCAACATTGGGAAACCTCGCATCTGGCACCAAGTTTTGCTGGCTAATATGAATCCATTGTCGGTGTTCACGAGGCTGCTGTGATACTTTTCATTGATGAACTCCAAAGCGAACCAAGTAGGTCATACAACTCGTAAAGTGATCAGTGAGCAAACCTAAAGTCCAGTCTCTTCATTCCCTCATCCGTAGTGTTCAAGATGTAATGCTCCCGTTCCGCTCTGGTCATAGCATTCCACTGCCTGTCGCGAATCTTGTTGCGCCAGATATAGAAGGCTTTGACTCCAAACATCAGGAAGATGTTGAAGCAGCAAATGGCGAGCAGGATCTTATTTCCCCTCCTGTAGAGCGGTTTGTCGTCATCACGATAGATGTTCGAGGCCACGATGTTGCCACTCTGAACCGTCATGTTGTAAAGAGCTGCGCTGACGGCCCTTGTGCGAACCGAGTTGCTGTTTCGCGCGTTCCATCCCACCAAGATGGCGTGGCAGTACGGATAGCTGAGCAGGCCGGTGAGCAGTGCGTAGCGGATCCAGGGGCTGACCGAGGCTGGGATCGCGACAAGAGCGACGAGCCACGGGAAGATCCAGACGTTGGCGATGGAGGAAATGATGGCACGCTCTCTGATGCGCTCGGAAACCCAGGATATGATCAAGAGGTTCACGGCAAATAGAAACTGCGACGGGATGGCCAGCAGGTTAGACTCGAACACGCTGTAGCCGAGTTGCCGCAGGATGAACGATAGGTACGTTCCTGGAGGAGCCGGGGGGATGTAAGTCGTAAATCCAACGAGGTAGAGCGGCCATTGCTCCCAATCCTTGAGCGCCAGCCAGAGCCGAGAAGGGCCTACGGCTTGTCTTTGTGTTGAAATCTGGTCAGAATTGCTTTCACATGGGGATAAAGTGGAAATGCTAACCGGTTATTCATGTCTCCCTTGCTCGGGTCATCGCGAAGCAATCGGTTGACCATGATCAATTCCTCTCGATCTGTGAACCACCCATTCTTGCCCCTGAACCAGTTCTTCGTCTGTGTTGGTCCTGGTGGCATCAATCCCCATGAAAGGATACCGATGCCCAAGGTTGCAATACCCTCGAGGAGGAACAGCCAGCGCCAGCCTCCCCAACCCGCAATTCCACGCATCTGGAGGACCCCGGCGGCGATGAGCGAACCTACAATGTTGACCGTGCTCAAGGCTGTCCAGAACCAGGCCAGCCTGATCGGCAACTCGTTCGACTTGTAGAAGTAGGTGAGCCAGAGGACAATATCCCTACCCAAAAAGAAGTATTAGATCAGTGAACAACTGTATAAAAAGGGAAAAAAAAAAGAAAACTCCCAAAACCTACGGGATGAAGCCGCCCATGAGAAGGCCAAGAAGAGCCTTGATGGCGAAGAAGCCGGCCCGGTTCGAGAGAAATGCCTGCGAACCAGCGACGATGGACCAGCCGCACATAATGAGCGGGATCCAGACATCTGCTCCCAGTTTCTTGCTGATCAGACCACTTGGCAGTTCGGCAAGCAGAAAGCTGACCAAAAAGATCTGGCGGAGTCAGTCTCGGCTCTACGAGGCAGCTCTTGGAGACACTCACCGTCTGTCCGTAGTTGAAGTCATTGGTGTTCATTCCGAGCTCCCCAAGCTATGAAGTATCAGATATACTGGTCAACCATTGCTTCTGCCGCGCAAAACATACCATGTTGTCCGATATAGCACGGCTGATGTTTCGACGATGAATGTCGAGTGCACAGAACATTATCCAAGCCCACAGCATGATCTTCTTGTCGACCTGGAACTATCGTTAACGCCGAAATTGTTTTCCCGGTCCTGGACAAGTGCTGCAAACCTTCCTGACGAGCTTCCTTTCCTCTTCCGCAGTCCAAGTCAGTCCTGGATCGAAGCGATGACGGTTTTCGTACCCAGCCTTCTCATATTTGAGACGCCAGTAGTCTGCGGTGGCCGGGTCGGCAAAGGCATGGTCACTTGTGGAACCATAATATCCGCTGCGCTGGCTCTCATCGCCATCGTGCGAGTCGGCCGAGCCCAGAGGGGAAGTAAAGCTGCTCTTGTTGTCTCGAGCATTCTCGTCGCCTTGCTCGCTTGGAACGGCCGCCATGATCCTTGTCTATCAGGATGTTCGAGTCACGAGGGAAACAGGAAGAAGAGACTCTCCAGATGGAACTGTTGATCTGTGCGATTTCAGTATCTTGCTATTGGCTATCCGAATACAAGGAAACCTGCGAGAGCTTTATATGCAACTTCTGATACTCCCGATGGCGCGTCAGATCCTTCCAGCATTCTTTCTATCTTACAGATTCATGCGATAACAGATTCCAAGCCTCTTTATCAGTGATGCGATTGCCAATAGTGATGGCGTGGTCGGCCTGATCCATCAAGCCCGCAGCAAGTGGCTGTATGAAACCCCGTGCAAAACTAGGTGGTTGGCAAAAATACGCCGACTAGCATCGATAGACCCCACGCGAATGCAATACAGTATCCTGCACTGTTCTCCGCAAGATCTTGTTGAGGATACATGCTTAAGTGGCCCAGGTCTGTATGTGGGTGGTGATGGCGAGTGCATGGTGGGGATTGCGTGACCACAACCTTGAGATGACGACAGATGGCCACAGAGCAACGCAATCAGCGAAAATCAAGCTTGAATTAGCGTCGTGCCTAGACATGAATGAGTAATGTTTAATACCAGCTCTGTGCAGTGCCTGACGGCAATTATCTGTAGACGCACCTGATAAACTGGCGTCGTGTCCCCAGTATCGCGCCTCGTGCCTCGTGCCTCGCGCTTCGTGCCCGGTCAAGCCACGACCCGGTGAGGGACTTTGGATTGCTCTTGAGATGCGGTGCTCGATAGTGAAAAAGTTTGAGACCCATAGGCCGATCCAGCTCAGGTGGCTGGCGACTGAGGATTGTTGCCGACCGTCTTGTAGAGCTCGCGAAACTCCAGTTCCTCATGGCCACCGCCCTCTGGGATTTCACCGACGACGCGTCCTGGCTGGCCAGCCACAATCGAGAAGGGAGGGATGACGGTGAAAGGCGCAACGATAGTCCCATCAAGAATCTTGACATAGTCCTTGATGATCGCACACTCTCCAATCGTGCAACCCTTGCCGATGTAAACGTGGTTCCCCACGCTCGCAGCCTGGACCACCGAACCCTGCCCAACGAAGACATGGTCACCCATCTTCAGGGGCATGTATGTGAAGGCGCCCTTGTACATCCTGCCCCCGGGTCGGACGAGCGCGCCTTTCGCGAGGAAGCTGTATCGACCGATCGCGACGGCTGTGGTGTTGGCTGGAGCCGCGCCGCTGCTCCCCGAGGAGTTCGAGGAAGTCGCTGTACGGACTAGATCGCCGCGTATCATGGCGTCAGGCTGGATGACTGTTTTGCCACCGAGCATAATGTTTTGTGTCCCAACTAAGACCGCCTTCCGGGCGACTTTGTTACCAGAGTCCTGGACTTGTTATGTTAGCTTCTCATCCGTGAACGCAGGGCCCATGGCGACCCGTGGCGTGACAAAACATACGGTTTCAATATACTCCCCTTTTGCCGGTCTTCGAGACATCTTGAAGGCGTGTGGTGTTTGGTGGGTGATTTAAGATGTTGGTCATGGGATAGAAACCATGCTTGCACAGTTGGAAGAAGCTCCCCCCAAGCTTCACCCCTAAAATGGAATGCCGATATAACCCTAACCCCAGTCGCCAGGTTGTTCTCTCCAGTCAGCCATAATGAAACTTGACAATTGCCACTCTCGCCTGGTGGCATGAATGAACTCTATTATACTCTGCTGAACGTTTCCTCTCTCTTGTGTATAGGTTCAAAATGGCAGGATTTCTATAGTTCCGCATCTGAACCTGTTCCAGCCCTATGTTGTTGTGATGGACTTATTGTGGCTCAATGCGAGGATGATGCTCCCCATACGTAATAACGCAACGACTTTGGTAGCCGTTGAGATCATACCTTACCTAGAATCCGATGTTGGACTGTTCTTGACTATTCTAAGAATGTCTTTAGTCGTCGACAGGTGATTCGAGCGGATGCTTGATACCACCTGCGGCCTCCAGCCAGCTATATTGACAGTTCTTCTTACTTAACTAGTTGCATGCAGTCCTTTACATATCGGTCAATATGAGGCCTCTATGAAGGTAGCTTCCAATATTCTTGTACCTGTTGATAGTGGTGTTTCCGCGGCGCTTACCTGCTGCTGTCCCAAGTCTGGTACGCCCGGCTTCAGCGTTGCATCGGTCAGGAAGCCCGCAGCATAGCCCAAGTCAGCGCTCAAGGTGGTACTATATTGCGACCATACGAGAAATGTACTTGCTGCCTCGGTACCACTCTTGGCGTCTAGAACAGTTTTTGAGGCCCGTCTTTCCGTTCGAGTTGAGTTGTGGCTTGCGGGGCTATCTAAAGACAGTTCGACTGCCCGGAGACACTATAGCAAATGCGACGGGCACATATGCTGTTGTATTCAGTCAAAGACGGCTCGGACAGGTTTTCAAGTCGAAAGCTGGCTGGTTCTTTCGTCCGAACTCACCTCCCCATCGAGTGCCTCTGGGCAATAATAAGTGCAGGGAAGTTTGGTTATGATCTACCTGACTCGGCCTTGACGCGTTTATCCTGCTCGTCCGAGAAACAGTCGGTGCAGAACAATAAACATAAAAATAACTCCATGTAGCAATAGTAAATGCTACTTCATCTCCCCTAATATTGGAGCGACGGAGGTAATGCCACGCAGCCTGCCGCTGTTTGACGCATCACCCGCCATTGAGGCGTCTAGGGCATATGAAGCAAGTCACGCGATTACCCATCATTAATATGTTGGAGTTTAAAACAAGTCAAGCATCAGTTATTCTATTCTTTAACCGTATATTATAGTGCTCTATGCTCATGAAGACCTTGAAGAACGGGGTGACTTCTCCGCAATTGGTGGCGTTCTCCTTTTATAGAATAATCAAGCTTCGTGGTTTACACCTTAACAAAGTGACCAACTTACCAGTTTACCTTTTCGGAGCATTTTCTAACCAGGGGTCGAGACTTTGGCAAGGAAAAGCCGAGAACAATGCAGGGGTGGTGGCATGGTGCGAGTTGCTGCAAAGTGTATTACACACCGACAAGTCTAAACAATACTACTCCGTACAACTCCTGGAGCTGCATGACCCAGCCACGGTGTTATCGCAATTATTCGTGCGTCTCCCATACGAGATCTACTGGTAACCTAGTGTAACGAGCGTTCCATTGGTCAACTTAGGCTAATGTCCCACCGCAGCTGGTCGAAAGATCCAGACCCGCGGTGCTGAGCTCGAGATCAATATGATTATAGTGCCATGCTGCCTCATACATATCACCTTGCAGGGGAGGCTTACCTAACATCCCACCACTTCATGGCCTCGCTGTACCTTTCTCTCCGACAAAAGTCCCGATTGTCAGGCTGCTGTTTCTCGTGGCTCCTTGACTTAGTTCTGGGTCACTCCCCATGGTTGAGAGCATCACTTGCTAAATGAGACGCAAAAATAAGTTAATACACTTCCCCAGATTCAACCCAATCTATGAATTACACAGAGTCGTATTTTCTTGTCCTTTGAGAGGGAATGTGGGGGGGGGGGGGGGGGGGGGGGTTGCAGACGAGGACATGGGGTCAAGATGCTGAGGGGCCACTATACTCACCATGAGCGGTTACGATGGGACGGCACAGCATCAAATACTCGATACTACGTTGGCTTCTTTTCTCTTTCTTTGGATCGCAATGTCTTCGGGGCGGAATACCTGCGTCCGAGACAGTCCTGTACGTACCACGGTCGGGGAATTCCTGGCCGTCCCTTGCTGAGTTGCGTGATTGGTCAGGGGATCTCCCGGCATTGTGTTTAGGGTTTCGATACATCACTGGCGAGGCATCCCAGCTCTATGCAGGGTCCTATATTGGTCATGTAAGCCCTCTGTTCGGATGTACTCGCGGGTTGAGGGGAACGACTGAGCACAGGGTTCGGTAGGAGTGGCTGTTCACTTCACCTCCCCTCTTTGAAGCGATGGCCATTCATCGTCCCACGACGATTGGCGGTTCCTTGATTTCAGCAATGCCGTTGCAGGCGAGGCTTACAGCCCGCAATATGGCCATCAGGGCTAGACTTGGTCTTCCGACTTTCGTTTCCCGCCAACTTCATAGACGACAGGGTTCATTAATCTACAGTTGGGCGGAGAAAGCGCGTGATTCTCGCATCCTGTTGGATCTAGACCTGTCCAGCTATGAGCCAGAGCTGAAAAGAGTCATCTATTGCCTTCATCAATGGTTGCATTGCACCTCGATGTAGAGCGGAGGTCGAGCGGAACACAATTGGAACTGTGCATTGAACATGCAGTATTGATATTGTTGATGCCGGCCAACAGATATAAATACAACAAAGGTTCCTGTGGGATCATCAACTTCTTTGCCAGATCAAGTCCCAAGGATCTTCAGACCGCGCCGGCTCCTGTTTGACTACTACCTGACCCCCAAGTTTTATCTAAACGCACACACCTTTGTTCAATCTATCTTCCCAATTCTGTCACAATGCAGCTCTCCTACCTCCTCGCCGCCCTTCCCCTGGCTCTCGCCTCCCCAGTCCCCGAGGCTGAGCCTCAGGGTTTCCCCTCCATCCCAGGAGCAACTCCCGGAGAGACCCCACCGAGCGGCGTTCAGATCACCGGTGTTAGCTACGCCGGCTCTGGTTGCAATGCAGGCTCTGTTGCCAGTATCCTGTCCAACGATCTCAGCACCCTCACCCTGCTCTACGACAGCTTCGTAGCTCAGGCCGGTGAAGGTCTCAACCCCTCTGAGTACAGGAAGAACTGCCAGCTCAATGTTGGCCTCAAGTACCCTCAGGGCTGTAAGTGACTCTTCTTCATTCAACTCTCTCGTGCTCAGATGCAGAAGGCCGTCAACGACGTAGTTACAAAACTAACGACCCAAACTTAGGGCAATACTCCGTCTTCAAGGTCGACTATCGCGGTTATGCCTACCTTCAGAAGGGTGACAAGGGTGTCTGCAAGGCTACCTACTACTTCTCTGGTGTGACCCAGCAGGTGTCGAGTGCTCTGACCCTGACCGGACCTTATGACGACAACTACCTCAAGACGGATCAGTTTGGCGTCGAGACTACCGTCTGGTCTCCTTGTGGGCAGGCCGGCTACCTCAATGTCAACTCCGAGGTCCGCCTGACCCCCATCGACTCCAAGAAGACAGCTCTCCTTACCGTAGGTGCTCCAAGCTTCCGAGGTCCCTGGACTGCTCCGTGGAAGTGGTCGTGGGGTTGGTGGAAGCACCCCGAGCACTCCAAGAAAGATCGAGAAATCGTGAGTACTAATCTATCTCCCTTAGGTCGATTCCACCGATCTCAAGTTCTCTCAGATCCACTACCTCCAGTGGCAGAAGTGCTAAGTGGTTCGTTCCCGGTTGGCGTTGTTCCTTATGCTACGGCTGGAGTCAAGACCAATTCGATAGTAGCAAGGGTCGGCGCCTCCTTGGTCGGTGAAGGATAGCATAGTATGCATTGTCGCAGGCATATAGTCAGTCACGCATAAAATAGCAGATAGTTCCGGGCTGTTTCCTCTCCCGAATCGACTCAATACAATACGTTCTGCTGCGACGCATAAGCTCAAAAGAAGGCGATTACCAATACGAAAGTGTCGAGTGATTGGCGTATGAATGTTGCAAAAGGAGGACAGAAATGGAGATGCCAAAGAGGTTCGCACGCAAATCGATAGCCTTATCCGGGGGCATATTTGCTTCAAGCCACTTACTCTCGGCTACTTTCAGCTACCTTCAGCTCGGTGAATTTATGCTTGATGGACTTGATAACTTGAAGCTTAAAGCGATTGTGACTTTTTCACAAAAAAACTCTAAAAGGAGGGATGTATCTTACGTATATGATGGGAGTGAGCTACAGAGGAATCGTCAACACTACTCAGGCCCTACCACACCCTTTACCCCAGAATCCAACACTGCAACTCTTCGAACCGTTGTTCTTTTTTCCTGAAATCTAAAATAAAGCTTAACGTCGCTTCCACCATTCTCTTCGTGAGCGCTACTGCTCATGCCACTGTGGCGGATGGTCTTGAGCGAGCCGTCGATCCCGTCAATGTTTTGGAACAGACGGTCGTCCAGATGGACACGGTCGGCAAGGCCGTGGCTGCCTTCGACGGCACTGAAGAGGAAAGGGAAGAGCTGCACACTGCCGGTGTAAGCTGCCTTAGCAATATCACCACGCTTTCGAAGACGGCGGCTGAGGTCGACCCGCTCACCGAGTCGCAAGGCAACGAGCTTCGAGACCCGGCCCTGGCACTTCTCAACTCCACGAATACGTTCCTCGATAGTTTGGATGGGAAGCTCGAGCTCTTCGAGAAGGAGGGTATCTGTGAAGGAATCTCGGGCGTTGTCAAGATGATTGAGACGGGTCTGCATGATGTCTTGGGTAACCTCACGGCCAAGACATCCGAAGCCACCCAGAAGGGCGCGAATGAGATCGTCCACCAGATCGACAGCGCGTTTGAAGAGAGCCTCAGTTTGCTTGAAGCCTGCCCTCCACCTAGCACGGCCACTGCATCCACCACTTCCACCACTCCTGCTCCTACATCGGCTTCATCTGTTACCCATTCGGCGCTCTCGACCCCAACATTTGCTCCTCAGGCTGGCAGCGCCGGTCAGCTGCAGAGGCCCTATGTTGTTCTGGTGGCAGCCATCGCAGCCTACGCGCTATAATTGTCTTCGTATCTCAACGGGTAGATAGAAAAGTTGGCGGGTACAACGCCGAAAGGACGTGATAATAGCATAAATAGTCAAATACTCCTTCATATCTCAAAAGAAGATCATGTCCCCCACCATGTCAATCGCTACTTGTGATAGCCTGATGATTCCGAAGAAAACCCAGGTTTGTCACCTTTCTGAATACAGAGATCCTGAAACATGAAGCTTCTTGTGAGACGCTGCGGGAGCTCTCAGTCGCCTAGGAAGTCGCCGAATTGCAGAGGTGATCCAGATTTTGAAGAAGCAAATGAAGCCACATGTTCTATTGAGCATTTAAACCTGATCGCGAGGTCTGTCATGCTGAGCATCCGGATACAACCCTCGCACAAACGTACGGATGCCATTGCTCCAGAGCTGTTTGACCTTGTCCTCCAGTACGGGAGTTGCAGCCATTCTCCCGGTTGCGTGCTCTACCTCCTTCATAACCCGAATTAGGTTGAGGCTCATGACCTTCTTGATATCATCAGATGCAATTCCCCTCTCAAGCATGGTGCTCACGATGTTGACGTATGAACAACATCGTCTAGGCCATCGATCTGGGTTGGCATTCCATCAAAGTCTGACCCAAGGCCAACATGGTCATATCCGATCATTGTGCCTACATGTATGATATGATCTACCACATCGCTCACACTCGCCTCATCCTTGTTCTTGTTGGTGAGCCAAGGAATGAAACTAACCATAAGAAGACCTTGTTTCTCTCCAAGCTTTGTGATTATGTGATCAGGTATATTTCTTGGGTGAGGCACCAGAGCGTAACTACGTAATGTTGTCAGCTTGATGTCTAGTCATCACCACTCTGTGATTGATAGCACAAACCACGAAGAATGAGTGAAAACCACAGGCACTTGAGAGAGTTCAAGAACGTCAGACATAACAGCCTCACTAACATGTGAGAGATCGATCATCCTGATTCCGGCAGGAATGAGAAGTGCAAGTATCAGCCGAATGCTGAACAACAGAAACCTGCGCACCCATAAACGAAACCATAAGTGCTACTTACATGCCAATACGATTCATCTCGCGAATCATTTCCCGCCCTTGCGGTGACAGGCCATGGTGAAGTGGCGCCTTCGACGTCTACATCTCATCCTCAGTCAATAGATCCCAGAGACTCGACACATGTAAGTGAGCTTCCGATTGCCCACCAATGCGTAGAACAAAAAGAGAGAAAAGAAATGAAGCATATTACTAACCGCACTGTCTGCATATAAGTTATTCTGGTTATGCGCCAGAGTAGCATATCGTACGCCCAGGCGGTGCAGGACGCGCAAGACGCTGCTGCTGTTCCAGATCTGGTGAAGGCCTTCAATACCAAGCAGGCTCGCACATTTGCCACTTTCGAAGATTGGCAAGATATCATCTGCTCGATATGCCATCTCAAGGCTGTCTCGGTAAAGGCCCACGATTCGGTGCGCGAGATCAACTTGCTGGAGAGTATCCCGCAGGCCCTCGAGATGAACTTCATCCGAAAGATCATCTTCCTGCTTGGGGCTGCACCCATCCAGCACCAAGGTTTGCTATCAGCTTCTTGTTTTCGGATAGACCAAAACGTATTGCAGATGAGGTCAACTCTCACCAGTATATGTAAAGACTCCAGAAGACTCCTCCGGCTTTACCCTCACGAAGTCTCTTGATATCCACATGGCCTGCTAAGCTCTTTTGTGGCTCGAAGCGATCATCAACTTGAAAGTCATAATACGCCCTGATCATGAGCATCCAGTCATTGTGACCATCTATATGGCGAGGCTCGGGAATCAGGATCTGGATCTCATTCACGAAGGCAGGTGTGAATTACCAATAAGAGGGCTTTGGGACATGAGCTTGAAAGCTTCTTCGCGAAGTTGAGCCATGGTGTCCTGACCTGGTTTTTGGGTCTATGAGATCTCAAAACTCTCCCGAGTGTCCTCACCGAGGCATATGTTGCTTGACAGCTTAACAAAGGTCAATCTGGGCGTTGCTTAGTAGGCCCAATCGCATGAAGAGTGCCAAAACGAGCTGGCCCAGTATATCTAGCGGCTTCGGTTTCTAAGACAGTCATGATGCCTGACTATGAGACACAATGGTAGCATCTGGACTTCCAATCTTGAGTAGAATAGTAGCCGCACCAACTCTCAGCTTCCTACATACAAAGTCTACTTTTGCGACAACACCGACAATGAGGAGAGGAATCCTATGATTGGTTGTGGCCCCAACGCCGGGACCCCATCCTCGGCGATTATTTCTCACGATATGCGCCGACGACGAGAAGGATTGACCAATTATGAATGGCACCTGGAATTTTGTCTGCTAACTATATTAGGTCTGAGTACAACACTGTGCGTGCTCGATGTCCCTAAATAATCCTTCAAGCATCAAGGCCGCTGGCCGAAAGCTAGATAGTATCGCCATTCATTGCCCACCTGCCGCAGCTCGGTTTCTAAATCTGATCTGTGCACACTGAATTCTGCGTTATCAGGATAGTCTTTCTTGCCTAATGAACACGATTAGTTGATCAGAAATAGTTTCCAATCTGTACACCCCGAAAAGTTCCTCTTTTGGATAAAGAAGGGCGCGTATGAGTGTGTGTAGACTTACCACTGGCCATTATTTGGATGGCATCAAACATGTTCATGCAGAGGTACAGAGAATTCTCCCCCTGTCCTGGGTCCGATGCAGCAGTTCCAATCTTGAGCGTCTGCACCTCCTCCTTCACATTGTGCAGTCCCACCTTTTGAAGCCACTGGGTCACGTTCGGACCAGGGTCTGGCATCTTGCCCAGACTCTTCCAAACACCCACGGCTATATCACGAAATCTCATCATGGCCTGATGCTCGGGTCCTTCCTGGATCTCAACCCAGCCGCCGGGCTTAGCCAAGTTGACGAGCTGGATGACAGCCTCTTTACCCTGTTCCAGACTCTCACTGGCGGCCAGAACAAAGCTTTGGTGAACCAAGTCGAAAGTGCTCTGCCAATCGCTCGGCCAAGGGTCGAAAATGGATTGTTTGTGTAGACTCATGTGAGACGGCAGAGTTGATTCATCTTTTCGTCAGCAGAAGCAGGGCTGACAGCCTCAGCGAAATACTCGAACTCGATGACAATCTCATTGCCCCCACGCTGTGTAAACTCGATCAGCATGGGGAACTTGCACCCTTCCGCACGTCTCGGTTCCACGCTTATTCGAGCTCCTGAAATCACCATGTCCCGCGTGACGCGCTCCTCGAAACGGTTGAACACTACCATAATGTCGACGAGCCTCTGCCGGTGAACCGCCTCTCGTTGCTTCGTCCTAGGATTTTCGTAAACTAGGCGGAGTATCGTTGCATATTATCGAACACTTAGAAAGCTCACTTTTAGGAGCCCTGTCTTCGGATGAAAGCAAGAACCAAATCCCCAATTCTTTCTAGTTAATCCTCACACGAAAAGTGCCTACACTCCCCTAAAACCTCCAGTTCCGACCCATCGATTGCTTTATGCAGCTTCCTCGCCCAATCCTCCACCAGCCACTTCTCATCCCACTCCCAAATGATCCTCACTGGCAGCCTCCTGCCCATCTCGCTCAACTTGTCCACCACTTCCATCGTATGCTTCGAGTCATAGTACCGAACCTGGTGCGTGAACAGACTGGGTTGTCCAATGGGGCCGAAGATGTAAGACAGGAATGTGTTGAGGTTAAAGGAGGGATATAAGGGCTTCTTCTTCTTCCTTTTCCTCACACATATCAACAGGTAAGCTGGCCTTTAAAAGGCATCTTGACGACCACAGCACTAATCTCTTTCCATCGTCTCGAAACGGTATTACTTGAATCGCTTGCCAGGCGAAGTTTCTCTCGGCCGAGATTGTGGAAAAGTAGGACTAGCATTGACTTCACGTGACTTCATACAGTCCTTCACGAATCAAATGGCGGTATCCAAAGCTGAACTTGCTGGTTACAGTGGCGCATGTTCCTGCATATGCTACCAATACTGTGTGCGCTTATTTCACACGTTTCCCGCGGGTATCTCAGGCTTAACCGTGGGTCATCTCCACGCAGAGCCGATACCGGCAAAGTATGAACTCCATTCTGGGCTCTACATTTGGACTCGGGTTTGTTCAGCCTGGTGCAATCTTAGAGTGATAAAGAAACAAGGCTGAGAACATATATATTATGACGAGACAACTACAAGAGGACATTCGCTTGCTGGCAGGGATAAAAGCAGGAGCCTACCTACCTAGTCACTTGATCTGACGTTACAACGGGGACAGCCAGTCATGATTTCCCCGCACGGAGGAACCAACCCCAGACACATCTCATGCAGGGCTATGCGCCATCGACGATGGGCGGCGGACAGAGAGGAAGCGAGCCTCGTCTTGAATGTCTGACAATTGGGAGACTTTTCGACTCTCGAAATTTAACCTCGAGGTCCAGAAACGAAAGCAGAATGGTAGTGCACTTGGTCAGCCTGAGCGGATGTCTGCTCGGCAGTCTGCCGACGGAAAACAGATTATCCATGCATCCAAGAGAGACGGTTGAGAGATGACCAAATTGAAGCCAGCTGGCATTGCTTGGCTGTTTCACGGGAGTAACACTCGGGTCAAATAGAAATGCTCTCATTCGATGGTTGTGCTTGGATTCCTACGCCCGAGACTCGGCCACTACGGTGAACGAGCGGCAAACGAGCGGAAATAAGGGCAAACATGGCATTTGTGAACGGGAAAGCGCAACCCAACCCACCTTCCGCCTTTGCACTTTGCACTTTGCCGCCGTTGTCGCTTGGAACCGGTACCAGTTGCCACCACCACCTACTGCCACCTGCTGGAACAGGACACCTCCAGCAGGCCTCTGGACCTCTGGTTGGGTGGGCTGGTCTTGAAAGGACGCGAGCCCCAATTACTGTAACATATGGACCACGTAACTATCGATTATCCTCGGCCGTGTCCCAAAAACCCTCAAACCCGCCCATAGTTGCCCTGCCCACGATCCTTCTCATCTCCACAGCCTTTCCGACATTCGGAGTCCTGTCCTCGTCAGTTTTCAAGGCATCGCAGCCTCATCATTGCTGCTTCTGTTCTCTGTTTTGCCCTCGCGCCATCTGACACCGAGATCTGCACCACGACCCCGAAAAAAAAAATCCAAGCATATTCCCCAAATCCTGCCCCAGACGTCATTCCGATAACGCGACCTTTCCCTTAGTGTAGGCCCTAGTTGTCGTCGAAACCCCCGGAGGACGCTATCCGGCTACTCCCTCGGCTCACGAACCTGCAAACCTCACTTCCCGAACATCCAAGAGATTTTTACAACGGTTCAACCTCTACGGCTCCCGACCACCCCACTTCAGAAGCCACCTGGAGTTGATTTTCTGCTACACGCCGTCTCCCGCAGCTTCATCCCGATTATACCCTTCGCTTCTCGTTTGACCCCTCCTTACTTCTCTCACTTTTTTCTTCCGCCCTTCCTTCTTCTCCCCTTCCTTCGCCATGAACTCCTCCAGGCTCGTCCTCTCATCCTCCTCTCGCCGCCTCGCCTCTTCGTACATCCGGCCAACTCCATCCTTTGGTACCGTTTACACCAAGTCTCCCTACAGCCTCAGCATCCGCACCATGGCTTCCGCCGCCCCCCGCAAGATCAAGGTCAAGAACCCTGTCGTCGAGCTCGATGGCGATGAGATGACCCGTATCATCTGGCAGAACATCAAGGACAAGCTGATCCTGCCCTACCTCGACATCGACCTCAAGTACTATGATCTCGGCCTCGAGTACCGTGACCAGACCAACGACCAAGTCACCATCGATGCTGCTGAGGCTATTAAGAAGTACTCCGTTGGTGTCAAGTGCGCCACTATCACTCCTGATGAGGCCCGAGTTGAGGAGTTCAACCTCAAGCAGATGTGGCTCTCTCCCAATGGTACCATCCGTAATGCCCTTGGCGGTACCGTCTTCCGTGAACCCATTGTCATTCCCCGCATCCCTCGTCTCGTTCCCGCTTGGGAAAAGCCCATCATCATTGGTCGTCACGCTTTCGGTGACCAATACCGCGCCAAGGATGCCGTTCTGCCCGGCCCCGGAAAGCTCTCAATGGTCTACACACCCGAGGGCGGCGAACCTCAGGAGATCGAGGTCTTCCAGTTCAAGAACGGAGGCGGCGTTGCCCAAACTCAGTACAACACTGATGAGTCCATCACTGGTTTCGCCCACGCGTCTTTCAAGCTTGCCATCCAGAAGGGCCTTCCTCTGTACATGAGCACCAAGAACACTATCCTGAAGAAGTACGATGGCCGATTCAAGGACATTTTCCAGGAGCTGTACGACACCACATACAAGGCCGACTTCGAGGCCAAGGGTATCTGGTATGAGCACCGTCTCATCGACGACATGGTTGCTCAAATGATCAAGAGTTCCGGTGGTTACATCATGGCTCTCAAGAGTAAGTACCGCGAAATGTCCCTGAGATAACAACAGACTGACGCAACTGGTAGATTACGATGGTGACGTCCAGTCCGATATTGTCGCACAGGGTTTCGGCTCACTTGGTCTCATGACCTCCGTTCTGATCACCCCCGACGGAAAGACCTTCGAATCCGAAGCTGCCCACGGTACTGTCACTCGCCACTACCGCGAGCATCAGAAGGGCCGTGAAACCTCCACCAACCCTATTGCTTCCATCTTTGCCTGGACTCGTGGCCTCATCCAGCGTGGCAAGCTCGACGAGACTCCCGAGGTCGTTGCTTTCGCCGAGTCACTTGAGCAGGCTTGCATTGACACTGTCGACAAGGACGGCATCATGACCAAGGATCTTGCCCTTGCCTGCGGAAAGAAGGCCCGTGAGGACTACGTCACCACTACTGAGTATCTCAACGCAGTTGAGAGGCGCATGAAGAGCCTCCTCAAGGAGAAGCTGTAAACTCCATGTTCTTTAGCGTTGATCGCCGGTGAATGTCGCACCAGAAGTGATCCAAGTGACGAGGCAGATGATGCATCAGGCAGTGGCCTGGCGCAAGCCGGTTGCGTGTTTTTCCTGGGTTCTGATCCCTTTCGTGCCCCACGCATGTAGCAATGGGTCGTTTTGTTAGCGGGAGGCTTTCACACCAAAAGCGAACATGGCTTGGAGACATCTTGACGGGTCTCTTGAGGTTGAGCACTATCCTTTGTACCTGAGCTTCCCCAGAAAACGGAGGCATTCCGGGGGATTCAAGCCCCTTTTATCCCGAATGAACCTCCGTCCCCCGTCGTGACGGGGGTGGGCTTGCCGAGGCACCCCCGAGGGCACCCGAGGTTCCAGTTATGGGACATGGCGCTTTGTACATACTCATGTCAGCTTGGATATCGAAGGATCTTGTTGTTTCCACGTAGATAGCTGCATCATGCCCGGTGGATGGAACTCATGCATCCTCCGCAGAGCGAGTTAGAGAATTGGAAAAGAAAATGAGCTTGAAGGTATACTTGAATCGTCAAAAATGGCTGGGTGGCTTCTCAAATAGTAAGAACGAGTTTCTATGTGACCAATTGAAGGGTACTGGGTTGTTTATATTATACCAGGTGTTAGAAATGTTGGATCCGTTCGTCCTGATGCGAGTCTTCCCGAACTATTGGGGTTAGGCCTCGGATGAGCTGTTCCACGTGGGAATCAATGGCTCTCGCCGAGGAACAAGGTCCTGCCTGACATTAGCTGCGATGACTCAACTTAGATGGACCATCACATCACTACTTCGCAAACCCACAATGCAATGAGCGGCACGGCAAGAATACCAGTCAACGAACGCTCAGAAAGAACAAACATGCATTTCAGAGATAACACGAGCTACAACGAAGAAACGAAACCCAGGCCCGCCCTTCAGAACGCCGGTCTAATAGTCAACATCCCAAAATGATACATATCTTTCTTCCGTGCCTTTTCATTGACTCGAGTTTCCGTAGTCTTTGGCATACACAGCGAATGGGCAAAAGGAAAGAAACAGAAAAAAGCTTTACCATGCCCCCTAACTCCTCCCCTCCTGTTTTGGTACAGTACAGTTTTGTGTTTTGTAGAGTATTCCAAGGGATGTCAAACCCCTACACCAAGAGAAGTTGGATGCTCTCATGTCAGCGGAGAGCCGAAGCTATCCGGCCAATTAGGCTCCCGGCTGAACCAGAAGGGAAAGGTTCGATGGTCAGAGGGTAGTACATGTATGAGCCTCTATGATTTTCGGCTCCGTTCCATTGATGTGGGCTCGGGTGAAGCTGATTTTGGAGAAGCAGAGTAGATTGCCGAAATGGCCCCAAGTGTGAGCTGTAGCTTCGCGAATAGTCGGGCCAACATTGACGGGGAAAGCTAAAACCAAGCCACCCAAGGACCCGAATTCATGGGTTCACGCCTCTCTTTGCTTCGGCGTCAGTCGTTCACGTAGGCTCGGCTCGCGAACGAGTAGGGCGGAATCCTTCTGAACGGTTGTCATCCTGGTGTGCTTCGTTGCTGCACACATCGTGGTTCTTCTTGACTAAAGAAGTGGTTTCATTGATATAAGCAGGCTGATTATCCCCATCCTTGCTGAGCTACCATGATAACCCTGCGGGACTCCACGTATAAATGCAGTCGCTAGTCCATCTTTCAGCGTTACTTGATATAAGAAAATGCTGGATGAGAAAGCAGACAAGCATGAGGCTATCCTCTTCCCCTGCCATGTGAGCCGCCGCAACATTCTCGCCGAGTGGTCTCCTCAACGGTGCGTTCTCTTCCTCCTGTTGTTCATATCTCGCAGATTTCCTCCGCCAAACGGTGGTGTTTATGGGGCAAGGAACGTCTAATCATCCTTTGCACTGGCCGCTTCAGCTTCAGCCGCTTCTTTCTTCGATTTCCGGCTTGACGAGGTGGCCTCTCCCTCGCTCTTGCGCTTCTTCTTAGTGGGTCGCGTTCCACTCTTCGGTTTGTATCCTGGGTCATCGTCACGTTTCCTCTTGCCGCCGCCGCGGCCAACAGGAGTACCAACACCAGTGATTTCGGTGTCTTCATCAGCGCTGCCTTCTCTTGCCGCCGCTGCAGCGAGGCTGGCACGCTTGCCTTTGGTCTTTGTGGGCCCCGGTTTGTCCGCGGGTGCTTTATCAGCAGCCTTGGCTCGTGGTTTCTTAGGTGGTTGCTCGTCGTCGGCATGTACATCTTCAACATCTTGGAGGAAGATCTTAGGGGCATGTTTCCGTAGCCAATTCGTGACGCTGGTCGGATTCTTGAGTGATGGGTTCGTAGGAGGATGGGCGGCTGGATTGGCTTTGGGTGCAAGCGACGGCATCTCACGTGCATCGTCGAAGAGAGCTAAATCGACTTCGTAAATGTAATCGTCGATGTCATCGGGTGTCAAGAATGAGGCGGGACTAGCCTCGCTTTCGAGGCTCGTAAGATCGGCAACAAGGTCCGGGTTCTTCTCCTTTGCGGCGGCAAAACTTAGGTGAGGCACCTCCCTTTCGAGAGTCGAGAGGTAAACCATTGAGCCTTGTTTTCCCTGTGTGGTAGGTTGTTCGAGTTCGAGTTCGATCCGCTTCTCGCTAGGTAATTGGATGAGAGAGTTGACTTCTGCAAGGGTGTCGAGTAACCGACTACGTACTGAAGGTTAGTGGTGGCTGCGCAGCGAGGTTACGAAAGGATGAGGCAAAACATACTCGTTCTCAATAGCTAGGCGCTTGATGGTAGCAGAGGCCTTTTCCTCCTGTCTGTGCAGTTCCTCGCTTTCGTGCATCTTGCTATCAAATGCGATACGCATCTTGCGGTACTTCTTCTTCCACGACTTGTAGCCTGCTTTACGGTCGGCATCGGCACCATTGTCTCCAGCAGGAGAATCACGGAGTTCTGTAGAAGGCATGATAAAAGAACGTGCGCGTTGTTCGTCGCGGGATGAGCGCGTTCAGCGTGTCCTGTGGTGTTCACAAACTTGAGGCTCGGGGCCAGCGCGCTGAGTGAGGCTGTGGCACACGGGAGGCCGGACCGGCGAAGTGATGTCGATGGCTGGCGCTGTCAGGGATTGGAGGTCAGATGCACGAAGAATTGACCACTCAGACTGTTCGATAATAAGGGCGCGGGACGATGATGATGATAAGTTGTTGAGTGGCGTGCGATGGTGAAAAGGGAGGGAGGCTCGGGGCGAATTTCCTTTTTTTGGCGGGTGCGTCGTCAGATCTGGTTCGCTCTAATTCTGGAGGCGCACCATCGCGACGTGACGCTCCCTGACTGCATAGAAGTATAACCAGCTGAGGTCACGATTTCACACGGACGTCAAGAGTTTGAGATAAAGGGACACCAGCCTTGAGATTCTCGTTATATTTAACTTACGCGCCGTGCGTTGCTATTTGTCATGTTTCTCTTTCACCGGCTTGGTTCACCAAACAGAGCAGGCACTTTTTTCCTTACCTACTTAGGTAGTCTGCCACGAAACCCAGGAAGCCACGGCCGGGCCTGTGGCTAGTCAGCATGCCGCTCTTGTTCAGGCTTTGATCACCCCTGCTCAGTGACTATCACCCTTGATTGATCACCTTACATCAGATGTATCGTCTTTGCACATGGGCTAAGGAGCCAGATCTGGTTACATGGCATTCGTTTCCTATTCTATAGCTAGATGTTTAAGGTCTAGAACCTATTGAGTGCTCTATATTTTAATATAAGATGCCATGTTACTATCAATTGTCCGGTATGGTGTAACGGCTAACATCATGCGCTTTCACCGCATAGCCCCGGGTTCGATTCCCGGTACCGGAGTTTTTTTTATTATATATTTTACTCGAGGGGCGACTGAAAACTATTAATACCATCACGGACTGCTCTACCAACGATCATACGCATGACGAACTGATTGCGCAGGTCAGACCTCTTTACATAAACGAGGCTACTTTGTTCAAGTCGTGGGTAGAGCTGCCTGAGACTGAGGCTGACGAAGAGTTGTTTAAGTGTACGGAAGCAAGCGAAGCCACGTCTCCAGAAAAACGCGTTGGCCGCTCAGCATACGTCAAGCCAAAGAGCATTAACGAGTACCTTACCGAGGCTGGCAAGCAGATTCCAGCAAGAAGGGTGAAAGATCACAGATTTGGTAAACTGGAAGTAAGCGTTGCGAACGAAGTCATGACTTTCTTCGCGCCTCTTCCAGGGAATATTTCTCTGACGGAGAAGCTTGTTTTTGCAGTCCGTATGGAGATGTCAGAGGAGGGAACTATTCACCCACACAATGTGGTTGAAAGTAACTCGCTTAGTCTATCGACTGACCCTTGCTTGCGGCTTGCTGTTCTTACACGTCTAGCACAACCGGGACAACAACGTAAGTGGCGCTATGCTATGGCCCATCTCAAGGATAGCAATACTACATTACGCAGACTGTGTATTGCGATACTATGGCTGACGTTATATCTGGCAAGACAAAAGAGGAAACAAACAGCCTCCCAAGGAGGGCGACAAGTCGTAATGAGCGCTCTTGCAAGGGAGGAGTTTGACTTGTTGTTACTCGGCGCCGATGAGGTTGAGACGATTGGCCGTGCGGAGTTTTGGGTTCGGTTGATGAGTCCGAAGGTGTATGGCGCGTTCTTGGCTGTGGATACTTATGGAGCAGTATTGTGAATTCGTTGGCATTGTAAATCGTATTCTCGCAATCATGCTATATCTGCTGCAGTATATCTGTCTCTGTAGCCGTAAATGGTCTGAACAAGAGGAAAGGGCGCGCTGGCTGAGGTGTGAAAAAAGGGGATGATTGAACATGCTTTCCGTTTGGATTTCTGAAGAGACGAAATGTTGTTTGACGGAGGGGTATTATCCAAAATTGTCAAATAGTATTCCAGTCCCCCGTGCTGCTTCTTATGCCAACAATCGGCAGGAAGATGAAGATAATTAGTGAAATAATGAGGTTCGAGGAAAAAGGCCGTCGTCCGTGGATGCGAAGAGCCTGGACCCTGGACCCTGGACCCTGGACCTGGCCCGCTAGGGTCCTGACATACAGTGCCAGTGTTGAAGTACCTGCAGGTGTGCAGGGGATAAGGGGGCCTAAGCGCTCAGCTCAGGCTTTGATCACCTACCTAATCACCTCTGCTCAGGGTAAAGCAGCGACAGCTCAGGCTTAGCGCTGAAAACGGATTGGGAAGGCAACGTCTGTCGGGTGACTTGTTCGCCTTACCCTGAAGCTATCACCAACCTGGAGAGGATCCTTCGATGCTCTTGTTGAACGCGTGCTTGAACTGTCTCACTACGTATTTAGGATGATGGAAATAAGGTGAAAAAGAAAATGTTCCAATATTTCTTGGGTGCTTTCTTGTTCGTGTTGTCCGAGTGCATCATTCATCTAGATAGGTAGATAGATATCAAATACCCCTCGGTCCTCAGGCACTGACCTCCCTACCTAATGTTGCCAGTTCATCTCTCACGAATTCGCCCGCGTTAACAAGCTCTGTGCTACCGTAGACGATGCGCTTCTTTCCCCTGTCTCCCCCAGCCCGGGCCGCCCACTCCTGCAAATTTCCGTACTCGTCCATACTGCCGCCACCAACAGTGAACACAATCGCCTCACTAAACCCTTGTCTACGCTGTCCGAAGCTAGCAGCCTGTCCAGACCCTTGTGAGCCGGGAAGACCACCAGGCGTGCTGCCAGAACCCGCACGGGCGGCGCTCGGCGGGGGCATCGTGCCTCGTGCATTGGCCGAACGCGGATCGTAGTAAAGGTAGTTCTCCGTCTTAGCAATCGCTGAAGATGCGGCTGCAGAGGGATCCATAATAGACTCTACGATCTTGGTAACTGTGAGATCGCGATCAGCTGGCAAGAAATTCTTCACACCGCTGATGAGAGACTCAAAGTTGGAGGAGAGACCAGCCGGCACTCCCGAGTCCTTGAGACGATCCGTAAGGCGGGAGGAAATTGCAGAAAAGCGCCCGAAGAGGTCGCCAGAGGAGCCCGCTTGCTGATTCGCGTTGTTGATGGTGGCGAGCTGTGTCATCTTAGTTGTCGCGCGGACTCTGTATTTTGCCATTAGTGTCTCTGAATACATCACGAATACTGATCTTGAAATCTTACTGTCTGATGTACGGTAGGCTAGAGACATCAGCCCCAGCATCTGCTAGAGCCTTCTCAAAGCCCTGGTAGTCCGATTTGTTCACCTCCTGTTCAGTGTTGAGGAACCATATAATGAAGAGACGTAGTTTATCCTCTGGTTCTGAGCCCTTGTCGGTGTCCTTGATAATTTCCAGGATTTGTGCCTTTGTAAGCTTCATGACGGTCTCCTCAAGCTGGAAGAAGTTGTCCAGCTGTCGGTTTTTTATGCCAGTAAGAAGTGCGGCAAGAATGTTCATATGCATATCCAATGTACCCTTACGCTCTCGCATTTCTGGTAACATTGTAATCGCAGTTTTGAGATGCTGAGCATTGACCCCAGTTTCTCCTTGCATTAGGCTCTCAATATCTTGTACGCCGGTCTTACGGGTGAGAGCTTGGGTGTCCTCCTTCCACTTCAAAAGCTCGGAATCAATCTCTTCCGCTACTTGAGGAAAAGGGGCTCCAGAATTCTTCGCCCAGAAGAAGTCTGTGGCTGTTAAGTCGTACGACTTCTTCGTAGATCCCTTGGCAGGATTTGCTTCGTCATTCGGCGTCTCGATCGTTATTCTGTTGAGCTTGACGCTTAGGATATCGTGAACTAGAGATTGGTATGTCCAGGAATGGGATAGCATGGGAGTCAAATCGACGTTGCGATCAAGAAGAATGAGCACAGGGCGCGAAGAGGGTGTCCCCGCAGAACCAGTCCTTTGCGAAGAGAATAAATTGTCCTTGGAATTGAGGATGTGATCTCGCAGTTTCCGATCTAGTCGTTCTGCGACGAGCTTGGCCGCGGCATCTTTGGGGCATCGGATAATGGGAATGACACCTGTTGACGTCAGTCCTAGGAAGTGAACGATGAACGACCTGGGCCCTACCCATAGTGACAATGACACTGAAAAGTCCGCTCACGATTCTATCTATCATTCGATCGAGATCAGAGTCGCTTGTTGATGCACTATTCAGTGCCCAATATGTACGATCCTTTCCCATCCCGAGGCTGAACAAATCTGGTTCTGAGACGATGAAGTTGAGGTACTGGTCGTAGAGCTGAGCGATCTTGTCCGATGTTCCTGCAGTGGCAGTCTGGGTTGCGAAATCTTCGAGGAGCACCCGTGGCAGCGAAGAGAGCAGATTGATGTAAGCTGGTGAGTATAGATCCCTTTGCAGGTCATTTGTAATGTTCTGAAGGTTTTGCGATGTAGGCTCGACGAGGTATATGACTGGAACATCGGGAATAGGGTGTCGGGAGCTCGCGATATGCCTGCATCCCAATTAACTTCAGCTCAGGGCTCACTTGCTGGCTACTAACATGTGCATCGTGACGCCCATTGATCGTAGGTCGCTCACACGAAGGACGCTGCTGATCACATCTCGTCCCATGTCGTCAAAGACCAGCACCTTCCAGATGGGATTCCCATCAGCATCTAGAATCGGCGCGACAGGGGCATGGAGGCCGTTCGCATAGGCTTCTTCGGACTCGCTCGTCTCGACGGTCTCATTCAGGTTCAAGATTTTCTTAAGAGAGGCTGATAAGTCAGAGCCTGCCATAACTCATCAAAAGCACACGAACGCACCAATCTGCCGATCCCGCAACGAATTGCCTTTGGAAGCCATGATGTCAATGTCTTTCGGATGGATGTGAAGACGCAGCAGTAGGAGCGGTAGCAGCCAACAGGCTAACTTTGCCGGAGACCTATCAGCGGGGACCAGAAGATCTGGAGCTACTCTTCTTTGCCGCGCTGAGCTTCGAAGCGTAGGGAGAGTCAAATAACCGTGTCTGAATGGGGTGTGGTCACGATATGACAATTCGGCGACAGGAGCTTTGCCAGCCAACAAAGGCATGTGCGATAGGTGGCGGGCCACAGTGGCATGAGCTTCGATGCTTAGCCACACTTGCGAACCATAATATGTGGCTGGTGCAGGTTAGTACAGTGGGACTCATCGAAGCCTGAGGATGCGACACTCTCCCTCCCCCCAAGTCCAGCTTTTGCCGTAACTTCTCTCCTCAACTTACCATCATCCAACAGCCGTCGCAGCGATCTTTCCCATCTCGTACGTTATCTCTTTGAGACCGCAGTGTATTAAGCGTCATATAACACTTCTTTCAAGCGCTGGCCTCATCGACAGACGTGCCGCGCTGACGGTCGCATTCGTGACGCGTACAGTGTGATCGCTTAACCCAACCTCACGCTCCTCAAGCTCTCGTCTCGACACGCACCCAACGATGGAGTAGACCAAAGCTGTTTCGATACAAATGGGACAGGGCCTGGTTTTATTTTGCTCATCGGTGGATGTTAATGGCCGTTTGGCCAGGTAATAATCCCTGAGGACAAAAGAGTATGCCTCCACCCCTCTGTTTGCTTTGTTCCCTTTCCTGAGCCCACTCCTCTTTCCCCTCGGTCGTCTGCGTTGGCGCTATGAATTATGTTGCCAGCGGCGACCTTATCAGACTTCTGCATGATCGCGTATTCAGACTCCCAACTGCTTGGGGATCTGCACCACATATAATAATCTGAAGGAAGTTTGGCCCAAGTGATCATGGATCCAGACTTCAGACTTGCTGAGGTATAGACCCTCGAGACTTGGACATTTGGCTGGAGCAACAGGCCTTTTGGAAAGCTGCTCCGGATTTTAAGGCCAAGGCTTGCAATGGGGCATTGCCTTTTGCAGGCAAGCTAAACAGTTTTGGCATTAAAGTGCAGCAACAGAAAGCACCTGGATGCGTCAGACAGTATGCATCAATGGCCTGGGCTCACTTGTCTTCAGTAATCATACTGAACTTGTCGAAATGCTGCATCAGCAGTCATCGTTGTCTAAGTTGGGGACAATGAGCTGCCATCTGCCTTGGTCAGCCTGATACTACGCGATTTAAACGCTGCGACAGGATGGCTCAGATCATCATCTGATGGTGCAACTGTACCTCGCACGACCATGGAGCGGAGGGTTTGTGAGGACTGTCAGCGGCCATCGTCAAAGTTGTTGAGGGCGTTTTGTCTAAGCTACGTTTGGACAGGAACCAGTTGCTTCATTATCTCGCGATTACTCCCACTTTTGAACAGCGCTCTATCCACACATGACAAACAATTTCAAGGATACAAGCTGATGATTCCTCTCACGGTCTACAGGTCTATCCGATCTCCATCTTACGCAATAAGCTGCTCGTCATAACTTTCGCCTCTATCTCTCATTTTGTTCCAACGTGGATTTTGCGATCTTATCTGCTTCGGGTTTAGCGCACATCCTTACTGGTCACAACTTCGCCTGAAGGAGCAGTTGCTTCCCACTGAAAGCCCACCTGCAGCACATCTTCGTTCTGTAAGTTCTTCCTGTTGGCCTCGCCAATTTGATCTTTGCCTTTGTTCTTGAACGCGTCTCCACCAGACCAGATCCGTCCTAAAGTTGCCAGCTCCTCCTGCAACCTGCCCCTGGCTCGCTTTGTATTGCCAATGCAGCGTCACGTCCACTTTTGGTGCTCGTTGTACAATGCTGGTTCAATAGATATTTCTGGATTCAGGTCGCAATGGCTTCCCTCTAACGAATATAATTTACTGACGATTAAACCCCTAATAGTTGGCGCAGACCTTTGGTATTACATATTCGGTGACGACAGCCTCGGCGCTGCCCAGAATGCATTCATGGCAAGGCCTGCCTGGTCAGCCTGGTGCTGACGATCAGCAGAACTCGGCACATCCTAATGGTGATTCATGGACGCAGGACTATGCTTTTCATCATGGTGACGACCACTTTGATCCGAACCAGGACTGGTCACAGAGCCTTCCTGGCCAGGTGCCGTACCAGCATCACATCGACACGCCAGGTTCAGCCAGTTTCTTTGAGGCACACTCTCAGCATCACCACAATGGTGGGTTCATCGCTGACAACGTCCATCCCCAACAGGCTGCTTTCTCGGCGCCTCCTGGCTCTCTCGACTTCTCCCAACAGTATCAGCCACCAACCCAGGATGCTATAGACCCAAGTTTCAATGACATACACCCTGACCTTTACAGTCAGCCGGGCAAAGGTGGCGTCCCCGGCGGCCAAGAACAAACGCAATCGCTTCACAGCTTTCAGCAACGGGACTATGCTTTTGGACAAACCCCAGAAAGACAGTACAGCGACGCTAGCTCTCAACGATACCAACAAACCCATATCTTGCCGCAACATGCACAACCAAATAGCCACGGGGCGCTATCCCAACAATTTCAGCATGAAACCCCCGGGCAGCATGAGACAGATAGCAATCAGGGCCAACTGCGACATTCTTCTGCTCAATCACACCAAGACTTTGGGCAACATGCAGCATATGTACCACCGCAAGCTAATGGCCACCCTGCTCACCTGTTATCTGGAGTACAGGCTAGCTTCCAACAACAGCAGCAGCCTGTCTATTCCCAAGCCCCTTTCCAATCACCAAAACCTATCCTGTATCAGCAATCGCCGGCCCAAGGGCAGGGCACTCCGCATATCCACTCAACACACGCAACGAGCGGCCATCCAGTGGTTTCACAGGTGGCAGAAACTGGAACTCAATCCCCTCAACTGAGTCATGCCGACTCGCCAGTTAGTCAGTCGGCGCCGATAGATTCGGCGCCAAAGAAACGCAAGCGTACGATCAAGACGGCACCAGATACTCCAAGCTCGGATGTGATCTCCTTCCAGCTCGACTCGCATATCGACAATTCTACCTCAAAGCTGGCTGAAATCGACTCATTACCACCACCCCTTCCTACCAAGGAAGAAGTCGAGCTCATCAACAAGTTTAACAAGCGAACGAAAGCTGCAAAAGCTAAATTCCCTCCCGTCCAAGGCTTGCCCTACCTTGTCCATGGAGGCACAGTGACACTTCCGAGTATGCTACCCATTTTCTTTGGTCATGATAATTGCTAACCCAATCCAGCACCCAAAAGTTTTGATAAGCTAGCTCCTTTGGTAGCTCTGCCTCCGCGGAGTGGTAAGCGGGTCGTTCCAGAGCTCGACTATGAGCTGCCCTGTCAGATTCAGGGGCGGTTTAGTAGTCAGTACCAGCCATCTTCAGACAAGGCTGGCCTTGATGAACGGAAGGCGGAAGCCCAGGTGTTGCTGGATGAGTACGACAGGTCCATGAGGGCCATCGGCAAACGGCAGCCGAAGTACACCGAATATCCACGTACGTATACGGAGAAGATCTGCCCTTATGAGGCATTCACTAAATCATTCTAGATGCTTTCAAGGAACAATTGAAGGCCGATGAGGCAAACAAGAACAAGGCTGGTAAAAAGGCCAAGAAAGATGGCGAGACCAATCAGCGGAACAAGCCAGTATGTGTTGACTGCCGGACGTGAATGAGAGTGAACCTACTGACAGTCGATAGATACGTTCCGAAACTCGGCCCATAGACCCTGTTGAGGCTGCTGCGTGGGATGCCATTGGCATTGTGCACATTGAACCATCCGTTACTCGGAGTACTTCACTCATCGCCACGCGTGTCCAGCAAACCGGCGACTTCTTTATCAAACTTCGCGGAGAGATGAACCGAGCGAAACAGGAACTTGACCAGGCCACAATAGACAAGGCCCCCGAGACAGAGATTGCCACCTTGAACAAAGAATATGAGCTCAAGAAAAGGGTTTTGTATCAAGCCCTCGATGCTGTCATTGAACATGCGGACGACGCGGTTTTGGACAACCTCGGTGGTCATCAGAAGCTCATTTCAAGCCTGGTCAATGTCCTCATCTCATGCATCAAAGCCGGTGACTTTTCCGGAAAGCTCCCAAAAGTTGCCCTTGAACTGTTTACACAAATGCCAATGACAAGGAAGATTGCGGAAACCACGAATTTCGAGACTGTGCGTAAGCGCTTCGCAGAAAAGGGGGACAATGAAGCAAAGGAACTCGCCAGAGAAATTGCCATGAAGGTTAAGAAGGCTCTTAAACCAGCCGAGGCTGATTCTACTGGAGGCTATGCGGGGACCTCAAACAGGGGTAAAGTGGCCACTGCGAAGACTTCAGACGGTGCTAGTACCAAACGAAGCCGTGACGAGGACAGCTCCGACAGTCGATCTGTCAAGAAGGTCATCGTTGAAGCAGGCAGCAGCTCTCTTAGTAAGAAGCTTGCTCCAGTCAAGGCCACGGGGCCCTCCGCAACGAAGGTGGCCGTTGCGAAAGCTGCACCAAGTTCGATTCTGCCAGGCAAGCCTCGTCCTACGACTAAGCCGGCGGTCAAGGTTGCAGAGCCTGCAAAAGGAGACGGACCATCTACCACCGCGAAGGATGATCTCAAAATGGATGCAAAGAGGCCGACCACCAAAACATCTACTGCGTCGAGCAGCTCATTGTCGGGAATTGGTTCATTGCTCGCTTCCATTGAAACTCCAAAGCCAGAGTCTTCTGCTCCTGTTACAAAGGAGGCAAAGAGGGTTGACAGCCTTGAAACCCCTGAGCAGAGGGCGAAACGACTGCGCAAAGAAGCCAGACGCAAACTCCGCGTTAGCTGGAAGCCGGAGGGCGAATTAGTCAAAGTCAAGATCTTCGAAAAGGAAGACTCGGAAGATGAGGGCCGGGCTCACAACATGATTAAAGATGCTGCCGATGATCGCTCTGAAGGTATGGTGCTCAAGCAGCGCGCTGATATCGATGAGGATGATGAAGACGATGATATCCCATATCAACCTTGGGAAGAGCCAACGAAGGGAGTCTGGACGGCATTGCCCGAGCAAGCGCGGAATAAAAACTATGTTACCAGGGGTGGCAACGTAACCTTTACAACCGAGGAACAGGAGAGAATCCGGGAGCGCGAAATGCGGGAACTCATGGTGTTCTACCACGATGTGGCTGATATCCCCCCTTCCCCCAAGTCGCCTCCGCCAGAGACAGTTCCATCCAGCCAGGGTGCAGTTGTGAACTTTCCCTCCGATGATAAATTTCAAGAACTTCAATTGAGGTGGAGGGATGAAAGTCAAATGGGTCCGGATGGGGCGCTATACTCCGCGATTAGACGACTCGATGCACTGCAGGGTTCATCCAACAAGCTCGATGCTATTCTTGGCCGTGTCAAAGGAGCAGCATCGTCCACAGCGCGGGCCACCTCACAGGCGCAGACACAAACCGAGGCTTTCACTCCCAGTAATGCACCGCTCTTGGTTGGGCCTGCTGCCGAGGAGCAACTCCTTGCGTGGCTCACTTCTGAGAAGACAAGAAATTGGCGTGATCCCACGCCCAAGCTTGGCGAACTTCGTCCGTATCATTATGCCGATCCAGAAACTCGACTTGCAGGAGCCGCCATCGAAGCCCTAGTGAGGTACTTGGCGCCGAAACCGTACCCAGCGACGTCTCCTCCAGACTGGCTCTTAAGCGATGAAGAACGAGTTCGAGAGTGGTGGCTCGGCTATAATAAGGAGGTAATGGCAAAACAGAAGAAACTGGAAGACGAGCGTGTCAGAGCAGAGGCTCAGGCAAATGGCTCGCTGGCACAGGTTCAAGCACAGAACCCACAGGATTGGATGACTTGGTATGCTCAACAGCAGCAAGCACAGGCTCAGCAACCGCAGGCACAACAGCAAGCGTCATACATGGCTCTTCTTCAGCAAGTGGCGGGAAGTCAGCCATCCGCGCAAACAACGACACTCCCGCCGCATTTGCGAGACGACCAGCTGCAATCGATCCTGTCAGCCATTGCCCAGCCTGGTCAACCCCAGGCATCCGGACAGGCACACAGCTTCCCCATTCCTTCGGAGGATCCTGTTCAGAAGTACCTTGCCCAGCTCGCCCATGGACAGCACCAGCAAGGGGGACTATTTCCACCACCACCACCACCACCTGCGACACAGGATCGTGGCAAGGAGCGAGATTGGGAGCGTGGCGATGAGGATGATCGAGACTGGGACAGGGACCGCGATCTCAAGGGCGAAGGTGGGCGCGGCAAGAAAATGAGGACCCTGCCGCCACACAAGCCAATCAACAAGGCTCTCATTGGGACAAAGCCTTGTACATTTTGGCAACAGGGAAAATGTGCACGCGGCGATCAATGCACTTTTCGGCACGACTAGAGTCGGTAAACCTCTACTGTCTGGGCATTGAGGCAGCACTATTTGGTTCAATTCGATACCAGGTTTCCTTTATACTTTCGGCGGTGTCACAACATGAATCGAAGGAGGCTGAGATGCTTTCCTCGTCAAGGAGTTTTGATGCCATTTACGTGGGGTGATGGGGTGCGTTGGTCGACCTTTGTTCGCCTCCGATATGTACACATAATCTTACGAACAAGGGGATTTTGTACGAATGCGGCTTGCTATGGTGTATTATGAAAGGGGGACTGGATGAATGGAGGAGCCATATGGTGGAGGTGTTTCGTTCAACAGTGGACAGGGTGGAACTGTATCTGTACTCTCAAACAGAATACCCTATTTTTCTTTTCTTCTGTGACATTTTAGTTCTTCTACGGACGCAGCTGTCTCCATCTTGAAGTGTGATTGTGTGACATGTCTATTCGCAAATAATGAAAACCCCGTCCAGTCTAGGCTGCGCTGGGCATGTCAGTATCTGCCTGGCTATTCTCCCCGGGCCGCTTTACCAGTCCTCTCAAGCTCAAATCATACACGACGTCTTCCACCCTCTTCACATCGTACTTGACAGCATCAGCACGTTTCCTCAGGATATCGTTCTTGAGGTTCAAGAGCTGAAACCCGGCAAACAGGTCCTTTACGAAGGAGCTGATGGTAAGCGGAAGCTCGAAGTCGCCCAGAGTCACGGAATTGGTGGCGAGGCGGGCCAGATCGCTGGTCAGATCGGGCAGGGAGAGGAGGTACTCCTCGATGGTGAGGTGGAAGGCATCCTTGTCCTTCAGGTTTGTGGGCACCCTGAAAACGGCGCCGACTTCTTCGAGGGTGAAGAGGCGGCCGAGGCCGAGGCCGGTGGTCTGGGATGATGTATCGGAGCCGCCGCCAGAGAGACCACCGAGCCAACCGCAGTAGACGACGGTGCCTATGGCGTTCTGAACGCTGCGTGACCACTTTTGGTTGTACCTGTGGGAAAACCGTAGGAATGGTAAGTGATGAGAAAGGGGGAGGAAACAGGGGGGGGGCCTCCGAGGACAGACTTGTAGTAGGGATGTTTGCTGGCGACCTCGCTCAGCTCTTGGATGATCAGAACCTCATCGTCGATGGCGGCTTCAAGAGCATGAATCAGAACGGGATCTGCGAACATTCCACGGCACTTGATTAGTGATTGGATTTCATATTTTTTTCCCCCAAGGTTCTAGAAAAAGGGAGAAATTTTTTTAATAATATAATAATATCATTTACAATTTGCTTTTGGTGTGGAATGCACACGGGACAGATGGCCCTGCGCAACCGCGACAGCTCGATCCAGGCGCTGGACGATCTGGGTGAGGGTGTCGCGGACCTGGGTCTCCTCCTCCAGGGAGTTCTTGAGGAAGGTGAAAATGGCGGGGTCGAGAACAGGAGTATCGGAGGACATGATTGGAATTGATTGAAGCTTAGCAGAGGAGAGGAAGAAGTGATGTGTTGAGGGGGAGGGAGAGGAGAACTTCTGATCGTTGTTGGGTTTAGCTTGATGAGATTTGGAAAGACTTGAGTGGGTTACTTGAGAGTCTGAGATTTCAGGGTTTGGGTTGACAAAAAGTGAACGAACATCCATGGTTGGTGGTGGAGTTGAGACATGCAGAACGATCCCGCAAACCAGATAATGTCACAATAAGATTGACAGTGAAATATTATTATACCAGAGATGCCAGGTGTGCTACTATCGCATGGAGCAATATGTTTCCTTTGATGTACCAGAATGTATTAAGAAGAGAAGAATAACCTATGTTCAAATAATCATGGGTATGCAAAGTTGCTTTGGCACAGTAGAAAGGGGTGCTGGGCATGCAAATGCTACGAAGGAGGTAGCTGTTGTCAGCAAGGAATAAGTTCAACCGCTGATGATTATCCCCTGATGATATCGGCAGCGATCTTCTCGGCAAGGGCATAGATAGTCGACTGAGGGTGGCCTGGCGGGAGGATAGGGAACGCGCTGGCGTCGACGACGCGCAGACCTTGGACACCGTAGACACGAGCCTTGGCATCAACGACTGCCATCTTGTCTTCAGCCTTGCCCATTTTGTTCGTGCAGGCCGGATGCCAAACAGTGACGAGAGAGTTCCTGATGACGTTGAGAATCTCCTCATCGCTGGCGTTCTCTCTGCCGGGGAAAGCCTCCTTCTCCCCGTCGGTACGGATGGATCTCATAGCCGGGGTGTCCCAGACCTCGCGAAGACGGCGGTACCAGCTGATGGCCAGCTGCTGGTCGGCAGGGTGGGTGAGCCAGTTGGGGTTGATGCGAGGCTGGAACAGCGTGTCGCGGCCCGTGATAGTAACATTGCCGCGTGACAGAGGAGCGACCATGGCTCCGAGGTCTGTCGCGTACTGCTTCATGTCATGGGGGCGGTCAATGGCGGGCCACCCAAAGTCGCCGATCCAGCCATTGCCCGAGATATGCTCGACCTCAGGCCAGTCACTGGGGAATTGCGACAGAGCCTCGCGCGTGGCGTCCGACCAGGTGCCCCTGTACTTCTCGGGCATCTTCTCCCAGCCGATGAAGTCGGCCACATTGGAAGTAAGGGGTCCCTTTGCGAACAGGGTGTAGTCGAGAAGGGCTTGCGCCAGAACAACCGGGTCACCGACAGTCTTGTCGAGAGTCGGGAGGTCGACGGAGTAGGAGGGACCGAACATGATGTGATCCCACATGTTCTGACCGACACCCTCGAGCTGCGCGACCATGGGGATCCCGTGCTCCTCGAGGGTGGCCTTGGGACCGACGCCGGAGACCATGAGCAGCTGGGGAGACTTGAAGGCGCCAGCGGAGAGGATGACCTCTTTCTTGGCCTTGATGGTGTAGGTGGGAAGGGCTCCGAGCAGGCTGACCTTGACGCCAGTAGCCTTGTTGCCGTCGAATTCGATCTCTTTGGCCAAGGTCTGGGTGTACACCTTGAGGTTGGTCTTGGCCGGAGAAGTCGAGGAAGACGACATGACCGAGTGGATGTAAGCGGCGGACGAGCTGCGTGTCTGGTCCTTGTTCCTGATGGTGGCCTGGGCGTAGTGATAACCAAGGAGATCGCCGTTGGAGAAGCCGTCCGTCTTCTTCATGCCCAAAGAGCTTAGGGCCTTCTCCATCCACGTGGCGAACGCAGAGACGTAGTTCGTGTACGTGACCTGGACGGGACCTCCCTGGCCGTCAGGCGCGAATGCCGAGCGGTCGTACGTGGTAGAAACGTTCGGGAAGCGCAGGTCATTGTTGGGGCCTACAAAGTTGACCGAGTTCTTGAAGTACGGCATCCAGTTCTCCAGCCTACACAGGTGAGTAAGTTGAAGGTCAGCAAAGTGAGTTGCACAGGCAGCGTTGCTGAAAACTTGCAGCACAAAAGGCAAAGGGGGGGCTTTTACTTGTAGCTATCATCGCCAACAGCGTCTGCCCACATGTCATAGGCACCGGTTGGGGCGCGGTGATGAACCATGAAGTTGAGCGCGGATGTACCGCCGATGCATTTGCCCTGAGCATAGTGAATGCGACGGCCGCCGGCTCCGGCCTGAGGCTCCGTGATGAAGCCCCAGTCAGTGGTCGGGATGGTGTCGAGAGGATTGGTGCCGACACCGAAAAAGGCGCCCGTGGGTGTCGTGCCGAGGACTGGCTTTCCAAGCTCGTAGAAGATGCCGGCTTCGATGATGGCGACGGAGAAGCCAGCCTCGGCGAGGCGGACGCCCATGGCGTTGCCAGCAGTTCCACCGCCTACGACGACATAGTCATAGCTGTGTTGCGCAAGGTTCTGTCAGTTTCAAGACTCATGTAGGTACGGCCAAAGTTGTGGTTTTGCTGGAGAGACGGAGGCTTCTGTGCAGGAAGGGCGATGGGATGTCCATGTGATATTGGTGGTGACGAGGGTTCAGGGTTGCATGGGATCAGAAGGCATTGTAAATAGTCTCATCTTCTCCTACATGCAAGATGCGAAGACTTACCTCTGAGACTGACCGAGAATGCCCTGAAGACCTCCCAATGTTCCCTGGATCAGACCTGCGCCGGAGCCAATGGTGTCGACGACATCCTTGATCGGGCCCAGGATGGAATCGAGGATTGGACTTGATGCAGCTGGCTGAACATGAGAGAGAGCACCCAGAAGAGACAGAAGCCTCACTGCCTTGAGGACAGCCATGATCGACTGACTGAAAGTGCCCCGCGGGGTTGAAATAAAAAAATAAAAAGAGCGGCAGAACAATAAAAAATAAATTGTTCTAGAGGCGGAGGTAGATCCGACGCAGGTGTTCTCTGGTTGGGTTGAGGACAGGCCACACAATAGATATAAAAGTCGGCGAAAGGAGGAGTGACTCGCAGATCACACGGACATTCATTGAGAAGGGCTTCAGAGCATAACGGAAAAAACTACAACCTCTATGTTCTTCCATCACTTTCAAAGGTCTTGCCGACACTCCAGCGAGCGGCCTTCTACGTATGGAGTGGATAATAAAGGCAGACCATCTCGCCTAGTGTGGCGGCTGCCCAGGGGGTGTTGAAGTGGATGAGATGATTGTCACAATGGGAGAGAAGAGAGAGAGAGGGGGGAATAGGGAATGACGAGATGACCAGAAAGGACTCGAGAAGACGGCTGGGACTTATCTGTTTCTGGTTCACAGTTCGCAGCTAGGCGGCATGTTTGAAGAACCGAGAAATGACTTGAGCAGTGACCAGGTTGGCATTTGTATCTTTGGCTGCATGTACTTCAAAGGGTGAGGTCCCACACACCACCGTTGATCACCAGGGGAGGTTCCTGACTCGAATGAGATGAAGTGTATGCATGTTGGGAAAGAGGATGGATTCTCAGAGGACTTCTTCGTTGTGTATCCCTAGTAGCTGCTTGCATGGTCACAGTATCACGAGAGCAAAGTCTTGGCTGAATGGAGGCACTGGATGACTCGAACTCAGCTCCAAGCCAACCCAATCCAGCCCACCTTCGCTGACGAGAAGAGGTATTCTGACGTTGGTTTAGGTCCCTGTATGTATTGCATGTATGTGTGTGTTAAGGGGTCCGTGAGCCATGTACCAGGACATGCAGCCAGCCAACAGCAACGGACCTGTCCCAGCTGATTGATGTCTGCATCATGTCTTCAGCTTAGCTCAAGCACGGACAGTGTGTCTTTGCATGCCGCCTCGTAAAAGAAAGTCCACTCCTCCCTCCTGCTTATAAACTTTCTGCACTCCCACGAACAAAACTGTTCCCAGCATAGGGCGACGCTAGGACCGACGATCATTTGCCAAGATTGGACGAGGGAGCTAGGGGCGGGAAGTGGCCGTGAAGGCGCTGATCATGACTCGAACAATCCATGTGCCAACGACCCTGGCCCTGGTCCTGGCCCTTGCTGCTAACTACTACTCCGTATGTATGTGTACTATCCGTACTCCGTACATACTGTGTACATACACCCCCCCTGCTCTGAACAGGTCACAGGATAACTGTTTTGGAGTGACAAACCCACTGTGAGCTAGGTAGTTTTCGAGGCTGGGCGCACGATTGAGTTTGCCTATTCTTCATCTGGTCTTACCAAAAGGACGTACGTTGCAAAGGGGGGGTGGATGTGGATGGAAGCTCTGTGTGTAGCTTGAGCCACTCGACATCAGCCCTACGTTCGAATGCTGTGTGTAAGTGACGGATTCAGGAGAGAAACGAGATAAGCCAAATGTGATGCTCTTCAAGCTGCCAGAGAGATCAAGATGCTGGCTACCTACATGGATGGGACACTCGTTGTTGATGCATCAAGGTGAATCGAAAAAAAAAGGAAAAAAAAGGGGAGCGTGCCATGAACGTACAAGGTCTGGCTCCCCTCTTGTGAAGTAGAAGCACGAGAAGAATTGGAAATTGGAAAAATTAGTTACAGTAAGAATAGTACACGGGGAAGTCTTTTCTTTCTTTCTTTTCAGTCTGCTTTAGTTCTTCTTGGAAGACACAGCATCCTGGATAATAACATCGGCCGCCTTCTCGCTCATCGTGTATATGGGCAAAGCAATGAAGAGGCCGGGGATTTTGGGGAACGCAGAGGCATCAACAACGCGGAGACCCTCGACGCCACGAACCCGGAACTTGCTGTCCAGCACAGCTAGGGGGTCATGGTCAGCCCCGATGGGAGCCGTGCATGAAGCGTGATGGCCCCAGGCCTCGTCCTTGGCGAACTGGCGGAGCTGGTCAGCGGTCTTGACGTCGGCGGGAGGCCAGACGCGCTTGAAAGCACCGTCGAGGGGGACGAGCTTGTCGAAAGCACTGATGCTGTACTGAAGCCCCTCGACGAGAGCCTGCAGATCCTCGTCACCACCCTCGGCGAAGTTCCTGAACTGGATGGCCGGGGTGTCGCGCGGGTCCGACGACGTGAGGTTCACGCTGCCGGCGCTGTTGCGGCTGTGCGCCTTGAGAGTGAGCCAGGTCCAGTGTCTGCCGTCGCGCGTAGAGTATCTCGAGTACCCGGGGAAGTAGCCGTGGAAGTCGGCGGTGGAACCCCCGAGCCAGAGATCGTGATCGTGGCCCGAGGTCGACGAGTGCTTCAGGTATCCCCACGCGATGCCGTTGGTCGTGTAGGTGCCCTTGAGCTCGCCGTAGTTGTTCTTCCACTTGTCGTAGCATTTGTCGCCGCTGGCGTCGAGAAAGGTGCAGCCGTTGAGGAGGGAGAATTTGCTTGGTGCCTCGCCCGACACACCGACCTCGTACCGGTCTTGAAGATTCCCGCCGACGCCTTTTTGTTTGCAGAGAATCCAGCGTTAGAAACACGAGGACGTGATGATGGTAGGAAAGGAGGTATAAAAACAAGAAATGAATAAGAAATGAATAAGAAAGAAGAAAACTCACCAGGTAGATCCTTAACAACAGGGATTCCATGTGCCTTCAGCTCCTCTGCTGGTCCAACACCACTGAGCTTGAGAATCTGAGGAGTGTTGAAGGCTCCACCGGAAACAATCACCTCACAATTGGCGTTGACTGTGCCGGTCTTGTCTACACCAGAATCAGCGTCCGAGGCACGAGGGTCGGCACGGTACAGGCTCTTCCCGTGGATGAAGTCGACACCCACAGCCTTGGGAACATGGCCGGACTGATCGAAGTTGACCTTGGTGACGAGGGTGTTGAGGGCAATGTCGAGCTTGTACTTCCTGGACCCGTCGCTGTTCTTCGCGGTCGCCACCTGGAGAACAAAGTCACGCGGACCGGTGCGAACGTAGTCCGAGTTCATCTGGATGGGCATCTGGTAGATGAGATCCTCCGTGTCGCGGTTCTTGAGGTCGTTGTTGATGTCCAGCGTGAGAACCTGGAGAGCACCCGTGACAGACCCGACGATGGATCCCAGGATACCCTTGCCCGTGGCAGACGCAGCCGCGATGATCAGAGACACGATCTTCAGGTCCTGGGCGATGAGGCTGGACGGGGTCAGGCGAGTGGGCAACCAGCCGTTGCGGCCGTGGCTGTTGATGCTGAGCTGGCCCTGGAGATACTCGTTGCGCTCGAGCTTCTTGAAGTAGTTGCGCATGTTGGCCGAGGACCACGAGGCATCACCGGTGACCTCTGCAATGTCATCCCAGTCCTTGGCCGTCGCCTGCACCATGAGCAAGGCATTGTGCACAGTGCAGCCTCCGAGGGCACCGGTTCGGGGGTAGAGGAGACCCTTCTTGATCGATCCCGGCGGCGGCTTCTGACTCCCGTCGTTGCTCAGGGACGTCCAGTAGTCGCCCTCGGGGGTCTGCCACGTGTACTTGGTGTCGCGCAGAGCCTGCTCCTCGTCCTCCCAGCGCTCGACGAAGTAATCCCACCGAATCGGGTTGTACTCGCTGGCGAACGGGTGCATCGCCGGAACCTGCACCTGACGGTCCGCGCCGTGGTCCTCGCCCGCGTCCATCAGCAGGACGCTGTACCCTGCGAGGGCGAGACGGGCGGCCAGAGGAGAGCCACCGGCTCCCGAGCCCACGATGACATAGTCGTAGGTCGAGTTGTCCTGAGGAGCCTGGACGGGGTGACTGTAGCCGTTGGGAGGATAGATGTTCTGATCCTGCACCTTTTTCACTGACCAACTTTTTTTTTATTTAATTAAGATTTTATTCCCATTATATGTGAATATGAAGATTGGCGAGAAAAGGAAAAGGAAGAAGAAAAAAAAGAGGAAAATGCTTTCTGGGGGTGAACTCACGATGCTGCAGCTCCTGTAGCCAGCAAGCCCCAGACTGCGACAATCTTCATGGCTGCCATGGTTATAAGCGAAAACCACTACTGACAGACAGAGAGAGAGGAGAGAGAGACTGAATCAGGAGCAGTAAGGACGGGACGTCGCCGAGAGAGAGAGGCAGACAAATAGAATTAAAAAAGAAACACCCGTTCAAACAGAGAAAGACGTGTAAACAAGTGAATTATGATCTTCAAGTGACCAGGTTCAGGACCGGAAGGACTCCAAACCTGCATCAAAGAGAAGTGCTCCCCTGCCGTGCCGGTGCAAGGATCATGAGCTGGGGGGTTGACGGGAAGAGCTGCTCCTGAGTCAGTCAGTCAATGTTGTTCAATTCAATTATGAAGAAGATTTCTGTCCCTACAAGGAGAGAGAGACTCATCCTTATGCTGCCGTGGCAAGCCCAAAGATCCAAACGCCAGCTTGTCTGTCCAACCAGCAGAACGAGGATGTATGCACGCTCGGACTAGGCATGACGGTTGCTCAGGTAAGACCAACAACTAGTGGTAGACATATATGGGTAGTAATGTACAGTAGGGACGGCCTGTTGCTAACAGTATCCAACTCGTCTGATCCAGAGACTGCTGGCCGTGCGCATGGGCTCCAAGTCTGGTCACCGTCCGTGATTCTGCTTGTGAGTACGGAGTACAAGTACTAGGTACTCGGCCCTCATAGTTGTGCATACCGGTGGAACCGGAGGCTGGCACGAGGCCCAACCTCCAAGACGGTTAAGAGTAGCATTGTGGGGTGAGCTAGGTACTCATGCATCTTTACTACAACTACTCCTCCGTAGAGCTTTTCGACTTGCTTGTACGGAGTAGTAGTCCATAGTAAAAAGCGGGCGTGGCTAGGGCTGAGGGCTGTGCAGGGGTGGGTTGGGAAACTGAACCTAGTCTCTGCCGTGGGCTCACCTATTTGTAGGTAAAATCGAATAAAGCTAGTAGTACTCCGACAGCTTGACTAACAGTATACGGAGCTTGACTGAATCAAGAGCACTACTAAGGGACTAATACCAACGGTGCGTCCAAGGCCGTCCCGCTCGTCACGATGTGTTGCGGTTGTCGGCCGAGATTTGGTTGCTACACTCCTATGTACGTATACTGTCAAGGTCGAGATCAAATGTTTAGTTTCTTTTGTTTTGACTACTACTACATGCACGCAGCTGAGACTCTGTTCTGTACGTATGTAGTGTACACAGCAGTGCGGCAATGACACCCCTGGACAGGTCTCCATTATCCTTGACAGGCTGATCTATCTCATTTACTTGCTCAGTGCCAATATCCATCTGGTCATTGTCCATGCCAACCCAGGATCCCGGATTACATGAGTTTCATATTTCATCTTTCACATATCCCCGACATCCCCGGTAACCCTGTTCGCCCGAAAGGGGGTCCCAACACGCAAACCACGCACACGCACGGTACCCCTGGGCTGCATGCAGGGCTACCCCTCCCCTTTCTTAGTTTGACTCTCTGCTGCCAAATGTATTCGTCGCGCTCGCCGTTGTCTGCTTGTCCCAGGCCCTGCTTGGGTACTCGACCAGGGGGACAAAGTCTCCTTCGTCCCCGTGCTTGGGAGACTGCTGCCCTTCGCCGCCGATCGCGATGGAGTGCAATCCTCCTCCTTCGGTCGTCTTCCGACTGATTGTCGGTCGAGACGCGTATCCCTTGGACTCTTCGCTTTGCGTGGACCGCAGGAAGCCCGCGCCGAAGGATATGAGAAGGTGTCGACAGTACGGCAAACAAGCGCAGATGATGCTGACGTGCATCTCGACCAGACTCCATAAGCCAGCCTCGACGTAGTCCCCTGTTCAACGCTTCATGATTAGTATGGTATGTATGAATGTATGCACGGGGTACTACCACACAGATTCTCGTTGTACCCCTGTACAGAGTTTCCAAGATAAGCGAGAGAGAGGGAGAAGAGGAAGAGACCGGGGGGGAGACACTCACAACTGATGTTGATCGAGTTGGCAAATCTGATCAAAGTGTGCAGTCGAATCACGCTGATGACGGTGACACTGCGCGTGAAGAGTGTTAGACGTCAATTTTCTCTTCTTCTTCTCCTTTCTTTCATTGAAAAAGAAAATAGAAAAAGCAAAATAAGGCACAAAAGAACAACACTCTGAGAGATCAACATCGCCAAAGGCTAGCGTGACGACTTACAATAATCCAAGTGAAAACATGGACATAATCATGAGCTTCTTCTTGAGGCCCATTTGCAACCCCCAGAGACTGCGCAGAGGCAGCACCAGAAGGACCAGGTCAAGAACGATGTTGAAGATGGCCGCCATCCAAGCCTGCAGGTGAACATTGTTGCATTTCCCCTGGTAGGAGTCGTCGATCTGCTGCCATGCGTATTCCGCCGGCCAGCACTGCAAGGCTGTGGCTATGACGAAGGATATGCCGTACGAAGCAACGAAGCCCATGACGATGTAGCAGGTTCGACGGAACTTCTTGTCTGGGAAGACGCGAAGCAGGAAGAACACGAGAGACATCTTGACCATGGTGATGGAGGCGATGTAGAAGACGGATCCCAAGTAATACAGCTGTCGAGGTGCCGGCTCGGCACAACGCAGTTAGCAAAAGAAGCACTCCCCACTGAAAGGCCCGGATCAAGTGGCTGGAGAGAGCTTCTCGCCCGTGGGATCTTACCATCAGGACATTCTTGATCTGGTCAATTTGAAGCGTCCAAATGTCTTTTCCGAGGCCATTGCTTCTGACTGCAGAGTTGTGTTTGTGATTCCATCAGTCACTGCTTTCTTCGTTGCAAGATACTTTGAGGAGGAGGAGGATAGACATACAGGACCAGCAAGTCAAAGTAGGAGGCGCTGCGAGGAGAAGCGCAGCCCCAGCCAGGTAATCGTCGGCCCCTGCTTCTCTTCCCGTCTTCCTGAACACCAGAGCGAAGACCCTCATGAGGAAAGCCAGCAGCGCGAGACTCCCTCCGACAAGGCTGGTGATGAGCGTCTGGAGGGACTTGTCCCGCACAGGCGCACCGCACATGGTCATGGTGATGTTCTGCGTCTGAAGGCTCTCAAACTTGGTGCAGCCTGCCGTGACGCACCTGGACGTCTCCTCTGTGAGCTTCTCATTTGTGCACAGGCAGTGAACGTCCGTAAGGGAGCATTCCGACTGCGGCACAAGCGTTGTAAGACACGACAACTACACCGCATCAAATATTCATCAGTCAGAAAAACGGGGAAACTCCTTTGCATCGCTATCGCACACAGGCAACCCATCATCGTGAGAAGATATGATGTATTATTTTTCTTCTTTCCTCCAAAAAGAAAAAATAGAAAAGAACTCACAGCGCAAGGTGGATACAAGGCTGAAGCCTCCTGGATAGCCTTCAAGTCTCCCAGTTGATCGGCTGATGCAGAGCTGCAAAGCAATGCCAGAAGAACCGAGACTGCTGCTGCTGCTGGGAACATTGTGCCGGCGCGAAAGTGGAAATGAACAAGACAAGTTGAAAAGAGTCAAAAGAACATGGGCTTTTAAACGAGATGGTTACCGAGTTGGTGTTAAGTATAATAGTTAGTATGGACCCCTTGTTCGAGGAAGCCAGCCGTGTTTCTCTCTCTCTTTCTCTCCCCTGCTTGAGTTCAAACAATCATCATGCTTGCATATCTGGACCTCCTTTGTTTTAACTTGGGTTTTTTTTCTTTTCCTTCTCTCTCTTCCCTCCCCTCCTTCATTCTTCTCTTTCTCCAGTCGGAGCCCTGTGCACACCTCCCGGACAACCAACAACACAGCACACAATGTAGTACTGTAATTAGCTTGATGTTGGCCCCCCTCCTCGTTCCTTGTCAGGTTGGCGACTGGAAACAAGATAGAGACACAAGCTCGTCAGGCTAGACCCTTTTAACACTTAGGTCTGAACGATTGGCGGGACGGTCCTAGTTGTGAAGACTAACATCTAAAGCAAAATGGTGTCGAATACCCACAAGGTCCAGCCCATGCTTGGAAAGCCAGAAGAGCATCGTAGCCCTGAGCGCGGGTGCGTGCGGACCATGGCCCGAAGCCTCGCATGTCTCTCTTTTCACTTGAGGTCGGGGGGTTCGGGCAACATCACGCCTCTGTCATAGGCTCGACGCACGGACAGCGGGGATGTAACCCGGCACACCATGTCGGCTCCTAGTCTAAGCATCTGCGTCCGGATACATACACACGTTAGTACTTACCATTTAGTAACTACATGCGACTAGGCTGAGTCGCGCTGAAGGGACCCTGACGCGGATCATTGTTACTTAGTCGTGCACAATTCGCTGGCCTGACTTGGCACAAAAGCGCCTTCTCTACATTGAACATGGGTGCAGCGAGTCAGTGAGTATGGATACTCATTGTATGTAGAAACTCCGTACTATACACTCCCCTCCACTCCTTCACGATGTTCCATCGACGCCAGCGATCACCACGAGTATGTACTGTACAGGGTGTGCTCAAGAACAACGTGGAGAGCACGGCTCCAATTTCCAACCCCCCCCGTCTTAAGATTAGCTGCCTGAGCGCGCGCGGGCACATGGTGTTATTGCCGGTACTAAATGGACGCTGATTGCAAAGTGCTGATTACTTTCGGCACGTCAGCATTGGATAGTAGTAGTATGTACTCCGTACTTTGGTTAGTTGGCAAGTTCATTCAATCATTCAATCATACGCCGTTCTTCCCCGAATCCAACTCCAGTCGGTCCTTATTGAGTATTATTATCCTTCATTCTTTTTCTTATTTTGCTCCCCTAGCCCATTCTTTCATTATATCTCTGTTTTAGGGGCTGAATTCACGTTTCCCTCTATGTAGGATGAAGTCATCCGGCATTGTCCGAAAGCTGACTGTGAGCTTGGCTTGTTTGGCTGGTCTGTCAGAGGCCTTTCCGACCCCTGACAACTTGGTCAAACTGGCAGAACGAGATGCCCTCACGAGTAGGGGAATTCTCGACGGGCTGGCCAAGTTGGCGCAGAAGAAGTTATCATTCAATCCAGCCACTGAGCCCATCCAAGGTGCGAAACCCATGACACATCATAGCTTCCAATTGTTTCGTAGGATTTTGAAGCTAATACGGGCAGTATTCCAGTTGATGGCGTTCACCAGTTCCAACCGCCCAAGCAGGGAGATCAGAGAGGCCCTTGCCCCGGTCTGAATGCACTTGCAAACCATGGCTATCTCCCACGAGATGGGGTTGGAAGCGTATGTCTGCTACCAAACATGCTTGAAGAAGCAATACCATATTTCTATGCCAAAGATTAACATGATGTGCAGTTCCTTGAGGTCGTGGAGGCCATCAACACTGGTAAGGCCTCACATGAGTCCTATATTTGAGGAGTTATACTTACACTCGAGCTTCAGTCTTCGGGATGGGCCTTGATCTCGCCATCCTTATTGCTGCAATGGGTGTCACTGGCACGGGTAATCCTCTGTCTCTGAATCCGAGTTTCTCCATCGGAGGCGAGTCACTAAAGGTCACCAACCTCCTGGGAAACCTGTTTGGCATCATCGGTACGTGACACAACCTCAGCTTCAAGGCTACATATAAAATCAACTTCCAAGCATGTCTACCTAACGCAAATTTCCCAAAAGGAACTCCTCGAGGGCTTGATGGCAGCCACAACTTTATTGAGGCGGATTCGTCAAATACTCGTGACGATCTATATGTCACTGGTGACGCTTCCACCATGAACTTCGACTTCTTCATGGACGTTTACAACTCCATCGATGGAACTATGTCCATTGAGGACGTTGGCGATCGTGCAGCTGCAAGACTCCACGAGAGCATCGCCACCAATCCGAACTTCTTCTACGGTCCTTACACCGGTCTCCTTGTTCGGAACGCTGGCTTTGCCTTTGGAGGTCGTCTCCTCAGCAATCATTCCAAGGAGTTTCCCCAGGGCGGCAACCTGGGTAAGTCAGCACAGGCATGCTCACCATGATCAAAGTCCTACCCCAGCCTCCTGCAGGTTTGATGACTGATCAGTTCATCCTTTTTTCACAGATAGGGAAACGTTTGCGAGCATGTGGGGAGTATCCAGGAACGCGGAAGGCAAACTCGTCTACAACAGGGGCTGGGAACGCATTCCCAAGAACTGGTACCGGATTCACCGCGACTACACGCTGGTCGACCTCAACGTCGACCTCGTCTCCTGGATCCTCAAGCATCCGGAGCTCGCAAACGCTGGTGGCAATCTTGGCGAGGTCAACAGCTTCGCCGGTCTTGACCTCAGCGACATCACGGGTGGAGTGATCAACTCCGTCAACCTCCTGGAGGGCAACAACCTCATCTGCTTCTCCCTGGACGTGGTCAAGTCATTTGCGCCCAACTCCTTGTCGAGCCTCTTCACAACCCTCACGAAGCCTCTGCAACTGATCAACGATGCGCTGTTGAACCCCCTGCTGGACCTGGGATGCCCACAGATGGAGGAACTATCCAAGGGTGGCAACGACATCCTGGCCGGCATCCTCGACAAGTATCCCGGCGCCAAGAAGAGCGGCTTCGCGCTGTGAATGTGGGAAGCTCTTCGGGGCTGGGGTTGATCCTAATTTTCTCTTCTTCGTTGCTCTCCCTGTATGAGCCCTGTTTTGCGATGTGCATGTACATATATGTATCCATTAAGGTGTGAGTGAATAGCAAAGGCCGTGTCAGTCTTGCAGAATGGAACTCTCTCTCTCTCACACACACTCTCTCTCAATTGCTCCACGCTGGCACACCACCAAATTTGATATGCGGCATGTTTGTAGAGTCTGAGTCATAGATCGGCAAAACTCTGAACACGCAAAGAGTTTGTCGATCAATTTCTTTGGTACATGTAGAAAACAAGATGATCAAATGGAAGTGACAGATTGGGACAATTCGCCGTTTTGCTCGCTGGCGCCATTTGACAACCTTTACAATCCATGCGACCTGGCAGGGTCTGGAGGGCCCGGGGTTCTTATACATACATCCATAATACTGTGCGTACGACGTACTGTACATCTTCCCGGCAAAAACCTTGCGATTGTTGTGGATTGTCTCACGTTAAGGTTTGTCACTCCCAATGCCATGGATATTGGTTATTTTGCCTTTCCCCCATGTATAACCCCCCCTCTCTGCAGCATCCCTTGTCCCTGTCCTTGTCCCTGTCGATGCACATGTCATTGGCCTGTCAGGTCTCAAATCCTACGTGCATCATTGGTTTATCCCCAAGGGCATGCATGGAACTGATTCCTTCGCTTGCAGATATTGGGTCTGCAACCAAAATGTGTTAGTTCCCCCTGCGTAAGAAGAAGATTGTCGTCCTCACCGCTTCCGCGACACTGGCAAACGTGTAATTCTCAACACCGATGCCAGGCAGAGAGATACAAGGTGCCCACGGTCTTCTGTATCTTTGATGGAGAATCGACTTATTAGTGATGTGAATGATTACGGTCGTTGTGGTATCTAGGCGCCCAGCTTTGAAGAGATACCACGGTTAGAACGAGAAGACGGCACAGCCTTCATGACACCATGGCCTTGTGAACATGAACAAGTTCGATGCTCAAGCCTTTTGCAGATTCCTCTCTCTGAGGCAAACTGGTACTTCAGCGCCGATTGACTGCCTGCGAACAAAGTGAATGTGTAAATTCCGAGCCTGAAGACTCGCATGCGCTGGGTAGACTTCAAGGTGAACAGTCCTCCTGACCTGACCAAGGCCACACCTATAGTGCATCTAATCGCTTGCATGTGAATGCTCTGGATTATTGGATGCGTCCAGCCGTCCGCATGGACAATCAAAAGGTCACTGGTGACCGCGGCCCAACGATAATTCTGGACTGAACCGTATGAGTTACCAGGTGCACCGTAACCTGGACCTACTCTGAGGCATTCAACTGGCCGGTTTGCAACGCAGCCAGCGATACTTCTCAACTTCGAACAATGCGTCCCAGGTATCACCGTCGTCCTGCTGTTGGCCAAGCCACCCAGTGCCTTTCTCTGGGGATTCCTGCATTCCAGTCATTTATGACAAGTGATAAGCTGCGGAATGAGTGTGCATCATCGCAGTGGCTACTGTGTAACTGGCTGCTGAAGCCCTGCGTGTGGTCTACTGGTCTTGCTCTAAGCCTGGGTGCTGTCCTACCAAGGAGAACAATACCGGCATCTGTGGTATCTGAGATGTGTTCTGCTCTGATACAACTTCAGCGAATATATCACTGTCGTATGCAGGTTGAGCGCCTGATCCGTGCATCAGCAGCTGCACATGCAGCCCAGGCAACATCCCCAAGAAGACATGAAAGATCTGTGCGCCGCGCTGAGACCTGATAGGCGAATGCATGGCCAGATCGCGTCCCTTTACACATCGATCGATTAAATCCACTCCCCAGATATGCCGTGTCTTGCATCTTCTCCCTCGTGCCAGCCGCCTTCTAGAAGGCCGAAACATGATTGTGGCTGGATTTCAAGAGGCGTGGACCAACAACCACGTTGTTGATCGGTTCAAACGCCAGTCAAATCATTCCTCGCTTGCAAAGTAGCACGGGTCATTTGAAATTGGCTGTTTTCCCTAGTACTTATGCTTGTAATTGCGTAGACGCACAGTTGTACGTGCCCAGAACAATGGATACCTGGAGTTAGCATTGTTCTTGGCTCAAGTGCAATTGTTCACTCCAACGAGAATGGCATGTAGCGAGCTGTAACTGGAATTTGAACATATCGATATGTTGCAATGCAGAAATACAAAATGATGGAAACATTGATAAGAGAGATAATCCTGCCTACTACCTTTGAATTCGGGTTCGAACCTGCCTTCATCACTGTTCACTACCTCCGTCGCGCCCTTCACCTTTCGAGATTCACCTCAACCTAATCACCATCTTCTCTCTAAACTCCTAATTGCCCTAAAGAACAAATTCGAACATGCGTGCATCGTTATTGTGTGTGATTGGGGGGTTGACACCTTTTCTCACTTCCACTTTTGCTGCTCCTTCAAGCGCTGGCGCTCTGGTCAAGCTCTCTTTCGGACTTGCGCCTCGTGACGCAAGCCTCCTGGATCAGACTATTCAGGACGTCTCAGATCCTTCTAGCCCTCTCTACGGCCAATACCTCACTCGGGAGGATGCATTCGCTTTAGTCGCCCCGCGGCACGACTCGATGCAGGTTGTGAAGCGCTGGCTGACCGAAGCTGGAGTTCAGCAGGACGAGATAAGTTTTGATGGTCGCTGGATTCACGCAAATGTGCCGGTTGATCACGCGCAGAGGTTTCTATCCTATGATGTGAAGAAGAGAGGCTTGAAGCATTCGATTCCTGACAGCGTTCATGAGCACATCACCGTTGTGCATCGCGCATTCGTCACCAGGCAGCAACACTCTGCCAGAATCCAAAAAAGAGGTGCAACTGTATACGGACAATCACTCGAGGATCGCGATGTCCAATCGCGAAAACCCGACCTTCGAAACTGCCATCAGGTTGCTTCCCCAGCATGCCTTCGGGAATGGTACAAAATCCCTTCAAAGAAACAGAAGCCCTCAAAAGGCAATCTCCTAGGCATCGTAGGGTTCTTTGGGGTATGAGAGCTTTCTTCGCCATCAGAGATGCTGAACGCTAATCTGGACACAGCAAACAGCGCAGCATGCCGAACTTGAGACGTTTCAAGAGCGCTTCGATCGATTCTCGGCTGGAGGCAACTTCACAGCACAGGGTATCAACGGTGGCAAAAACCCGCAAGCGACCCCGGATCAACAGTACCCGAGTGGAGAAGCAAATGGAAATGTACAGTACACTGTGGCGCTGACATACGATATACCTGTCCGATACTATCCTGTCGGAGGCCTAAAGACAGATTACATACCGGATCTCGAGTAAGTCACATGAATCGATTGGATAATAACTAATTGAAATGATTGCTGACGTTGTTGTAGCATCATCGCAGACGATGATCATTCGGGTCGGGGCGTTGAGCCATTGCTCGAGATGGCGCAGGGCCTCATGGATCTGGATGATGACGAACTTCCTCTTGTTGTTTCCATCTCATGGGGCTCGAATGAACAACACTACCCGAGGGAGTACGCCCACGAAGTCTGCAACATCTTTGGCCAACTCGGCACGCGCGGTGTCTCAATCATTTCTGCCGCTGGGAACGCTGGCCCCGGAGCATCATGTCAATCCAACGATGGAAAGAAAACCACGAAATTCATTCCTGTTTTCCCGGCTTCCTGTCCTTACGTGACAGCTGTTGGTGGCACCGAGCTCGAGTCGAACACCAGTTCGGCGGGCAAATCTGGTAAGAGTGTCGCTGTGAGCTTCTCTGGAGGAGGCTTTTCAGACTACTTTGATCCGCCAAAGTGGCAGAGTAAAACGATCAAAGAATATCTGAAGAAACATGGGAAGAAGTGGGAGAAGTACTACAATGACAAAGGACGGGCATATCCCGATGTTGCGGCTCATGCTGGGCCAGAAAACGTGCCTGTCATGAACCACGGAATCGCGGAATATACTGGTGGAACTAGGTAAGATTGGCAGATGCACTTATACTGTGATGGAGATATATTCTGACCTCTTCTCCAGTGTGGCGACGCCCGTATTTGCGTCCATGATATCTCTCATCAATAATCAGCGCCTGAAAGACAAGAAGCCTCCAATGGGTTTCCTCAACCCGTGGCTCTACACCGTCGGGGAAAAGGGCTTTACAGAGTAAGAAAGAACTTAACCGAATGGGCGCCTTCAGAATGAATTTAACTGACTGACTCTCACAGCATCACAAAAGGCAAATCTATCGGTTGCGAAGGCGAAAGCTATGAGGGTCTACCCTCACCCATTATCCCGAATGCAGGGTGGGAGGCCGTCAAGGGCTGGGATCCAATCACAGGCTGGGGAGCTCCAAACTTTGAAAAGCTCAAGCAGGAAGCATGCCGATAGGAGACGCTTGCTATCTCGAAGAAGCCAAATCGACTTTGTGCCGAGTGAATGGCAATATTCTCTGGGCTTTTCAGACACTGTCTGAACCGATGGTTGAACCTGGACGTGGAACATGTTTGCCTTGAGTCGCACGCCAACCAACCCGGAGATTCATGGGACAGGTTCTACTCACATGATCAGAGCTACTGGAGTACCTAGAACGTCTAATGAGAAATCATGTCAATGGAAACCATACCTTGATTCTATGTTTTGTTTTCGATAGCACAGTCCAGCCGAAAGAGTGAACGGTGCCCCTCTCCACCATTGTTCTCTCTTCTGGGGGCGCCTAGACGCCTGGAAAAAAGTGGCACCCAGATGAAAACGACACAACTTCACCTCAAGCAAACTTAGCATCCATCCCGACCTTTCTGTTCATCTCAGCCCTCTCACGCCGGGAGACCCCCTTGACCATTGGCTGAGCACTCTGCAAAAACCGACGTGGGGCTGGGACACGCTCATTGATCGACCATATCGCCGCGTACAAGCATGTCGGCTCAGCCTAGAGAAAAGCAGTTGGAATACTGGCAAGGTGCCAGCACCGATGTTGCAGGGATGCTAGGCGGCGTGACAAACGTCAAAGGCTTCAGTTCAGTGTCTCGAATTGACCTTCAAGGCTCCCGTACGTTTCTTGCCCGTCTGGGCATCGGCTTGAAGAGCGACCGGAAGACGGTGAAGGTCGCTCTTGATGCTGGAGCAGGGTAGGTTACCATTAAGAGACAGACAAAGTGGTCCTCCCTCACTCTCTCTCATACATACTCCTGTTTTTTTTTTAAAAAAAAACCTTGAAGAAAGAAAGACGTGAAAGACTGATTACTCGGATAGAATCGGAAGAATCACAGAGAATCTCCTCCTCAAAGTCGCGAATGAGGTCGACATCGTTGAGCCGGTTGAGAAGCTTACCGATGCCATCAAAGGCAAACCCGGCATCAGGAACATCTTCAACGTCGGACTTGAAGACTGGCAACCCCCCGAGCACACCACGTACGACCTCATTTGGACGCAGTGGTGCCTCTGCTACCTCACCGATAAGCAGATCGTCGACTACCTGGAGATCTGCAAGTCGGCACTCTCGGCGACCGGCGTCATCGTGGTGAAGGAGAACTTGAGCACGACTGGCCAGGACCACTTTGACGAGACAGACAGCAGCACGACAAGGTGAGTCGATTACCTTGGGACAAGGGTTTCGTCTAGATCTTGAAGCTGACATGGGTGGACTTTCGTAATAGAGAGGATGAAAAGTACCAAGCATTGTTCACACAGGCTGGTCTCCGCCTCGTCAAGACTGACCTCCAGAGAGGGCTTCCTGAGATGCCGAACAGGAGGCTCTTTCCTGTGCGCATGTATGCGTTGAGACCTTGAACATACAGGGTCTTCAGCATATCCAAAAAGGAAACCCTTGCTTTGATGGTCCTCTCCAGCCTCGCTCTCGATGCTGCTCACGGCTTCGGAGCTTGCCATCGGTGGTTCTCTCAAAGCCGTAAAACGCTGTGAAGGGCAGATCAGAGACCCCAGGACGAGTATCTGCAGAAGACGTTGTTCTCTAGCCGGGGTCGGATCCCTGCGCATGCAGAGCGGAAGCGGTGTGAACACAGCTTGCCGAGCCGGCTGATTCTTCGTTGTGCGTTAAGCGGAACAGATGCGGCTATCAATTGCATGTCCTTCGCCAGAGGCTTGCTGCCTGATTAGCATGCCGCTGTCTCTCATGTCACCGATGCTGAGCCTGTACCGCTGTTTATCGCGGGGAAAGTTGGTCACTCGAACAACACACTCGGCGACTCGCAAGCCGGGACCATCGGCGAGGCTAGGGACTTCAAATTGGTCTATTTGTCTGTGTAACTCCCTATGGAGCCTTCCTGCTCCTCTTGGGCAGCTTACTTCATGGCCTCGTAGTGATGCCATCGTCAGACTCACGATTTTAGGTCCGGGAAAGGGGGGGGGGCGGGGGGCACTCCAAGATGGATTTAGCCAACTGCACCTCTTCCAGCTGGCGACGTGGACCTAGGAATGCTCATCACCAACCTGGACTGCCTGCATTCTTGCTATGCACCAGCTTATTGAGAAAGAGAAGATGGTGGATGTTTGCGAAGCAAAAGATTAGCGTCCTCGTCAAATATTGAAAACATGCTCTTCTCGCATTTGTGATCAATCTATGGTCAAGCTCGCCCACATCAGTCGTCACTGATATGACATAAATGAACTCTCTTGTGTAGTACGGCAATCCTGGTTATCAGGTTGATTAAGACATTCAGGAGGTTTAGAGTGACGAAGAACCGAATTCCTTTAGCCATCATTACAACATTCCAATTCACTGCTGAAGGAAGCAACCAGGTGGCTCTGAAATAGTGTTCGACTGAAGTATGTGCATCTTCGCGCACTTCACGGTCCTTGGGATGTCAGACTCTGAACCAGAGACAGAAGGCTGGTTCAGGATGATAGGAGGCCCCGACTTTTGACGTTTCGCTACTCCTCCACACGATCCTGGACTGGGAAAGCAAGAGTATCAATGCTAATGACACAACGAACTTCTATCGAGAATTTGGCTTTTGGCTTGGGTCTCGACGCTCTCTCGCACATCGAAGTACCCAACTTGGAGAATCGCTCATGTTTTCAATCGTCGTCCATAACATAAAATACACGCCTGGCTACATTAACTAACCCTTCTTAGCTTTGCCAAATGTTCCACTGATCGTCATAAGATATGTCAGAAGTCGTATGCTTGCACAGCTGATCAAGTGACGCACAATGAACTGCCCGGAATTCTTTCGCATGCAGGCACAAGAGCACCAATTATGCATTGCGAGGCTGCATCTCCATATTATTGTGCGGCTGGTACCCGGGATCAACCTTTGTTGGCGGACGCTGGCCCGTCGTGCGAAGGATAATCTCCTTCTCCTCTTGGACGAGTGCGCACACGGGACAGCACATAGTCCACACGGCATCCTCTGCCCCGTCACCCTTCAGAGCATAACGAGCGCGAATCTCCTTTCGAGATATCCATTGGTAACTAGAAGGCGGATGTTAGTATAGCGTTGACAACTGAGATGGAACGAGTCGGCAACGTACATGCAACTCAAGCCACAAAGACCTAGAACTGACCAAATAGCGCACTGTTGAGATGCATTAGCAATCAGTCAAATTCAAATATGGTATAGCTGATGACTGCTTACGTCCGAGTTTACAGTGTCGTAAGTCCCCATGGTAGGGTCACGAAGTCGAGCCCTATTCTTGCCGAAGACGATGCAAGGGCAGAAGCACGCCATGAAGCCTGTGGGAAACATCAAGTCAGAGAACATTTCTGGTTTATATAGAGGGCAACTTGGCTAATGAAGATCTTACATTGCTCAGCTGGATTGAAGCAATCGAATATGGGAGACGACCATGGCGCAAGGCTCGAGCCGTGGCCATCTTGTGGGCCGATCGCTGTCGGTATAGGGCCTGAAACCACCCGCCCCTGCGTAGCTGGATAGGGATTGGGTGCATATGCTGGTGCTACTGCTTGGGTTGGATATGTCGGAACAAGAGCCTGAGGGGGAGGCGAGGGCTGGTGCCCAGCCTGCAAAGGCATAGGGGTTGGAGAAGCGTACTGTGCATTCGGCGAGTAAGGCACAGAGTACATCGCGGGCGAGGGAGATGCTGGGGAAGAATAAACAACAGATGGTGAGGAATGGACCTTCTCCTCCTGTTTGGTAGTGAGTATGCGTTAGATGTGACCGACCGTCAATCCAAGTGCAAACAGGAATCTTCTCCTGGCTTGGTACTCACCGGACTCGCGACTGGAGGCGGATGACCTTCCATCATGAAAGAAATCTCACGGTGCTGGAAGGCTTTAATGTAATGTAAAAGAACTAGGAGAATAGGTAGAGAGGGAGAAAGGAAACGTAAGTTTAAAAAAATAGATTGATGCGAGTACCCCAGGGAGGCATCAAGCTCTTATGGCGCTCCAAGGCCTCCAGTACGTTTGTGCCGCGCACAACTCTAGAACCCCTCAGACTTCGCCAGGGACTCAGCAGCTGAACAACCACCACGGTGAAGCTGACGGATCGCGAGTTGTCTGATAAGGACAAGCTACTTGGAAGCCGAGCAAGCATAAGGAAACAATATTGCAAGGGAATCAACACTGTACAGAGGGACCTGGTGTCATTATGCTTCGAGTGGTTCAACCCGTCTTCTCCTTCAAGAACCTTTTCTCATGAGATTCCTATGAGAGAAGAACAACGGTTGATCTTGGTCCTGTCAGCATACATTCCCACCAAAGCAGATCCGTTTCCCCGTGCTGTATAGGAGAGACATGCATCACCCATGATCACCCATGATCGTCAGGGAAGCTCTCTTCGGTAGTTGGTGGGAGTCACCTCGGTGGCTGCCTGAGCTGAACATCATAACCTATCAAGGCCCTTGTGGCGCCCTCTAGACCAGATTAGCAACGCCACGGCCAGAGCCTGGTCCTGAAGTAGATGCCAAACCGTAAGCCCTTGGACGAGGACCTTGGTACCATATTGAAATCTGCGGTATGCGTAATAGTCTGCGCGAAGCAAGACCTATGCTTAATCGACGCTTCTGGACCATCCGCGGGGTGTTGCCTGAGCGGCTATCAAGAACGCAGGCAGGCAACCTTGTTCTACAGTAGAGCCTCCCAAAGAGGTCAATGGTGAGGCATGCTCATGAAGTGCTAGTTTTCCTTCACTGCTTTGCCTTCGCCAATGTACATAGTACACGTGGGGCAGCCAGGGTCTCAGGGCTTTGCCAACATCTTGAAGCTGGCTGACAGGGTGAATAGACATGTGACTGATATGGATTCAGTGCTTTGGCTCAGCATTCGCGTAGCCCAATCACCATTGAAACAAGGTGTTCACAAGGTAGCTTGTCCAGTTCATCTGGGGTCGAGACTTCATCTTCAGGGCGGCGGCTGAGGCGCTTCCAAGGGCAAAGCCCCCGCTAGATGATCAAGCCGAAAATCTGCGTGCCGTGAGAACTTAGGATAGATGGTCCGAGGCTCTCAAATTATCTGGTCGCAGTCTTAAGGGCTGCTCTGGGAATGATGCGTGGGTGACAGTCTTTCGTATGAAGATCACTCTGGATAAACCATCTTCCTCGTCACTCCTCCATCAACAATCATCTCGACGCCAGTCACGCCGTCGTTGTCCGCCAAATAGACAACGGCCTTCATCACATCTTCAACTTTCCCAACCCTTCCTGTGAGCTGCCATCTCTGATCTTCCTCGCTGAGCCCATCCTCCCACCTCATCCCCTTCTCATCCGCCTCACGGCACTCGTTGGCGACATGGATCCAACCCGGCACGATTGCGCTGACCCGAATTCCATCACCTGCAAGTGAAACGGCCATACTCTGTGCCAGTCCTAACAGGCCGGCTTTTGTAGCACTGTAGGCTTCGTTATTCGGTTCAGACATGGACGAGCGTGTCGATGACATGTGAATAACACAGCCTCGTGCCTTGCGTAGCATGGGGAGACAGGCTTGCGTCATCAACATCGCACCCGTCAAATTCGTTTCAATGCTTTTGTTCCATTCTTCCAGCGTCATGTCCTGTAGCATCATACCACCGACACCGCCTGTGTAGGCGGCGTTGTTGACGAGACAGTCGAGTTGGCCAGCAAAGAGCTCTGATGCCTGCGCTGCGGCTGCACGGACTTGTTCTGGACGTCGGACGTCGCAAAGGGCAATATTGAAGTCTATACCTGCCTTGAATCGTTGCGAAAATACGCTCTTGGTGTGTTCGAGCTCCCTGAGGTTCGAATCGAGCAGGAAGACACGGTGACCGGCGTTGAGGAGGAGGCGCGACAGGCCGCGTCCAATCCCGCGGCCTGCTCCGGTGACAATAAATGTCTTTGCAGGACTCATGTTCGACGTTCTTGATGGCGCTCTTTATGTTGTTGACGACGTAATTAATCTTCGTACAAGGGCCGCACAGCCGTCTTGCTGCAGCTTCAGTGATGAGATCATTATGAACCTATGCCAGCCAACCCGAAGCTTCTGTGGGGCACGTTTGAAGCCAAAAAGTGAACCATGCCTTTTCAACGGCTCGACTGCATCTCCACCGTTCGAAATGTCATGTAGGAGCGAATGCATGCTCGTGAATCAATTCCCATTTCTATCGTTACCCAATGTGGATCCTACATACTTAAGCCCATGTCCCTTGCTCGTCAACTCTTCCTATCGTACAAGGAGCTTCCTATGCAGCCTTTCACTCATCATACGTCGAAGATATCCCCAATGCCCTCGCCTCCGCCACGTCGAATATCCACAATATCGAGCCTCCATCCCTCCCAATGCTTCAAGGATCTCTTGATATCTTTGATGCGCTCTATCCTTCTCTTCTGCTCTTCCTCCTGTGCCTTTCGGAATGAATCCTCGTCAAAGTCGATATCATCGTCATCTAGAAACTCGTCGTCACCACCACCGCCTGCGAGAGCATTCAGGCCACTCGTGAAGAAATCGCTGATGCCACCATGGCTTGCCGAGTGTTTCTTCGCCCCCGGTGTGCCGTACACGCCTCCGCCACCCAAGTCAATGTCTTGGAACCCTGGACTGGCCCCTTCCATTTCACGTCGCTTCTCGATCCAGGCGCCACTACGGAGCTCATGAACCTCTGCCTCCAGGCTGCGGATGTGCTTCTTGAGCTTGATTCTCTCCTCGTTCTCCAATTCATCCATGCCCTCATCGTCCAGGCCGCCACTGCCATCTCCTGACTTCCGGGCACGAAGCTTGATGTTCTCGCTTTCAAGTTTGTCCACCTTGGCTTGGAGATCCTTTACCTCTTTCTCCAGTTTCTCCTTCTCCTTGCGCAACCCTTGCGACCTAGCGTCTTGCTCCTTGTGCAGAGTTGTCAGTGTTGCCACCTTCTTCTCAAGAGCATCTGCCTTGATATCGAGCTCGCTCTTTCCCTCCTTGATCTCAGCCAGTTCATGCTCCAGAGTCTTGACCCTAGTCTCGGCGCTCGACCTTTCGCTACCTTCGCGCACCGCCTTCTCAGTGGTGCGTTCCAGGTTCTTCTTCAGATCCTGTAGTTCACGCTGAGCCTTGCCGGCGGCAGCTTCGGCACGCGCGAGCTTTTCCTCGAGAGCTGTGATTTGTTCCTTCTCGGTCGATGCACCGTTCTCCTGACGATCAACGCGTGCTCTCAACTTGGCAATTTCGATTTCCATGCTCTCGATTGTAGAGGACTTGGATTCGAGCTCTGCTTTGAGGTCGGGGGGAGGCGATGCGAGAGAAACGGAAGGACGGTGGCCTCCGCTGCGCGACGCTTGCTGTTGAAGCTGTGCGTTCTGACGCTTCAATGAGGCAATCTCGCTCTTCTGTACACAAGTTAATCAGGTGTCACATAATGTTCCGGCACAGAACTGACCAATTTCTCGTCGCCATCGGTGGTGGAAGCATTGCCCTCGGCCTCGCGAAGATCCGCGAGCTCTTCCTCTGCCTTTTGCCATCTTTTCTCGGAGTCTGCAGCTTCCTTTGCAAGGCGCTTGTTCTCCTTCTCGAGCTCCTCAATACGAGCGACATTTTTCCTGTAGATGTCGGGGGCCGTTTCACCATCAGGACTAAAGGGAGCTGCCGACAAGGCGCCAGTACCGGACGCGGCGCGGAACGACGTGGATCGAAGCTTGGATTGCTGGGCTAATGATGGAGTTTCGGATGTAGTCTCCTCGCTCTTTGCATCCTGTGCTGCGGTTCCGGCGGGGTTATCGTCAATCGCTTCGTCGTTCTCGTTATTGTCGGCTGGTACGTCTGAAGGACTGTCCTCGGTCGAGGCAGCTGGTGGGGCCTCATCTTTTGATTCCTCCTTGCTCTCTTCTTTAGGCTCTTCCTTCGTCTCCTCTTTGGTCTTTTTAGACGCTCCTGACTTGCCCTTGTTCTTCTTCTTCATCTCTTGAACCTTGTAATTGTCAGCTTGCTAAGCGCGGAAGGGAGAACAAGGAATCACGAACACGCTTCTTCGCGGCCGCAATCTTCTCCTGGCGCGCCTTGTCTTCGGCGTCAGCCATGCTTGTGTTGAATTATGCCAAGGTGTATGGTTTCTCAAGGAAAGAGTGAAGTCGTGATTGATGTTGCAATAGGATCTGAACGTAAATTAAGCAGTTGTTGACAGATGGGAATGAGGGCGGGAGCCCAGAGTGGGATAGATACCCTTGCGAACTGGAAGCTTAGTTGGCCAAATCGGAAACTGTGTCGCACTGTATCCCCGCACTGTATCTTCTATCAACGCCTCCATTCAACGATATGACCATGCTGCAGACACTGAGATCCCGTCTCCTCTTATCAGAGCCAAATCACTTTAGTGAAGCATCATTTCGATGCCACGGGTGCATTATAATGCGGATGAGAGATGTTGGAGAGCCGGCATAGTCCAAGATATTCGTCGTCGACTCGTCATAGCAGTACCTAGTACTGTGGGCGCTGCGTGCTGGTTTACATCGGGTTTCTGGACGTTACAGGCATCTCTAGCTGACTGCTGATTTTGTCGAACTTGTAAACAGACAGCTGTAACAACATACACGAGTCTCCGTTGATGGGCTCAAGCGCACAGAAGCACGTGACAATCCTCCACGTACTTGCCTCGCCTAGCCCGTCCGCAATTCATATGCACTGGATACGAGGAAGTCCCAAGTTAGCCTTGAAGTCTTTCATCTGAAGTCTTTATCTTGTTTCAAAGTTTGAATGAGAGAGGGTAAAGCCGCAAGCTAAGTGTCATCATGAACTGGACTGAAGGTGCCCTCGCCCGCCACTCTCGTCGCAAGGACTAGGATCCACGGTTGGCCCGTCAGAAGGCATACTTTGCGAAAGCTCGAACAGAAACGAAAGCAAGATCGTCGACACTTGTTCCAAGATTTATCTCGCAGGGCACGTCCAATATACTGTCCGAGACAGCACCTGAAGAGAGTTTGCCTTCCTGCAATTTCAACGATCGTATACTTGTGTCCCAGACGCCATCACCTGTAGATGTGATGTCGTCAACTGATTTTTCCGAGCCTCACGCAAGAGAGCCATCGCCTCGTTCATCCCATATTGAACTTACACCAGAAATCTTGGGAGCAAAAAGGAGAAGACTTTTGCAGCAGAGCGATTGGACGGGGATCACGGTGTCGAAGCTACCAGAGATTGACTTTGACCGTATTCGTCATGATTATCAGTTAAAGATGGTTCCACTCCGAAACCGCACAAGCAAGTCTTATCAACAACATCGCGCGGAATGTGATGATCGACGATTCAGGGACAACAATGGCAGGGTGAGAGGTGGAGGAGAACAAGCGGACTCTATCAGGATGCGAATTGGTGACCGTAACCTGAAATGGAGCTACACACAAGGCTCTGCTAGGACTGCTCGAACGAGCCATCTTTCAATAAACTCCCATAGCGATTCCGCAGCTAGGAGTCTTCCCAGCACGCCTCCGCTGGCAACACAAACGTTGTTACGAAAGAGCCCTATGGCCAAGCGCTCTGACAGGGCCTCCAGAAGGAGAATCCGACTTAGTTCAACAGATACATGGAGGCTCCAGTCTCCTACATCGCATGATAAGTTGGAAAGTCTACCATTTGCCATCGACAGCCCTCGGTATGTGGTTCCATCAATACAGACAAGTAACACCTACGCAGCCTCTAAATACTTTGAGGATCTCTGCAACGCTCGAACCTCCTCAACCTGCGTTGACACAGAAGGTGGTAGCATGCTGGTAGAGACAGGAAAGTCACCAGGAAGAAGTGCAAATGACATCGAAGCTCAGGTAGAATGGAGAGCCCTTCTCAACAGTCACAACGACATAAGAGACGGGTCTAGCGATGTTGTTGAAGAACGGTTGGATGCCTCGTCCGGAGGGCAAGTCGTGTTGTGGTCTCCTACAAACGAGATTGTCAGACTGGGTGATGGCTTCACAACACCTGCATCAGGGTCAGGGACTCTCAACGATATAGAGTCAGTCTCGGATTCGATCCATAGCATGGCAACATGCAGCGAACCGCAGCCAGAAAAAGAATCTCCCCGCGACGAGGGAGGTTCAGTGCAGAGAGCACAACCGGCTGGGCGTCACAAGTCACCAGTCCGATGGATACCTGACCCGCAGATCACAGACTTCTTGTCTAGTAGACTGGAAACTGGCAATACGCTGGAGTTCGTAGAAGAACAGCAAGAAAAGACCGGAGGGCGAGGCAATACTACGCCTTTTACGGCTCACATGGCATCGCAAGCCGAGGCTGAAGAGGAGCTATGGATGAGGTTCCTGTTCAACGGTGACTCGGACGAGATTGTTTCTAGAGCAGGCCGCCTTGCAGTACAGGAAACAACACGGCAAGTAATGCAAGAGATGCTGGCGATGCGCAGTGATGAGGCCGAAGCTCCTTCAACGGCATTTGAGGGGCCCTCTACGATGGCGTATCAACCGGACATACCAGAAGCCGGCCGATCAACCTCCGACCTGGCCGCAGAAACGCAGTGGCAAGAGGAGGCTGTCTCAACAGCTGCTGAACTTGGCTCATCTCCCGTGACAGGCAGCAAGCGCGACGACTCCAAGGTCCGTCTCCCTCGCCCATTCGTGGGGAGGCTAGCCACGATGTCCACAGATGAGCTGGTACCCTCTCTAACGTCCACTTCTTCGGCAAGGAAAGGGCTCGGCAAACTGAAAAGGAAGTGGAGAAGTGAAAGGCCGCAGATTAGAGCAATGCCGGATTTCGATGCGGATCCAATCGAGGAGGCATGATAGGGAAGCCGTGTCAGAAGGGATAAACAGATTCGCATTGTAAAAGTCAACTCGCCTCGCTGTATAAAACCAGTATGTACTCCATCCGTGACCAACGATATACACGGTCCAGAAAAGAAGGAAGCCCATGTGAAAATGAACACATATCCCAAAGACAACTCCGCTCATCCCACCACTATCCACGCAGTCTGATGCTCTCATCCTGGTGTTTACCACCCATGCCTCCTCTTCATATGCCTCTTCAAGTGATCCTTGCGCCGGAAAGTCTGCTCACAGAGGCTGCATGACGAACGGTCGACGTTGAGACCCATTCGCACAGCCTCATCGTAGTGATGTGTGATGATGTGGCGGTCACGCTCACGAACCTGAGCGTGGCCCTTGCCGCAGACAGGGCAGGTTTCGGGCTTGATGAGCTTGCGGAGTTGGCGTCTGTTAAAGGAAATGTTAGCCCTGGGCTGCTCCTCGCTAGGTGAAGGAGGTTGTGAGGGATCATACTTGGGGCCTGTGGAGGATGTGGGCTTGCGTCCGGAGTTCTGGTGGGATGGTATGGGGGAGACGGCGCTGGAGGGGGATGCCATTGTCGACAGGGGAAAACCTGGGCCCTCAGGCGGAGTGTAGGGCAGGAGGAGCGTCTCTGGGGAGAGGCCTTGGCTGTCGGAACATGTCGAGGATGGAGGTGGCGCACTGAAAGTGTCCATCCCGATCGCGAAGGTCTGGTTGTACATGTCTGCTCCCCACGAGAGGTCCGCGGCCCCAACGGTGTTGAAGAGGTTTTCCTCGAAATCAAGGTTCCCTGCGAGGTAGCCGTCAAATCCGTCTAGCGGTGGCGTCTCCAGCAGATTGGCTGGGAAGTCCACCGGCATGGTGAATGGTGTGCTCTCGCTGAGGAACGACAGAGTCTCAGCCTGCAAGGTAGTGTCAGGAAGGAAGCTCGGGTCATAATGTGCAGAGTCCTCGTCGTCACCGAAAGCATTGGCCGCCATCACCTGGCCGGTGGTGTATGTGTAGTTGAAGGTGGTATTCATTGTGTCGTCCAGCAGAAGAGCCGTGGGGCTTCTTCCGCTAAGGGGGATTTGCGTTTGCTGGTAATGGGGATTTTTTCTCGTGCCCGAGGTCTTGTGATTGTTGCTATTGATTTGAAGCTTGTAGACTTCGAGCTTGCTGGGTCTTAGACTGGTCGATTGTTGCGGTGCTGCTCCGGCGTTGGAGACAGGCAATTGGATCTTTTTGCGACTTATCCAGGTCCATCAATCTGTTTCACACAAATGAGACTTGGTCAGTATGGCCTGTTGGTTTGTATCTGAAATGAAGAGTCGGTGACACCTCCAGGCTTCTGGAGAGGCATTGAGTCTCGCAACGGGGACAAGCATAGTGATGCATCTGTGGTGCAGCGTACCTAACCCAAGGTTACTCGAAAGCGTTCCATCGCCCATCGTTTGGACTAGTATGGTGCTTCGGCAAGTTCTGTATCATCGATGTTTGCAAGTGGAAACCTGCATTTCGAGAATAGACTTGTCTCCAGGTTCCACCGGAACGGACTCATGTGTTCGGAAACTGTAGGTATTCCTTGAACTCCGGCCGGAGAGTGACAGACACTGGTCGGGCATTGGCATCTGGGGGTGTGCCGATTGAGGTCGGAGGGAGAGAATACGACACCGCATTCGTCCCATTCGCAACCCGGTAAAGGAGCTTCTTCGGCGTGGTCTTCAACGCCAGAAAGCCAGCCCAGAGCTGCGAACATGGTGGAGGGTGAATCGGGTAAAGATGGGGCAAAGCCCAGGATCTCGGATTCCACCTCAACAGGGGAGTGCCATTCCTTCATGTGCTATTCATAAAAGTAATCAGCGCCTGTTCAGTGATTTCGTGGATTTCAAGATGTAATATTTACCTGCGCCGGGAGCCAGCAGAGGGCCATTGAAGAGGAGTCTGGGAGGACAGGGTCGGAATTGGACGACTGGCAAAAATAGCATGGAGCCTTGGAAGATACTATCAGTGCCTGTATGAGAATGAATCCGACATGTGTGGTCACTCACGGATGGCATCAAAGATGAATGGAACTCTTTCAATGCATAGAGACACCGGACATGTTGCTGTTCAATTTGAGCCAGGAGTGGCTCCAGGGAGGAACCCCCAGGGTTAGTAGTAATTTCGTCAGAGGAATCTTCCATCTCAGCGGATGGGTAGTCTTGAGCCGCAGAGGCGCTACTTGGCACAGATCTCATGCAAAAATAAAGGGAGTTTCACGAGACGGAATGAGTTGTCGTTTGTGTGTTCGAGTGAGATGAGGAAGAATGGATCAAGAAATCAGGCAACGAGACTGAACGCCGAGGGAGTGGGATTTTAAACGTAGTAGAGCGAGTGTTGGAGGCCGTCGCCCGAAAGACTCATCGCCTGGAAAAGCGGGCCTTGGAGGTTGAGCTTGATGGCTTCGATTGGTCAGAGTATGGAGGCCCTCAACGAAAAAAAATGGGGTGAAGAGCATAGCGGTAAGGCTGTGTTGAACAGGGCAGGGGTCTATCATGGAGGAACCAGAGATGGCGTCACAGAGATTGAGCTATCATTATTGGGCTGACCTATTGCCCGATTGAATTCCTTCACGACGGTCTCGATGCCCTCATCGGCAGCTCATTGGGAGTCCAAGAAGCAAGATCTAAGATCGAATGGTGAAGGATGTAACATATAGTACTTACGGTATCATCGACCTTAGTACTGCTAGTTACTACGATCCCTCAGAGCTCCCCCGCAGCGGGCCGACAGCGGGGCTCACGAGCAGTGTGGGGCCACTCTCTTCTCAACTATAACGCCAACAGCAACAGCCAACACCACTGGCACGCGCCATTGTGATGGCTGTTGAAGGAGCATCAGGTAGGTAGGTACCAGCGAAGCTGAAGCCAGTAGTTGAAACTAAAAGAATATCCAACCGCCGGTAGTGGCTAGGTAGGCCGTTTAACTAGAGGAGAACGGGTGAACTTATCAAGATTACTAAAATTTATGTGGCAGGTCTTAGACGTTGGCACGTTACTTCTGCTCCAACTTTTCGGAACCGTGCACAGCAATTCTTGGAAGTAAATTCCAAATGTTTTCAGCCCAATCAAGCGCGCCGAGTACTACTTGTACGTTGATAGGTCTGGTTCTGTAGTTGGTAAACAGTTGGAGGAGGAGCTCCTGAGAGTCGCGTCCCCCATTCGCCACTGTGAATATCCAGGCTTGGGAATGCAGCCCTGTAGCCTTAGGGTATGCGGAACTGTCACGGAAATCCAGGGTAACATTGGCCGTTTTACGGATGGCCTCGCGGTGCATGTTGCGAAAGCGATCGATTCTCGCTTGAAGTTTATCTGCGAATGTCAGTATAAGATATTTTTACTCATGTTTTTTGTGTTTATACCGAAAGGCAGGATCGGTTTAATCTCATCAGAGATTGACTGGAGGCAGCGGTGAACATCATCTGAGGTCAAGCGATGGCGTTCGATTTCTTTTGGTGTGGAAACGGTTCCGAGATTCGAAGCGACATTTCCTCGCCTAAGACATCCTTCATGGCATATTGGGTCAATCGAGAATGATCCAGCAGGGTCCCGTCCTCCGGAGAGTTTAACTCGTCTAGGTGGTCATTCGTGCTATGGTCGTCATCAGGATGGGGATCCTCTTCTTGGCACCAAAGTCATTCGAGATCTGTAGCCTCATCAAGCTCATCATCTTCGTCATCATTCCCAGATTGACCCGTCGGCGGTAACCCTTCGTGCTGTCCCTCAGGGTATACATCTGCAAAAGACGGCGACTGAGGCGGCGCCTGAATCGCCAACTTGGCCAGAATATTCTTTGTACTCGATTTGCTGCGGTCTCTGGTAAATGCGTTCGTGCTTCTGCGGACATCCAAATGTAGGACAAAGTACCCCTCGTGCACTCCTTTTAGTGACGAAATGACCAGCCTGCGGTTTGGAACTGCTAGAGCGTAGACAAGCAAGTCGGTTCAGCGTTGAAAGTGGTGACTCAAACTGGTGTCGTTCAGAATTCACGAAATGAAGTCCAGCATAAAGGGCGGAGTAGGCAGAACTTTCGCCGATATCTTCCTTGTCGGGTGAGAGTGTTCGGATGTGTGCAAAAGCATAGGGATATCGTGCCCTGATAGAGCGAGTTGGAAGGCTGATGTCAGTTGTTTCACGAGGGACTCCTGTTCGCCAGATGGAACAGCAGCATCCATCAACAAGAATGTGCTGCAGTCTCGGAATATTGTCGTGATCGTTGGGTTGGTATGCCTGGAAGATTCACCTCGAAGTAAAGTGATATGTATACCAGGCCGTGCCGTTTCAGCCGACTTCCCTTGGTCATCGGATGAGGCTGGCACAATCGAAGGAGTCAGGCGTGATTGAAAATCACCCTAAGTCTTTGAGTTGCCGGGATGATTGACTATGCGGGATGGAAGAAGCATCATGCTGTGCGAACCTCGATGCTGACGAGTATAGGTGATCGCACCCTCGATACAGAGCTCAAGAATGCCGAGAGTTTGAGGGGCATTACCGAATTTGCTTAGAAGTAAGGACAGCTGTAGCCAGAATCTCTGTAGCCCTGACATCCTCTTGTAATGCCGATATGTAACGAGAAAGGCCCGGGATCTCGTGCGTATCGCTGATCCGTTTAATTCATTCAACGCAGTCTGGCACTGTTGAGGGCAATGGATGAGGCAGGCCTAATGTCATGTTGAGCATATAGAGCATACATATTTTTCTTAAAATCTTACCATATGGATAGAAGCCACCCTCGTCAACAAGCTTACTACCGTCATCGTCACCTTGCAAATGCGTGTAGCTGTCACTTACGGACCGGATCTCGTCATCACTTAAGCATTGCGTATCGGATCAATTGCTTCATCACTCTTTTCAGGATTAGTGTTAGTTACGGAGTCGCTCAAGGTTGAGCCGGGATCTTCAGACCGACTAGGCGACTGTTTACTACCCTGGCAAGGATTTGTCTTAGATCCAACCACACTCACCTGTGCCATGCCCATATCTATTAGGCCTCCTGCTTGCCGATCGGTATTTAGACGAAGTCATGTACTGGGCACTCTTCCGCTTGTGTTTGGGCTTACCCATCCTGGTGTGCGTTGCGGCTCTTAATGCGAGCGGCAAATGTGGATGATGCGGAAAAGTGACGCATTCAACCATGGAAGGTTACCCCACTACATCTCCGAATTAGAACTAGATTCAAAATCCCTCCTCACTAGATATTCGATCCCGCGAGTATAATTCTGCTGTTTTTTCTCCTCGCATCTTCGCTTGTCCCAGCTTTCTGACTGTGCTGTTCTCTGCCTCGACACTATCTTGAAACTCGAAACATGCCGATCACTGTGATCTTAGGCTCTCAATGGGGTATTCACGACCCTGTCATTGCTGAAACTAAGCATGGGCATATGCTAACGCGAACGTGCTGTTCTAGGAGATGAAGGGGTATGTTTGCCGAGAAATGCAATGTTGAACGTTTTCTGACGAGCACGGCCGAAAGAAAGGGAAGCTGACTGATATTCTTGCTACTAATGCGCAACTCTGCGCGCGAGCCGCCGTGAGGACAACCCGATCCGACCCGATCCGCATCGAAATTATACTAAGATGAATCTACAGGGCGGTCATAACGCAGGGCATCAAATTGTGTGAGTCGAGACGAACTTATACTGGAGCATTGTACTGGGGCATTGGAGTGGTCTTGCTGAGTCTTGAATAGTACCGGGGGGGTGTCATACAGGTATGCGTCACATCACACCGTCAGAGCTGCTGAAAAGTACTTACGCAGTAATAGTTTCCACCTTCTTCCTTCTGGTCTCATTAACCCAAATTGGTAATTCATCCGATTCATTGCTTCGATGTTGCAGGACTGATACTCATCTCAGCACGAACTTGATCGGTTCAGGTGTTGTTTTCCATGTGTAAGTAGCCGCGGCCCTGGTTCTAGTTCTATTAGTTAGCAAGCTGACTTCCTTTAGCCCATCATTCTTCCGCGAGCTCAAGGAACTTGACGACAAAGGCCTCCCCCGAGTTTACGATCGCATCCTCGTCTCCGATCGAGTTCATATTAATCTGGACCTTCACCTTGCTGTCGATGGACTGGAAGAGGTTGAGCTTGGAGGTTAGTAGCCCGTCTACTTAGTACGCAAAACACTATCCAGCAGCTTCTGATATCGCACTCTAGCGAACAAAATCGGAACCACAGGTCGTGGAATTGGTCCATGTTACAGTACAAAGGCTGCCGTAAGGACTACGCCAAACCGACGACAAAACAACGCTAAGATGTGCTTAAACAGCGAAGTGGGATTCGATTATCAGAGGTCTTCAATGCTGAGCTGTTCGAGTCAAAACTTCGGCGACTTGCATCGGGCTTCGCCAAGAGATACGGGGACTTGTTGAAGTAAGAGTCGACTTACTGCGGGTAACGCCACCCATGCTGACGCTATCGTCAAACCAGCTATGACGTTGAGGACGAAATCGCCCGTTTCAGAGAATATCGGCCAAAGCTTGCTAAATTCGCCATCGACGCTGTGCCCTTCATGCAGTCTGCCCAAGAAAACAACATGAACATTCTTGTGGAGGGTGCCAACGTAAGTGCTCTCTTGTTTATTGTAGTACCGCGCTGATCTCTTTGGTGGCCTGGGCAAATGTGCCTGCGAAGGCACATTCCTCGGTCCGCCTACACAAACAGGCACTCATGCTAGATCTCGACGTTGGAACATATCCGTATGTACTAAGCCATGTCAACCAGATGACAGGCATTGACGGTGGACCAGATATGTGACAAGTTCCACCACGACCGTGGCAGGCATTATTGGCGGGTTACACCTTAATCCCCGCGGCCTCGACGAAGTGATTGGGGTGGTCAAAGCCTGTACGTCTCACACACTAAGCGGGCTGAAACCAATGACGTTTCAGCCAGTTTTAGCAGCTAGTTGCTATTTCGCCCATTTATACTAATCAGGAACAGATACAACACGAGTCGGGATGGGCTGTTTCAAAACTGAGGATCATGGAGAGTTAGTCATCCAGCCTACCAAACGCGGTTATTTGCTGATTATATATGACAGAGTTGGAACAAAACTCCAGGAAATCGGCAGAGAATGGGTATTCCCCCTCTATCGAACTTCTTCTCACGAGGATGCTAATTTGATCAAGGGAACATCCACCGGTCGACGGCGTCGTTGTGGTTGGTAAGTTCGTCAGATATTGAAGATTTGTAACAAGAAAACCTTGGCTAATCCATATAGGCTCGGTACGTAAAATCTCTTGCTGAAGACTACTCTATTCCTCCAGTATTGCTAACATAGATCGTGTAGATCTTGTCGTCCTTCGATATAGCATGGCCATCAACTATTATACAGCACTCAACTTGACAAAGGTAGCTAAAATCTCTATACGTACACCCCCTCTTTGAGCGGATAGCCGCTGACTCGTCACCTCTAAAGCTGGACGTGCTGGATACGTTCGAGACCATTAAGATCGCTGTGGCCTACAAGGACCCTGAATCCGGTGAGGTAATTGAATGGATGTCTCCTATTGAGTTGTTAGCCGATACTAAATAATTTTGTAGGAGTTGGCTTCGTACCCTACGGATCCCGATATGCTCGATCGGGCTCATGTGGTATATCATGAGATGCCGGGATGGAAGAAACCGACCACGAACACGAAGACGTACGATGATCTTCCCAAGCAGGCGCAAGACTACATTGAGGTAAGGATCGCATTATTGTTAGGGGGCCGTATTGTTAACTATTATTGCCAGTTCATTGAACGGTTTGTTGGAGTGAAGGTAAGGCGAAACTTTGAAAGATTGATTTCAATTTATTAGTATATTAACATTAAATAGATAAAATGGATCGGCACTGGCCCTGATCGGGAGAGTATGATCAAGAAATGAGGCCGGTGGTATACAATGTATCTGCGACGAGCTACTGGTCCTCAGAGCGTGTCGCGATGATAGTCAGAAAATCAAGTCTACAGGACGATTATTAAGCAGGGCTTTTGCAGTGCAAACTTCACTATGAGATTTCTGGGGGTTAATAACCTTAATTTACGTAGAATTGCTGTCTTTACCAATCTGAACTCGTAAACCCGGTCGTGCGCTTGTCCCTGACCCTTGGATACGGAAACAAAGGCATGAGCGCCAGTCAAAGGTAACAAAGGTTCGGGACGAGGAAAGGAGACACAACCACGAAAGCAAATCCCACCTCAATGTTCGCAGGATCGTTCTTCCTAGAGATCACAGTCGGGAGGGAAGAGCAACCTCCCCTGGGGCATTGTAGGTGGGAACCTTCATCTCCAGAGCCTCTCCCGAATACCCCAGGTCCTCTGCGACAAGCATCGCGGCCTTTTCTCCAATAAGAAGAGCGGTTGAGTAGCTGTGATTTTTTGTCTCAAGTCAGCGATCCATGAAATTTTGTTTTAAAAAAACAGTTGTCTTCAAAGGCTCTCGTCCCGGTCGGGTCACTCACGTATTGCACCCCACGTTGTCAGGACAAATACTGAGGTCAGCCACTTTGAGACCCTGCACACCGTGGACGTTCAGTCGCTCATCCAAGACCCCATGCTTCACGATGCTGTTCCCTTCCTTTGGCGCCATTGAACACGTTCCGAGGCTGTGCCAGGTGCTCTCGACATGGCGCTTCACCCACTCCTCGACCGCCTTGATGTCCCTCTCGCTGTACTTGAGCTCTTCGCGGACATTGGCCTTGTTCGAGTTGAGGATGCCGGCCGAGGCGACACGATCTGCTTCCGGCAAGGGGTTGGACCAGCTGCCGTGGGAGATCCCAGCTGTGAGGTTGCCTGGGAGCGCGTAGGCCTTGGTCGTGGCCAGGTCCATGTCGTTGGCGCGAGCGGGCGAATCGTAGTCAAAGAAAGGGTGCTATTTGTTGCGTTTAGCCTGACTAATGAAAGAGGGGGGATGATGAAGGATGGAAGGACAGGAACTTCTTTTCCTTCTCACATACCATGTTTTGGACTTCGCCAGCGTACGCATCCATTCGCCGGGCCGTTTCGCGTGACTTGATGTATCCCCAAACCATGGGGACCATGTCTCGCTCGTCGTTCATGAACCCCGTGTCGAAGTCAGGAGTGGCGTACGGGTCGGCACTCTTGATGTGTGTGAATCCCCTGGAAAACGGATACTCGAGGAAATGGAACATGGTGAAGAAATTCCCCGGAGGCCTGCAGGTCAAGGCAAGCAAGCGCGCCATTTCGTCAGACCAAAACGTTCTCTCGTCGTCCGTCTCCTTGAGGTTTGAAGAGAGAAAACTCACATCAGCATGTGGTCTCCGAACCAGCCTGCGATCACGCTGTAATGCATGACGGGCTTGTCGGGCTTGTCTTTGAAGTACGACTTCCAGCCTTCGGTGAAGTGAGGCGTCGGCCACTTCTCGAACTCCTTGAGCTCCTCTTCATTGGGTCGGATCTTCACGCCGGCGTCAATGCCATTCGTGGCCAGCGGACCTGTCCCTTTGAGGTTCCACTCGTCAAACACTCCTGGAGTCGTGATTAGCAGTGCTTAATTTGACTGGGGAAATATGAAGAACGGAATGGCTTTTTCTTTACTTTTTTGCACCTCCGGGTCGCCGCGGACAAAGTCATCGAAGCTCTCCGTTCCAGGCTTTGCGCGATACACCGAGAAGGTCAAGTAATGATCCTGAAAGTTCATCCCCACGCCGGGAAGCTCGACTTGGCATTCAACACCCGCTGCCTTGAGCTTCTCGGGGTCGCCGATGCCGGATCGCTGCAGGATCAAGGGCGAGGAGAGCGTTCCGCCCGACACAACGATCTGCTTCCGGGCCCTGAAAGTCCGCGTCTTGAGCTGCGAAGGGTGCAATGGCTTGGTGGGCACGGTCTGGACAGCGACGGCCCTGCCGTTCTCCATGATGATCTTGTCCACCTTGGTGTTGCACGCGAGGTACAAGTTGTCATGCACGGCGCGCGTGGAATGAATGTACGCATGGGCACTGTCGCTGCGACGTCCAGTGTCACGGTTGATCCATTTAAGCCAGTGTTCTGCTCCGTGACCCGTGACGAGATCCTCCAGGTCGTCGACTGTGGGGATGTCCTGAGACTCAGTAGCACGGAGGAAATCCTCCTTGATCGGATAGGTGTAGTTTCCGAACGAGACCTTGATGGGACCTTCGAATCCATGGATATCTTTGTTGTGACACGCCCTCTGGTACGTCTCGTGCTTTCGCATCAGCGGCAGCAACTCCTTGGTGGACCAACCCTTGGCCTGGAAGTCGTCGTAGTCAGAGGCAGAAGCCCGAGTGTACATCATGAAGTTGATGGATGAACCGCCCCCGAGGATGTGGGCACAGGGAACAACTGCCTTACGGCCGGCTAGCCATTTCGAAGGGCGCGACTCGTAGAAAGAAGCAGTCTTGGAGTCCAGCTTCATGTTCCGCGGGTAAATACCCGGACGGAACACCCATGGGTTGTTCAAGTTGTTCTCGCCAGCCTCAATGAGCAGGACCTTGAGATTGTGATCGAGATTGGCCAACCTGGTAGCTTTAGTGTCATTGATCCTGCAGTCTGAAGGATGCAGTTTGCGGCGTACCGTCCGGCTACTACGCAGCCACAGCTTCCACCTCCGCAGACGATGATGTCAAATTCATCGGGAAGAGAGCTGCTGCTGCTCGAATATGCTGTCCCGCCTCGAAACTCCGCCATCTTGAGCCCCGTGAGTGGTTACAAAAGTGCTAGATACTTGTGATCAAAGATGGAGATGAAGTATGAATCAAAGTTGTGTCAATTGGGCGATGGATAAGGGTGAATTGGTTTCCAGCTTTGCATCCTATGTATAGTATATATATACATATTCACCCCACTATGGCCATGTCTGGGATCAGCGAGAATTCTCCGAGTTGGCCGGCATCTCCTCTTATATGAAATCATACTGCTCTTGGAGACTCATCTAGACGGATTGCGGGCACCAATAGCATGTATGCTCGACGCATGCATTGCCTAATGGATACGATCACGCGGGAGGTGTATGGTGAGGAGCATGCATGGCAGCAGTGTTGAAGAGACAGCGCACCACTCATGCAACGAATATATACGAAGTCCCTTCATAGGGCCTCCAAGAGAACGTCTGGGCGGGTGCCAAGCCACAGGGGTTATATACTTGGTTCAGGTTAAACATTGGTTGATTCATCCCCTCAACAGTGCGTTGGCTACACCCATTCGCTTTGCTAACGTGGATCAGTATAATTCGGGAGACGCTTCGTAGCAACGAACCTTTAAGCGATCCCTCACCTATATATCATCAACTGGAGCGTCTCTTCCAAGAGAACCCTTGAATAACCGGGACCCTTATCCCCATAGAGCGTTGGTGAGGAACCAAATAGCCCCCTCGTTGTTAGAATCCCTGAATATAGCCAACACACTACTGAGGGGATGACCTCCCCCAGGGAGCTGTCTGCCAGCCTCGACCTTGGCGTTTTGGCAATTTACAGTATATGGGAGCGAACTACCAACGGCCCCCGCAAACCTTAACCAGGCAAAGGCGGCGAAGTGGTGTGTTCGAATCAGATGTGACACCTTTGAGTTACCTTACATATAGAGAAGTGGTCCACAAGACGCTTCTTCAGCATTATAAAGAACAAGAACATCAACCAATCACTATCACCAATCCCTTGGCCCGTGTGTGCCGCTAGAGTACCCCGGACGGCATCAACTCTGCACGGACGCGTGTCAGAATGCGGGGAGGGAAACTCTCGACACCCTCGTCCAACATGGTCTTGTTGGAATGAACTGTTGGTCTTAACTTTGGTACAGTACAAAGCGCCCGCATGTGCTGCAGACATGCCACGCCCCATTGGATGCTTCGTCAGTTCACCCAGTCCCCGAACCCACTATCCATGCTACTGCTCTTCGCGAACGCCCGTCGTTGAAGCCAAGTCCGCGTTATGCCCAGGAGTGGATCTGGGTATCAATCGAATCGAAAGAGACGTGATATCATCGCAGTTGATGTTTGTCAGAGCGGAGTGAGTTTGCAGTTGCATTGCCGATAAACTATCCGCACGAACAAGAGACCGAGAAGTCTCCCTTCGATTTTGGTCAAGTACAGGATGATCCCAGAGGTCACTTGTTCTTTTACAGGACTTGGAAAATGACTGCCGGAGCTCTCTCTCTCTTTCTATCTCTCTCTCTCTCTCTTTCTCTACTGGAGCTTGTAAGCGCATATACCAGTACGTCTTTGGAAAGACAATGTAGAAACCAGCTAACAACATCTCCCTGGGGCCCCCGGGCATTGTTCAGCCTATTTACCATGCTCAAAGAGTTGACACATTCATGCATTGACCTAATTCTAGCATGTCCAGAGCCTATGACCCGGGGATTGCGGACATCCGTTGTCGACCATGGTCATCGTACAAATGGCGGTTCTACATCTCTATATAGTACCCATTGCCCGGCTCCGAGTAGTGCTTCCATTCTCCACTCAAGGGGTTGAAAGCTACGAATCCGTCCTTCACTCTTTTTCCGTAGTCCGGGCCGGAGGGAATGTCCCATTTTGTCACCGCCTGTGGGAAGTAGAGAGGATGCTTCTTCACCGCGGTACCCCTCCCGTTTCCAAAAACGTAGAGGTCCACGTCGAGATCCTCGGCCGCCTTGGTGGCTTTGGGATACACCAACGGCGTCTCGGAAGAGCTGGTCGTCTTCTGTTGCTGCTCCTTCATATCTCGGTCTCCCGTGTTTGGTGCTGGCACAAACATCGCCTTCAACCTAGCTCTCCCGTGACATCCGTTGTTCTCGATGATAGTGGCTACTATCGCGTCATCGAAGTAGCTCCAGGCTGAGCCCCGGTCGTATGCCAAGTCGCCCACACAGCCATCAAGTACCAATACTTCTGGTCCGCATTCATTGGGGTGGAGGTATTGTCGAAAGGTATCACACAGCTCGTTGCTCCCTACAGCGCAGTCGGCGTCATAGAATGCTTGACGCTCCAGATCGTTCGCGCTTTGATACCACATGGTAAGCCTCTGAAAGCCTTCCATGTTTTCCGGGAGGAAATGTTCGCAGTCATAGCCATTTAAGCCCTTTGGGTTGTAAAACATGACCTTTTTGAGGGTGTCTGAATGGACCGAGGCCAGAATCTCCAGAAACTCATGAGGTTGGTCAAGAGCGTTTTCCGAGTTACCAAGACGGAAGGCAAATGTCTTGAGCTCTAAAATCGCATTAGTCAAGTCTGCCAAGTAATCAAGAGAGGCCCCCATCACATTGTCGATGAAGAGGTTCTGCACGTGAGAAGATTCATGTGGAAGCTCTATCCTCCTCCCTTCGTCAACATCATCATCCCTTCCACCGAGAGTGCGCTCAACTCGATAGTAAAGTGTCTTGACGCGTGGAAGTTGCAAGAATCGCGCCAGGGAATGTCTGCTATCTTTGTCGGATCGCAAGTCAGGGTCGATGACTTGTATGTGTTCATCCAAGATACCGGCGTCTACGCCAACGGCGGCCTCGCGGAGGGAGACCAGCCCTGGGGGCCATCTTGTGCCGTGATCTAAGGTGCGCTGAATGCTCTTTTCTAGCCAGACCTGACAGCTCTTGTGCAATACGTCCTTGCGCTGAATGAACCTGAGACTCTGGAGACGAGGGCACGATACGATCACAAGAAACTTGAGGAGGCCATCGGCTCCGTTCTCAAGTTCCTCGCGTGCAGCGTCTAGCTCCTCTTCTCCAACAAGATCGCGGGTCAGGGCCAGGAGTTTCTTGATCTCATTCTCATTGAACCGCTCGAATTCGACAGGATCCCCTCGCATGTGAACGCCACGCTCATTCACCTCGTACTGGCGCCACTCGTCCCAGGACAGCCGCGTGCCCCAAATATCAATTGACCTCGCGTATTCAACCACGACTGGATCCTTTCGGAGTACCACGCTTCGCACAAGCGTAGGCAGACATGTCGGATCAAGATCCGAGGCGAACCGGAATCGTTGGTAGGCTGAACGATGACGATCCAGGACTGGAGCAGCCAGTCTTGCGAGCGCTTTGCAGGCGAAAGCCAGGTTGCAAAAGGTCCGATACGAGTCGCAAGCGTCTGAAATCTCTCCCATGATTTCAGGGGGGAGCCGAGTGATCGGCAAACCCGAATTTGGTGATGCCATGATGATATGAGTGAAAGGTGAAGGAAGGGTATAGAGATCAGAAGGCGACAATGGCCCGATCGAAATTTGGGCACGTCAAGTCGCGGTCTGGGGATTCAAGGTTTATAGCTGCCAGACCAATCAATCACCATCGCTTCATTTCGAGTTTCTCGTCTTGGCCAATGCGCAAATTCATCGACGCAATCGTAAGCTGCATTCAATTTTGCAAGTTTTGATGTAGGTATTTGACTATTCCGGCACCTTCGACAACGCAACCCTCGTGGCAAGATAGCGCTCGCGCCATTGACGCGTGCGTTTTTACTCACATGGGACGAAAGTGACTGGGACCTTGTGTTTCGAAAGACCGCGGCTTCACTCAACAACAACCTCATTTCCCTTCAATCCTCCTCAATCTCGAAGCGGCCAGAGGTCAATTATAAAGCTTCGTGGGCAGATTACCAAAATTGAAGGACAATTTCGCTGCTACAAATACCTAGGTAGTCAGATTCCCGCAACCAGAGTGTAAAAATAGAGTCATGTCCTTCATTCTTCCAGCTTTTAGCTGCGCAGGGTTTCCTCATGTGTTCCTTTCCAGCGACTGAGATCATGATGGCGCCGGAGGGGAACAGCACAGCACTTCCTTTTGCATGTGAGCGTCCAATCATATCCAATGAAACCTGCAGTAATACATCACTCCATATTACGGGCAATACACTGCTGATGCGTCAAACTAAGTGTGTGCCGCTTATTTCAGCTTGCACGTTCGGCTTTCAGCTCTATTTGCTACTCTTGCATCGTGGCTATTACGGGTTGGCCAAAGATTGCGCTTCGTTATATTGAACTCCATGGCAAATCTCCAAACAAAGACCGCTGATGAAACTTGATGGCACTTGTTATACTATCAGGTAAATGGGTCATATTCAGTCGAGGTTGTCTTTAGAACAGCCTATGCTTCAACCCAGCTTAGGTCTAGGTAGCACTTGTTACCTTGGAGAATATCGGCATAGTCTGAGCAAATTATCTTCCTAATGCAGTATTGCCAGGAGTCTTGACGATATTAGTAACCAACCATATGACAATCAACTCGGTTTGACCCTGTCTACAAAGAGGAGGAACATGGGTTGGAAGGTTAGCATTAAAATCATGCGAAATGAGTGTTCTTATCAACCTATTAGTCTGCCACTCTTCGGCCAGACCGTGATATCAGTATACTAGGTAATTAACACAGGGACCAAGAGAGATGGACGCACTAATCTTAGTGAACCAGCTACTTATATAGTAGGCATGGATATTCTCAACGCCACCCTCATCTATGTTAATAGTCTGGCCTCAAAAGGCGCCGGCCTAATGAATATCACTATTGCCTTTGGAAGCGACAGCAATCTTGAATCCATTCACCTATTTTTGCGGTAATATGAATAGTCTCTACTTGCTTTCCTCTTGTTTCCTGCAGGATAAACTCAGGTAGACTTTTCTGCATCTCGCTGGGATATGAATGAATGAATGGTGTTTATGACTAGCCTACCTACCAGTCTCTACTAGATAGACGCTGGCAGGAGGCTATGTGTATTCATCTTCTAAGCATCTCTCCTATAAACGTAACAGTAACGACTGGAAAGAAATGGAGGCCCCTTCAAATCCTTGCCTTATGTGGCACACACCTACATAAGGCTACACAGTTTGCTTCCTACTCCAGAACAAGGGTCGTTGAACCGATGCTTCTCTTGCTCATCCTATAGCCCCGCCTTATATCTAAAGCGCACTCCAAAGGACGGCTTAGAAGTTGAAGGAGTTGAGGGTAAGGCTATACTTAGCAGCACCGCAGTTCAGATTGGCAGGCTCGTCTTGCGAGCAAGAGGCTCCCAGTTCGAAAGTTGTTCCATAGGTCCCCTTGGGGGTTGGCGCTTTGAACTGGAAGCAGCCGGCCTTCCACGGTCCATCTACCATGATACCGAAGAGATCGGCAGCGGTGGCGTGCCCTTGTTGTTTTATCAGCTGTTTGAATCTAGGAAGGCCGGAAATATGACAATGTACTTACAATCTGCGATATTAGGAGTCGAGCGGAACTCATAGTTGCGCAGGTCATCGCCCCAGAAGCGGGTATCATAGTAAGCGCGGCAAAGGGCTCTCTTTCCACTCGGGTCGGGAATATCAATGCCAGAATCTTGGCGCTTGACCAGGTAGCCGTCCTTTTGGTACGTGAGGTAGGTCACAACGGGCGAGGTGTGGTTGTGCTGCCACTCGATAACAGCTGGGTCATCGATGGTCCTGTTAAGTCCATGTCGTTGGTCATTGACATGATCATACCAATCGACATCTACGCCGTCGATACGGAAGATCGGGCTCTTTTCAGAACGGGGAGTAGGGCTGGCAAATCCGACAACCGTAGCACCAATTGTAGCACCGACACCGACAATGCCGGTGACGACATCCTCGAGTATATCAACACCACATGCCGCGCCAGTAGCAGAGCCAGATGCGCAGTCAATAGCGGTGTTGCGAAGAGAGACGAAGAAGACACCGAAACTGAAGGTTGCAGTGCTGCACAGGACGGTCAGGGACGTAATGGGCCCGCGAGCCGCCAGCAAAGGAAGCCACATCTTCAGTTTTGTTTTTGGGAACGAAGGGTAAGTAGAGGATAAATGAAGAAGGCTCAGGATTATCAGGGTCAAGAGTCCTGATGTGAAGGAATCGATGCTGATGTTTTGGCGATGAAAGATGGAACGGGACTGGGGTTTATATACTTCTTCATGCCCTTGTTTCGAGCTCGCCATCTGCACACGAAGTTCTCTGCTCTACTGAGAGACAACCTCGAGACTGACTGAAAATCTGTTGGCATCTGCGGTGACGGCAGGACATCCTCGCCGTAGACGCAATACGAAAGTTAGAATATGTCTTCCTCTGACTTTTGCGGGCCAACCCTGAACGATCTGGTTGGAAGGTGTTCTCTTGCAAAGTGCGGCTTGTACTGTTAGGAGAACTTCCAACTTCCAACTCGAAAACCGTCGAAGAGCGTACGCTCTGAACGGATGCGGTTGTCGTATAGTCGCACAGACGCGATGCTAGACGGATCCCTGCCAATGGATCTCTACAGAAGAGCTGTGATCAACACACGGATATATCGGCTTCTCCTAGATGGCGAGTGACTTCGTTGTCTGGAAAGCCTCATTTCCGATCAATACTCCAAGCATGTGTGAGCCAGGGTTAGCATGAGGCTCGGAGCATAAGTGCATAGAACCTCTCCGGATTCAGTCCTCGCCATGACTCGCTCGCTGTGGCTGTCGAAGTATCTGTCACAATTACCTTTTCATTTCAAGTTACGAGGACCGGCTAAAGGCCTTAACAGTTGCTGAACAAGGGATCAGGGCAACTGCCTAACTGCCCAGCTATAATGAAGTATAGTGGCTTGATATGCCAACGATAGCCGATGAAGACTAGTAAATACCAAAGCCCTAGTATACCCGTCCCTATGTATAAAGGATCCGGCGGATTCGACCCTACCACGGCAGCCAAGATACCTAATAGATGGTCACATCCACAAGTTGTTGTCTGGCAACAGAATAGCTTGCCGAATCTGCCGGCTGGAAGCCGCAGATCTATTTCCTCAGGCCAGGGGTGTTAGGTGTAAGTGAAACTCTGCCCACAGTACCCTGACGGATTAACGTTTTCGCTAAGTTCTAGAAGCATTCAAGCTTTACGCAAAGTTTGGATTCCAACCTCAGCCGACAATCAAGCTTTGCTCGCGAACTAGTTATTCTGCGATTGGCAGGTAGAAACCGGTTCTCGGCATATTCCCCCTGATGCGACTTTTCTAAGGCGGTACAGGTGCCTGTTCATCGCCGACCAGGCTCCCCGGACATACTTACTAGGCGGCCGCTCTAAGACCCCGTCAGGAAGCGAAGTGACAGCTGTGTCGGGAAGTATGTGCCGCCTTGCCAGCATGATGTGATCGCACTACAATGATCCCCATGCGGGGGGAGACAAACATTACTTTGGTACTAGGTCGGCCTGTCCGACAAAGGATAAATCTATTAATATCTACGGATCTGAGAAAAGGAAAAGGGAAGGTAGGCCAGTTACCGCAAGAGGAAGGGAATAAAACATCGTTTCGCGAATGTATTCAAGCTTTACCTAACAACGTCTTCAAGTTCCCTACGCAAAGATGAAGCCAGAGCCGATGTACAAGTCCCACTGACTCGGTCATACGTGGTAGCCAGTATGTGCCTTCAGAAGACCTTTCCTTAGGCCGACTGCGAGAGCCTGCAAAGAAATGCCACGAAGTGTATCAGCACGCATTAGTAAAAATCTTAAGTTGCGTGGTGAGAACTCGTAATCTACCTAGTAGTTCAACGCGGAAAGGCCGGTCGTGATAAGGCCAGCAAAGCTCGCGAATGTTCTTCATCGCTAGTATGAGAATGCCATGATCGGCTCCCCCTGATCATCTTCAGTCAAATACACCATATGGCCTCCAGTATAATCGCCGTACGTGAGAGTTTGTACTGCACGCGCTTCGTGAACGCTAGTTCGCTCGACCCAACCCCTGTCGACAGGACAGGGGAACCCTACAACATACCAGCCGCTCACAGGATGTTTCATACGGGGGACCTGCTTGACAAGGGGGGGTTTGGCAAGGGGAGCAGGTCTCGCATGCAGGACAGTATGCATTGACTTCATCCCTGACGTACATCCTACTTATTCTATATATAGTCGAAACGTTGAGAACGCTTAGCCCTCATATCAATACCCATCTCCCAGTGAGCTGATGTCGCTGTCAAGGATCCGATTGATCCAAAGATGGTGCCGGCCGCTTTTCCCGGGGTTGACGGATGGTGCGGCAATACTTGTAGATATACTTTGAGGCCAGCCACCTTCGGCGCTCAGGGTCGGCTTCTACCTACCAAGAATTATCCTGCTGCATACGGTCTGTTCACATATCGAGTCTCGTTCTCCTGCATGCCTCCTTAAGTGGTGGCCTCTACCAGGGTTGTAGTATCATGGAGCCCTTTCACTTGGATATCGTTATATGCGAACATGACTTGGAAGGTCTCGATCCCCAGGATAATTGCAGTCTTCTCTGTAGCTCACAGCACCAATCCTGAAGGCCATAGCACAAGCCCCCAAGATATGGGCCAATTGGTAATGTCAAAGAGTGCTCGAACAGAGCTACCGCCTTTGGCTTTACAAGGCCTCAAACACCCCAAGGTGCTTAGGCTCATGCAAAATAGGCCTACTGAGTCCAAGAAATCGTTGTGACAAGTGTAGTCGTGACAGAGATGTCTCAGCCCAGCACATGAATGTATGGGTTGAGGCTCTCCAGAGCCACCTTGATGAACATTGGAAAGGTGGGTTCTCAAAGCTCAACTTCACTATCCAAAGTACACGCCATGTTACGAACAATGACGAGATGAAACATCCATTCCGTGGTGGCTGAGTAGTGAGGGCACGTGGAAGAAGCTCATCCCCGTGAAGGGGTGGCATCTATACCGTCCTGCGCATCTACACCGACTCTAATCCCAACCCGGCTTTTTAATACTATTGAGAATTGCATACCATTGAGGAACTCTCGCCACCCCATGATGAGTCCTCCACGTTGGTGCGATTAGAAGTCATGGCCTATCTATAGGGTGGTAGGTTGGACAAGGTTCTTTAAGACCTGTAGCGCTTGGCTCACAACGCGGCCACTTCGGTTAGCCAGAGTTGAAGATCTTCCATATACTCCATTAAACAATCCCGATCTCTTGCGAATTGGTCGCGAATGCCAGTAATGACCATGATATAGGTGCACTTGAGAGGCAGCATGGGAGCCGCAGCAGGTGTGACTGTTCTGCATAAGGGGGAACGGCATGGGGAGTAACCGCAGTGAAGAGGCTACCTCTTATGTTTGGCAGATGGTGGATTTTTCTTCCCGATGGCTTTAGTATCCTCTCCCATTGTTCACATCCTACATTCAGACCTTGTGTCTACACGTGTAGTCAACAGCGCTATCGTACTAGTCAACCTTCTATGAAGTAAATTAAGCGAACCTTTAAAGATTCTCCATCCCTTTTGGTACAGCTATCGTTGTAAACGTTTACGAAGGTTGTTCAACCATGATGGGATCCGTCCCTTATGATAGCACACCTATACCTACCAGCGAAAGTAAAAGCACTCCCAGACCCTTCAACCGCACATGTATCTTGAGCATATTCTGTGTTTTGTACTCTTTCTACAACTCACTTTGAAGGTGTGGTAACCTCTGCATCGATATAAACCGCACCTGTTATGTTCATGAGCTATTCTTTAGTGGCTTGGTATTACAGAAGTGCAGCTCTCTATTGCATTATCGGATGGCTTTATCACAGAGAGTTGATTCTATTAACCAGAACAAAACAAAACAAGCAAAAGTGCACTTCAGCGGATGCTCAGCTATCTGCCTATGCCTCTGGTGCAGAAAGACTAAACCCCCGTCGCTCTTCCATTCAGGCAACTTGACCAGTGGCCCATGATATACTTTCTTCTTCTCTTTTTTAACAGCATCATCCGCCCCAGCTAAGCAGTCTACTGAAGTCCTGATGAGTTACCGTCAATTCGCCTGTTAGCCTCCTTCCTCTTCGGTACTACGGACGGTCCCCTTGCCAGGGCCAGGGACAAAAATAGCAACACATATAAAAGCTCTCTTAATTCTCTATATATTAAGGGGGGTTTAGATTGTTCAGGAAGAAGTAGAGAACAAGGCTCCTTTCCCCGAGTTTGAGATGTCTACCAATCACTGTATTCTGTAGGCTGTGTAATCTTCTAACCACCATGGAAGAGAGAAAGAAGGTATGAAAAGGGCTGCTCCTTGAGAGAATGACCAAAGTTTCTGTTGGCCTACGGTTGATTCCCCACCAAGGGGCTGTACCGTCCGTCCACTCACAGGTACGTGCGCCATCGGTAAGAACAACACGGACAGGTCCTCGGTTCATTTCAGTGCAACCATGCCATGCCTGTGCGTTGACCGAGCTTGGGTCCACGTTTCCATAGCGGCCAGCTATTGCGATCCGTCTGCCTTGCCAACAGCCGCTTGGTGCAACTTGGCATGCGCCGCCCAGTCAATAATACCCCATGTTTATATCAGGGGGAAGAGTCCAAGGCCACGTTGCTCCCAGATGACGGGTTTCCGACAGATTGTAGTCGCCCCAGATCTTTTGTTTCTTTGTTTCTTGGTACGAGAACCTCTGTAGTATCTTTTTAAAAGGTCCTCTTGGAGATACAGTCAAGGACATTAGCAATGTAGATTGCTTCGTAAGGTCTCCATGCCTTGGCAAGCTGGCAAAGACAAGGGCGTTCACAGCACATAACATACCACGGCAAAAGGTCTTTCCAAAGCTGTGTAACATGCCGTGGATATACGTATATACGAAGCCTATTCACCGCCCTCGATGCCCAGCAACCCTCCATGCGCTGGAAGACTTCTAGAATTGAGCAAGTCTTCAGAGTGGCGAGAGTCGTGCCACCCGTGTCATTGCCGGAGTTCCATTCACCTTCTAGATTCTTCATCCTCCTGCTGACTGGGGAGAAGTCGAATTTTTGACAGAACGCGGGTCGATGCCGGTTCAGATCGGCTGGTTTTTTGTCTCCTTATCCTTGTTGAGAATTTGTGGGAGCTCCCCACTTCCATCACCAGCCCATCCTTCGTCCTGGCCTTGCAAGTTGCAGCAGACCCTCGGCACAGAGAATGCAGAGGCTAGGTTCATTATCCGCTGTCGAGGCTAGACACACAGTTTATGAAGCAGGTAATTATTGATTCATTGCTTGGTGATGTATACCAAAATAAGGCTTGACGCGTCTTCTTGACGTAAGGCGCAAGAAATAGTCGTCCTTAAGTATCATGCTAGAAAAAGGACATCAAAACGACATCATTTTCTGCCTCAACATTTGGCCAGCGAACCACGTCGGCTATGTTCAGGCCCTGATGCTGGTGCCCTCCGCCACCCTCATGCGTCGTATAATAGCGGCACAGCAACGAAGCGGCCGCCAGTGTCCAGTCAAACCTACCTGGGTAGTTCTGAATGACCCTGAATGATGGTAACAGTATCCTTGATCCTTTAAGAGGTTGGGGAGTGGATGCTTCTTTATTCAACATGCAATGCCCGGACTCCAACTTTCAGTGTCCTTGCCGTTCCCTTGATGTTGTTGCCCGTTCGACGCTCCCTCAGGGTATACCAAAAACTCCAGATCAAGAGAGAAATAAGCCACAGTGGAGGACAGGATGGGTGGGTAAGAGAAAAAGAAAAGCTGACGCTCGCGCATGTCTGTCGAATACGCCTTGTTCATCGTCTTTTCCCTTGCCCTTCTTGTCTGCATCCCTCACATTCATCGCTTCCCTCATCGTTTCTCTTGAGACATCTTGGACATCTCCACCAGTCGCGACCGCTGGCGCTCGCTCTTCCTCCCTCCTGTCTCGCTTTGCCGCCATCAGCAGGCCCCGACCCAAAGACGCCACGCTTCTCGATGCCCTCCTTGTGATATTGTCGCAAATGGTCTCTAAAATGGTCGAGTCTATGGAACGGCTCGCGCCGTCGGTTGCACTTTTTGTAGTCACAATACCATGCGGCCTTCTGGGAGGAGTCAGTGTGCTTCTGCTTGTAATGGCGATCAAGATCAGCGTTGCGCGCGAATGGTTTGGACGTGCAGTGGGGAAACAAGCAGCAATAGTCCCGCTCAGAAGACCTGCTCGCTCTGCATCATTACTGATTAGTGAAGTTCCGGGACCTTCGATAAAGGTGCGACTTGGACTCACTCTTCAGCGTAGTCGCCAGCTGATGCAGATGATGCTCGAGGCCTTGGTGAGACAGGGGAAGTCCCGAACGGTGACAGATAGTCGAAGACGTTATCCGTTGCGAATGGTGAATATGTGCTCATGGGAGATGTATTCCATCCTTGCGATGAGTAGCTTGGTTCACTCATCGAGGTAGCCGGCGCCGTTGGAGTCCCCGGAGACCAACCTCCTGAACTGGCATAACGTGTCAAAGGATACTCTTGAGGCTTAGTCGCGGCCACGGTCGAATTGCTCTGACCGTAGCCAAGTGTGATCTTGATGTCGTTGCCAGGGCCAGTGCTCATCGTTGTATGTCACCCTAGAGATGAAGATGCACATACACCGGGTAACAGCCTATTTGTGATCATCGAGCAAAAGGGCCCCTTCGTAATCAGATGGTTTTGCAAGGTTCGAAACACAAGTCGACGGCCTCAAAGTGGATCGTTCTTTGCTGAAGAAGCGAACGGAGTCTGCAACTTTCTCGTCCCATAGAACCATTGGGTCTTGATGAGATCAAATATAAGAGTCACTGTAGCCAGGTGGAGTGCGGCGTAGTAACAGGCAGCGAGGTGTGCTGCTTGCAGGATATACATATAGGATCCATACGACAGTGGACCGTCACAATGGGACGCAAATAGGTAGAGACCTAGTGTCGGCCATGCCAAGTACGAAACCGTGCGGTAATACCATAAGGCTAATAACAGGAAGGCGGTGGACTGACGGTGTGTGACTAGGTAACGCAGGTTGCTTGTTCAGGGGGTGGGTGACAGCATTTCTGGAAGGTCGAGGAGCAGAAGGCAAAGCTGGCAAGGTGCGAGGAGACGGCCGGGGGTTAGACAGACTGACGAATGCACGGTGGGGCTAGATTGATTGATTGATTGACATACGGACTCCAGCATCGATGAAACACCAGATCGTGGCTGATGATCACATCCAAAAGTGCAGTTCCGTGGGGTGGAGGGCGGAAAGTAGTGACAGGTCGCCAGGGATGTTTGTGTGTGTACGTCTGATCCTTCGCCGAAGGCAGGGGTAATGAATACGTAGTAACACTACTTTCATCTTTTGTTTAGACTTGTGTCGAAACGAGCTCAGGCCAAGCGTGGGCTTCTTGGCTATTTGTGCCTGGAGTGTGGAGAGTTGCTTGGGTTCCTGAGAGGCTGAGAGCGATGAGTGAGTCGTGTGGATCGGATGAGCCAGTCCTGTCTCCAGCCCAGGGCTGACCAACAGAACACAGATGCAGCTGTTCCACCCCAAGGAATTCGCTAAAACCTAGGTAGTCATTGAACATTGGAAAGTTCTGTGGCAGGAAATGGATGATCAGATAACCACCACCAGTCAGCCATAGGCAGCTGAGGTTATAGGCTCAGGGGACGAACTGGGAAGACAATGAAGCGGACAAATAAGGTACTGAACAACTTCGTTCTTAGCTATTCGTACCTTGACTCGCCTGGCCCTAATCCGCTCACTGAGGCTGAGCCACAACTACGCTTTGCAGTTCTGGGATACGATGGTCCGGCATCCGGGGCTGTGAGCCTGTGGCAGAGGGGTATTGCATGTCATCTTCGCAGTAAGGTGGTGACTACTTCAGCCTACCAGAGCCGTTTAAAAAGTCCTGGTATCCAATCCAGAGGCTGTCGGGGTCTGGCCTGTGCACGGCGATGATGTCGTTCGACAATATAGCCGGACTGTATCCTTGCTTGCAACCTCCGTCTTGCAGTTGCTAACCAATAGCACGCAGGAAACCTGGGTATGTTTGGCACAGCCACATGGTGTACTGACGACTTATCTTTTCGATACCTTGCCGACACACGCTGATGCAGCTTGCATCTCAAACAGCTTCCTGGTCTCGCTTCAGGCTTGGTACTGGATGCGCAGTAACAATCACCGGTCTGCTGAGCCCTTCGCGGGATGATTCCGAAGCAGGCCTTTACTCCGGAGGATTTCATGTGCTCAAACGAGGGCCCAGCCTCGTACCAAACATACGCTTCACCTGCTTTCCGCAGCTGAGATATGTGGAGGGAGCCTTCTGAGAAGCCTCCTCGGTAGCGCGTCCGGGGGTTATCTCGACTATCCTTCTGATCCTCCTCGCCCTCCCGGTGATTACGGGGTGTTATCACTCGTGGTGTAGGACACGCGTATATATCGTTCTTCTCCTTCCAGGGTACTACGAGGTTCCATATTCGAATTCCTCAGCCACAATGAACCACGAGGATACCTAGCTCGGCAACAAGAGCCAGCATCTCGCAGTCCGACTTTGGAAAATCTGCAGGTCTGGCGCCATGGTGCTGGAATGTGATAAGCTGCATGAGTTTCCCAGCAGGCGACTGGCTGCTCTAGGTCTTTCGAAGATAAAGTGCACAACGTCTGCTTCCAAAGATGCCGTGGCTGTGCATCCAATAGCTCCCCACGGTAGCTGGGGTCTGTCTGCTTACCCGCCTCGGCACGAAACTACAACCTGCAGCGCCGCTGGATGGCGGTGTACGCGAGCCACGCGTAAACAACGTCGTGTCCAGGACTCTAAAGCGACGAGAGGGAATATTACAGTCAGCATCTTGGCAGGTAAAAGAGGATGAAGTATCCCAGGCAGCAACGAAGTTTGCCTCGTTCAGGTGGCAAGGAAGCTCTTTCCTTGCTGACCTCACCCCAAGAGGGTTGCGCTACTCTTGCTTCCAGGTTAAATTCGGACAAAACTGCGTCAAGAGATGGAACGGGTAGATTTTCACGTCCGGTGGAACAAGTATCGTAGGCCAAAGCGAAGAAGTCAATTATTGAACACCAGGTCGCTCCCGCATTGGGGAGAAGGACCCAAAATACCCTTTGCCCTATTTCTGTTGCCGTGAGAGAGCAAGGGGAAAGGAGTAGAGCCCGTTTCTGTATATGTATGAGGCGATCCCTTCCGCCTTGCTCCCAATTGGACGCCAAACATCGATCAACCGTGATGCACAAGCAGCGAAAGCACTGGTCCCAGCGAGCCCCTTACGCCGTACAGTTATACATCGTCTTCAAGGAACTTATACGCGAACTTGAAGTCGGCTTTGCGACGGTTCATCCTGAGCATCTTAGTCAGCCATGATGAATGCGAGATGTTCTAAGCTCTACTGAATAACTCACCAGGTAGATTCGTAGTCGAAGAAGCGATACGTGCCCTGTTCGAACTCCTCCGTGATATTCTTAGGTTCTTCATGGCGTTGAAACCATGTCTGATACTGCTTGTGGAACCTCCAGCTCTGGTCCTTCAGTGCCTTGGCTGCCAGGTATTGCTGGGGAGAACCTTGCTTATAGTAGAAGACGTAAAAGAGTGTGTCCGGATCGATTCGCCCGTACAAACGTGGATCGTCAAAGATGGGAAGAGGATCCCGTGGGAAGCCTGATGCTGTTGGGGGTACGGGCATATCTGGTCGATATGTCCTCGGAGTATCTGCGTCGGTCCCATCAGGGCAGTTGACCTGACTCGCCGTCATCAACCGTTGTGTGGCTTGCGACTGAGGCTGCATCGTCCTGCGTTTCGAGGTCTCGTACGATTCTACGAGATCCTGCAGCGATGATGGGAGGTGGTAAATAGACTCCTCGTCCTCAGTTTCCTCTTCGATGCGCTTGATACCGTTTGTTGCACCATTGGTGTGTCCTACTGACGTCAGAGGGTCGTCCACCCACTCGTGCAACCTCCGAAACTTACCTTTCGCTGCGGAACCATCTGATGAGGACTCCACTGCAGAGGCGTGCGTTGTTGCGGGAAGCTTCCCTGCGGCTTTCGATCGTTTTGTGCTCTTCGGTACGGGGGCGGGGAGATCATTGTCAGGTGTCGGGACAGGTGCTGGTTGTTTCGGCTCTGGTGGTTGCGGAGTACTTGAAACTGGTTGCGCTGCTGTGATCGCAGGCGAGCTCGCCGCGCTGGACCGGGCTTGTGTTGCCTGTAGAGGCGCAACACCTGGCGGCGGCGGTAATGGTGAGATGCCGACATTGTTCTTATCACTGGCTGCAGCCGCCGCAGCCGCTGAAGCATATTTCAAGCCCTCGGCAGGCCGTGCTGGAACCACAGCGGGTTTCATATGCGAGTTTCCAGTGGTGCCGTTGCTGATTGTAGCCAATGGCGTATGAAGAGTTGCGAGTGCTGGTAACGGAGATTTCGTTTGAGCGGATGGTTTCCTTGATGTTGTTGGCTCGACCGCTGGCTTCTTCATCGCTGGTTTGATAGGTTCAAGTTCTGGAGTCTCTTCTGTCACGGAGTGGTTATCCTGCGATGATCCCTTGTCACCGTCCACACCCATGCCAAAGTTCCCTTCATCGTCCTCCAGATTGAGCTCGTCATACATCTCGTCGTCTTCCATGAAGTCGTCGTTCATGCCGTCGCTCACGTAATATCGGATGTTCTCTTCAAGATCTGTGACCTGATCCGTATCCACGCCACCGTTCTCTAGAGACCTCCTGATGAGTTCTAATTTTCCCTGATGCCATTTATGCCGTTCGATTATCTCTTCGATTCTGGCTATACGTTCTGCTTTGGCGCCTGACAGCTTCCCTTTCCTCGTAGTAGCGGAAAGCTGTTCGCTTTCCGCTTCAAGAGCTTCGATCTGCTGTTCAAGTTCGTCGACCATACTGCTGAGGAACTCGCCTGCTTCGACCTTGGCTTGTTCTTTCGGATCCAGTTTGGCTGCTGCGGACAACCCTTCTTTCGAGTACGCTTTCGTTTTCATGGCTTTCTCGACTGCCTTGAATTTCTCCATTTGCTGCAATGGAAATTAGCCCTCAGCTAGTGCCGAGCACAGCAATGGTTCCCGAGAGGGCATACCGTCTCTATCAGTCGCCTTTGCTCAAGCAAAGGGGCCTTGTCCTTGATGTCATTGCTAGCGGCCCAGGTCTTGATCTGGTCACGTAAACGCTGAAGCTTCTTGATTTCGCGCTTGAGGTTGTCCTCAAGCTTCTCCTTTTGTGCGGGGTTATTTGACTGCTCAATCTTTTCGTAGATGCTCTCGAATTCAGCCACCCCTTCGGCCACCTTCTTGAAGCACTTATCCACCTCTTGTTGGAGTTTTCGTGCCGCCATTGTGTCGATTGAACGCGAGACCGGACCTTCGCAGTCAGTAAGAGCTGCTTGGAATCGTTACAAGATATCGCAGAGCGCCAACCGGTGGCAATCGAAAAGCGTAGGCAGTTCGAGGTCGCGGATTGGAGGCGATAAGGATGTCGAAAAGGGCCGGACGGGTGTAAAATCGAACCGACGGAGCAGAAAATACGTCGGCCGAGCGATACGGCAGCAACTTAAGGTACCGTGATATCAATTCTGTGTCGAAGGGTACCTCTGGATGTGCCCTGAGTCGAAGGAGAGTCGCTTGGTTTGCCAGGTTGGAAGGTGGATGTGCAAACGAAGTGCTGGCACCGTTGAAGCCAACAGGCGCACGCGCCATTCCTAACAGATGCCAAGTCACTGTGGCTGAATAGTGTTAACTCCCGGAGCCGGTTGACATACAACTACTGGCGCAGATGGCACTGAAAATGAAATAACTACGCAAAATGAAATTGAGTCTGATATCTATAGCTATTGATATAATTCTGTTGAGTTCATTTTTCGACATTATATCAACGAAGCTCGGCCGTGTTGCAGTTTCGAGTCCGATTCAATAACACAAAGTACCTCAGCCACAAGGCATTTATGTTAGAGCGCCACACTATTGAGACAACTCACATGACATGGGAGCCGACCTTGGCTGAATGCGGATGTTAGTGTTAAGAGCGGAACCTCCACCAACCGAGCTTCTACGAGCCTAGGCAGTGTTTCCTCGTTCGGAGAGTTGCATTTTGCTGTTTGAAATTTGAGATATTGAAGTGAACCGGTCATGATTTGCTGTGTTGAGAAGGCCACTAATAGCAGCAAGGTGCGGCACCATAGGATGCTCCTGAGCTCTGAGATCTTTGCTAGGCTGACAAGACGCACGATAGCCCACCTGCCAATCTCTCGCTGAAGGGGAGCTGCCCTAATGTATCCGCGACTTGCTTAGTCGTGATTCAATTGACTATTTGCAACGCTCAGAGCACTCTCAAGTGAACCGCAACACCACCACAAGCAACCTACGGCTGATCTCTCAGCATAACGGAGGGCAGAACGCAGTCATGAAGGGTACGAGCAGTAACACAAACGACGTTTCAGTGCGGCCTTTCTGACATATCGATCCAGCCATCTTACAACGTGTGCTATCAGCATCGGTGAGCGTAGATCAGGAAGTCATTTCGTCCATTGGGAAAGGCGTGCTTGTATTTGCCGCTGTCGCACCGGGCGATACTGAGAAGGAACTGAATACCATAGTGTCCAAAGTGCTCAAGATGAAACTCTGGGACGATGAAACCGGTGGCAGAGTATGGCCCCAGACCGCCCTTGACCCATGGCTCTTCGACACCACTGACCGATGTTTTTATTACCCAGTGGAAAAAGAGTGTTACCGATATTGGAGGCGAAGTCTTGTGTGGTAGGCATACCTCTGCCTTCGTTTTCACAACCACTGTAACTCATTCCAAGCTACAGTCTCCCAGTTCACACTCTTGGCTCGAACCAAGAAAGGCACCAAGCCAGATTTTCACGGGGCTATGAATCCGGAAGAGGCTTCAAAACTCTATCACCAATTCGTGCAGAAAATCCGAGACGACTATGATGCGACCAAAGTGAAGGATGGCAAATTTCAGGCCATGATGGAGGTGGCGTTGGTGAACGACGGACCGGTGCGTCTCCCCTTAAACCATCCTTGGTGTAACGAGGTTGCTATGGTGCTGAGGGGGTTGACAAAGATGACTCAAAACAAAATGACGCTGACTTTTTCTATTTCTGCTAGGTAACACTTGAGCTTCAAGCTGGTTCCACAGCTGAATGAGTGTAGCAGTTCTTGCACAAGTTGGGGATGCGACACGCCTGGGCTGCGGCTTTACTTGGATGAAGGACCAACGAAGACATGATAGACATTTGAATCGGTCATTGTACTTTGTGAATTTATGAGATCTAGTGTTTCTGATACAATTTCGCGCGCCTCGTAATTAAACTACATGTGCGAGAAGGCTCGTCTCGTTGCCATACAGTACAGTGTCTCCTTACAATAGTCGACGAGATTGCAGAAGGCAACCCTAACCCACGCCGCTCCTAGAAAGTTCCAGAGCTCCAAGGCTCCACCGAAAAACATCGAGGCTTAGAACCCGTTGAGGTAGGCAGCCCCCTCATCGAACCGCACCTGGCTCTGAACCACGATTTACGAAATCTTCTGCCGCTTATTATAAGATCCGCCAATCGCGCTTCAGCCGTCAATCATTCCCTTCCCTTCCTGCGTTCATTGCATTTGGTTGGGAACACCCTTCATCGGTTCAACTTTGCAACCCAATCTCATCCCACCATCAAGCACCCCGCATTAGGACCAGATACTTTTATCTCGCCTCATTCCACCCCACGACCTGTTCCCCGATTTGAGAATCCCGAGCTTTGAGCCTGTGCTATCGCTAAATTCATACGCCTGAACACACCATCAGCTTCAAGATGGCATCTTCAGAGGTCACCACCCGACCCCGGGTTTTCTTTGACATCTCTATCGGGTCCAAGGAGGTTGGCCGGATTACTATGGAACTCTTCTCGGATCAGGTTCCCAAGACAGCTGAGAACTTCCGTTGCCTCTGCACTGGCGAGAAGGGCATCGGAAAGACGGGCAAACCGCTGCACTACAAGGGATCTACCTTCCACCGTGTCATCAAGCAATTCATGATTCAGGTTAGTGTTACGAGAATATGGTTTTCCACGTCTTGAACGCTAACAATGCAATTAGGGCGGAGACTTTACCGCAGGAAACGGAACTGGTGGCGAGTCCATCTATGGCGACAAGTTTGAAGATGAAGCCTTCGTTCAGACTCATGATAAGCCTTTTCTTCTGTCCATGGCAAACGCTGGCAAGGGTAGTGATCAACTTGCATTCCTCAAGAGCCTTTTTGCATGATACAGGTCACTGATTCATCACAATAGACACGAACGGCTCTCAATTCTTTATCACAACTGTAGCCACCCCACACCTGGACAATAAGCACGTTGTCTTCGGTAGGGTCCTCAACGGAAAGGCCATTGTTCGACAAATCGAGAACCTTCCTACTTCCAGTGGTGATAAGCCTGTGAAGGATGTTGTCATTAGCGACTGCGGTGTGATCTTACCGGTGAAGATGCTCTCGCTGCCGATGTTAAGCAGCCCGACGCCATGGGTGATACCTATGAGGATTTCCCCGAGGATGCCCTTGAGTCTGGGCAGGTTCTTGACGCCAAGACGGTCATCAAGATTACCTCCGACTGCAAAGGATACGGCAACACTGCCTTCAAGGCTGGAAATCTTGAGATCGCTCTCGAGAAGTACGAGAAGGGGTGAGATATCTCAACGAGGACCCTGATCTTGAGGATGAGCCACCGACCACCAAGGCTGAGATGGATGCCCTTCGTTTCTCTCTACATAACAACGCTGCCATGGTGAATCTCAAGCTCAAGAGCTGGGACGACGCAGTCCGCCACGCTGGAGCCGCTCTTGACGTTGCCGGTGTTAAGCCTGATGACCGCGCAAAGGCCTACTTTCGACGTGGTAGCGCTTCAGTCCAGCTCAAGGATGACGAGGCTGCCCTCAAGGACCTTGAGGAGGCATTCAAGCTTAAGCCCAGCGACCCAGCCATCATCAACGAAAAGAATGCGGTCAAGGCAAGGATTGCTGCCAAGACTGCAAAGGAGAAGGCTGCTTATAAGAAGTTCTTCTCTTAGGTGAAACGCGAGGTAGTGAAAGACAGATATGCAACCACGAGAGAGATGGGCATAAGGTCGTCCGTCGACCCAAGGGGAGGGGAGAAAAGACCGTAGACCAAAGTCCTTGATACTTGAGCGTAACCAAGACGAGAGAGTAGATATGAAATGATTATGGATGATTATAGTATAGTTCAGTCCAGAAATATACCACAAACAAAAGTGCTTCCAAGGACCTAAATCGCACAGCTTCACATGGCAATCCTCTGTTCGACCACTTGACCCCCTTCAACCCCCCCCCCCAAGCGTCTTGTCCTTCTCTTTCTCGAGGTCTCTCTTGCAGAATTTGCCTCAGACCGGTAATCTCTGAACCAGGTACGTCCTATCCACAAAGACTAGTAGCAATGGGAGACAAAGGTTTATCAAACATGAACAAGTGGTATCTTTCATTCGTTCGCTCGTCAGTTCCGCCGTCTACCTAATTCATTTCGCGTCATTACTACCCCTAGTCCTCCAACCCTTCCCTCAAGACAGCAGGGGGTATATCCAGAAGGCAAGGCCCGCGCAGTGGAAAACAAGTGCGAGTGGTATAGGTCCGTCTTCACCGGGAACGCTCAATCAACGTCACCCTCTCTGACCTTTCGAATCTGGACTCACACTCCTTGCTTGACTCCCCGGCCCGACAGCTCCTCCTCCTCCTCCTCCTCCTCCGATTCTCATGATCCCACTCAGAATAGTTCGACCCACCTTTCCGCTCCCGTTCTTCACCTTTGTAGTGCCTGCGCCACTAACATGTCTCAAAGCACTGGCACCTTGCTTGACGGCATTGCTGGCCCCGCTGCCGCCGGGAGATGATGCAGATGCAAAAGCCGAGTCTTTCGGTCTTTTGGAGTCGCGAGATTTTCGGGAGGTAGGCTCTCCACTTCCACTGGCGCTGTGATGATAATGGTCACTGCCGGAGCTTCCTGGTGGATGAGTAGATTCTGCAAATGAAATGCTTGTGGAAGGAGGTTGCAGGTCGGCGAGCATGAAAAAGAACTACCGTTGTTGGCAGGCGAAGGTGTGGAGCTGGCTGATATGATTAGCGCAGCCTCGAGAGCTTCGGAGAGGTCGGACGGCATAGGCTCGACGTTCGCTTCTGCCTCGGCGGCACGGACGGCATCGAGTTTGGCAAGGCAGTTATCCACACGTTCCTGGAGAGATGCAGAGATCGCTGAATATGAGGAGTTCGCCATCCATGGGGCTTTTGACATTTTGCTGGGGTTTCGAGTCGACCCAGAGTTTGATCAAGCCAGCGTAGCTGCGCGTGCTGTCAGAACCGGTTCATAGGCTCCATCCACTCCTCTCGTTTACCGAAGGTGGACACGTTGGCAAGCTTCTGCAAGGCTTTCGTGATGAGCGTGAACGTCCGTTGAGCACGTGGCCGGGGGTGGTCGCGGAGGAGGCCCCAGAGCTTGGGGGAAAGTATGGCGGGACAGATGAAACGCAGGAAGAGGAACCCAGACACAGATGTGTAAGCCACTGTTCGAAGGAAGTCTCCATATCGGTCTTCTGCAACAGCGCGTATGTACTTGAAGATGTGCCGAAGCTCTGGAGGGATCTTCGGGCCGTCTTCGCAATACATTGCCAAATCTCCGTGGTGTGTAAGAGAGCTGGTTCCAGTGCTGTTCTAGCTCAGAGCTGCTGCACTGCACCTTGCTTGGATCCACCTCACAGTCCGGGTTGATCTCGTTGATTCTGCGATTTGGGCTCGAGAATACTCTCGAGATACTCCTTGCCAAGCCTTCGCATGTGAAACTCGAGCGACTGCGTCAGCAGAGAGTTTCCGCGGAAGAGGAGGTTTGCTTCGCCAGCTAGAGACTTGCCCATGTCTCGTACCATGAGTTGTCGATCCGCGTTATTCGAGTCGGCGGATTCATTCGATCCTAGCCTGCTGCTGAACCGGTACTTCTTGATTGTGGCTTGGGAACCGATACCATCAATCTCATCCTCCACGAGCGCCATTAGCCACTCACCGGTCGATCCCGAGACCTGGAAGATGTTAAGGAACAGGTCTGCCAATCGCCTCAATTGCCCGGGTAACGCTCCTGAGACCATGGTCGTCAACCCGGTGGAAAAGCGGTGAAGTACTTCTGCTAGAGGCTCGTACTCTTTCGCCATCAAGATAACGTGCTCTTCGTGCGTAACCTTGAGGAGCATGGACCCTGGGTGGATGGTCCTGCTCGTCTACGATTGGCTCCCACTGCTCATGGTCTTTGCCTGCCTCTAGCGATGCCAATTGCACTCTCACAACTCCAAAGATCGACTCATTTGGGGGTGGAGTTTTGCTACTGCCCGGAGATGCCCCTTGCATGTGGATATGTATGCTATCCGCGCTGCCATCGACTCTCTTGAGGACCACCGATAATTCTGGTAATGCGTGTGGTAGGTCCAGAATCTCCACATCCTCCCTCCAAAAAGGGTTCTTCGTGTCCGTCTTGATAGTAGTTCTTGCCCTGACTTCGCCCTCCAGGATAACTTCGGCAATGTAGTTTCCCACTAAAGGGTCAAAGTCTCCCTTGGAGCCCTTCTCCGGTGCTGCCACCTCAAGGGAGATTGGCTTCGTCTTCAGTTTTGCTTCTGTCACCCTGAGGTTTATGGTCCTCTCGAGGCGGAATACGGCACCCTTCGTCTTGTCCGTCAGCTCCACAACCTGCTCTATCCGTTCGTTGTCCGGGTCGTCCCGATGAACATTATCTGGGACGGCGAAGGCTCTCAAGAGGACAAACCAGACCTCGAACTGCGTCCGACTCTCCAGTGCGAGATAGACGGGCCGGAAAATCGAAAGATGGGTTGCAGAGGATGCGTAAGTCGGGAAAATCGCGATGCAGTATTCTTCATCGAGAACTGTCCGGTCCAGTTGCTGAATCGCTGATCTCGATAGCTGTGACAGCTCGATGAGCGACAAAATCATCTGCTCATTCTCCATCAAAAGCTTGAATTCACCATTGTCTTGGAGAATACAAGATACTCGCCTCCATGAAGCATTGGGAGACCACCCGTCCCTGGTTGATGATCTGTGTACCAGCGCTTTCGGGGTTGCTACATGGCCTTTGTCCCACAGCATGATGTTGCCGACTTTGATGATATTGGGAGTCTTGCCGCCATTAGATGAGCCCCGTCTCCTCAGGTCAGGGCGGATAGGCACTATAGGACTGGCAGGTTTGCCGTTTGCCGACCTCAGAACCATGGGTCTGAGCTGCTGCCATGACAGGAGCGCTGCTAACCAGAGGTCAAAGTCCTCAACAGCACAGGGAGCTAGAACAACTTCGACTAACGGATTGCATGAAACAAGCTCAAGGCAGAGCCTTCCTGCATCAGGGTAGTCCACAGGCAGGACCCTGCACCCTCGGAGATCTGAGACAAGAGGAATGTGGAAGGGGCCATTTTGACCAGAGTCGAACATCAAGCAGCCCCTTTCAGCGTCAATATAGGCAATGCCAGAGTACCACGGCCCGCCGTTCTCCCCCTGATATTCAGCCTCACCCCGCATTTTGCCGCAGAGCGCTTTCATCAACAGGATGATCTTTTGGGCATGTAAGGTCAACACAGGAAAAGGGATGGCATCGACATGCGGCGGGAGGGTGATCTTCGGGGATGTTGGTCTTGAAGACTGGCGCTTCATCAATCTGCGGCCCGCCGACTTCTTCTCTCGTAGCGGAGGTGGTGGTGCAGAATACTCGGGTATACGGCTCGTGGCGATCGTTGGGAAATCCATTGCGTCCAAAGATGCCGGCGAAGGCTTGTGATCGTCCGTGAAAGCTTGTGATCCCGAAGAGCTGATGCTGCTCACGCGATGCCGGTTCTCCAGCCCGGGCGGTGCACTTCTTTGCGCCAACATCGACATATCCATGGTCCTTGTCCGCGGACGGACACCACTACTTCCTGGTTGTGATCGTTGCGGCAAGGCCGGGGAGACCACTTCGTCACTATCGTATGGATCAACGTACGAGTCGTTGAAGACCATGCCTTGTCGTCTGCTGGGACCACCAGATATTGACCGCGGTGAGCTATCATGAGAAGTCAAGCCGCGGATATGAGGTACGTTCGTATCGATGAATCCGCTCGCATCATCCATGTCTGGAGTAACAGCGCGGATACCGGGTGGGCTTCTGTAAGCGGCTCTGAGATTTGTAGCGCTAGATCGCTCAATGGAACCCGGCTGCAGCTCTAACGACGGGCTATGGTTTGTCCACTCGCGATCTTGAGCGTGAGCGCCATTCTGTCTGCGAGGTGTTTGCTCGTCCATGGCGGCACCGTTTTCCACACGGAGCCGGGCGACGGCCCTTGCCTTTCCAAGTGTATGATATCCTTAATACCGACAAGCCACAAGCCACGCTCAGGCCATTGTCCACAGGATGCGTCAGGAAGCAGTGGCCTGCATGTGGAAAGGCGTGACTGGGGACGGAACTCGTCCTCCTTTCGAACTTGGACGACGGATGTTCGGGATCGCCGGTGTGCCGATCGAGGGGGGGAAATGTTTGTAATGGGGGAAAGTTGAGCGTTTCGTGTCTTGTGTGTTCGCTGCGAGTGCGCGGGGCGTGGTCGAATGCGGTGTCGTCAAGAAATGTATCACAAGAAACGAGTAGACTATAGCGGTGGTCGTGTGAAGGGTATCATGCTTCGACTGCGACGGCGATACGAGGATCATGTACAGTACGTTCTGCAATGATGGTATTTGTGCGGGTGTACAGGGCGCATAAGTTTTTGCTGGACAAGGAAGGGGGAGGCGTTAGCACAGTGTGGCTTTGGCTTGCTCTGGATGTATGGAAGCTTGAGATCGGGACAAGAATAGGAGAGCGGGAAGAGTGCGACAAGCAGGAAGGGCAGGTATGTAGTTCAGCCTAGTCAGACATACAAAACCAGAACGACCGACGGAACCAGCTCAGCCAGTCTCGCTTCTTCTAAGGCGACTAGCAGCGCTCGTTGGTCGCGGATGTCTTTGGCAAGGACGGAATGGATAAACGATGAGCGTGCACAGGAACACAAAAAGTCAGAACGAGTCAATAGAGAGACGAGCCTGGCTGCTGAGCGGGGGTGAAAATAGACGAAAAGCAGGAACAGAGCTGCGATCATTCGTGGGAGTGGAGGAGGTGGGAGCAAGGTGGTGGTGTTGGTGGTTGTGGTGGTGGTGCATTTGGACCTCGTGGCTTGTCGTTGGTGGAGAGGGCAGTAGTTGGTCAGATAATAGTACCACGTTAGTTAGTAGATACACTGGGGACTAAGTGGCAGCACTTGTCAGTGGCATTTCGGGGCCGGTGGAGTGCTAGTCCTAGCCTCTGCCCTCCAGCACCGGCCGCTGTGTCTTGGAAATAAGTGGTTGTGATAGAAAGGGTGGAGTCGTGACGGGACAGGAGCAGCACTAGAAGGAGGAGAAGGGGGGGGGCCTCACGGCTGACAGTGGTGATGGTAAGGGCCCTCCATTAGCGAGGACACTACTGCGCAGTAAATTTAGTAGTGGTATTACTGTACTCTCTAGCAGTGGCAGTGGCAGCCTCATCTCGCATCACAGGGCACACAACCGCAAGCAGACCTAGGTACCCTGTGCGGCTAGGAAGCAAGCACCACATCCTCTTCAACCTAGGGCCCAGTCAGGCTTAGCACGCCGTGAGGGAGGGAATGAATATTGCCGCTCCGTCAGAGCTAGAGCCAGTTGAGATGCTTCAGGAAACGAACTCGGACCTACTGCTGGCACTAAGTCTCTGTGCTTATTCAGAAGGCGAGATAGCTTTGTCAATTTCGACAACGTGGAAGAGTCCAAGCTCCGTCTGTCCGTGCATCTGTCTTTTTCAAAAGTACCCCGTTTTAGCCTCTGGAACCGCTGGCTGACCATTCACCAATATCTTTGGTTCTCGAGAATGTTGATATCACGCAATTCGCAACAGCACTGGGTTGCACCCAGCAGACTTTCTTCCTCGGCTCCGTTCTTCGTTTCCTACCATGGTTCTCCACAGCTCCAGCCTTTCAGACCAGCATGAGTTGCGGACAGGTTTGGGCTCGCGCAACCAGCAGTGGTCAAGAACTGACCTTTTCTGAGAAGGGAAAGCATCTGGCTTCAGAAGATGGGGGAGCACGATGGATGTGTAACCTGGACCTGGTACTGAACAAGGATGGAGGGCAAGGACTTCAAACGCCCGTTGAAATCCAGATTCAATGATTGATTGTTGAGCATCGCTTTAGAACGGACACCCGCTTTTAGCGCATCGTGACTTGCGGCTCGTCAGCCGATTGCCATCTGCAAGACGAAAGGAACGTTCTATTCTTGCTTTCATACATATGTACCAATGACTGACCCTGGAAGCTCTCTGACTGGGGGCTGAGGGCTGGGGTTCCTGGTACAGGGGCCACTAGCGATGGATTGGATGAGATGACTTGGTTCACGAGATAGAGCTTCAACCCTTTACCGTCTCTCTCTCTCTCTCTTTCTCGCTGTCACTATGTCTGCCGTTCCATCGTGTAATTCTTTAAATAACTACGGAATATAGGTACCTAGCATGGCGAGTTCTGCCTCAACTAGACGAACGAAGCCCTTACCGTAAGGTACATGTTATATTCTGTAGATACTGCCCCATGCATGGCTCCCACCTGAGGGACCTTAAGTACAACTAGCTGATCCTGTCGTACGAACTTGGAAGTGACTCCGTCACCACCACCAACCGACCCCCCCGCCCCCATCCCTCTCCTACTTGTACAGTACTAGTATTGTCCACCATCCCAAACTGAGCACCGGCAACAGTAACCGATGTCATCCCGTATCTTCTTTCAGGTTACCGATGCCATACGTACGTACCCCTACCTAAAAGCTTTTACGTCCGCGTGACTTGAGAAACGAAATCCCCGTCATCTAGCTTTGCTTTTTTGTCGACACATTTGGACTTGAATCTTAAACCCCCACAATTATTGCGGACGAGGGCGACCCTTGCACTGAATGAAACAGCGGGAGCGCGCCGTCACCGTGTGGCGCCCGTAACTGAACCCCCTCCTAAAAGCAAAGGCAGCGCTCACATGCTGGTGGTGGTCGAGTCAGAGTGAAAAGGGAAGGGGTCTTGTTGGTTCCTTGATTTGACTCGTTATTCCCGAGGGCAAAGGCGTAGGAGGAAATTCGTGTGTTGTTAAGATCTACATATGTACATAGTACATAGCCACTACTCTCCGTGTATCCGCATCTACTATCTCCGATTTCGCCATGGAAGCCCCTTTAGTTGCCGGCCAGCACATGACTTCTGTAACGGTAATATTACCTCATCTTCCATGCAGTCATGTTAGAATTCCATACACTTCATGAACATGAGAGGCCTTCCTTGTTTCGAAATGCGTCTGCTGGCGTTTGTCAAGCATCTAAATAAAGTTCTTCCCTGCCGTTATGCTGGGTCGTCCAATGGGACTACTATATGTAGGACATTTTATCACAAAAGCGTGTTCCGCGTGTCTTCGATCAGCGCACCGCGTAATTTGGCCAAAAACCAACCGTGCGATGAGCGTAGAGCAGATTTGATGCATAATGTTATGGGCAGGTCTAAGTTGGAACAGTAGTGAGATTCATCGCCACTGCTGTCCTTGCCATCAATGTATTTCAACGCAAAGATTCGAAGAGAGTTCATACAAACACACATCGGGATATACGCTCTCCTTATCTCCTTTGCTCTTTACCACTGTCTCACCAAAAGCTTACGGGTCTCGATCTCTGCCCTTCAACTCCCACCCAACGAAACGACGACAAAAAAAGAAAGAAGGAAAAGCACACGTCCGTAGACACGCCTGAAACAGTAAGACGAGAAGATACGCGGAATCATTCGAAAATGTGATGAAGAAGAAAGCCGAGTGATTGAGATATTTCGAAAGACAGAATCGAGTGAAACACTTGATCGCTTGTTGAAAAGGCACAAATGCAAGCCATCTTGTAGCTTCGCATCTGGCGAAGAGGAAGAGAATGCGTTTCGTGTCCAGAAGACCAGTCGAGGAGTTGGCACGGCTAGCGAGATGCGAGGCCGTCCATGGGACTTATCGGGATACTTCGCACATTACTGAGGTCAGCACTGCCAGTCCGCCTCAATGCCTGGCTCATTGTCTCTATGTTGAGTTCGCTCTGCGGAGGATTCAAGCTGAGCCCAGTGCCACTGATTGGGCTGCCAATCGGCTTACGAGCTGGGCTCATTTCGAGACCTTTGACACTGCCAGGATTGCTGGTCGGTGGGCTGGTGCCTGGACCACCCTGGCTTGAGACTGGCGACCGAATCGGTGATGGCGACCGGTTGAGATTGGCCGAAGTTAGAGATGTGAGACCTGCCATATGAATTGAGTCCCGTGACCCTCCAGTATTTGGGAGATGTTCTGACTGGACAACATCAGCGAAGGAGATGAAGGAGAGGCGGCGAACGTCTGCCGAGTCAAGGGATCCGTAGTGCGAGGCACTGTCAGGTACTATCCCGTCACGGTTCTCGAACGATGCAAGTTCTTCGACCCAGCTCCTAGCCATCTGATCATAAGGTGTACCTCCAGTCACTTGGACTGAAGCAGGTTGATGGGCGTTATGCGTCACGATCTCGACACTGTCCGGGTCCAGCTTCTCGTTGGTGATGACTTCAGAAGCGCCGTCAAGCGCAGGAGGAATATAGTTCTCCGTTTGAATATGTGTGGGAATTGCGGGGGAGTTGGGCTTCAGGACAGCATCGTCTTGAACATCACGTTCGAAGATCTGAGAGCGGGCTGGGGAAGCAATCCGGGGTGAACCCGACAGCGCACGAGTTGGTGAGGAAGGAGAAGCAGGGGGGGCGTCGCTTTGTGAAGGAGAGGTCATCGACGGCGCCGAAGACAGTTTCGAGGACTCTCTGGGGAAAGACGTTGGCTGTGAGGCCTTGCTTGTCTGTGAAGACTCTTCGGTCTTCTTCTTTCCAAAACCAAAAATGCTGCGTTTCTTGGCTTTGGTGTCTTTTACGGCCTGTTCTTCAGGGATTTCTGCTCTAGGGGTCGCATCGTCTTGCTTCATGTTGGCCATAGTGTCTGTCGCAGATCGGGACGAGAAGAGGCGGTGCACAGTATCGAATCACAAGTGCGAGTTGCGTGGTCATGAAAACAGATCGAAGTCCGTCGAAGCGTTCTTGTGATCACTGGGGCCTGCGGTGAAGAGGGTCAGACGTACGTCACTGGCTCAGGTACGGGAAGATCTTTTCAACGGTCGTGAGGGGCGACGGCGGCCGGAACGTGAGTTTGCGAAATTCCGTGTCGCCAGCTGAGCTCAGATTGTAATAGAGTTTTGATTTATGGCAAGGAAAAGTTTAAAGGGAGGACGACGAATGCGGACCACTTAGGAGGATCACCAGTGGCCTGTCCTTGACAAGGCACAATGACGATGTGGGAAGCGGAGGTGGGACTGACGGTGGAAGACAGCGACGAAAGCCACCGACGATCCACTCCTACGGCCGAGAAAGGCTTTAGAACGCTTGTAGCACCATGCCATGTCAGGACGCTAAACGGAAGAAGACAATGGACGAACCTGCAAGATGTTTAGATCAAGATATGGAAACAGAGTCGACAGGGCGGACACGCCACGGCAAATCTGAACGGGGTTGGTGGTGAAGGTCAGGAATTGAAGTGTGACGTCGGATGGTCTCCTGATCAGGGACCGCCGGCTGTTATCGTTTGTTGTCGTTGGCGCTTGGAGTGGTTCTGCCAGTGTGCCCTGTTGTGCGCTGTTGGTTCCCTGTTCAAAATTTCGGCGCCAGGGAATCCGGTCAGGTGGTGTGACCTTCTCTTGCTGTGCCTAAATCACTTCCGCTGAAGAGGGAAGTCTGCGAGTCTGAACCAAGCCCTTTTCGAGTCTTTTACGGTGAAAAGGGTGGGCTTTGCGTTGTCGTGGTGCCTGGCGAGGTGTGATTGATTGAGGCCCGTGGGCGGCGATGACGGCAGTGCGCGGAGAACCGAGAAAGCAGGGCGTAGGAATTCTGACAGTGCTATTTTCGGAACCCGTTGCGAACCGGGTGTTTTCTTGAAAGGGGGAAAGGAAGAATGACGAGAATAACCTGATGGGAGGACTTGCTTGAAAAGTGAAGGGATTGACAACATCTGAAGAGGGGGATCGTTGGAAGCGATTGCCTGTCTTCGCTTGATATCGTTTTGCAGGATTGTGTCAGTGCCTGCGACTGTGTCTGCGTCGGATACAGTGGCAGTAGAGAAAGGTGTGGCAGACGTGGAAGCTAGAGAGAAGTGGCTTTCGGCATTGACCACACGGAGTCCTTCAATGCGACTTTCGTGGCTGGCTATCCCATCTTTGTCCATCATTTGCTTCTTCACGCACTATTGCCCTAAGCAGCAGCCTTCAAATACACTGGTATTGGCTCCTAGCCTTGCCATCCGCAGACTGTTGAGAGTGCCTACGTGTGCATCCGACGAGTTGACACTACGTCGCCAGTATGCGTTGGTTCACAGCTCTTCGACTATAGTTTCACGGTCGTCACAAGCCTGGGCCGACTACATGATTCCCTCATCCAAGGCAGTTCGAGTAGCGGAGGTATGTGATCTGCATCGAGAAAGGCTATCGCATCCACGGCGGGGAATGAAGGGATCACTGCATGACAGGCGAGCTTGAAACAGCTCGCCACCGCCCTGATGGAGTCGTAATGTCGCATAAAAGCATTCACTCTTTCTGCACCTACAACCTCTCCCTGTCGATCCGTCGAGAACGAGACTCATGTTTCAACCGTTCCATCTGGTCTTGTCAGTGAGAAGACTTATTTTGCAGGGTGGTTTGTATGGGTGTGGTGAGGCTGGTCACGTGCGGCGTAGGTAGCCATTTGTGGCACGGGTCTCGGTTCGTCCCCTAAGTTTGGTGGCTACACACTGACTTACATAAGCACCCGGACAGAAAAGTTTCGACGCCAAATTGGGAGAGCTGCCAACATCAAGTTCTCCTGGTCGCACGACACGCCTCTCGACGCGGCCATTGAACTCACCTCGGCCGCCTGGGTTTGCCAACTCGCATCACGACGCCAATTCTTCGTCGAGCCATCTCCCAGGTGCCCACAACGCTCTCTTATTTGCCATCTACTTTCTCATCTCCCATGAGCATGGAAGTCAGATCCGTTCTCAGGCCCGTGGCCAATCGTCTTGTGAAGCCGTCCACCACCTGCTCAACATCTCTCATCGCCACTCGAGGTCACAAAACAACTGCTCGTACCAAGCGCAGTCTTAAGATCGCGCCTCACTCATCCTTTCTCCCCGATCGAACTCGCCCCTTTCCTGCCGCCGACTCCATCATCTACAACCCACCATCCTCTCAAGCAACACCTCACCATACTCCCTTCATCTTTCTCCCGCGGAACGACCCTCGACGTGACGCCCTCAAGCGTATCCGCTCCAATGGTCTCCTTCCACCTCCTTCCACGGAGCCCTCTGGACAGCTCGCCCCGGAGCTGAAGCACAAGCGCAGGAACCCACAGAGTCATATTACCCAGGTTGAGGTCGAGGAGATGAAGAGGCTGCGGACCGAAGATCCCATCACATGGAATGTTAACGCCTTGGCGAAGAAGTTCCAGTGCTCGACTATCTTTGTTCAGATGGCGGCACCACCACCGAAGGAGCACACCCAGTGGCTTGCTGAGAAGTTAGAGAGGAGGATGTCTAGATGGGGACCAAAGAAGTCGCAGGCTCGTGAGGACAGGAAGAGGCGTGATGAGATGCTTCTCAGGGGCGAATTATAGCGGACCCGTCCTTGAACGGAAGCATTGGCTACCACATGTATATCATTCGGGGATTGGAGACTTGAGGGAGAAAGGGATATGTGTAGGATATGTCTTGGTATGAGGATGATATGCCTGACCCAACCAACACACGTGTACAATCGTTTCGGCTAAGACGCATCTGCTGGTACTTGAGAACAATGCATTATTTGCCTTTTTGTCATGAAATACCATTGAACCTGACGATGCCCGGCATGATTCACCCATAATTACTTCATTAACTGCCGAGATGAGAGAGGTGCTCCTTATGTTCTAGTTCCCTTCGTAGCCATTAAACTCATCCAATACGGAAAATAACTTTTTGTCCACACCAATGAGGAAACGCCCGTGTATATGGCACCCCTTATCCTGAGAATGTTCGGTATAATTCTTCATCCGAAGAAAGCTCGCCTGGCTCGAGATCCTTCTTTCCGGAGATAACCCTCCAGCACCAGCCGCACCAACTTCTCTCAAGTCCTTGTATTTCTCTCGACAGAGCCCTACGGCCTGGTCCCTTCTCGTTCTCATACTCGGGAACGCACGCGCCCACTTTCACCATGCGCACGAGTTTCCGCTTGACGACGCCTCCGATGCCCTCGATTTCATGACGTGCATACCCTGGTCCAAGTTGTGGCGATGGGGTGCGCTCATAGCGCAACTCGCCTTCTAGGAAGGGGTCAAGAGCTGCCGGAGGAGAAGGTGTTGGTGACGCAGATGGAGTATGGCTGTCACGCGCATCTTCGGCGTCGCAGTCGATCTCCTGCTCACGCTCCTTGGCGGCGAGACACTCGCTGTCTCGCCCACAGATGACGCCCCTGTCGCCATCACCAATACCAGTCCCGAGCCCGCCCAGGACTTCGCCGTACTGTGAGCGCCAGCGCCATATTCTGTATGTCTGCATCAGCCTGGCGTCCCAGCCTGCGGTGTCTGGTGAACCTTACCTCTGATAATCATGATCCATGGTTCGGATACTCCGACCGCATGGCTGGCATAACCAAACACCTTCGGACGCGCACGTGCATGTGGCGCGTTGCATGGCTTCGGAAGCGATGGGAGTTTCCGGGTCTAGCGGCGGTTGACCATGTAAGGCAATCGGTGCTCTCGCACAAGTCCTGCAGAGTCGACGATGGCGCTCCCGCAACATCACCGGTGCTGGGGGTTTGATCGTACAATTCTGGAACGAACTTATCAGTATGCTGTACGACAAGGAGTGCCGGGCGCCGAATGTACACGCTCTACAGAAACAGTGTACTTACTCGGCATACGATGTCGCCACATCTCCTGCAAGGGCCAACCATGTCTCTTGCACAGTCACCCGACTTGCCATTATAGTTGCGGCCATCTTCCATATAGAACCAATTGCCGGCGCGGGCTCGGTATCGCATCGTCTCGCCTGGGTCAATGGGAACAAGCTCCTTGGAGCAACGCAACGTCGCAGCAAGAAGGCTCGTGCGGTATTGCAACAGACCTTCATGGATGTGGAATGAGGTGCGTGCGACTGCATCGAGAGTATTCAAGTCGATCTGCTCGGCGATAGCAAGTGCAATGCTAAGGGCTTCTCAGCAACCAGCGTATAGGTCTTCACGATGAAGGAAAGACTCACGGCCAACAATTGAATGCCTCGGTGATGGCGTTCCAAACCCTCTTGGGCTCCGGACCTGCAGATCCGGCAAGTTCAGTGTTCTTGCCCTTATCGCTGGCAACTGTCCTCGGCTGGCGCTGAAGCGGCGCATGATCTCTGGAGTATATAAGCTGGTCGTGGCTGATGCGAACTATAGCAGCATGATCATCGCGAGCTCCTTCGTCCCCATCGTCCAGATCGATGAACCGCGCCATTTGGAGAGCTAGAAGTTGGCGGTGATGATCATTGCACGTAACTCAAGCGTGACTTGCAAACATCGGAGTTCACACACCATACATGTTATATGCAAGGTGTGTCACGGGGGTGTTGGGCCACTCCAACGCGCGTTCTAAATAAGAGAGGGGCAGCAAGAGGACTTGGAAGAATTCCTTGGAGTAAATGGAGTCCGAGGGGGTGGGATAGCTTCAAGCCCAACAAATGGATGATGGCATCCTTGCATGTGGTTACGTTATGTAGCGCCTGGTGGTTGGCGGTTCAGCACCCGTGATAGTGCTTTCGGCGCCGGTGCGGGGCAGTCACGGGGGCGTAAATGGCCCCAAGCAAATAGTGCAGAGGGGAAGATGGAGTTAGGGGAGATTAGATCTGATTGATAAACTGGGTTAGGGTTGTAGGGCTCCTTACCGACAGGTTGAGGTGAGCTCAATTTTCCGATTTTCCAACCGAGTTTTCGCGCAGAAAATACAATCAAGTTCAAATGAAGGTCAGATCGTTATATTTATTTAATTTTCCCCTTATTTGTACGTCTATACATTTCCTTGGGCTCATCCTCAGCACGGTCTGGTTCCTAGTGTAGACTTCCATCGGAATGAAGCCAGAGCCCATGAGAGAGCCCACTATCCACATCAGCTCACTAACTCGGAGGACGAGGGATATTTCTCCATAGCATTTGGGTTTCGAGAATCGCGTGAAAGAAAATTTGAGCTGGTCATGCAGCCTTTTGAGTCACCACCACGTGAATGTCACGTCATCCGGGTATTCGCGCACCAGATTGTTGGGAGATCGGTGCTTCAGTCAAGGCTGCTCTGTTGGAATTGAAGATGCCTACCAAGATACCCTACACTGAACTTCCTGCAACATTAGGTATTCTACAGCAACCCGATGGAAAGTCAAGTACCTCGCTTACATTATTTGGTCGCTGCCTCCATTGAGATTCATCATGAGAAAATTAGTACGGTGCTGTCAATTCTGTTCTCATTCGGCCTGTCTTACAAAGCCACCAGGTATGAGATGGGTAACATCTTACCTACAGATTATCTCAGCTTGCATCATCATGTACGTGCTTCCCCTGAGTTCCATCTTAATTAAGTTCGGCACTGAACACCGTCGAATGTCATCGTTCGAACGAGGTTGTGTTGTGAGCTTGGCCATCGCAATTGCCAACTCATCCAGTATGCTAATCGCAATGCCTGACATGTCTGGAGGAAACATGCACAGCCTCAATGCCGTGACAAAAGAGACCGTTACAAGACATCTTCACTACCGGGTCTATAAGATGGCAGGGGTTTTGGGAAAGCTCGGGCAGTGGTCTAAGGCAATAGTAGACGTGTTAAGACGATTTGTCCCGATCGACCAGAACCCTTCCTGTTTCGCTCACCTATGGCAATGACTTGGTTGTTAGTTATTACGTCTTCGTGTGTTTCCTCACGCAACTAGTTGTATTTTCCCAGGGAGAAGGGGAAAAGAAAACTTGGCTTTTGCTAGGGTAAATCGACGTTAAACCACATCGAGTCTGCTCCACGAGAGAATTGGTGGCAGCAGGCTTGGGACCTCTGAAACTCTGCACGCTAAGAGACTCTTATTTTTTCTTTTTTTGTTCTTGGGAAGACAGATACCCGCAAACAAGGGTTTCGCCTTTTGAAGAGGGTTTCCCCCCGCCCCTTTGCACCAAGTCGGAGTACGCGTGGCTGCGAAGCCAAAGGATCGACTGATCTGAGGCGACATCCCGACCGTAGATCACACAGGTACCGCCTCACCAACCTGGAATGATCTGACCGCGATCGTTACAGCACCCCCTTCTCCGAAAAAGGCTTGTGCGCGGAGGGTGAAAAAGACAAAAATCACTCACGAATTTCTCTCTGACACAGGGGGTTGCTGGTACATATGATCTGAGGTAAACGTTCTGGGGGGCCCGATGAAGGGTTTCTGGAGGCGATGGGAGCGTTGGTTTTGGTAATTAACGTGGTCAGAGCTGGGTTCTGTTCTCGTTTTCACGGTCTGTGAAGACACTGCACAGACCTGGTCTCGTGCCAGAACAGCTTTGGCCCGGAGCCGGTGACGAGAACAACGTCTTTCTTTTCTTCCCCGGCGGCAAAAGGAGCTGAGATGGTTTCGCCGAGGCTTCGAGATTTCTTCGCCAACTCCGAAAGAAATGGAGACATCCCCATCGCCCGTTAGATGCTACGATCTATAGTCATAGTTAACAACAAAAAGTAACAAAAACTGCCAAGTCCTGGAAGTTGAGCCGACGCAACGTTTTGACTACCAGGCTCTGCCGAGAATACACGGTAGATGCAAATACACAAAGTTCCCTTTCGTCTTTCCCCCCTTGTCATCTGAAATCATCAAGAAAGAGTTGCGCAATGAAGCATGAGAGCAAACTTGCAAATGTGAAGCAGTGAACCGCTGTTTGAGACCGAAATTTTGATCTGAAGCGGATCATAAGTAACGACCTGCTGTTATCACTCATGCTCGTCCCCTTTCATCACCCAGCGAGAAAAAAGAAAAACAAATCCCATACTTTCTCTTTATGCTTATTAAGAGTTGACATCCACTAACAGCCACAACCAGATGGTGGTTGAACCCCAACATGGACGCTGAGACTCGCCATGTCTTGGGTGCCAATAAACGATCCCTGGTCAAGGATCTGCACAGCCTCAGAGCCGTTCAGGCGTTGCTTTGAGGCTTCCCGCACTGCTGTGGTTTCGAACATTATGCGTACGGTAAACCGTTTGGTTTGGTTTTGTCCACACTGGGCCTTTTCCTTCTTCCCTTACCGTATCAGATTCTCGCTCGGGGGGTGGGGGGTTTCAACTCCGGGGACGACGGGGGGGTTGAGCTCCTCTTACACGCCTCACACGAATCGTATGGCCTGGGTCATCAACCTCCAACTTGCACCAGACTGAGAGAGTCTCTTGTTGCAAGACTGATCTAGTATATAGCTTCATCCTCTCGTCCTTGCCATCTTGTCATCTTGTCCTCTCTCTTTCTCCACACCCACCAAGGATATGCGGTAAACAGTTCGGTTTTCTTCCTCTTCCTTTTCTTCCTTTTCTTCCCTTTCTTCTCTCTGGTTCTTACTGTCCTTCGCGTTCGCTTTCTTATACCAATAGACGCCAGGTCGTCTCTTCTTCCAGGGCTAGCCCCGTGTTTGTTCCTGTGACTCTTTGACAGAGTCTGTTCACACTCTTTGAAAGAGCCTTGTTGCTAGTTCTCGAACCAGATCTTTCTGAAGCCCACATCGTATACAAAAGCCAATATGCGTTATCATCAAGCAGCAATGGCCCTGGCCATCCAGGGTCTCCTTAACGGTGCTGAGGCGGGCATCATGTTCAAGAGGACTGGAGCCCTTGGAGGACTTGAAGGCCCTCCTGGACTGGGAGGACTCAGAGGCCCTGGCGGACCAGGTGCTGGAGGTCCTCCTCCTCCCGTTGCACCTCCTGCTGGTGGTCCACCAACACCTCCTGCGGGTGGCCCAGGCGGTCCCCCTCCTCCTCCGACAGGTGTTGCGCCTCCTCCTCCTCCTCCATCAGGCGGTGCTCCTCCACCACCTCCTCCATCAGGTGTTGCACCTCCTCCGCCTCCTCCATCAGGCGGTGCTCGTCCTCCTCCGTCAGGTCTTGCGCCTCCTCCTCCTCCTCCCCCGTCAGGCGGTGCTCGTCCTCCTCCTCCCCGATCCGGCGTTGCTCCCCCTCCACCGCCAAGAGATGCCCTGACGCCACCCGGCATCGAAGATCCTTTGGCCACAGCTAGCCTTGGAGAAACCCCAATCTTCATCACACTGACTGACACTTCGGCTGCACTGGGACCCCCGACTCCCCCGATCGCTTCTCCACCCCCGGTAGACGCCACAAATGAAACCCCGGGTGCCATCCAGACTCCCACCGGTACTCCCGCTGGGACTCCTGCTGGGACTCCTGCTGGGACTCCCGCTGGTACTCCTGCAGGGACACCCGCCGAGACTCCAGTTGAGACCCCTGCTACCATCGAGACACCAGTCGAGACCCCTCCGGCCGCCGGAACTACTGATGCAGTTGCTGAGGCTTCTCCAGCTGAGGTCACTGTCACCGTCACCCAGGAGAACGGCCAAGTCGAGACGGTCACGCAGACACTTGCCGGCGCCACCGTCACCGCGCAGCCCGTTATCGTCATCGTCCGTCAGACCACGAATTTCATCTTCGACTCCTCCCTCGGCGCGGTCTGCCCTCCAGTCAAGGCCGACCCCGCTGGCAGCGGTGGCTTCGTCGTTGGCGACAACGCCATGCTGCCCACTCTTCCTCAAGCTTGTCGCGCCGCCTGCCAGCTCCAGTTCCAGCAGTGCTCGGCAAAGGCCGGAGTGACCTTCCAGGTTGCGGACTGCCAGAAGCAGTTGGCCGCCTGCGAAGGTGCTGCTGCCACCGAGACTCTGATCGAGGCACCCCCTCAGACTGTCACCAAGTCTGTTGTCCTGCCGCCGGCTGCCACTGGTGCGGAATCACCTGATCAGGAGCTCTCGCGTGGTGGCTGCGGCTGTGAAGTTGTCGCTACCCAGACTCTTCCTGCTGATAACGTAGCGACTGTCGGTGATGGCGGCGTCAGCATCATCACCAAGACTGAGCAGCTGCAGGCCACGGATGCCGCTGAGAACGCTGTTGAGACAAAGACCATGGTTGCCACTCACGAGGCCCCTCCGGCAGGTGGCGTCGGTGCTGCTGAGCCTAGTGTCGTTACGGTCACCATGGGTGATGCTACTGGTGTCATGACTCTTCCTCCTCCCCCTAAGGCTACTGACGCCAAGGAGAAGCCTGCTGCTGGTACTCCCCCTCCACCGCCTGCCAGGACTGACGTTGCACCTCCTCCGCCCAAGGCGACTGACGCCGCCGGTCAGTGTCCTCCTTGCATGATGGGTGGTGGTGCCAACACTCAGTGCCCCGAGGTCGCGACTGTGACTGTCACTCAACCTGCCGTGACTGTCACGGTTACCAAGGATGGCAACGCTGCTGGTGAAACACCTGCCGCTACGACCTCTCTTGTTGACGTTATCCCGCCAACTCCCGAGGCCACAACCCCGGGAGCAACTCCGGTAGCCACCCCTCCAGCTGTTGACACACCCCTGCTACCACCACCAGCTGGAAGCACTCTCACCACCAAGATCGTCACCAGCCCTACCGGTGCTCCTGTTGAGATCCCGGCACAGCTCAGTGTTGGTGACGAGAAAACGCCCGAACAGAAAACGCCCAAGCAAGCTGCCGCCCCTGAAGGCCTCCAGGGTCTCCTTAGCGAACTCTTCGGCAACTAACTAGGCCGGCATAGCGTGACATGACTATGTGAACCAACATCACAAGGAAACGGATTAGAAAGAACGGGTGGCGTTGACATACCTGTCATGGGTTTGGGTTTGGGTTTCTCCTTTTTGGTTATCTGTGTGCGTACCGGGGGCAACCGTTTCATTCAACCTTTTCTGTCGAACCTTTTTCCTATTCTCTCATACACCCGCAAGAAGAAAGATGACTGGGCAAGGATCCCTCATCAAGCGGAGTGACATATACCCGAAAGGGTCAATGAAAACATCAACATGTGTTTTACGAATCATGGAAAGTCAGTCTCTCGTGTGATGTATGATGCGCGCAATGAGGTGAACAACATATATTAAGCACACTTGGACAAGCTCTCCAGGCGAAGGAATCCTGAAGGAGCCATGTAAGTGCGGGTGATGTTTTCGATGTCCTCGCAGTACGAGACGGCAGACCTGAAAGTCAGGCATGCTCAGTAAAAAAGAAAAGCAAAACGCCCACGAGGCCCGCCGACGATAGCGCTCCAGCATTGTCATCAGCATTCGGGCCTCGGTCCAAACACGCCGTCCCAGCGATGGCGTAGAAGCACTGTCGCTGTCGAGTTAAGCCGTAAATAGAACGCTCGTAAGACAGCGGGTGTAAACGCTGATGGGGTATCTTTAAATAGCACAAAACACAAAACAAGAGTGAAACCGACGGAAGTGGCCGGAAACAGCATGTAAGTTTCCCTGCACTTGATCGACATGGGTGCGATAGCGTACAAGCATTGTCGCGGTCCAAGCGGCCAAGGAGCGAAAACACATCTGTGTGTCGACCTTTTTCTGGAAAAAAGTGCCTAGACTTGGAACTCTAATAAGAATATCCAAGTCGAAGACGGTTGAGAAGGGTAAAGTGTAGCAGGTTGAACTGCAAGGACCCGAGGAGTCTTAGTGAGAAGGCCACAGTGTCGTTGAGGACCAAGCCGTGGGTTAACAGCGCGCCGTGCGTATTGATCGGCGCTCAGAGCTAGCCTCGCGCGGAACGTCCGAAGCCTGGAAGCCGACTGAAGCCACGCTCTCGAGCCTCGCGACGCGCAGCGCCATCCTCGAACTCACTGGCAGAGTCACCGTCGTAGAGCTTGCTGCTTGGTGGATTTCCGATGACTCGGACGAGAACCATCATGAGAATAGCACTGACAATGCTTAAGCAGAGAATGCCAATCATGGTCAAATTGCTCTTGCGGTACTGGTTAGGTCCGGGGGCAGCGTCTTCCGGCCAGCCAGTGTAGAGAGCATAGGTTGTGGTGACACTGCCCAGATTACCAAGGCCGGACACCAGTGCTGTGGCGGCCGCAACACCAACTTCTCCGTGACGCTGCTGGAAGATCTGGTTGCTCCAGGCCATGCAGTTGGGAACAGTCGGGCCAAGACCGAACCCAACCATCAGTAATCCTCCATACCGAGCCCAGCCGTTGTTGGTGGCAAATGTAGTCACAAGAAGGCCGATGATCTGAATGATGGCACCTATGGAGAAGAACAACGCACGGTTTCGGTGGAAACGGTCCGACAGCGGCATGATGATGAGAATGGCAACTAAATCCATCTGCAAGAGTCAGTCAGGTGTCCATTGAATGAGGCGGGAACTTCAACTCACAATCCAGATCGGAGCAAAGAGTAAGCTGACTTCAATGCTAGATGCCTTTGGCCGGATGGAGGCAATGATGACGGATCCATAGAGCTGCGTGCCAATTCCCACACCAACAACGCCGAAATACATCAAGGTCAAGGGCCACAATCGCCAGTCAATGAGCACAAGACCAAGATCCTTCAGGTTCCACGGACGAGCATGGTATGCGCGTCTCATATCCTGGTAATGAACCAGTGCATCATCGCCTTTCAAAGCCTCAGGAGCATTTGGCAAGAACTTGAAGATGCCGGACCTTTGTCGGACCTGGCCCGGTGGAAGGGGGCGCTCCGGAAGCCACCAAACAAGAGCGATGCTGAGCACAATGGCCACAAGGCCATAGATGAGGAACATCCACCGGAAGCCCACCAGGCCACCAAGACCATCCATCTTCTGAAAGCCGGCAGACACGAGACCAACAACAGCTGCAGATACTTGGGCTGCCGTGAAGTACATGCCAATGCGCTTTCCAGTGCGGGAAGGCGGATAGAAGAGAGTCAGGTAGTAAGACATTCCAGGCCACATGCCAGCAATGACGAGACCAAGAAGGAACCTAAGAAGTTTGACGCTCCATGCGCTCTGCACAGCGGCAAAGCAAGCTCCGACGAGGCCAGTGGCGAAGACGATCCTGGCCATCCAGATGCGAGGGCTGAGCTTACTCATGATGAGGTTTGAAGGGCAGTCGAAGATCACATAAGCGACATAGAATAGCGCGAGAGCAGTAGATGTGTCTTTGGCAGTGAGGCCGAGGACCGTCATCAGGTCATGACCAGAAGCGCGATTCATGGTCTGAGCAATACCGATGTTGGATCGAATAGCTGAGCAGAGGAAGTACAGGACCCAGAAAGCTTCCTTTTGTTAGCACGTTCCCAATGACCAACAAAAGAAAGCCGAGACCCGAACTCACCAGGGATTATGCGAAGATCAAGCTTCCTGAGGTAAGGTCATCATTAACTTGGTGTGCCGAGTGAGTCTCAAATATCAGACCAACGTACCTGTAAACCCGCTCCACAGTCTCGACATCGTAATCAGCGCTGGCTGGACCCAACCCTTGGACACCAGCGGCAGCTTCACCGCCATCAACAGGGGCATGATTGCCTTCTGCCAGAGGCGTCTTCAGGTCGCCCTCCGAAGAGGGTCTTTGCACCTGCTGTTCCATACCGAGATCAAGAAGCAATGGGGGCGCTTGCTACAAATCACAGGAGAGAGGAGACAAGCTAAATGCAAGCAGGCCAGTTGAGAATGATATCGAGACTGATGCAGGAGCAGAGAACTTTTCCTGCGATACTCAGCGCACGGTGAAGGAACAATTGAAGAAGAGAAGAAGAAGGATGCGGTAAGAGAAGCAAAATTGGTACCGAGGGGCGCACACAAGCTTGATTTTCGGCTGAAGCAGCACTAGGTTAGCATAGTAGTCAACAGAAACACGTCGTTGTCCTAATCCGGTTCTAGCGTGAAGTCGCGGCTCTCGCTGCTTTACACAAACCCCTCCAGTACTGGTATCCAGCCACAACACGAGCAATGATTAATGGGACAGGACTCAGGAGTTACATGGATCAGATGTGGCAGGTTTTACGGTTCAGGTCCTGGTGGTGTATGAGTTTACTATCTAAGCATCACTATCTTGACCTGGAACCTAATTGCGTGACTACTCTTGTATTTCCAATTATACTTATGATATGGTTTGACGCGCCTGGGATAAGCTATGGATACATGAGTCGATAAGCCCCGTTTCTAGGAGGTGACTTAATCCTCCAGGAGTCAAATACCTGCCATCTATGGTTCGTAGACTCTTATTTCGTGTGATTCTGGCCCAGAGAGAGGGTGCGAAGGCAAGGGCTGTCTTTGGTGGACGGCGTCTGCAAAGGTTCTGTCAAGTCGAGCGGTCATCTTAGAGAGAATATGTACATAGCCATTTGGGCGCTTTTGCTTGATGTTGTTGAAGTTATTGCGTTCATACATTTGATGTAGGGTTGAGGGCCGAGGGGTTCGCGGGTGCCTAGAATGGTACCTGTGGTGGAGGCAGGTACTGTATCTGGGTGCCCGGCGTCAGGTAGCATCCAACGCAACGAAGAAAATGGTTCCAGGATCAATCACACATAAAGTGCGACTTTTTAGATCTCATCTGGGTTCTTGTTAATTATCAGCTGTCCGAGATGCTAGGCCTTCGTGACGCGATTGGGGTCTCGTCCAGGAACCGGATAGCACGACTGGGCAGAATCGGTGATGGCGGGCGATCGTCAACAACCTCTTTGCCACCAATCCTTCGTACCCCGGGAGGCTCAGCCAAGGGAAGCGGACGAGAAGTGGCAGCACCATCTTCAGATTGCATCTGGGATTCCGCGTCACTCGTCAAATGTCTCTGCGCATTCCGAGTCTTTCCCCTGCCGAAATGATACAGAACTCGGCCGCGAACCCGGGCTATGGGGTGTGTCGGGCTGCTCTCATCGCCACTCATCATGGACAGACTGCGACTGAATGTACGGGGCGCATAGTAGCCGAGTTTACCAAGGGGAATGCTCAGGCCATGGACGACCTGTGATATGGTCAGCAAGCCGCCAACGGAACGGTCAAAATCTCCAAACTCGAACCTACAATACTGCAAACAGCTAGAAACCATACGACAACGCGAACGACCTCTTCGAGCTGAGTGAGACCCGGCGTACGTTCCCCATCCTCAGCGAGCTTGTCAATGAATTCGAGAGTAATGAAGAGATAGAAGATGGCCGAGACCCCGATGGGCCCAAAAAAGCCAACGAAGATGGCTTGCCTCGTCTTTTCTATCTGAGGAATCCAGCGATGGATCGCAAAGACGAACGGAAGTCGCCGAAATATCAATACCAAAATGCCCAGCGCAATCAAGCGGTAAATAGGGATCACCCCATTGTCCAGGAACGAATGCCACGGGATGACAGCGCCGTACCACATGAAGATCGTCACGTTGAGTATCATATCAATCGTCGGCTGAAAAGAGTCATCCTCTGTCTCTTGTCGGAACCAGTCATCCCATGTGAAAGCGTTGCCGGCGATAAAGCAGGCCAAGACATCGTCACTGCCGATCATGCCGCAAGTGCCCACAATGAAGAGAGCCAGGGATATGGCGAAGACGAGAAAACTCTCCCGGTCAACGAAGTTGCGATCCTCAGCCCACCGGAGCAAGACTTTGGCCAACAGCCCGACAACGGCGCCGTAGAGTACGCTCAGAATAATGGTATAGCCCCAAGTTTCGCCGATCCACTGGCCCATCGCTACGCCGCCAGCATGGGCCCCTCCATGCTCGCCGTGCGGGCCAACGTATTTAATGAGGTACAGAGCGAAGAACAGAAACGGGTAGCCGAGCCCATCGTTGGCGCCAGATTCGCTGATAATAAGATCTTGAAGGTCCTTCGGAATGTTGTGGTCGGCGAACCTGCCCTTGACAATGACGTTGGATAAAACCGGGTCTGTTGGCGTCACGCACGCACCAACTGCCAAAGCGTACAAGAACGGAAAGTTGGGAACCATGGCCCAGACAAGAAGACTCGTCGTGAGCCACATGCAAGTCATGATGGGACCGACGAGCAAAGCCATGGGTTTCCAATTGGTGAGTAGGTACTTGCTCGGCAGCTGGACACCGGCGAGCACGAGCTGAACGCCAAGGACCAAGCGTGAGAAGGCCAAAGTCACGGCCTCGACATTTTGCTCCGACCCTGCATAGTCCAGTGGTCTAATGAGGTTGGCTGCCCTGGGAGAGAAAGTTACACCAGCGAGAAGACTGAGAACTGTAGAGGGGAGATCAGTCATCCGTCCATCTCTCGCGAAATGGTTTGAGGGCAAGTGAGTGCGTTTAGTTTTGTCTTCTCTCGTTGGTAAACTCACGAGCTTCAGATAAATAAAAGGTCTCCTTCAGGAGGAACGACACAAGGCCGAAGAGCGAGATCCAACCACCGAGCAAGCTCACGATGATATTAAAATTGGTGAGCGCAAGAGTAGGCATGTTCCTCAACTCCGTCGCTCAGTCAGGTGGACCAGCCAACCAACCTCCGAAAGAGAATCGCGGATCTTAACCACAGGCCACTGAAAGCACAAGTGGAACAGAGCCAAATACTGACGATATGTCTGTTCTGTCTCACGCTTTGGACTTCGAAGAAACCAGAGGTCTGAGAACGTATCGCGCGCCAAGTCCCTTTGTCAGTTCGCAAGTCAAGATGGAAGTCCCGACGATCTTGGCAGAGCTTGGCGGTTGCGACTTGTCAGTGATTTTGCTGGAAACAATTGAGAGAAGAGCTCAAGCAACGGGCCGGGCCTGTTAGTGGGGAAGTCCAGAGAGGATATATATATATCGGCCCTCCTCGGCGATTACTGACTGATAACTAAATACAGACCCTAAATGGACAAGAATCTATGGTATTGTTTCTGTCCAGATCATTCTTCACCACTGGTTCGCCCTGGCCCCGGTTTATTTTGGTGAGAGGGTTTTCGGCTCCCTACCCCACGTACTCCATCTCCGTGTATCCGACTCCGAGTAAGTGGTCATCCCCTGTCGCCCAAATGGCGCTAAGGTGCTGCAATCGCATGAGGCTTTGGGCACTAACCTACATATAGATACAATACCCACTGTGGAAGAGGTTATTCCCAAATCCAATGATGGCAACGTGGAAGAGACATGCAGTCTCTTAATGCTGTTCGTGTCTATGCAAAAGTTCAGTATCAGACGCCCTTAACCGTCAAATATCTTGCACAAGAAGTTGATGAGCAGACGAATCTTGACTACCATTTGCTGTTCGTCTTCGTCGCAAGGTCAAGACCCTGTGTTTTTGTTTCAGGGTAACACGAGAAATGGAAATTTTAGTGGCATCTTAGTGCACCCAGTGATGCTTCCTGTATTTTCTGTCGGTTCCGCCATCCATGTGCCAGAAAGGACGAAGTTGAAGCACTCATTCGAAGAAGCCAGCAGCGCCACCGAAAGGTCGCTAAATCTGACTGCGATGTTTCTCTTCGTCTCGGATCGCCTCGCTGGCATGTAGAATTTACGAAATCGAAAACGTAGCTTTGAAGGGTCGAGAGGAATTGCGGTTTGCTATCTGAGTTGAATTCTACATGTTGCAAAGAACGAAGGAATCATACAAACAACAAGAGTCTGAAGTCTAACTCCATCCATCAACATGTTACATGTAAATACAGGTCAGATCCGGAAGGCGATTTCGAGACGCATCTTAAAGCAGCGACCAACGAGGCTCCACATTTCCTAAAGACTTTGGGCGACAGAGCTGGCGTGCTCAACTACCTATCGAGGTATTACACGAGGGCGGCTTAAGATATGGACAGCTTCTACAATTTGACGAGGTTCCCCGTGAACTCCTGTGGACTATGGTTGTAGAGTTCCACGTTAAACAAGTAACAGATACTCAGGGCCGGCCGTACTGCAAGATACAGACCACCACACTTTCTCCCAATACTATAAATATGTTCAGTCAGGATTTTCCAGTCAGCTGAGAGAGCATTCATCCAACTCTTTGCGATATTTTCGGCTCCAGCACCAAGCTCGGTTAACGGTTAGGACTTAAGAGCAATAGACGGTCGAGATTCTGGCCCCACTAATTAACCTGGTTCCGAGGATCGCCAACGTGGGAGGCCTTCACTTCGCAGTGTAAGTAGGGTACAGTCCTGATCGTGATAATATCAAACCCAACTAGGCAGCCCTTACAAGTTGCGTACACATTCGTTAAGGCGTATGGGGGGCAAAGCTTACCACCCGGGAGGGTGACTCACTCCTCGCCGCCAACTTGGAGGCCATCTTAGGTACCACCCACACTGAGCGTGAATGTTGTCAAGTCGAGTCATCCGGCTACCTGGTGCCTAAGTTGGCAACGACAAGATATAAGGCTCTAAATCGGCAACATGGTGCATATGTTCGCGACCTGCAGCCGATGGTTTTGCTATTAAGACTTTGACTTGTGTGTTACATGCATTTGCACGAGATTTGGAGGTCAGATTTCCCTTGACTTCGCACCGCCACGTTCCTCAGCGCCACATCCGATCACGTGTCCCACCCCTTCTTCCCTGACAAATCTCTCCGGCTTTCCTTCGGCTCAGGCGGATCTTGTCGCTGTATCCGGCCGCCCTACTCATCGCTCATCCCATCTTCCAACCCGATTTTTCAGGCCGTAACGCTTAGAGCTGTACCTCGCGACTTGACACCAAAGGAAGCTTCCCCAAGCTTTATAATCATTCTTCGAGATACTTCAGCGCCCGGACTGCGCAACAGCCCTCGTCTTTGTCGGGCTGACTTAAAGGCAATACCCGTGACGACTTGCGACCGGCGCGATTTCCATTACGTGGCTCGCTCAACAACCTTGAATCGCGCAAACCACGACAGTCTGCGCCGAAAGACCTCCGATCCCCCGGTCTGATATCACCAACACCCTAGTCTGGTGTACGACAATACAGGCTGGCACCATGAGTGTCGTATATGAGCCCAGGAGCTTTATGCCCGACGGCGCATATCCTCCCATCGGGGACGAGCATGACCATGGCGCTGACCAGCGCTTTACCGACAATGATGTTGCCGAGCAACTCAGTCATTACACGAATGAGGCCCTGCTCGCCGACGAGAGGGCTGCCTTGGACGACAGAGCAGCCATGAGTGAGGGGGCAGTCATGGACGAGACACATGTTCTGGACGATGAGCAGGCATTGCTACAGGATGACACGACTGGCCAGGACGCTACACGACTTGATCTCGATGATACATCCTTCCCGTCCCCGATGCACGTCACTCTCGAAGCGCAGCAAATACCGAACGGACAGCATGAGAGCAAAGATTCATCCCCTGGTGCTGGCTCGCCCCTATCTACCCGAATGAAGAACCTGCCCAAGCCCGATCGACCGCAAGTCCCCAAGGCTGCTGATGGAAAGTTCCATTGCACAGTTGATGACTGCAAAGAGGAAGTTAGGGCTTTCCACAGGCGGTGCGAGTGGAAGTAAGTGCATCTTGAAGATTCCGGTCGACCACCCTTCACTGACTCGATGATTAGCAAGCACATGGACAAGCACGAACGCCCATATCGATGCGTCGTTCCCGGCTGCGAGAGCCTCCCCGGATTCACATATTCTGGCGGACTCCTTCGTCACGAACGTGAGGTTCACGGAAAATACGGAGGACCTAAAAACACCGTCAAATGCCCTCATCCGAACTGCAAACGCCACACGGGCAAGGGTTTCTCCCGACAGGAGAATCTCAATGAGCATCTTCGCCGCGTTCACACCAACATGGAAGGTGCCAGCCCTCAGACGGATGGTGCGCACTCTGCCGACGACAACGAGAGCGAAAAGTCCGGAATGAAACGCAAGCGTCGATGGAGCGGTGGCGAAGAGATGATGGAGCTTCGCGAGCAACTGAAGCGCATCCGTGACGAGAATGAGAGTCTCCGAAACGAGAACGACAAGCTCAGGATTGAAATGGAGGCTCAGAACCAACACTCCCTTTCAATGATGCAACAGATTGCTGAGCTTGAGGATGCTCTTCGACACGGCATTAGCACGGGGCCGCTAGGAGCTCCAACCGCGCAGATGATCTAGACTCGACCTTTCTGCAGGAGGCTTCAATCCAGGCTCACTGTGATCTCGAGGACACAACTTCGGAACAAATTTCTCAAATCTCCGGGAATACTCTGGATCGACTTTTGCCCGCCCACAAGTCCCAAACCTACACGATGATACCAATTCTCTACTCATGGACAGCTTTATTCACTTATTAAAACGAAAGAAAACAAACAACAAACATCGACGTCAACTATGGACCGGAAACTATAGAATTGATAGACGCCCTGCTCTCACCTCCACCACTTTTCTTTTTCTCAAACTTCAAATTCAAACGAAATACCCCCCCACTCTACAACTTACCGAATCCAGCACAGGGGAACCAGGACCTGATTTGAATCAACATACCTTACATCTCCTTTTTCCCAACGATGACCAACTGGAGCTCCTTGGACTGTTTCGGACACATAAATCACGGCGTTACATCTCTTTCAGGAGGGCAGAAGGGGCAGCGACAGCTCTGATCTTGCATTATTTGTTTCCTTTTTTTTTTAATCTCCCACACTAGCTGAGGCCGAGGACGGATACTCTTCAGACATGGCAGGCATTTTATTTTCAAATGTTCATGCGTACGATGCAAAGCAGGGGGGCGTTTCGGCTTTCTTTCTTTCTTTCTCTCTCTCTCTCTCTTCCTTCTGGCTTTCTTCGTTCTGTCTGCTTCAGTGAAACAGAAGGGTCCGGATTGGCAGAGACATGTACCAACACAACTCACACACAACCACGCACACATACGGAAACCAAGCGAGACCAGCGAGCATCCCCAGGAGGGTCACTTGTATTTGGGGGTCCTTGGGGGATATTAGCGGAATTGGCCTTTTGTTTTTAGTGCTTATTTGTTCTCCCCTTTTTGAAGTTCTCACCTTTTTTTGGGCAGCTCTCCTCCTTGTTTGGGGTTGCCCGTGCAGAATAGGATGGCTTCACTTGACTTGATTTATTGTTTGTAAGCGGAAACGAGGAAAGGAAATATGTACCAATAATAGAACTATGATGGGCGGGCGGTGGCCCTTCCCCCTTCCTACAAATGATGATCCATTCTACTACCACGAACAGTATCTCCTTACAGGGGATTTTCTACGTTTCCTTATCGCGACACTTGGTTCCGAGCTCGTTATTTTTGTTTTGGGTTCTCCCCCCTTCTTTTCTCCTCGTCTTGTTTTTTGACTTATTTTCCTAACTCACAACAGAAGAACAGAGCGTGTTGTGAAATGCTGCGCAATCACCATTTGCGGATGCTACGGGGCGTCGGGGTGCTTAAGATGCGTGGGAGAGGCGTTGCTGTAAACGAAAGAGCCCTCCACCTCCCACATCCTAGACTCGAATGTGAACATACACACACACCAAGTAAGAGAAGAGGCAAACAAAATACTGACGTGGATCATGACGTCCACTTCTTATTTCTCAATGAACTCCATGACAATCCACATGACATAGGCTGGATGCATTTTTCTCGATCTGCCCCCCCGAACCACCCATCGCCAAACCAGATGCTACAACACCGATATCAATGCTGCTTCTTCCCCACAAGGCGCTGCTTGGACTTGCTGAAAAAAGAAAAAAGAAGATGAAAGGCGGAAAAAATGGCTATGGCCTCCTTATACAAAGCTCAGCCGCCTACCCCTGCTCCTCACCAATCTTTCTTCCCTGTCTCTCCACCGTCCCTATACGGCCTGGACATAACTTGCCGGCACACTACCGGTGACTCCAGCCTTCTCGACCTCCACCCAGCCATCACCAGGATCATCCTTGACGAGAACGAACCTCTCGCCTTCTGTCATGGAATGCTCAGTGTCGCTCTGTGCAGTGTACTCGTAGAGAGCTTCCACGTAGCGGAGTTTCTTGGCCCCGCGTTTAGGGGCCACAGCAGGACCTTTCTTCTTGAGCGGAGAGGAGGAAGATGTTGCTGCTCCGGCTGCGGCCGCAGCAGAAGACGTTGTTGAGTTGGAGTAGGTTGAGGCAGGGCGGGCGGGAATGCTGACTTGAGGTGGAGGGGAGGTGAAGTCGACGTAGGAAGCCGGGACGATGCCTTCTTTGTAGTTTGCCCGGACCTTGACCCATCCTGAGCCGTCTGAGAAGATTGTTAGCTTTCCACATTCAGGAATAATAAGTAAAAGAAAAGGACGTACCATCTTCCTCGACGAGAGTGACCTCCTTGCCTTCAAGAACCGAGAGCTCGCCATCTCCACTTGCGTCAAAAGTGTAGAGCATTTTCCCCTTCTTTTCCTCCTTCTCGGCACCTCCGTTCACACCACTTCCCGGAAGTTCGCTGACATATGCTGCGGGAGGTGGTGCAACGACCCTGTTCCTTTTCACAGTTGGACCACTTTTGGCAGACGACATACTTGGCCGAGGCGCTCCTTCTGGAGCTGTTTCTTCGGCGGGGCTCAGCTGTCCGGATGCAGATCTCCTTGCCGAGTGAGAGCTCAGTGAGTTCATCGTGTTCGAGCGGTTCATTTCCGGGAGCTCCGCGATACTTGGATGCGAGCCATGTGATGTGGTCGACGCATTTGCCTCGGGCCTGAGAAGTTGTGTTGCCGCCGCCTGGCGCTGAGCCTTGAGCTTCTTTCGCTCATCTTTGCTCTGTTCGCCAGGGCAATCTGGTGGAACCTTCATCTCACATTTACTGTGGCAGGTATAGCCGCAGTCACGGCAGTCGAAGCCTTTCGCGCTGAGACCCCATATGCGCTCGCCGCAGAGATCACAGTTCGTTGGGATTTTAAACGTCTGCCCCTTGAAGTTATGATTCTTCGCGCCGAGAGTGACATCACCGACGGCAGCGGTGATTGTGGAAGTCTCGACCTCGGCAACCAGCCGTTGGTGGTCAATTGCATGGAGGTCCTCTTGCATCGCGAAAAGCTGGCGGACAACCTCAACCTCATCCTTCTTTTCAGAACCCTCACGAACGCGTTGCTTCAGTCGTCTGATGTTCTCGACCTCCCGGCGCTTTTTGTCAACCTCACGTCGGAGCTCACCAAGGGAGGACTTGGACTTGCTGAGAACGTTTCGCAGGTAAACCTTGGCTGTCTCGTCAACGACCATTGAGTCGTCGTCGTGCCACACTGGACTGGGCTCGAAGAACTTATCCTGAGGCTCGTTGAAGCCGCCCAGGTTGTGTTGCATGTACATCATGGAGTCAAGGTGCGGAAGGTTCCGAGTGATTTCTTGGGTAAGATGTGTCATCATGCCATGGCTTTGTTGAAGCATGTCTGCTTCCAGCTGGCTGGCGACTGTCCATATGGAGTTGAGCTTGATGACCCGAAACTCATTGAGATCCTGCAAGCTGTCCATAACTTCAGGTACATATTCGTGGTAGTACTTCTCCTTCTGCTTATTTGTAACTCGAATCGCAATGAGATAACTGTTCTTCGCGTTGTTCATCTCGAACAGCTGTTGCTGATATGCGTTCTGTGCCTTGGCCTTATCGTTGTGAGCCTCAGCCTTCTTCCGCTTCGCCTCGACCTCTGAACAAGTCATGTCGTATTTCCCTTTGACCTTGAGAAGTTCGGCATAGGAGCCGTCACGCTCTTTCTCGAGCTTCTCAGCGTAGTCGTTATGTCGTTTGCGGAGCTCTTCAAAACGGGCACCAAAATACTTCAAAGGCTCGGCTACTTGTGATATGAGATTGTTCGCGTAGCGGTCATGCTCGCCGGCACGGGATTCGAGGGTCGTGAGTTGTGTCGTCCAAGTTGTGACCGACGCACTAGAAAGAGCCACTGTCAGCAAGCCCTTGTGCGGAATAGGTAGTATTGGGAACAACATCGCCTCGATGCGCAGTTGGCTTCACCTTTCAAGAGATCCTGGAGTCATGGTCGGTGTGTCTCCAACACTGAGAAGCGCTGTCTTGCGATTCTTCTTGTCAAAGTACTTCTTGGCCAATGCAGCCAGTTTTGCGCTGTATTCCTTCTCGATGGCAGCCCGCTCGCGGTAGTACTGCTGAATATCCTCGAGCCAGGCAATGCCATGGGCAGCCCATGATGTGGCAGCTCTGAAGCCATCCTGTATACTCTCTGGTCAGAGTTCGCCTCTATTTCGATGTGAGGGTATAACTGCGCTCTACGTACCTTGAGCTCGGCGCCGAAGGTCGGCGCAACATCCACCTCGGCCATCACGGCAGGAGCAAGCTGGAAAGCATACACGCAGCACCAAGGTCGACGGGCATGCGATGATACTGGCCGTGGGATCGATCAATGTGGTGACAGGAAGAGCTAGTAAGAGCTGCAGACGGGAATAATTGAAAGTTGCTGGGATGTCGATGTGGTGGTAAGATGGCTGTTTGTCCTGTCCTCCAGTCAGTCAAGTGATGGTGGGGGGAAGGGTTCGCCCGTGGGATGCCAATTAGGGGTGGGGCTTACGACGCAGTACTTCTACTGTGTTACCTGTTAGTAGTACCTAGTACCTACTCGTAGTAGTGTCCCCGCAACCGAAATGCTGTTTCTCCAGATGATGCGAGGAACGGGGTCTAACATCGTCTACAGAAATGGAACAATAGCCTAAGGTCGTTTATGTTGCTTAGGCTAGTCAAGGTACATGCGGCGCGGTGGTAATGATCGCCTGTTCACGGCTGTAATCCGCTTGGGACTTGATGCTTCAAGAATACACGACCCAGCTCCAGCTTCTCAGCCTGACGCTCGACTTCTTACTGAAGAAACAGCTAGTATGAACCCAGGCACGATTATCGCCATGTTGTGTGTCTTTGCAATTGCAGAAAATACCGAGAAGACGAGAAAGAAGCCATGAACTGACGACTTAGGGTGACCTTAGGATTCACTCTCTACCTCAGTACATGATGGCAAAGGAGCCTTCCCTGGATTGGCTATTACAGATGGATGGTATCACTATTACTTACGCATCTCCTCACCGCTCTCAGCCTCTCACTTCGACCCGTCAATTCGAGTCTGAACAAAAGCAAGTCATACTATCTTTTGTGCACGCATTCTCCCATTTTGAAGAAATGAACACTGGAGATTTTCCGACGGTACAGCATTATTTGCGACCTCAGTGTAGACATTCTGGTTAGTATCGTGACCTGGTTTTGATACCGGCCGCCTATTGCCGTGCCGCTAGGCTACCTTTGCACCCATCCCTTCAATGCACGCCCGCAAATCCAAGCCATCATTCGATTCTTCTTTTTACTCTCCTTCTTCTTCTGCTTTTCAATCGTCCGGGTTTCTTCATGCTCCTCTTTGTGTCGCTGGGGGCGTCAATACACGTTTCGGCGATACCTCGTGCTCCTCAACCCAACAACTTGCCCCATCAGCAGTGTCCCATCTCAACGGCTCGATGGGCAGTATCACGCCCTTATCAGGTCCCGTTGTTGAAGCTTCGGTTACCAACTCCACGCCAATGGAACGAGCCTGGAGGAGGCATTCTTGGTTCGCATCTTGAAGATCCTTGAAGACAGCTATGGCTGTAGCCGTGCTGTCGTCACGATAGAGTAAGACGTAGACCTTGGAAGGGTCGGAAGGGGCCATGCTTCGCATAAAGGCGATGGAGATCTGCTATTCTTTGAGTAGGCGGACTGAGATGGAAGTCAAGCGCTCTAAGACGGTTTATATCGCTCGCTGCACGATACCACCGTGGTGCTAGGCTTTTGTGCGATTGTGTGAAGTGAGGGTTTGGGATTATGATGTCGTGAGAAATGCAGCAAGCCAAGCTCGAGCATCGGTCGATCCGACTTAGCAAGGTACCGGCACGACTCCTGGAGTTGGCTCAGTCACTCGTCGCGTGCCGCTCCTCGGAGCAAAGCCTCCCATCACCAGCATGGAGGCGTGCGTCTGGGAAATGGGACTGGCGTTCCACTTGTCCTTTGCCAACAATGAAGCATACGTCCCAGCAAATGGCATTGTGTTGCGTCAATCACCAAGGCTCTCTGACCACGAAATCATCGGCTGAAGAGAAGTAAATCGGAATAATGGAGCTGCAATTCCAGTTCATGCACGGTACAGTCTTGCAAACGGTTATCGTTTGCTTATCGAGATCCTGACGATGCATTTAGTTCGGCACAATCCGTGGCACTACGCGACGATCTTGACATGTCGTCATGCGTTACGCCTCAGACTCTGTATAACTGCAACCAGGTTGATGTTAAACACCAATGCAGGTTTTATCCTCGAAAATTTCTCTAGCAACCAAGTGATGACCCTGTCGGCTCATTTGAAAGGACTGGCTTCGTCTGCCCCAGGCAATCGTCAGACAAGGAGAATTTAACCCCGGAATACTCGCTAAGAGCTCAATCCCGAGACTCAAAAATATTTCCTGGGGATTGAGAAACATCGATTTTCAAGGGTTGTTGCTGCGATTGCCCAATTCATAGGACGAATCAGAGGTGGCAACCTCGGTGGTGCAGTTGTAGGCAGTGTGGCGCGTGTGTGCTTTTCCGAGCCCAGACTGGACCCGAGATACCCATCCACCCACCATGAAAGCGGCCATGGCACCAGGCATTTGGGCAATAATGTTTTGGTCTCTCGCTGGCAGGTGCAAAGTTCTTGGAGCTCGGGGAGACGGAATTTGGAAAATGCGCGGAAAAGCACCTTTGACTTGAAGCCGTGCGTCAGGATACAAAGGCCTGCTCTCTCTGCACACCATGTCTCATCGCTTCTCAGCATTCTGGTCCAGGACGTTTATTGCATTGAATAGTCCCTACAATGGCGAACCCAAACCGGACAGACTATGAGGGCCCAACGCTGTCTGGGCCGGGAATGCTCTGGATCAATTCCAGGGTGATAGACCCAGATGTGCTGCCTGTGGAATCCTTTAACAAATGGTACGAGAACGTTCACATACCCGACATCATCAAAGCAAAGCCCGGTGGCATCGTTGCATCGTGGAGGTATAAGTGCCTGAATCAGGCAAGACAAGCGCCATACCTTGCCGTGTACAAAGTTCCCGACATGTCGTTTCTGCAGAGTCTAGAGTTCAAGGCTATTCCTATGACGCACCCAAGCTTGCCTGGAAATGGGCCCATTCACAGGTTCGCTGACTTTGACGCTCGATTCATGGGGCATGTCGAGACTTGGAAGAGAAGCGATGCGAAGAATGGTAAGCTTTGCCTGCATTTTCTGATGGTACAAACTCTCACGCCAAGCCATTCAAGGTCGGACTGCCTTGTTGGTGTCTGAAGCCATTGAACCAGCAGATGACGATGCCGAGAACTTCCACGCCTGGTTCCAAGAACACTATGTCAAGGAAATTTCTCGAAAGGCGGGTTGGCAGCGAACAACCCTTCTCAAGCTCGTGTTCAAGAAGCAGAACAAGAACGATCCGGACGCTGCGAAAGCCGTCACACCAACTTGGATCGCTCTACACGAATTCCTACCAGGAAGCATCCCCGAATGTCAGGACCAATCGAGCTTGTTGGGTCGGTCTGAGATCGTGAAGAAGATGGCAGATGAAGCGAAGAAGATTGATGTTGCCGCCTTCGAGGCACTCAGCAGCTTTGGAGAAGTGAACCAGCGATGGGCAGATGTTAGTGAAACAGTACTCTAAATACTCTCCAATAGGTACAGCAGTGGAGTTGATCAGCAGATACTACATATGTACAAACTTACACATTATTGGACTGGCGTCTCTCCGCATGGCCTCCTAGCTGGATTCGGATGACAATGAAGGACGTCGGAAAAGTGAATCCTCTAGCGTTACTCGAGTGTCTCCTCCCCCGCAAACTTACACTTGGCTACCCCATGTTTCCCGAGAGCTACTGTAAGTGCTAAGACGCTCAGAGGATGGGGGTTGGTGGTGTTGGAGAAATGGGAAAGATTGCTTCCAGTGGGATGTCGATCTTCTTCTGTGCTCACAGATGTTGCCAGAGGTCTGATTGCAAGCGCGTGTTGTGACCATTCGCAGAACAGTCAGAACGAGCCAGAAGATTCACAATGTTCCATGCACCAAAGAACCCTACGGCACGCAGAAACTCAACCAAAGAGCGATCTCGGGCCTCCATCGCTGGTGCAGGCTGTCGAGCGCGAAGGACGAGGGTGGGTTTCTGGTGAGGGACGACTAGATTCTGAGAGCCTCTTTTCGCTGACAGATAGCAGTGCATCATTGCTGACGGCCAATTAGAGTGCGATCGATGTCGTCGCAATGGACGGCCGTGCGTGATCCGTGATGATGATGAGCGGCGACGGTACGTAGTCCCCCGTGTTAATACACCATTACCAACTTGCTCAGTGTTAGAGCAGACCCGTCACCAAGGCAAAGGTCGAGTCGCTCATGAAGAGAATCGGCACTCTTGAAAGCACCATCCATGCTGCCGGCATCAATCTTCCCTCGAACGAAAGTAGCGAGGAGCCAGTTCGACAGCCCCCCATGAGAGACCAGGCCTCCGCTTCAGACCTGCCTGCGGTGCCCCAGCCTCATGTCTCGCCCATCGGTACCAACAAGCGACGAGAACCACCACAGGTTCATGACGTTTGATGGGCCTCTGCAACACGTATCGCCGCCGACTGTGGGTCCTGTTTCTTTCCCGGAGTCCCAGCGCTTCACGAAAAGGCTGCGAGCAATCAGCAGAAGCTCAGCAGGACGTCGTGGCCGCTCACGGTACTTTGGCATCACGACGAACTATCACATCTTCTCCGAGGAGCAGTGCTCAAGAGTCGAGGCGAACTCGGACACGCAGAACCGGCGAGCCCAGGCCTTCCTGGCGACGATACCACGAGAGACGAATGACCTCCTGCTGAACATGTTCTGGACCTGTCACAATGCATGCATCGCCGTGGTCCACAGGGAGGCGTGGGAGATGGACTACATGAGCGGTGGAGATATGTACTATTCTGGGTTCTTGCACGTTTGCATGCTTGCAATTGGGTTCAGGTACAACGACAAGAGCCAGAACAAGTTTCCACGGTTGGCGTCTTCGAGCCGCGTGTCATTGCTACATCACGAAGCCAAACGCTTGGTCGAGTACGAGCTCAATGGGCCGGGCGGTGTCCCGTCCATCCAAGCTTTGCTCCTCCTAGCGGATCTAGAATGCGGTGTTGGCAACAACAACACTGGATGGCTCTATGCTGGTATGGGAGCAATTCAATTGCACCGATTTGGTAATCCTTTCAAGAACCTTGACCCTCTGATCTAATTTGCAGGTATGGCCACGAGATTATGCTTCGACCTGGGCTTGAATCGGGACTCCCTGCACGTTGAGATTCCAGATCTCGAATACCAAGTACGGAGAACGATTCTCTGGGGGGCAGTCATCCTCGATAGGTGCGAATGCCGCGTATAGTTTGGTTCCTATCTGTACACCGTCTGACCTTGACAGATATTGGGCACTGTTCTTGGGCCGCCCGGTTGCGATGAAGCTTACTGACCTACGGATCTCGCACAAGGATCAACCGATGTACGGCTGCTCCCCCATGGGACCCGACCACACGCTCGAGACCGAGATCTACGAATCTCTGATAGGTCTCATGGACATTGCCTCGCGCCTGACAGAAAGCGAGCACTGCGAGTACTCTTCATCGAGTTGCAGCGCGTACTACTTCGCCGCTGGTTTGGACAATGAGCTGCAAGAATGGGATCGCAATCTGTCACGACGCCTGAGCTGGGATCCCGAGAAACTGGAGACCGCACCAGCGGGTTACTTCATCCTCCATCAACAATACCACACGCTGTTCATACTCCTCTACCGCCCGTTCATTCCCGATGGTAGTGAGTTCACCGTCACGAACGACCATGAGGGCTCCAGCGTGATCCAGCAAATCGCACGGAGAACCTGTTTCATCCATGCCGTCGAGATAGCCAAGCTCTTCGCGGTATACAGTCGACGCTTCAACCTTCGGGAACAGCTTGTTACCGGTACGCAACATGCTGCCACCGCTGCTCTGGCCCTCGTCGAGAGCATCCCGACAGTAGCGCCGCGGGACAGAGCGGATGCCCTTGTGCACCTCCAATGTCTCGCTGAGGCACTGAGCGCGAAGGCATCGTCATACTTCCCGGCAAAGGCCATGTCGGAGCTCATCTTCACAGTAATTGGGGGGTACCGTGCGAACCGGGGGCCGAATCCTTCGGCGGTGGGAGAGAATATGAAGAAAGGTTTAGATCCTGCTTTCGTCGCTACGGAGCCTCAGAATGACAGCTATGGCTCGTCGCACAACCGCTTCGAGGGGAATGGAGTCGACGGCGATCGTGGCGCCTCTCGGGCATTCGCAATGGAGACATTCGGTGCTGATGGCACAGGGAGGAGGTGGGTTGAAGGCCAGACCCCGATTCATCCTGCGCTTCAACACGGCTTTGACTCCGAATGGCAAGGCATCATGGATATTCTATCTGCAGGTTCGATTACAGACTATTAGGCACGAATAATCCTTTGCTCAGCAACGCGGACGGGCTCCATTCCGATCCTCCAAGAAGTCGCAAGAAGCTGTCAGGTTATCCAGGCCAAGCTACGGATTGTTCTGCACGGTAACTGCTCTATCTTTAAATCGGATCTTAATCCAACCGAATTATGAAATAGTTTTCGTTACGGAGTTGCTCGGATTGTACCATTTGGAAATAAGGCTAGGTGTTAATACTGAGTCGTTCAGAAATGGCGATGATACAGCCCGCAACGCTTGGATAACTTCAAGCTTGTCGTTTTCGATTGCGTAACATCGCAAGTAGTCTATTCTTTTCTGTACTTTGAGACGAGATATGATCATCGTGGGAGTACAAACGCAGGACACCCAAGTCCAGCCCCAGATCATGACGATAGTTGAGCATTCTAGGGACTCGTGTAAAGCGAAGGATCCGAGTGGCGATAGGGGTACGAAGGTTGATTAGCTCTGTTAAAGGCCTACAGGTTTCCGGAACAACCTGGTCTCTCTCGAGCTTTGAAGAACTATGCCCAATGAATGCCAACCGCAGACGATGAGGTCACTCGTATCTGCTCGAGGCGTGTATTGAAGGATTACATCCCGGCCTCGAGCAAAACAACACAGACGACGGTACGAGGAATACTCCTTCGTCATAGAGGTCAACTAGAAGATCCCACAGCAGGGGTCGATCTTAGGATACAAGAAGTTAGTCTAGGACGTGGACAATCCTCCTCGTTCTCTGATCGTCCAGGATCAATCCACCACAGCCTCAACGCTCACTTATCAACATATGCCCTCCCGAACAGGGCCACTAGAGGTAGACTATGTGCATTTCACAATCCAGTCTTCCGTGGTTCAGACTCACGTAATTTAATGCTTAAATAGAAACGCTAATTTGGAAGCCGTGATGTCATCCCGACCCCTTGTAAGCTGCACCCTTGTCTTTCTTACTAGTTTCCCCTTGGACGATGATGATCCTTGACTTTGTGGCTATAAATCGCACGCTCTACCTTAAGAAGCAAGCGTCCTGATGATCTATGAGGAAGCTTTCACTGCCATCGGACGATGCATCTAGTGGCGGAGCAAGATGACTTCGACATTCGACATCGCTCAGGGTTGCTCGACTGTAAGCTTGTAAGGTAGATACATATACATGCTTGGCCGGGAGAAGTATAAAAGAGAACGATGGAGACCCAAATTCTTCAGCTGCTAAATATCATCAAGAGTTCCAGCTTAGCAAACATTGCATTACCCAACGATCCAATATCCGCATTCCTATAAATTCACATTCTTCTCAACAGCCGCAAACATGAGGACTGTCGGACTTCTCGCTCTGTTTAGCGTTACCAGCGCTGCAGCCGTTTCGAGCATTAACGGGCGCAGTGTCCATGTCGTTCGCGCAGACGCTGACCTCAACCCAAACGAGAATTGCAAAGACGTTCCAGATGACCAGCCTTGTACTGTAAGATGGCCCTTTCGCGCACCCTCTCAAGACGCCCTGATGGCATGCTTTCTATGAGGGTTTCCCCCAACCAGCTCAGCAAAAACAGAGGGTCCTATGCTAACGTGGGATGTTTCTACCATGATCAGATCATCGGCGCGTCCGAGGACTACGAGTTCTACGGCGAGAGACTACCCCGTTCGGTAGCTGACGAGTACGTCTCATCCCACAGCAGGCAACGCTTGTCGCGCCAAGCTTTTGTTTGGAGAATGGACTGACAAGTTTTGTAACAACAACAAGACTCTGGGAGAAATGTATCACCAACGGTTGCAACCTCAAGGACTTCGAGACCGACACCCGCGACATCACCGGTCTGGGGCCCTATGATACCACACTCACCGTCAGCGTCCACGGCGACTATTTCCCCGAGTACCGCCACGCCCTCGTCTTCGCCATGACAGAAGCCGTCGGCGCCCTGCAGATCCAGTATACCAAGACGGAGCAGCGTCCGCCGGTGCAGGGAGCCGACACCGTGACCATGGACGTGTGGAAGGCCCCGCGGTACATTCACATCAACCGCCACGTCAAGGTCGACGGGAAGTGGCTGCCCGAGGGCTTCCTCAGCCTGTCGGTGGCCAATTCTGAGGATGAAGGAAACACGTGCGAGGGTATTCTGGATGCCCTTGAGTCGGTCCTGGGTCCTTTGCACGAGAACTTGGGGTTGGTCCTGGGTGGCGTCAAGTCTGCCTGTGCCGCAGCGAATTGATCTTCCTTGACGTGGCCGATCCGTGTGTTCGTGTCACTGGCGGTCGCCGCTACATCAGGGGAAACTACCAGTGGCTGGCTGACCTTGTTGGCCCCGGATGTATCGGCTATCTACCTTGTAGTCCTATGTCAATTTATCAACCACAACATCTGCATCTGAGCTTGCTGTGGCGTGTCTTGTCTGTGCATCTATGATCGTGTATCTATGGTCCAATAGAGGAGACATGTCATATGGGGCCAATTACAGTACATGGTAACGAAACAATTAAATCTGTCGACAATGAAGGATCAGGAGAACGGCTACTTGAATAAATGTGGTCATGTATCGAAACTGGAAAGACATGTGTACTAACCAAAGGAACTATTCAAGAAGACATCCTTTAACATGACCTTCCACAGGCCCAACTTTCAGTTCTTGTGGAAAATACAAGGCTCTAGATTCTCGCTCAAATCTTGGAATCCTTTTCCTTGTGTTCATTCCGCCAGACTGTGGGAACCTGCGCATGTCTGAACAACATTGGAAGGAAATCCAACTATGGCGACTTACAAGGAGCCAGGAGAGTGTGGAAGTCGCCGCGTGGCTGAAGTTTGCGGGCTTCGCAACAATTCAACGCACTACATTTGTAGTCTCTGCCGGAGTTGATAGTCTTGAGATTCGTCTATCCGTAATCAATCCATATCAAAGCATACATTACGTAGGTCATTTTTCGCGACTGTGGCTCTCCTCCTAGCTCCCGCGAAGCAAAGATGCCGTGCATCCGTAGAACACATGGCCACCTATACCTACCCCGAAGCTAAACCTCTACTTAAGTGGGCGTGTGAAAAGGCGCGTGGCTGTTCTCTCCGCGACTTAGCCCTTTTCTCCGTATCATCATTCGCCGTTAAGAGCTGATCGAAATCACCAGTAAACTCTATTCCGTGAAGGGAATGCAAAGCCTGGAACTTCGTCTCCCAAAAGTTCCTCGGCTAAGAATAGACGTGAACTCTTTTAGAAACACCAGTATTACTATGTTGGACATCCTGCATTGAGGGCTGCGTAACTCCTCCATATATCGCGTGTGGTTGCTTTTTCATCTTTCAATATGCATCAAAGTCCCCTGACCATTTCCACCTTGACGAGATGCCTGCAACAGTCAACACCGTAGGGTATGATCGACGCCTTGCCTTTGTGCAATCAATTGTCGAGAGCTATCGTCTTCAGGTCTGGCTGATCCCTTTTCCCATGTGCCTCACTGGATTGAGCTATAACTTACACATTTTTCCTGTAGACTGCCTCTATTGACACAATAGCCTATGACGATACCTGCCCTCACCCCTTCAATAACTTTTTATTCCATGTTCAGCTCTCATCGCCGGCCGTGACGTCTTCCTTTCCGGGCACCCAGCCGGGAACAGAGATCGCTCCTCAAGATGGGCTGTCAAGCTTTGTTATCAAACTCTGCAACCCGGAGAGTGGTCTGAACAGCACGAACCGAGTCGAGAACAACGTGGCCATGCACCTGCTTGTCCGTCAAACCATGCGCGAAGCTCAATTACCTGCGCTTGTACCGGCAATCTATGCATGGGGCAAGGCAGGTCCTACGAACGACGACGGCGACGGTTTCGCTTGGGCGATTTCTGAATACAAGCCTGGCGTGGACTTGGACTCGGTCTTCTCAACCCTACCGACTGGAGATCAAGGACGGTTATTGCATGATATCGCAGCGGTGCTCAAGGCCCTTCAAACAGTGAAACTACCCGCTGGTGTTGAAAGCTTTGGTGGTCTCACCTTCAGCGAAAGTGGCCAGATAATCAACGGAGAGGCAACTCTGCGAAAGGGAGCGCCTGTGGCTACATATATTGACTGTAAGCGAGGAAATATCCTTGGAGCGCTAGAGAGAGCCAAGAGGAGCCCTGTTATCCAAGGCTGGAAAAGGAACCACCTCGACCAAAGAATTTCAAGGTTCCTCGGCGAGGGAGGGCTTGAGCGGGTGCTGAGTGATGTGGATATACACCAGAAGAACCTTGTTCACGGCGACTTCAGTGAGTGATCTTCTCCCTGAGCCTGAGTGTGAGATTCCTTCTCTAACGACCTTGGCAGCCATGAATAATATGATGCTTGACCCGGAGACGAAGAAGCTCACGGCGATTCTAGACTTCGACTGGTCTTGCATCTCCAACCCTGCTGATGAGTTCATGTCTGGTCTTCATGATTTCGGGGGCAACATCAGCGACACCGAAGACAAGTTCCACAAGGCCATTCTGTCGGGAACCTTTGAGGATGCACCACCGTCGGATATCCAAGATGAAGAGGCTCAGGCTGAATGGGAACTCGCGAAAGCCTGGAACTCGGCAATGAAGAGCAAGGGATGTACACGACCATCCGAGATACCGGGCAAAGAACAGATCCTGGATCTCCAGAACTTCGAGAACCTCTTGTGCCCATTTCGGCTGAGCAATCCGGTCAGACTGCAGAGCATGAGCGACGAGACGAAGGCTGAGTCAATGGCTAAAGCCGAGGCGGCTTTAACGGACTGGCTTCAGGCGCACGGGTTTTAAGATGGACTCGTTGATTCGAGTAGATGGGAGGGGAGATACATGTTGATTTTCACTCTTGTCCCATCAACATATTGCTTTCGTTTCACGCCTCTTTTCATGACAAAGCAGCCGCCGACCTGGGCATTTGACTTAGGAGATTCACGCTTGGCAAGTAGGGCTGAGGTATCTACTCTAGAAGTCTCAGGTAGTCCCGCTCTGCATCAAAGGATGATCTGCACAGCTCGTGAACGGTACGTTATGTTAAATGGTCTCAGTTTCTCTTTGTTTTCTGTGCTTATACTGGTTCATAACACTACCTAGGTAAGAAGAACACATCAAAAGACGCGTGATCCAATAAAACAACTAGGCTTTTTTGATCCCAGAACCTGACCATCAGGGCTTCCATCCACCGGTTCTTTCGCGGAACAGGCCATTGGGGTCATATTCAGCGGCAACTTGGGCCGCGAGAGCTCGGCTCGCAGGCTTCAGTCGGGCCCAGTAATCCTGCCTCTGATTGGCGTAGTTCATGAACAGGGGCAGATAGACGTTGCTGGGTAGGGTGCCGTCCTGCTGCCAAGCCTGGATGCGGTCGCGGTAGCCGGTGTACGTCTGGGCGAGGACGTCAGACATCTTGCTGTACTCCGTGAGGGGCAGGAAGCTGTAGTTGATCTCGATGATCAGCTTATCGGCATCATCCTCGTCGGCGTCAATGAGGTCGTAGCCGCGCGCGCGGGCCGCCTGCGCGATGCGGCGCGGGAACGGCTGGTACGCGATGGACGCGATGATGCCGGGTACGAGCAGGGTCGTCGTGGAGACTTGGCGCCAGAAGCTGTGCAGCTCGTTGAAGACCCTGGCGGCATCCTGGGCGCTGGGGATGGGCATCGTTTCGGTGCCCATGAGGACGTGGGAAGCCGGTACGATGACCCAGTTGGAACTGCCGATGAGTTTGGAGTAGCTCTGCGTCTTGCATGTGTTCAGGATGGGACCGACGTCGGTGAAGTTCTTGAAGATGTGTGCAGGCGGGCTCGGTCCGTCGTAGAAGAGGAACAGGATCCAGGAGTCGATCAGATCGATGTTGCCCCTCTCGGCAGTGACAATCACCGCCGCCTTGTCGTCGTCATTGTACTCGGTGAAGTCACGCACGGCCTGAAGCAGCCTGGCGTCTGTGCTGGGTGTGCGAAGGAACGCCAGGTTCCCGCCCCATACGTCCCCTTGACGATAGGTCTGCAGGGTGTAGGATGTGACGATGGCGAAGTTGTTACCGCCGCCTTTCAGAGCATGGAAGAGGTCTGTGTGCTCCGTTTCCGAGGCTGTGACAATGGATCCGTCGGCGAGGACCAGCTCGTACTCATAGACTGAGCTGGCCGACCAGCCATACTGGGTCGACATGTAGCTCAAGCCGCCTCCAAGAATAAGGCCACCTGACAGAGAACCATTAGTAACCGGACACAAGCACATCACATCGCTGCAAGGAGACTGCAGGACAACATAGTAGTAGACTGTAAGCAAGTCGGGGTCTTACCGATGCCAGTGTTGCCGATGCGGCCTCCAACAAAGGTCCAGCCAGTGCCATCCAGCTTCTTAGCGATGCCATCAAGGCGATTACCAGGACCAGCCTTGAGAACCCCAGTCTCCTGATCGAGATGTGCATGCTCGATCTTGGACATGGAGATCAGCAGGCCCTCGTCCACGCTGGCAAAGTACTTGTTCGGACTGTGTCCTCCACTCTTGACTGCAAAGTCATGGTCATGCTGCACCAGGATCTTGACAACCGCAGCAACCTCCTCTGCGGTGGTGGGGAAGACAATGCAGACAGGCTTCAGCATGGAGCAGGCCTCTGACCAGTACTCGTTCTGCTCCGAGATGTACGACAGCGTCAAGGGGCGTGCAACGTCGACGGTGGTCAGCGACTCAACATCGTCGCAGGCGTCAGCACGGACCTGACTTAGACAGACAGAGAGAGCCACTAGGGCGAACTTGATAGCCGTTGAGAATGCCATGATGGCGTGTGATCCCGATTGGCCGGTTACTTGGTTGATAGGGCTGGCTTGGCCGGTGATGGAGATGTTGGGTATACTGTGCTGTCCAGTCCTGGGAAGATCAACACGGCTTTATACCTCGAGACCAACGGTCGACAAGGATGCTGGTATGTACATGGTCGTTGGATGCCACGGAATCCTTTCTATTAAGTAACACGAGAAATCCTTGGACGATTCGACCTCTACTGCCTACTGCAGAGAACGAGGCACCAAGCTGCAACTGGAAAGGGCTTCGTCGCCTGGGTGGACATGAACCCTTACAAGCGAGCAGAGTACATTCTTCTGGCTGACCACCTTGGCCCGTTCACCGTACGCATGCCGGGTCCATCTGTCTCCGTAGCGCTCGTCGTTACATCAGAGAGCGTCATCGTCGTTCCTGAAGAAGATATTACAGTCCGCTTCGAAGCGGCAAGAGGCCCTCCTCTCAACCATATCGGGATATATTGAGTGCCCAAGATGAATCTCTCTACCTTGCCCTGTCGTCAGTGGCGCTGCATCGAGCCTCGAGGCCTCAAGATGGGATAGGAAACGGGAGCCGTGTAATTTCTCCGTCTCTCCACCAGGGCGGCATATGCATAAAAGTTAACGCACGCACGCACGCATGCACGAAAAAGAAAAGAAAGAAAAGATGGGCCCTTGTTCGATTGGTGTCTCGCGGCACTGCGGCATGGCTGTGCGTGCAGCGAGCTGAAAAGGTGCTTGCTCCACGATGGAACCCCGAGCGGGACGACGACCAGCAGAGAGGCCCAAGAAGCAAAAGAGGCTTCCCAGCGCTGCACACCCATTTGCCTTTGTCCAAATGGTTTTGACGGAACGGCACGATATTAAGAAGGATGTGGGTTGGCGTAGCTTGTCCGGGGAGGGGGGGTTAAATACCGATAGGTGTATCCTGGCGAATGGCTTGAGCTGAGCAGCACGGCTAGGATGTTTCGAGACTCGATGCCCTCTCTCGCTTGCCAAGCATGCAGCCAGACTGAATACGACTTTCACTCAAAAATTGCTTCCGAGTCATTGGATGTATGTTTGTGTGTGTGGAGAGAGGGAGGGATCATGGAATATGGGTCGGTATATGGACCTGCTCCTACTCCGTGCAGCTAGCACAGATACTGTAAGCCTCATTGGAAGCGGCCGTGAGACTCAATAGACTCGATCCGTGAACAGCTAGTTGGTCATCAACTCGGCCGAACATGCTCTGGTCTCCGCTCTGCAAGCCTGTGGCGACGATGCCTGGGTGGAGAGAATATGCTGTCACGCATGCACAGGGGGGCCGTGTGTGTGAGAGTTCAGCTGAGAGAACGTTGATCCTTGAGCAGTCATGGCTCTTTTTACTGTTGCTCAGGTGCTCGACTTAATCGCCCTTGGAAGCTGTAAGTATCTGTCGTTGAACTTCGTCTCGCCCACCAGTGGCTGCTTGGCATAGCTGTATCGACTTTTTTTCTTCTTTTTTCTTTCTCTCTTTTTTTCGCTGCTGTCAGTGAGTCATGCGATGTCATGTGATAGGAGGGGGGTCCTGGGCAAACTCGCGCCCGTCTCTTCAGGTTGACGTCGTCCAAGGTGATGGACATGGAGTCCTCCTTGCCAAGCAGCATCACTGGACACGTTCATTACGCGCACTGATCCTTCTTGAGCCGTCCGCGGCTGCTGCTGGTGCGGTGGCATGCAGAAGCGGCATCAGATGGTGCGTGAGAGTGTGCGCGGAGCAAAGGGACCAACCAGTAGTTGACTTCGCCAATGCCGGTCGAACCAATCCGTGAGATCAAAGGGTGTGCTCATAATCTGCAGCGGCAGGCCGTCTTGGTTAAGTCTGACATGCAGTACTATGGGAGAGGCAGAGAGAGGCAGAGCCAGAGGCAGGGACAGGGAGTCTGGCATCACTACCAATCAGGCTTCTTTCTTACACCGGCATTGTTAACCAGAATGGCCAGACGAGACTCGCGACGCATGAAGTCTTGGGCTGCACTTTTCACCGAAGTGGAGGTCACCCAATTCCATTGGCAGGGCGTAAAGATCAAGATTCTGCCTGGCATCGCTCATGATGGTCTGGATTGTCTCCCAGGACCTTACCGCTGAGATGCACTCGCGCATTGCGGGAGAGCCAGATATTTGGCCGTCCTGGAACCTATCCCTTCATTCGCGCCGGCCACAATGATCACATAGCCTGGTCAAGTCGGGGGGCGTCAGAGCCTCAGTGAATGTGGAGCTTTAACAGGGCATGGCGGTGTGCTACGTCGTGACAAATGTTGCGAGGTTCTCTGGATGCCCAAAAGCTGCGGATGCTGGTAATGATTCTGGTCTGGTGGGAAACTCAAAGCAACTGTATTAATACCTTGCATTCGTAAATTGAGTCCCTTCTTCCAAGCGTTTATTCGTGCACGCCTGACTTTCCTAAATATCGTCTCCCCCATGGTACCTCGTCTCACGGAGGACTACACCGCGGAATTCGAATACCTTTTACTGATGAGACTGAGTCGGCGCCGATCTCTTGTCAAAAGATGGATCTGAGAGCACCTCATTGTCTCATCCTACTACGAGCCGCCAACGAAAACACACATCCCATCTTCATCAAAACCAATCCACTACCACCCTAGGAAGCCATTCTTCCTACCAACTGATTGGGGATCCATCAGCCTCGAAGAACCGGCCAGACACGTTTTGCTTGGTCGCGTTGTCGAGCTGTCAGGCGGAGTTGGTCAGATGGTTTGCTATGAGAACAGAGAAGGTCATCCCAGAGTGGATGGAGAAAAAAAGGGGACCAAGAACGTACCAGCTCCAAGATACTATGAGCTACCTTTTCCACTTCTGTTAAGGAGGTATCCTCAAGCCCATCAATCTCCACAGGGTCCTTGACCATGTCCGTGCCCACGAAGCTGTAGTAGAGGGAGGAAAAAGTCAGCAGCGTTTTTGGACGTTTGGAGCACTCAGGCTTGACTTGTTCTAGAAAGGGCTCACCAAGGATTCACGGCAAACGCGACCAGTTTCGGATCGCTTGCGTCGAGGGTTCTGGTGAACCGGTCCAGGGCCGTCTTAGACAAACGGTACGGGAACATCTGAAGGTAGTGGTCTCCATTGCCGCTGGCTGAGATGCCCGCGGCGCTGGAGCTTATCGACAGCCATTTCGGGCTGTCGGACCGGTCCAGGAGAGGTCTCAACGCCATGTGGAGCAGGGAAGGGCCGCAGGCGTTGGAGAGGTACACGTCGGCCGGGTCCATCGGCTGGCCGTCACCGGCCGAGTTCGCAACGACCACGTCCAGCCGGTCGATGCCTTTGGCTTCGAGCTTCTGGGCGGCCCTGCACGGATCTTGCGAGGAGTTTGCTCCCATCTTGACCAGCACCAACTTGCTACTTTCGTTGGTTGGGAGGTTGCGCAGCGCTTGGACTTGGCTCCTTCGAGTCTCATGCAGCCCAGCGACGACAATGTGGTTCGGGCGTTGGAGGAATTGCTCGACGAATATCTTTCCTATGCCTGTTGGTATGCGTTAGACGAGATGACACTCTTTTGCTCGCGACGAACAAGGTCCTTCGATAGACGCAATCACCCGGTGTCAGGGGGGTATACTGACCTTTTTCGGCACCTGTGATCAGAACATTGGTAGTTGCGGTTGTGGACATCTTGGTGATTGGTGCTTTCGCGCTTAGGGAGGTTGAAATCGAGTATTTGAATGAATCTGTTGGTAGGGGAGAAAGATTGCAGAGTTGCTTCAGGATCAGAGAGCCTGAGAGTCGAAGACGTACCCTCATCTTTCTTTTATAACAGCCAACATTGCTTTTCCTGACTTCTCCTCTTCGCCGTCATCCATGAACCCCTCTGACCGTTCAGAGCGACGTGCATGATCAGATCGCCCGCATGAAACGCCATGCCTCCAATGTCTCATTGTTTGAGTGGTACACTCCCCTCCCCTTCCTCGTCGGTGACCTACGTAGTGGCCCAGCGATTATTGAGTATCCGTGCCGTCCAGTGCGTCGACACACCTTAAGTAAGCTGGGCTTATCGTGTGCCTCCCGTCTCCAATCAACGGGCTGGCTTACGAGATGGTGTGTATCAGTGCATGCCGGGGCAGGGGAGGGCAACAGGGTCGGGCTGCCCAGCAGCAGCAGTGGGCTTCTGCCCAAATGGCCGAGATCCAGGATCCCCCCCCCCCCCGTGAAAGACGGTGCTATGGCGAAACCCTGAATGCTGCCTAGAGGAGAGTCTTCAAATCAACCAAGTCTTGCCGTGAGCTCTGCCTCCAGGGGGGGACCATTTGTCATGTTCGCCTTCCCACAGAAGAAAAGCATGAGAAGAACAATGGGTTCGTAGTGAATCAGTGTGAAGCCCGATGGCTTGCCGTAGCTGGATGCTGAACTGGCACTGAAGACGGGACAAGTGACCGAGAATTTCTTATGCACGAATTGTAGAGAGAAATGCACTTCTTCGTATGGCTCCAACTGTCCTCCTAACAGGCAACAATCTTGACTACTTTCTGCCCGCCATCACCTATAAACGCAACCTGTGCCAGGTTCTTTCTTTTTCGCATAATCCTTACACGCTCTTTTATTCCAGTGGCTGCTGCATATATGACTCCCAGGATTCCTGTTCACTGGTGAGCAATCAATCTTACGAAGATGGGCCTGTAGGGACAGACTGGCCCCTTATCCGCCACCTACCCAGTCGACCAGAGCTGGGCTGATCAGCATATCGCTGATCTCTAACATAGTGGGATCAAGCATTCCTGCGTCCATGTGGTGCGAGTCGTAGCTGTGCACAGGATATTCAGCCGTCTCGCTCTCTGGTGTTGGAATAGTCACTGTTGGCCACATGTCAGTCCTACCATACACACACACACAGAGTGAATATTTGAGAGCATTTTCGCACCAACTCCTTCTATTGCTGAGATGTCGATATCGCGACTCATCGGTGCTGCATTTGTCGATGCGCTTGCCGCATTGTCCGGGTCGACCATGATCTTGGTGAGCATGGCGGACATGGTTTTGTAGGCTTGCATTGCCTTGCGGTTGCGATCCCGCATGATATACCAGAACTCCTGCGACTTCTTCACCGCACCCATGAGCTCCGCCGTGCTGTAAACGACGACGTCTTCTACCAGATCGCGCGAGGTGATGCCGCGCTTTGCCCCTCGACTGCAGACCTCGAGGAGGACGACCATGCAGGCCAGCAGAAAGTCGGAGTGCTCCAGCTGCGTGACGAACCAGCGTTCGTTGTAGAGCAGACCCCCCGGTTGCACCTCAGCCAGTATGTCCATCTGGTACTTGAGGAGGGCCATGGCTGAACCGAGGCAGGCTCTGCGTGAGCAGTCGAACTTTGCGTCCTGGAAGGACTTGGTCATGTGTTGTCTGTGAAGGATGCAGCGCGCTTTCTGACCCAGGAGCTCAATGTTGTACTGCCGGATGAGTATGTTCGGCGGAACCATTAGCGACTCCTGGGGACTTGCAAGGCGAAGACCTGGCGGCACGGCCGCGAGCGCTGCCGAGAGACGCTGGTCCAGCTCAGCGACGCGGTCGTAGTTGCGGCCGTTCAGCTCGGTGAGCGACGTTTGGTCGAATATGTCGTCAAACACGGAGAGGAGCCTCAATTTGACGATCTGGTATAAGATGGGCGTCATCTCCGTCTCAGGTCGCGAAGGGGGCAGTTCTGTGGTGTCAGCAGAAAATTCCTCATCGAAGAGGTTCCGAGGTGGAAGGCAGTCCGCATGTCTGTCCTGCAGCATCGACGGAAGCCCGACCTGGTACGATGTGAGGCAGTCGAGTTGTCGGATATTGGACCACATGCGTCGTCTCATCTCCCCTTCGAAGGGCGTGAAGTGCTGGTAGTGGCTCGGGTCGCGATGGTAACCCATCCGGAGCGCGAGTCGGATGGCCACACCTCCCAAGACCCAGAGTCCTACCTGCGCGTCCGGCCGTCGAATGAACTCGCTGTGGCCATGAAGCAGCAGCGCTTCCAGAGTGTACTTCCCAGGCGCTGTGGAGTAATTCGAGAGCACGAGGCACTCTGCCGATCGTCTTTGGAAGTTCTCTAGGACTTCGCCTGGAGACGCCATGCCCTCTGGCAGAGTTTCGCCTCCTCTGACGTAGAGAAATGCACCTCCCAGCATGACTCCAAAGAGCATGGCCACCCACGCTGGCGGCACGGCAGTAGGCTGGTTCCAAAACTCATGGTACTCTCGAAGGAAATTCGGGCCATGTAGAGCTATGGAAAAGAAAAGAGACAAGATTGCTCGTCAGCCATCATGACTCTCCCTACGCGTGGCCTGGGGTTTTCCATGGCTCACCGATAAGCCGATCGCGTGAAGTGAAGTATTTGGAGACTAGACGGTCAGCAATCGGCCGAGCTGGAATGTCGAAGATGATCTCTTCGAGGCTGCATGGCGGGCAGAGGCCTTCCAGTAGCATGAGACCTCGATCCTGTGCCACCTGTTCCGCGATGACATCTGTATCCAAAGAGTCCAGTTCTACGTGGGCTCTCAGTTTCGTGATCTGGTCGAAAATCCGTCAACACACTGACTCCCCGTTTGAAGCCATTATCCTTGTTTTCTTTTCTAATGATTCGCGTACCTCGTCATGAATGGCAGCCCAATGATCCGGTGAGACATAGATCATCTGGTTGTCGTTCTCAATCAGTCGACCGGATTTGACCTCGGACTGACTCGATGCCGTTGAGGATACGATTGGGGCGACTCGACCTTGAGCGCTTCCACCACCGTGGCCATGTGTCGGTCTTGACGTATCGGTGGTGCTCGCGTTGGATCCCTGCTGCGACGCAAGGTTGCCAATTAACTTCTCCAACTGGCGGATTCGGCTCTCAAGCTCCTGACGGTTCTCGTCTTGTCTCTGTATCACTGTTCGTCCTCGTGGTATTGGCGCGTACTTGCAGTCGATACTCCGAGTTTCACAGTTATGGCATGGTTCGCCACGGTCACATCGTAGCCTGGGACATACTTTCAGTCACGATCATCCACCCCACGGTGCGAGAGAGTATATCAGCATCCACTTACTTTCTTTGGCGGCATGATGCGCAGGAGAGAATGCCTCGAGCATTCTGCATGTTCATGGGTACGTGGCGAAGCTGTGGTAGAAGGGCCTGTGGTGGCTAGCTACCAGTAGATAAACAATTGGCAGGACGCTCGATGATGCACACAACATTCGACTTGTAGCAAGCCAGTGCTGGTGGCCGAAGGGAGCTATATATTCCCATCTCAGGGTCCCTACAGCCGTCGCGTACATGCTTTGACGGAATTCCATTGTCGTCAATTCCGCCCTCTGTAGAGAGAAGAATTTCGTGTGTGATCCGCAGCCGTCACAGGTGGTGCCTGATAGGCTACCTCACCACCGAGGATGCATCATCTGAAGATTCCTATGAGAATCATCCTGGCCATGCTGTCCTAAGCTTGCATGTCGGAAATAACGCTTGTCAGCAGCCAAGACTAAAACCCATTCCTCATCCAACGGTTGGTGACGACTATCTCCCGCCTGTTGCTCGAGTCACGAGGTGTTTGCGCCAGTGATGCGTTGGGGGTCCGGGGGGGCCTCAGCCCCATCATGCTACGTGGACAGGTCGTCGTCTTCTTCAATCTGATCCGGGCAGTAGAGCTGGATGGGATGCAACATGCATATGAGCCAAGGACGAAAACAAGCGTATTACCGACGTTCGTCGGTACGTCGGAGCATGTCTGTCTAAGGTGCACCCACCTTCACACCGTGGCGCGTTAAAGTTATCGGCCGACACCTCGCAGACAAATCCAGGAAACCAACCCCCCTGTCTGCTTATTCGGCCTAACTCATCATGGCTCATCCTGGGCTTTATTTTTCCAGCAAGCGAGGTGCGCTTGTGTCGTTCATCGTACACTGCTTCACACCAGTGGCTCAAATGATAGGCAGGCATAATAAGACCATCGACCACGGCGGCAATGCATACCAGGGATCTTGGAAACGAACACTATTTTTCTTTGATGATCAGATCCGCAGGGAGCTTTCCGATAGTATCATCCTTTCGAGAACTATTCTGAGTGCACAGATGACCTCGGATCCTCAGGATAAGTCCACAACTCTCTCGGCTGCGATGAACCCCCTAACTCCGCCCGCACAGTCCGCTTATGATGGTTATTAGGTATCATATTCCAGCATGTCATCCAAGTCGATTCTCCGCATCGATCCGCCAACTATGACCTCACATACTATTCATCCTGGACTCTATGGCGGTCAGAGGCCAATACGTACACCGTCTTATCTCGTAGACTAGCTTTTCCCTAACCTTAATTCGTCAGCATATAAGCCCTTGGCAACCATCCATTCTTAAGGCTGGTGATGACACCCATGTCGGATGAGTAACTGCAGTTGCATGCAGAGCTAGCGACTTACCTCCAAAGGTCTTCTTGGGGGGGGACATGCTGACGAGGCGGCCGTAAATATGCTTTCTCCCTGCGGCCTGGCAGTCTTTCGACCTTGGCCGTGTACTTGTAGAACCCAAAGGGATGGATATGCTTACCATCGAAAACACTCTCACGCCCAATTTAGCGAACACACTAACACACCTCACTTTGACCACCCAACTCGTCTTAATCGAATATTCATTTGCTTGTTCCAGAAGGTTTCCTTTTTTTCATACGTGACTGACATCCTTGCCCTTGCCTCAACTGCGTCCGTTCCTCATATTCTTTCTCCCTCTATGATACCACGAGCACCTTGTCCGACTACAAGCGAGCAAGCGCGCGCGCCCTAGATGTCAAGGCCGTGTCATGGTCCGCAACTATAGTACAGCAGCCGCTGGAATCCCCTCGAAAAATGAGGGCAATATACGTCAAGGGCGCTTTATTGACTCAAGAAAATTTTATTTCGATTCCCCTCGATCCTTGAACATAAGAATATAAAATCGCTCCCAGTAAAATTGTGTCTTTCGGTCATAACAAACTTCACATCTCGTACTCATTTGTCTCCAAAAGCCGGTCTCTCCCCGACATCGGTTAGTCCACTCCCGCCCCTCCTTTCTCACTCCCCACCACGAATCGATCAACGAGACAACGACCCTTTGAGCTACACCCTTGTTCAACGTTCTTTCGACAAACCAACCATTTGTCTGGAAATTCCATCCAATGCTCACGCGCACAGTTCTTCGCAGCCTGTACTTTTCGAAGCCGGCCTATTCTTTCTCTCAAGTAAACATCACCACACGTCGCACAATGTCCACCGGGAGAAAGTTCGAGTACCTCGTGATTGTTCCCGACAAGCCGGGTGTCCAGGCCAAGCGTCTGGAGGTGCGCGCGTAAGTTGATGATGCCCTCATTTCAAAACTCATACACTCCCCCTCCTGAACATTTCCAAATTTCTGACTTTTCCTCTTTTGCTTCCCCTTCTTTAGCCAGCACTTCGCCGGCATTGAGGCGGGAAGATCAACAGGCGGTTGGAAGACTGGAGGTACGTAGCCACCCCGATCCCCCGGGCGGAGCGCATTCCGAGCAAGGAGAATGCATGCTGATCGACTTCTGCAGGTGCTCTCCTGCACGAGACTCCTCAGGGCGATGATCCGACCAAGTGGGAGTTCATGGGCAGCACCCTCGTCCTAGAGGCTGAGTCCAAGGAGGAGATCATCGAAGCTCTGAAGAAGGACATCTACACCACCTCCGGTGTCTGGGATATGGACAAGGTTCAGATCTACCCCTTCAAGTGTGCTTTCAGGGAGAAGCTCAACTAGAAATCTCCAAAAAGTTATGTAAGCATCACAACCCTGAAAGCACTGTGCAAGATCTTGGGTCAACATTAAAGTTCCCAATGGTGTGATTGCATTCCATGACAAGGGGGCTCCCTGTCTTTTATCCAGGGCGTCCCTTTCCTATTCCTGTAACATGTCGCCCTTGTGCACGCAGAACTGCAAGGGTGCATCAGCTCATAAAAGTACAAACTCCATCCAAATAGACATTTGGCCTCAATGTAAACACAGAAGAGCGTATGACAAAACAAAATCCATACAATGCTGGAGCGGGCCCGCACCCACTACGTCTCGGTATCTGTTTAGCTTCCGTTTGCAGCGTCTCCTTCCTCTGCGGCCACTCTAAGCTCGTAGTTGATGTCGAAGCACTCAGCCAAAAGCTCACTCACGCTGCCTTGGCCTTCTGGGATGTCTCCATTGACAACGAACTTGCCATCAACACTCATGTTGTCGAGCGAATTCAGCTGTGTAACAATGTCAGCCTCCATACCACTGCACCTTGTGGAAATCGTAACCTACCTTCATGCTGTAGGGATACAGTTCCCTCACTGAAGAAACGCCTCCACTCTTCTTGACCTCAACGAGGCAACGTTTCAAAGTCTGTAGCTGATTATATATGGGCAACAACGCTTCGGAGACAGGCTCTGAAGAGATCATGAACGAGTAGATGTACGCATAGCTTCTCCGAATCAGGTAAAGCAAAGTACGCTGCACCCAGAGGTCTGCAGGACGGCCCTTATCATCGTAGAAGTTGCCCCCAGGACCTCGGCTCTCGTCAATCTTGTCCAGTTTGCGCTGGAAGTCGTATAGGTCCGTCTCACGCAATGACCACGCCTGCGTGAGAGAGAGTTTTTCGAGATCGTTTCTGATGCCTATCAGGGCGTCGTAGGTAGGACGGAATGGCTCAGGCATGACTCCCTTGCGTTCCAGGACCAGATCAGCCCAGATATTGCATCGCTGGTAAAGGTCGCAGACCTCTTCTCCTCCTGGGGGCACAGAGCCATCTTTCGCGCAGAATTTGCCGTCGATGCGCTTCTCGCCAATCTCGTGCAGTTGCTTCTTTAGCTTCAGAACCTCGGAAGATGAAAACTGATATTCCTGTTAGCATCATTCAACACCCGGCCCACGAGATAGGTTCCTGACCTTAGACTTGGTGTTTGCCAAGGCGATGCAACGCAGAATAGACACAAGCTTCTCGTATGTATCGAGTAGGGGCTCGCCCAGCCGTTTTAGCCGTTCTTGCAACCTCTGGAGTAGGGTCTGGCAAAGTTCCACCCGCTTAGCAACAAGAGTAATAACCACCGGTGAGTGCTGGTTGCCTTGAGTCGAAGACGCAGCCTGCTTTACGCTGTCTGACAACCGCTCGAGTGTTGCGCCGATACTTTCGAGATCCTTCGCTGAATATAAATCGGCTTCGATAAGGTGATCCAAGAGTCGCTTGATAGTAGAGGTGAGTGAGTATGCTGCCGGAGCTTCATTGTTGCGGCCGATCGTGAGGTAGAAAAGAGACACCAATTGGAAACAACTGTCCATCACTCTGTCGACTGGTCGCCTTTAGCATAAGCGGAGGAAGTTTCAGAACCGTCCAGTATGCCTTACCTCTGTTCTCTTCCTTGACACCAGACTCAGCCCGGATGGCATTTAGTTCCAAGACTTGCTCAATGAGCTGGTCGTAAAGAGGGATCACATCTTGACTTCGAATGTACGTCGTGCGGTCTTGCTTCAGAAGCAGGAGCTGATCCCGGATCAAAGTGAACTTGTCCAGGATAGCTTGCTCCCGAGCATCGTGAGGAGGGGGAATACCTGGGGTCTCCATCGCGAGGTAACGACTCCGATGTCGCGTGCGGCTCAACGGCGGGGCAGGGAAGTCTATGAAGCGTGGGGGATGCAAGCTGCGTCTGTCAAGATGCAAGGAACCCTGTGTTGTTTACTTCGAGGAATCTGATGGAAAGTCTCCTCTACCCTGAGAGGGGTATAATGATAAAGAAGGATCAGGTTGGTTGCGAGAAGCTTCTGGTAATACTCGAGCAACTGGCGATCAACGGCTGTTGCGGATGGCAGGGTGTAGCGAAACAAACCTCTGCGAGACACCCCTGTTGGTTGCAAAATGTAGTTATGCAGGACGGATTTGAATGGTATGAGGCTGTCTGGTGTTCGCAATGCTGCTGACAGATCCCAGGTTTGGCAGTCTACCTCGATAGCAAGCATGCGCATGGGAAACCATCAGGCAGTTGCAGGGAGCTGAAGTACTGTCATGGATGTAGGTGGTGGGGGAGAAGCAAGTGGGGTAAGTCTTGACATTGGCTCTTGATTGTCACTGCCAACCGCTGCTAGAAAAGGTTTCTATCCTAAGACTGGAGAATTGTGCCTCTTCTGAAGTTTCCCTGACTCGGATTGCCTGTTGATCCGTAGTCTCGCTTCTTCCTCGTTCCTGTTTCAATCTCCTCGAGTTTCTGCTTCGCCGTACCAAAGATGGATCAAATACTCAAGAACCATTACGTCGATACAGTCTGCCCCACCTAAATGGTACAGAGGCACCAATCATCAGCGACTGGATGGGTCAGCCGTTTTCGGGACGGATAATCCATGACCCGAAAGAGGGTCTGTTAGGTTTTCGTAGCCCACACAAGAATTTCTGGCTCATATGGTGGGATTGACGATCCATTTCTCGACCCTCTCCTACAGACATCCCTCTTCCGATCGCCTTCGACAAATCGTCAATTCGCGATATCCTCAACACAGTCACAATGTCTCACGCTGAGCTTGCTTCATCCTACGCGGCGCTGATCCTCGCCGACGATGGCATCGAGATCACCGTACGTTTCGAATCCTAGCCCTAGCTGTCGCCGAGTTCTCCGCCGGCGACGAAGCTCGAAATTCACAAAATTTGTTATTAACTTTATTCTCTATAGGCCGACAAGCTCCAGGCTTTGATCTCCGCCGCCGGTGTCGAGGAGGTTGAGCCCATCTGGACTTCCATCTTCGCCAAGGTACGAACGAGCGCCGACAATTTGAGCCGCGATTGGCTTTTCGTCGAGAGAAGCACATTGGACTGACCGGAGGACATAGGCTCTTGAGGGCAAGGACGTCAAGGACCTTCTCTCCAACGTCGGCTCCGGTGGTGGCGCTGCCGCTCCCGCTGCCGCTGGTGGTGCCGCCGCTGCTGGCGGTGCCGCCGAGGAGGCCGCTGAGGAGAAGAAGGAGGAGGGTACGTTGCGCCCTGTTGACCCATACGAGACTATCGGAAGAAATACTGACTCCCATATGCAGAGGCTGAGGAGTCTGACGAGGACATGGGCTTCGGTCTCTTCGACTAAGCGTCTCGCTCATTCGCACTCACGACGACTCTTTTCTTGCTTCTTTGTACTTCAACTGCATGGCTTCGGGGTTCCTATCGATTCGGTCGATCGTACAGGGTGGAGGCGCCATCAGGACGAGATATATCCTGCGTCGATTTCGGCATGCCTGGTCAGAGTGCTTTGCTCGTCATATAAGTTATGCGAGTTGGTCTCAATGAAACGGAGTTTCAGCAGGGAGGATGGAGAACCGGTCAATAAAAGGCTTTTGAACGAAAACATGAAGGAGACGAATAAGATCTCTCTTTTCTTCTTTCTCTGATTGTGAATGTGATATTAGAATGTTGTGTATTTGTAGTGAGGGCTATTTCACGACACGACTTTCCATGTCCATCCCAGTCTCAGCATATTGTCAACGCCGGAGCTGCACCAACTTGTCCTCCCCTACTTGACAATCAAGACCGATGATGGAACACATCCAGCCTCTTTGAGAGTCTTCGACAGGTCTGTAGCGCCCTGGAAAGTCTTCCGGGGGAATGTAGTCGTGAAGCTGGTAACTGCATTTCCCGTCTCGCCTTCTAAGATCTGGGCGAGCTCGAAAAGGGTTGTCTCGGCGGGAAGAGTCTTCATGATGTTGCCGGCATCGGTCTGTAGTCTGAGGCGTGCCTCGCTGTGGTCCGCCTTTGGCTTTTGTGCGACCAGCGCAGGAGCCGGTGCTGCGGCATCACCACCCTCTGGCGCCCGTCCTTCGCGTGCAGCTTTAGCTTCCTCGGCCTTGCGCTTCCGGTCTGCTTTATCAGCCTCGATCTTTGCCTTGATCCGTTTCTTGGCTTCCAGATCATCAAGCTTTTCCTGGCGCTTGCGGGCAGCTTCCTTGATTTGCTCCTTGCGCTGCAGCTCCTCCTTAACGTCCTGGCTCTCACGAGTGGCCTTTTGCCTGATCCTCTGAGCACGCGAGTCAGTAAGAGGGTGTTGAAATAGCGTTCAAGCATCTTACCTCATTCTTCTTCTGCTCTTCCTTATCCTTAACTGAAGATGCAGCCTTCTTGGCCTTGAGGCGTTCTCGCAACTCCTCCAATTTCGCCTTCTTCTCCTCCTCGGTCAACGGAGCAATTTCCTCGGTCGACTCTGAGAAATCCGTGTGATCCCTGCCATACATTAGCTGGTATTAGGAGAAGATTGCCGGCAAGATCAGAATAACATACGTCTTAGAAGCATGGTAACTCGCAAGATCCTGGTTTCTGAACCGCTTGCCACAGTCGTTGCAAACTAGAGAGCGGGCTTGGCCAGTCTCAAGCTCGGCAATCTGAGCCTTGGTTTCGTCATCATCATCATCATCGGCAGCTTTGTTTGTTTCCGCAGCCTGAATCTCTTCCAAAGTCTTGTCCTGGTTGTCCTCTAACCACTGCAACGCCCCTTGCACTGCGAGTCGTCAGTACAAGCTATATGGTGAATGGGAAACAACTCACGGCCTCCGCTCTTCTTCACAGCCAGTTCAGCTCGAGCCTGTTCAAACCCCATATCGACGAGCTGTTCCAGGTCGGAGGGCATATTGGTGAATGAATGAGAGAAGTGCCACCGGGAGGGCTAGATGTGAGTCTGACGCAGATGAAGCGCAAGGCGTGGCTCTCTCTCTCTCTGTTGGAGCTCAATGACTAGATTGAGTGTATGGCAGTATATGGGCTTCTGCGTAATGGAGATTTTGGTGCCAACAGTAAATGTAAAGTGACACTGGACGACTTGGTTGGGCGTTCAGACTGAAATAGAGGTAGCAGTTGCGAGTGGTAGACGGTTCGATGAGGCGAGTGACAACTCACGAGGGCCGGCCGCCAAACGTCATCCGTCAGTTGCCTCGATAAACGGACGACCACCGTTAGGTAATCGATGTGCTTCTCCGTATTTGACCAGCCTTGCTCGACAATGCACCGCTATTATTAGGTCAATTATATCTTCTTGATGCTTAGGTCAATTGTGCTTTCTTTCATCTCTTGCCTCGATATTGGCATGGCAGCTATTCGGTCTGTGGCCCTCTCACCTGAAGCTGTGACATGCATGTGCTCTCTTTCACCCAGCGTATAAAACGGAATGTCCTCGGTAGCCTGGCCACCTCAACCAGCGCCTGGACTTCGGGTATAGCCTGTGCGCCAGCGGCCCCTACTACCACTGCATCACATGCTTAACGCGACGTCGGGACAGGTAAGTAGAACCGCAATAGATGGAATCCTCACAAAAGCTACTACTAGCTGTTCTGTTTCTCAATGCATTCGAAACATGCTTCTACCCAGTGCGTCCTTTGAGGATATATGGTGTGTGTTACTCGTACATAGTCTGTTGTGCCTTGTCATTTGGAGGGGTTCCCTGCCAGGAAGGCCATCCCTGCCGAGCGCTGTCACTAATATTGATTGATTACCAAGGCCAGCCACACGACTGCACGGGCGGACCAGCTGCAACCACCGAGGCCACCATTACGTCGTGAGGCCACCGAAGCGTATTCCCCAACTTCACCTCGCTTTTCAACGACATCACATTTCGCCAACCGACCGGTACCGACGTGCTTGCTGCACCTAGCCCATAGCCAGCATTTTGTATTTGATCCATTGCTACGTGCCTCGCAAAGTGTTATCATTGACCCGCATCGTCTTCACCCGCGGCTTATTTCCCCTTGCCTCGAGCAGGTTACCCGAATCCTCGGCGCACCATCAAGCACCCACGAGTTGCCAGTTCACCACATACTACGTCTTCTGCGCCATCCCTCGATATGTCCGTTGAGATCGAGCCATATGAGCTGAGCTTCCAGCGTACGTTAGCGCGAGACAGTTGTCGCGAGCGGTGCTGATGTAGGCGCAACAGGCCCCTTTACCGTCGAGGTTGCTCAGACCCTGACGATCAAGAACCCGAACTCGACGCCTATTGCCTTCAAGGTACGTTATAACCGTAGCCACAGATGCTTGTTGCGCCTGCCTGCTAACTCAATTTAGGTCAAAACAACCGCGCCAAAGCAGTATGTGCTTTGTCATATACCCCTCGGTACAAAAATTAACGTCTTTCAGATATTGCGTTCGCCCAAATGCTGGGCGTATTGAGCCCGGACAAGACTTCAATGTCTCTGGTAAGTGTCGGGCACAATAGTTTTGCTGGCATGATTGCTAACGCCTCTGTAGTCCTGCTCCAAGCAATGAAGCAGGATGTCCCAGCTGACGCCAAATGCCGAGACAAATTCCTAGTTCAATCCGCCCCGATCACGTCGGACAAGGAGTTTTCCAGCATTGCCTCTGTGGTAGGGTTTCCCCCCCTTCAGGCGTAAGAATTCTTGTGTTGAAAGTTCCCAGCTCGAGTCAACCGATAAGTCACTCGTCCAGGACAGGAAAATCCGAGTAAACTGGCTACCCCCGGCTGGTGCAGGTGCAGGTGCAGGAGCACCGTCCGGCCTCCTGGCTACTCCTAGCAAGCAGCTTTCAAATGGAGTGAGTTCAATAGACTTGACCACAAACTCATGGTTATCTGACAAAGGCTCAAAGACTCCCGATACCCCCGATATTACCTCACGCTCCTTCTCGTCACCAAGCGGCAACGCAGAAACCCCTTCCGCTGCGCCTCCGCCATACGACAACAAGTCGACTGATCACGACGACGACGCCGCCGATGTCAAGTCTGCGGTCTCTCAAGCAAGTGCCGCTGTTGCATCCACGGCTCAGATGACCTACGAAGAACTCAAGAACAAATTGGTGCAGGCCGAGGCGCAGCTAGCAAGCTTGAAGGACGGTGGTCTTCGGCAGCGCAAAGTTCCAGGAAGCAAAGAAAAGACGGTCGAGCAAGTCGCGCAGCAGGTCAAGCAGACAGTTGAGGGAGTGCCAGTCCAAATCGTAGCTCTCCTTTGTTTGCTGAGCTTCTTGCTGGCATACTTCTTCTTTTAGGTGGCTTGACACTGGCATTGTGAGGGGAGGCGGATGTAACGACAAGCATGGGGCGAATAATGCAAGAGTATGGCGGAACGGTCACCACTTGAAATTACACGGCGATTCGGCGCAGCGGCATATCACCCCTATACCCGGCGTGCTACATACGGGAAGTGTTGACGCACCGGGGAAGCTGCGACAGCTGTTGGCCAAAGGTTAGTGTAGATAAAGGTATGAAAGATATCCAGGGAGTGGGTATACGGCGTTGTATCGAGAGCGAAAGGCAAGGGAAAGAGGTGTTGGACGTCATGTGCGACAAACTTTGTCATTCCGAGCTTTGATAAGGTATCAGCTGCCCATAGCCATTGGTCTACGTTGGTTTTGCAGCTTTGCGTCTCGCATTCAATAAGCACCTGCAGCAGTGTCTTTCGAAAAGAAATCGTTTTAGATCTGTGATGTCAATCAAGACATAGAGCCGACAGCCTGGCATTACGATCAACGAGTCAATTTCATGTCGTCAGCAAGTTGGCAACACAGAGAGCTCGGTGATGAAGACCTGACCCCCAATACTAATGATATTCGATTATGATCACGGTGCTACCCCTAAAGGTTTGCGACTATGTCAGAGAACGAAATGTGTAGTCCTTACTTGCGAGAGTGGCTGGAGCACCACTTTCTAGACCTCAAGGACGTATTATTAAAGTACACCTCACCATCAACCTTGGAAGAAGAAAGGTGCACAATCGGTGGATGCAGTCCTAACGCCAGCAATGTTCCTCAAAAAAAGCGAACAGAATGACCAAAATGACCAAACAATGAACAGAAAAAAAGCAAGGTGCCACTCCATTACACATACATTTTCTTTTCTCGGAAACGCTCCATGCAGCATCACCTAAGCCTGGACTTCGGTTTCTGTCCACCCAGACGCAGCTCCAACTAGGCGACCACCGTTCTTTCGCTTCACTCGGCAAGTGATGCCGACGTTCTCATCCCAAATGAACCTCCAGATAACATAGATCCAGCTTTCGTGGCGAGGCAGATCCTCGTAAAACTCCTTGGCAATCTCTCTAACAGCGTGGAGACGAGTCCACGGTACTGCCGGAAAGTCGTGATGCTCGTTGTGAAGGCCGACGTTATATGTGAGGATGTTCAGCGGACCGTAGTAGGAGAAGGTCTCAGGAACGGGGATGCTGTTCTTGGGGTCACGCTGTTCGGGTGTAACGCTCTCGTAGACGTAGTGCTCGGCAATGAAGTGGCCGGCGAGAGGGTGGAGGCTACCAGCGAGGAAGCTCGAGAGGAGGAGGTAGAGAACAGGCTTGATGGAAGATCCAGAGAGGATGTAGAGTGCGTAGTCAAAGGCGAGCTGGACGATGATGTTGAGGTGGTGAACCCAGGTATATTGGATGCGATAAACTGTCATGGGACGGATGGCATAGAAGAAGATCTGGAATGTGCAGAAGAACGCCTTGCCGAGGATTGAATCGAGAAACACGGCTTCGAGGGCGGTTGGAAGATCGGTATCGAGGCCGTCGACGCCGAGAGACTTGTGGTGGGTTAGGTGATACGGCTGCGAGACTTGTTTAGCGAGCTGTTCCGCTCGTCGGCCTCGTCTTGAGTCAAACATACCCTGAAGGAAGCGCTGTACGGCACACCGATCGGCAGATTCGCGAAGATGGCAAAGAGTCGGTTCGCCAAGGGGCTGCGGAAGGCCAGGTTGTGGGAGATCTCATGGATGGCGAGGAAGAGGTTCTGGTTGGCGGTGGCACCGATCACGTAGGCGACGGCCCAGAACTTGAAGGAGAAGAAGGACGTCGAACGAAGGTACCAGGCGCAAGCAATCTGGAGGGCGACAACGCCGGCGACAACATACTTTGTGAGGGGTTCAGGACCACAGAGCTTGGTGATCTGGACAAAACGGTCAGTCTTCGTCACCAGGGGGGGGTAGCTGATGCAAATTTAAGGGAACGGGCCTCGGGATGAGCTTTGATGATGGCCTGGCGGCGGGTACGATGAGGCTCCTCGGTATAGGTCCAGAAGAAGTCATGTTGGCTATCCTCAGCAGCCTGCTCGGACGGCGCACCAGAAGGTTGCTTGGTTGACTTTGCGCCGCGGTTTTTGGGTGCTTTGACAACAGTCTCGGCACTGCTGGAAGCCATCGCGTAAACGGTTGAGTTGCTTGCCACGGTCAAAAGCCGGACAGTCAATTGATATATTCTGGTGATTATATTGACGGCAACCTGTTCTGGGCGACGAAATGATGGTAGCCCAGGGAAAAAAGTCGAGTCAGCAGCTCTTGAGAGGGATTTCGTCGTTGGTAAATATGTAATAAAGTCTACCTAGCCCCTGGACTTTGGTCCCTGGTTCGAGAATCATTCGGTGGCGTGGCAGTCAACCGCTTGGGGGGGGCGGTGTAAGGGTTGGTGGGGGGGACAGCACCACTGGCAGAGTTGGTATAGACACAGGCACGGCACAAACAGGTCCCTAGAAAGTGGAGTTGCGAGGGGGGGCACCAGTCTAAACCCCTCCCGCCTCAGTTACCCATAGTAAACTCAATTACCCTACATGATAATTGCGAGTTTACACAATTTGAGGAAATTTTCCTTTGAGAGCGACGTGTCAGCTTCGTTCCTATGGAAATTGAAACTATGGGTAGGTATTCTTGATGGTCACAGTGCCGGTTCAATGAAATCATTGATCTCTCTAGACTGATCTGATAACATTACTTCAACCCATGCTTTCAACCTAAGTCAACAGCTGGACATACACCATCCGTGACCCCCGAGCACGTGAGAAATAGGAAGTTCTGATTGGGAGTTTTCAAGGGCAGAGAACAGCACGCAGGTATCAAGAAAAAGAGCTCGGATATTGAAGTAGCAAGATGTCCTACAGAAAAACCGTGTGCGACCAACAAACATGCCTCGTCACATGTAGTGCTCAGGTTGATGCGCGTCGCGAGGGTCACGCAGAAGCAAGGCCTCCACCACAACAGACGGGCCTGCTCGGCTATAAATGCCTTTATGTCTTTGAATGTCGATTCTTAAACTCCTCCTGAGTCATTGTTGCCTTCTCCTCAGGATCAGGCTCGCCGATGTCGAACTCCTGCTCGACCTTTTCCTCTCTCACCACGAGCCGTGCCTCATGCCTGCCCCTTCCTTGGATCAGAAACCTCAACACCCATTTATGACCCTGAGCCTCCTTCTTGAAAACGAGATCCTGGAAGCAGAACCTCACAGCTTTATGCTCGCTGGGAGGATACTGCTTTTCACCAACGCGAGGGCTGTCTGCCTCTAACGGGTCCTCATCCGTGGGTTGCCCGTCCTTGTAGAGGATTTCGAGGGTGGCAAAGGGGATTTCACCATCGTGGAGGGGCAGGTAGTAGCAGTGGATGTAATACTGGATGGTATTTGTGCCCCGGACTCGGAAGGCTTCGGTGATGATCTCGCAGGGGTAGAGGCATTTGGTTGGGTCCGGGTGTACGGTACATGGGTACGTTGGACAGATACCACGTAACTCATCACCTGGTCTATCACCGGGCCTGTCGGACTCGCCGGGGCGATCAGGGCCAGGCGGAAGCGTAAATTCGGCTCCAGGTTCGTCAATAACCTGTTCTGAGGACAAATTCAGAGTGGAAATGGAGTGTGGTCCGGCCATGTTTCCTACAACAGACGAGTGATCTTTTCCTATCAAGGGCAAGTATCGTAGCTGCTTTGGTATGGAGGTCCGCACTCAGAAGTGATATCAGGTACAGCAAGAGATGGCCAAGTTATACGACATGAGGCGCGGCATTTTATAAGTAGGGGGATTCAGATTCAGAGTGAATCGCGGAGCTTGATCTCTGAATCGTTCCTGAGGTTTGGACGCGATCTGCTCACTGCTGGGTGATGGTGGACTTATGTTCAACTAGATCTTGCTAAACCGTCATCCATTCATTTAGAACTCCGGGTTGGAAAGCTACACAGAAGTCACGCGTGAGAAACTCTGCAGAGTCCGGCGTGAATCACTGCTGATCTTTGCAGGGATCCTCAAGCAACCATCGTTGTACTGAAATGGCGTGGAGTACGATAGAGAGTTGCTTATTGCGACGAAAATGATCGAAATTGTTGACTAGATGCCGTTACTTGCGCAAGAAAAGACCCCACTGACCTCTCCGGCTTCAAAGGAATCTATGATCCCTTCCACACTCGCATACGTTCCCGCAGTGAGGAAGAAGAACCCGGTCAGAATGATGCATACATTGATGATCATGGAGAACCAGTCAAGGAGAGGCTGTCGGTGCTTGCCAACCTTTTGGTCTGCCCTGCGCATGCGAAAATACGCGACACCCCAGAAGATGAAACCGAAGAAGGAGTCAAAGAGACTTGAGAGGACAGCAAGAACTGGCGCTTGTCAGGCAAGAGCGACACGAGAAAGACTTTAAAAAAAGGGAGACTTACGTGAGTTGAAGAATGGAATTACCTGAGAGATCAAGAAAGCCGCAATCCAAGTGATTAGAAGGATTGAACTCCAGGATGCCCAGCCGACCACGGTGTGCTCCGTCATATGTTTCGAGTTGCGGAAAAGGCGGAAGAAGACAAATCGCGAGGTGACGGAGGCATACAAACATCCGAGAAAGATGAGAGTGGGGATCATGAAGGAGAACGATATTTTCTTATACAGATCTTCGAGCGAGCCAAAGGCTGGAGAAGTCATGTACTCGTTGCCAGTATATACGTAGATAACAGCACCGACAACGGAGAAAACGATCATTTCGGCAATAGTACACGCCCAGAGGGATTTGGGAAACTCTCTGTGCACATCATTAGTACGTGTCGTAAAGGTATGGTGTGAAGCGGCTGTTTCGTACCTGGGATCGCGCATCTCTGCGATAAAGCTAGGCAGGGTAATCTGTCCGATGAAAGTATAGCTAATGTTCAAGAACGCTGACATCTTCAGCACAAATGAAGTCCCGGCTGGAGGGAGAATATGGAAAGTTGGTTCTCCAAGCTCAGGGCTGTATCCTGCAGGATGGTCCTGAATGGCGGCAAAGATGGTGGCGAGAAGCACTGAGATAAATGTGAAAAGAGCTGAAGCAGTCGCTATTTTTGCCATCAGGCTAAAAGTTCGTGGGAGGGAGAACACGAAGCAGACGATGGTAGCCACAGCGGCGAACTGCACCGTGCGGCACCCTCCGATAGTATCAGCTGCGGTCATGGTGTTGAGGTATTCAGCGCCAATAAGCACATGCAATGCCTGAATGAACGTATTGTTGAGGATGAAGATAATGGCTGTGAAATACCACGCCCATTTCTGTCCCCAGAACAACATCTGGCCAACATCGCAGACGTCCCGAACCTCAGGATGCCGAAGACAAAACTTCCAAAGGACAAGACTTGTATACAGGACGATTGCAGCGATCAGTAATGTTAGTAACAACCCAGGAACGAGTCCAAGGTGGCTGTATGACCAGGGAAAGCTCATGATGGCAAGGCATATGTACTCGCTGAAGAGAAGGGCCGCTGTCTTCTGCCATGAGCATGTGCGGTATTGAATACTATCGCCGTCTTGGGAGGCAAGCTGCTTCTCGAGGATCGCCGAAGCAGATTCGTCCGAGTCGGATGAAGTGAGTGCATCGCTGTCGCGCAGATGAGGGAGGACAGGGCAGATACGAGGACCGATGTTGACGCTGGGGCCGCCAAACACACCAGCAACTCGACGAGCAGTGATGCTGGTCGCGGTCTCCAAATTACCAGACTCGGGATCGAACTTGTCGCTCATGATGATCTATTGGCGTCGTGATGATGATAAGTTGAAGAAAAAAACAAGCAATTGGGGCACAGCATGCAAGTGAACAGAGTCGCTTCTCAATCCAGAACACTCAGGCAACGGGAGTGAGACAAGGAGCATGAGAGCCTGAGACAACGAGACGGATGCGAACAACAGAACCGGATGGGAAGGGAGAAGGCTAGGTGAAAAGAGATTTGTATTTTCAACATGGTTTTCTATCCCGATGTAACTTTCCGTGTTACATTGTCCAATGAGCCTTGCAGACACCAAAACAGTGGAGGCGATAGGCGCAGGCTCTGAGGGCTGGCATGTCGAATCGGGTTTCTCTGGCCTTTCACAGTACTTCGCAGCTATCTCCGTAAGCAATTAGCAGTCCGATGACGTGCGAGCGAGAGTTCACAGCTTGACGTACCAGCATGTGGTGGTTGCGACGGACTCAAGAACATCGGGGTAGCCGGTGGAGTTTGCATGCACATTTGCTCCGGAGATGGTGCGCCTGTGTGCCGGACATCCGCTTTCGGGGTTGTGATGCGAGATCTGATTTAGATTGAGCTGAGGAAAGGTAACAAACGGTTATTGTGGTCTGTCTGAGATCAGGGGAGTGCCACTAATTAGGGACCTGGAAAACGGGAGCATTGTTTTTGGTAGATATGAATTCCGCCCAAGCTGCTGTTGTGAGTCGTTGCCAGAGCTCGACGTTTTCGATGGAGGCCTGATTTTCGATGTTGGTTGGTATTGCAACCCCCACGAATGATGTTTTTAGGGCTGTCCAAGCATTGAGCACGGCTCTGCATCCTACGTCGTACTACGGCATGATGTTGTGGTGCGCACCATCAGCATCAATACCGTCACCTTGCGGGAATGTGGACATCGCACAGGGGGGGTGTAACCACTTACCGGAGGACTCCTCGAGAAACGCCGAACCGCGAGCCCTCGCATAGAAGCCATTGCACGCCAGTCAGAAGTACAATGATCACACAAACTGGCTGCGCAAATTTTAAGCTTATTGCCGTAGATCGAGCATCCTGCTCGACTGGGTGCAGTGACGTGGAGAGCTGGTTCACAACGCGTGCCCTGTTCCTGGCGCGAAAACCCGGACTACTGGGCCCGCTGAGTTCTCATCATGCCATATTCAGCAATTTCATTGGCAAATTTCATTGGCAAACATTCCATCTCGTGTTGGGGTCAATGAGCCCGTTGAAGGTCCCTCGTTGTACAAGGGAAGAAAGGCAGAGCTGTGGTAGGTGTGGTGCTGGATGATGATCCACCCAACCCTGACGCACGTCTGCAAGAAGTGTTCGCAATTGACTTGTATTTCGAAGATGGCGTCATAGCCTCTCTTCTCAGCTTCGACTAGACTTGGCCATGTCTTCTTGCTGCTCTGATACTTCAGAATACATATTAAGGATAATCTGAGATGAAGTTGACAAGGCTGCTTCGCCAAGAAGGCACATCCAGCTTGGCATTGAGATCCCATCGGATACAGGGATGCAAATCTTATTATGCAGTTAACAGGGACTGGTCTTTCAACTCGAGGCGTGTGCAGCAAACGCAGCTCCTTAAGGCGAGTGTGATGTTGACGAAATTGAAAGAGGATTCGCAGACGAATGCAACGCACCAGCACCGCGAACTCATTTAAACCGGTTCCTGCAGCGGCAGCCCTAACACGGCAAGTTGGCACGTATGATATGGTGTGAGTAGCATTAGACAATGTTGTTGTGTTTCGCGGCGCGTAATATATATGTAGAATTCGCTGAATCAGAATTTTCTACTGTACTGTTCGAAGGTTATTGTAGTGAATTAATAGCGTGATTGGAGCGAATCATCGCCGCCATCTTGCCTTACAAGATTGCTGCTTTTCTCTGTTCCTTAGCGGGTTTTCTTGTGAAAGTTTCCTCACCTCTGTACAGAGTAGTAACCTGCCAGGTAGCTTTTACGATTTCACGTGTCAATTGCCTGCAGTGGGCAAGAGCTGTGTCGTAGCCCACTTTTAGCAAGGAAGGCGCCAGTAGAGCGTCACCCTTGTCCCATTTTCCATCACAGAAACTGCTCCACAGCGCTTGGTCCAGAGATTGAACCCTGACGACAATTACCAAATTTCAAGGCACCACACATCCACTTCCACCAAGAAAGTCACCGCATCTCCATCACCGCCTTTCACGATCCGTTTCTTCATGATCAACATTCCGCTGTCGCTCCTTGGACAGACGTCTTTTTCTCCTGTAGAGGTCGACGTATGATCTGAACAGCTGTCGTTCTTGTCATATCAATTACTGAGTAGCTGCCAACAGGCTTGAACCTCGTCGACGCCCCACTTTCACTTCACGCTCGACAGATAACGCGATTCTGGCCTCACCTCACGAGAGCTTTGAGCGAAGCTCGCTTTACATTCGACACGTCCCGTCCGACTTCGAGTGCGAGCCGAATTTTCAGTCCGCCTAGCGCGCATAGCTTCGATTTCTTCACATAGCTCGCCGGCGCTGGCGCGCCTGCCGGCAACATACCGCCAACCATGTGGTGGTTTTTCTCTGTCACCTTCAGCGCTGTCTTTCTCTTCACTATCATCCTCTCCATCCCTGTCGCCTTCGATGTCGGCGGACGCGATAGCGGACTTGCATACAGTCTCTCGCTTTTCATTTTCTATTTCTTCTTCTCGATAGTCAAGCTCGCAATTCCCGAGGACTCTCGACGGATAAGATGGCTTGTGTCAAACTTTCTACGTTTATCGCAGTGGATCGTCATTCCTGCCCTCATGATCTGGGCTCTGGGACAGTTCGCTGTTGATGCTGGCTCTACCGGATGGGTGGAGAGAACCCTGGGCGGCGTTTTCAGGTCCAAGAGTACTAGCTGGACCGAATGGTTGTTTGGGAAGGACGGCCTGCTGGAGACAGTCATGCTGGGGAGCTGGGATAATGTGCTGAGATACTCCGGACCTGTGTTCCAGCTGCTTGAGGGATTCTGCACCCTGTTGGTCATTCAGGCAGCTGGTCAAATTACACGATGGCTGGTGAACCGTGGGAGAAGTGATACATGGGTGGTAAGTCTGGCCTGGAATCATCTATTCAAGCCACGAACAAACACTGACTTGCTCTAGATCATCCTCCTCGCCTTTTCGGGCTCGATCATATCTAGCGCTGTCTATTTCCTTTGGCGCGTTGCCCAGTTCCCCCAAATCAGCAATATGGATGCCACCTTGATTGGCATCGCGATGACCACTGCCCTATTTCTCTGCATCTTCGGCATCGGAAGTGGTCGTGGCAGCCCAGTCGAGTCCTCACTTCTATTTGCCTATGTGGTCCTCTGCGTCTATCAAATCTTCACCGACTACATGCCAACTGAGGCTGATGGCAGTCCCAAAGACCAGGCTTCATCGCAACCAGAGATTCCACCTCTGCCACCGATTATCATGGCATCCTACTCGACTTTCTTGCATATGATCAGCTCCTTGCCAAGTGCTTTACACTCATCCCTCGCACTCCTCTACGCCGCCTTCCAGACAATCACACCCTCCGTGATAATTTCTCTTGCCTATCGCCTCTTTGTTTTCTATTGCGCAACGAGGATCATTCCATCGGTGCGCGACTTGGGCGCGCGCGCGCTCATGGATGAGCCTGACTTCGAAGACTCAGAGACGGCTGCTCGAGTGCTGGGCTTCTTGAGTTGGTTTGCGCCATCTATCTTGGTTGCTGTATACACGAGTCTTCTGCTCCAGCACTTTTCCACGAGCGATGGACCCGACGGCTGGACTCTCCGAGCCGGCGATGCGGGTGGTAACACCTGGCGTTGGATCAACGTGGGGTTAACGATGTTCCTCTACGGTGTCGAGCTATACCTGGGGTCTGACGACCAGGACCACTGGAAGGTTGACTGAGAGAATCTTGGTCCGAGGGAAAAAAAACTATTTTGAAAGCTGGTTAACCTTAACCCTGGGATTTGTGCCGACGAATCGAATGTCGCGATGCACCACCAAGTGCTTCGTGCAAATAATACTATGCAAACGCCTCAGACACGCAGGCAACAACCGCAAGGAAACAACAACCGAACGGCAGGAGGATTATGGTCGAGATTGAATGAGGTATCAGCTTTATGACGACTCCGAGGTATTGCGTGACTTTTTCTTTTGTTGTCACCCCCCTTTTGTGGGCAGTTCATGGCCTGAGTGCAAACCTCCGGGTTGTGCTATTTGGCATGGTGAAAGATGAGTGAGTTATTGAAAGCTGGAAGGGCCGTTGGCAGAACAGAATGATGGACTTATTTGTGAATCAAGCGACTCTTCACGTACATATTACCCCTGAACATCACAGGCTGGTCGGGACCCTTTACATAGCACAGAGCAGATCTATACCCAATGTTTAACATGTTCACGCCCGGGACAGACTTGTCGCTTCGCCAGTTAAACGTACTTTGGATTATGGCTGAAGAAGCTGATGAATGGACGATGAGGTCGTGGTAGGAACTTTATCGGCCCGTGTATTGGGACGTGGTCAAGGCGTGTTAAGAATGGTATAACGATCACCGGATCGCTATGATGGCACAAGTGAATATAGTTGTCTGGACATGTCCCTAGGCTATGCGAAGGCTATGAAAAGTTTCTGTGTGATTGCAAAGAAGCTCGGCACAGGAGCCAGGTAGTTCAACAGGCAGATTATACACGTGGGCACCTTACTAACGAGGAACATCAGGATTTTGCACGACGGATGCGAATTTTCTCATCGCTCGCCGGGTTTGCTCCCATTTTCCCGCCTTCACGAGTTCAGGCACTAACTGCCTAAACTACGAATCTTCATTTTATGGAGCAAGAATCACGACTGCTCTTCAAAGCAAACAGAAGGGAAACAGCACACGACTTGTGGTCTAACCGTCGAATGAGAACTAGATTCTAGCACACGTTGTCCACCAAGACATTAGGACAGACAGCATATCCCTTGACAAATTCAAAAAGGTCGTCGTCTACCTTATGACTATGTACTAGGACTGTCCTTGGCTGATCTCATATGCCGGGTAGATCGGCACCGTAGGGCGATTGACCTCTTCTGTCTCTGTTCTTGCGGGCGTTAGCCTCGCCGATGTGCCGTGCGCCTCCCACTTCGGTGAGTGAGTTCCCATGAAGAAGTGGCTTTTCGGGACGGTAGCTGGCGAGCGCATACAAAGAGTGGAACCGTCTTCCCACCACATTTCACCCCATGAAATCCTTCAACATACAAGGACTACCGCGTGCAAAATCTGGCAACGCGATCCCCCACGCCCTCTCAGAAAAATGTAGTAGGATAAGTTTTATTCCTCTCTTTCTCTCTCAAACAAAAAAACGAAACAGCCTGCGTAATCTGGGAATCGAACCCAGGGCTCCCCGACGCTGCCCTGGATGGCAACGGAGAATTTTACCACTAAACCAATTACGCTACATCTGATGTTTGATGCTTGCGGCAGGGTGCCTATTGCGAACCAGGCTTCTTCGTGAGTTCCCAGGTTCCTGGGTTTCCACTTGGCAATCCCCGAATAAGCATGTCTTCATGTGACTAAATAGCATCTTTTCGCATCTCTTTGCCTCATTGGACACTCAAGTCAGGTGTGGTGATGTAGATACCGGCCGCTGAGGGCTACTTGTGTCGCCTAGCCAAATCTACTACATCGTGCTCCGTACAACACGCATACAGGTAGGTATACACCATCACTTCCCTGTTTAGTCCAGTAATACACGACCCTGGGAATTGCTTTTTAAAAAAAAAATAATTAGGAAAAAGAACAAAGTCCTTGAAGCAGTACCACACGTGCTCATCACCAACCTTGCAATATCGGCAAGCTTTGCCGACCACGTGCAGGTGACCATGCAACTCCATGGGCTGGGGAGGGGTTCCCACCGAAGGATCGTCCCCGGTTTAAGTTTGGACAACAAAGGTCCGTTGGTCGCACGGCCGTCGTATGGAATGGATTCAGAACAGGCTAGCATCACTATTGATTTGAAGCTTGGGCGGGCGGACAGAGAGTTTCCCCTTTCGAGATTGAAATCTTGATCCTTCGGTAACCGTTGTCGCGCCCGTAAAGGGGTCCATTTCCGGACATGTACTCGCAGATCGTATAAATCACAGAAAACGTCCCGCACCCGTCGTGGCTGAATTGCGAGGATTGACAAATCTTCTTTCACCGCAAGGCAGATCCTTGATCTTGATCTTTTATTTTTTTTGTAGCCAGGGAACCCGAAACCAGAGTTCATCTTACTGCTGCTGTGATCATCCGCCAGAATGGGCCAGCCAGATGCTCAAGAAGCCATCAGCGGGGTGGTGATGGCCTCCAACATTTCGGGCTCCGATGTTGAGAAGCCCGACAAGCTCAACCAGATCGAGCCAACAGCATCTTCTAAGAAGCGTCAGTCGCTGTCCGACATCTTCACTATTGTGAGTTAACCCCGGGCATCCGAAAATTCGGGGAAATATCTGGCCACACACGATGGGAGCTAATCATGTAACCTCCAGTTCTGTGCTGGTGCTGCCCTGCTCTCCGATGGCTACCAAAACAACTTGATGACCATGGCCAACGTCCTTCTCGGCAAGGAGTATCCCGTGGACTATACGGCCGATGTCAGCACACGGGTCAGCAATGCCCTCCTCGTTGGACAGATTTTCGGTATGATCGTTATTGGCTTGACTTGTGACTACATGGGTCGCAAGGCCGCCATTGTCGTGACCACCACTCTCATCGTCCTTGGTGGCATCCTGGCAACGGCCAGTAACGGCGTCACCGTCTCCGGCATGTTTTGGATGATGACGGTCGCTCGAGGTACTGTTGGTTTCGGTGCGGGAGGCGAGTATCCCGCATCGTCTACCTCCGCCTCCGAAGCTTCCAATGAACGTGCTCTCAAGAAACGCGGACCGATCTTCATCCTCGTCACGAATCTTCCGCTATCTTTCGGTGGCCCCTTCGCAATCATTGTGTTCCTCATCGTGTTCGCCGCCTGTGGCAAGGCCCACTACACCACCGTCTGGAGAATCTGCTTCGGTATTGGCTGCATCTGGCCGCTCACTGTCTTCTACTTCCGAATCAAGATGCTCAACTCCAAGCTCTACCGACGATCGGCCATGAAGAAGAACGTCCCCTACAAGTTGATCTTCAAATACTTCGGAAAGAACCTTGTCGGTACCTGTGGTGCCTGGTTCCTGTACGATTTCATCACGTTCCCCAACGGTGTCTTCTCCGGAACCATCATCAGCTCTGTCGTGTCACACGAGGGCGGTGACGGCGAGGTGATTCAGCGCACTGCTGAGTGGACGCTGCTGCTTGGTATTCTCGCCCTTCCCGGTGTCTTCCTGGGTGCGTTCCTGTGTGATCGCATCGGCCGCAAGAATACCATGATGCTCGGCTTCTCAGGATACCTCGTATTCGGCCTTATCATCGGTTGCTCTTTCGACAAGATCACCCAGATCGTGCCGCTCTTCGTCATCTTCTACGGTCTGATGCAGTCCACAGGCAACATGGGCCCCGGCGACATGCTCGGACTCATCTCCTCCGAGACCTATGCCACCTCCGTCCGTGGAACCTGTTACGGCATCTCCGCGGCGGTGGGAAAGGCCGGTGCAGCTATTGGCACGCAGGCGTTCAAGCCGATTCAGCAGAATCTTGGTAAGAAGTGGACGTTCATTATCGCCGCCATTTGCGGTGTTGCTGGTGTCCTGGTCACGTATTTCTTCGTCGAGGACATCAAGGGTGACGACCTCGCCATCCGCGACGAGAAGTTCCGTCAGTACCTGGTAGACAATGGTTGGCACGGTGAGCTTGGCGAAGATGACTTGAAGGCGAAGGCAGAGGTCCAAATCGTCTCAGAGGTTGTCGAGGAAAGCAAGTGAAGAGCCGTAGATTGCCTCTGATTCAATCCTCGAAGAGACGCATAAAATGGTATAACCTGGGCAGAATTTGCATATAGACTGAATTTATATTCTCGATAATTTGAGCAAATGAACATTCAACCTATTTCCTCCTGTGAAGATCATTTTGCGGACATTTACCTACCTATGCTTGCTGCATTGAGCACCAGACCACCAACCCCCACAGTGCGGAAGGTTCTGACGTCGGCAAACGGGAGTCCCGCGTCATTGCCGATCTGACAACTGCACCAGCTTCTACTCCTTCAACCTCTCACCGCTCCATAGCGTATTATGAGCCACTTTTCGAGCGTCCTTGAATTCAGAATATGAGAAAGTGAGCCGAACACGGAAATACGGCGAACATGGCGCAACCGTACACCACCAAAGGCCTTAGCCCCCCACCAGATGTCTCCAAGACTACGATTCCCATGTCTGGGCTTTTAGTTGACGTTTACGGTCTCAATGAGCTCCCAGACTCAGTCCCAGTGACATGTCTTCATCTTCTGCACACTCGTCATGGTACTCGTGCTCGTATGAGCGACATTGCCTGCAGAGTCATATCGGCTTACATAAAGTCATCTAAAACCAGCTCCAGCCGAGGCCTCATCGCTGTGGCATTCGACATGCCGAACCATGGGAGCAGGATGGTTAGTGAAAAGGGAAACGAGACATGGCAGAAGGGGAATGAGAACCATGCGATTGACATGATGGCGATGGTAACGGGCTCAGTGAGGGATATGGCTGGCGTGATGGACCTTCTGGAAGCCTACATCGGGAGAGAGGTCGATGCGCACGTCTGCTTGGGATGGAGTCTTGGGGGCCATGCGGCGTGGCAAGGGTGGATGAAGGAGGACAGGTTGGATGCTGTGGTTGTGGTCGTTGGATGTCCAGATTTCATGGGTAAGTCTACAGTATATCGACTCAGTGACACCAACATTGACCTCTCTGCTCCCAGAACTAATGAACCGACGGGCCAATGACTCCCACCTCGACCTCAAAGACGGCGAGGCATTCTTGGGAAGCAAGTATCTCCCTCCATCTCTTATCGCAAGCTGCCTCAAGAACGATCCTCGGGGCCTCCTCTTTGGACAGCAACCTCCTTCACTATCAGGTGAGATGAGACCTGACTTCGACTTCTCCGGACTAAGAGGGAAGAAGCTGCTCCTATTATCTGGCGGGAGCGATAAATTGGTCCCGCACAGCGTTGGTGCCCCCTTCATCGAGGCCATAATGGCGAGAGGCTTCGACGTGGAGGACATGGTTTACGACGGCGTTGGGCATGCCTTTTCAAAAGACATGGTCCATGAGGCAGTGGATTTTCTGGTTGAGCAGGTGACAAGAGGGCCGCGAAAGGCTAAGGCCAAGATGTAGACTCGGCTCAAAGGGAAATAAAGACGCTCATGGTTTCCTTGTGCTTGTGCGGCCACCAAGGCCGGGGTGCCTCTTCTACTAACATCTCCTCATTCCCTCGACCTGTGGTGACAAGCCCTCCTTTGTCCCCGAGACCCTCTTCATCATCAAACACACCCTGCCACCTCCCCCACGGATTCCTCTTCAACCTCTTGCACTTTAACCTCTCTCCTCTCCCGTGAGGATCTTCCCCCCATTCTTCCACCGCCTTGCCAATTCCCTCGTCGCTTTCATCTAACCCCGGCGGATCTATTCCTTGGAACAATACCTTGCTTAAGTTGAGCCCGATAGCGGTGCAGTGATGGTCCACCAGCCGTGGTTTCTTGAAAGCATGGCTGATAATGGTGATTCCGGACGGCCAGGTGTTGAAAGTCGAATAGAAAAGAGTAAGGCTGAAGAGAATGTTGTGATACGAATCTAGAGCTCGGTCCTCGATCAGGATTCGTGCCTCAGGGGAACTCTGAATCGTTGTGGAGTGACCAAAGAAGTCATTGGCAGCGGCCAGGTCGGCGTAGCTCTGCGCTTCAGATACGCGAGTTTCCTTGCGCGTCGGGCCTCTGCCGATGGATCATCAGATAAACAAAGAAAACACACCCCGTGCTTCGAGCAAAAGCTTGCCTTACCCTGAGAAACAGAGCGCGCAAGTGCCCGATTCCGACTGTGCCAGTGCCTCGACGCCTGCTCGGATGTGCTCTATAAAAGTTGGCGTCTCGCCCGTCTGGAAGCCGGCGATGAGCCATTCCTTCTCATCGTATCCCTTCGATGGACCGCCCAGCTATATCCCATGGCAGCAGACAATTATTAAATGAGTGACAGAACTGGCCATCGTACAAGCATGGTCAATCGACAGCAGCCCGTGGAGGGAGGCGTGTTTGTGAGGATTAAATAATGCTAAGCGGGGTGGATCATGTGATCAAGTACTCAACGGTCGTAGGAGGAGAGGGAGGCAGTGAAGACCAAACAAACGATTGCACGTTTGGAATAGTGTAGTGTTGTACAGTTCTATCAGTCTAAAAGGACGTATTCACGGATCCATGGAGTATGCAACACGCTTTCCTGCCTGCCGGATCCCATACAAGATGCGCGCTGTCCCAAAATATGCAAAATTGCTCGGTGCTATGCCCGTCGCTGTAGACCATGTTCAGGAGATCTTACGACTCTCAATGATACTCGACCAGGAATTGCCCTGCGTACTCCCATTTAGTGTCTCTTCTTTCAAAGCCTCCTCGATTGTCGCCTCTTGATCCTCTGTCTCATCCATATCAATAGGGCTCCAGGTGGCGTTAGGAGGACGTCTCGGACATCTCCTCAGTGCCTCTGCTGCAGCGTCGATCATGTGAATCTCATCTGCCACAAGCGGCTGTTCATCTGCTGCAAAGGTCGCGGCCTCCGTCTCGAAGTCTGCCTGTTCGTCTTCTTCGTGGCCGTCGAGGCCAGTCGTATTTGCCACATACTGCAACCGGCGCTTTGCCCTGGCCATTCGATTCTTTGCCCGCTGGGACAGTTTGCCGGAGGGATCGGGCAGGCTCATGGACGGGTTATCAGGATCCCGCCAGAAAGGGGTGTACAAGCCTCGTTTGGGTACACTGCCAATTCTTTGTATGAGTTCCTCCAGATCGGCGATCGTATCCTTCTCCGAAGTCGTCAGAAAAACCTCTGCATCGACTGTACTCATGACTGGCCTGTGCCAACTAGATGGCTCCCCCGTCTGGTCGGCAGGTATGTCTGTCATCTGCTTGATAGCCGGAACGCCATTCAACGTTGTCTTCTGGCTGGATTGCCCTGTGGCCAATAGCTGTTCCCGTTTGGCGTTCCTTCTTAATAATCGCGCTCTATCCCTTGGATCAGAATATTCGCGCTTCTTTTCCAGATACTGAAGCAACTCCTCACCTGTGAGCCCCTCTTCTCTCTTTTTCTTGCGCAGGGCTTTGAAAGTGGCAGATCCGATACTTCGTGTTTCCCCCTCCAATTGCCCCCCATCAACCTGTGGTAGGGTCATCAGATCTCGGATGAGATACAGACTGCCCGTGACAACGATTGGGCTTCCCCCTTTGGACTTCTCGCGTGCCCACTCCAATGCTTCTTCAAGAGTTATATCAGTAGGGGCGACTAGGTCTTGCTTATTCTGACCGAGGTACTCCTGAGCCCACTCGCGCCCGGATCTTGCGGGGACAGGTGGCGGATCGCTCTCCTGCCTCGTGAACTCCACGAACGCCACGTTATCTTGGGGTCTAAGAATATCCTGAAGCATATCCTTGAAAGGCTTGGTGTCGCTATGAGAGAACCCGATGACCCAAGTCACAGCTTCGCCAGGTTTGCGAAGATGCCTATTGACATATCCTCCCAGCTTCTGTGTTGCAAGAGGATTGTGTGCGCCATCTACCAGTGCTGTCACAGGTGTATCACCCTCATTCGTAGGCAGTATGTTGATGTGTTGCAAACGTCCAGGCAGAGACGGGTTCATCCTCAGGAGCTTGTTCAGGTCCAATGGGACCTCTGGGAACATTGTCGTGAAAGCTGTGACAGCGCACAGAAGATTCTGCTGCTGCCAGTCCTCAAGTTTGAAAGTTTCGTTGTCCAAGCCCGAAAGAAGGTGCCGTCCTTCCGAGCTGAGGATCATAGGAGCATCGGTCTCCCAGGCATGCCGTTTCAGAACCTCAAGGACTTCTGGCTCATTGGTGTGATCCACAATGCATGGCACTTTTCGGGCCATGATCCCAGCCTTTACAGAGGCGATCTCCCTGAGGGTTCTTCCAAGATACTCGGCATGATCTATGCCAATCTTGGAGATAACGGTCACGCCCTTGTTCTTCATAACGTTGGTGGCGTCCGTGCCACCACCCATGCCGACCTCGACAATCGCATAGGGGAGCTTCAGCGTATTAAAGATACGGAATGCCGTCGCTGTGTCGATCTCGAACGGTGTCAAATGTCCAGGATCTTTTTCACCGGATGTGATTTGAAACCCTCGCAGAAGCTTCTCATACTGCCGCAAAACACAATCTCTCTCATGATCATACATGCTCTGGCGCACAGCCTTGCCGTTGATAGTGACACCATGGCGTTTCTCTGGAAAAGCTGGTGATGTGTAGCGACCGTGGGACTTGCCCGCGAGGGTGAACAAGCCGTCGAGATAGGCGCAAATGGAACCCTTGCCGTTGGTTCCAGCCACATGAACGCCTCGCCAGGTCTGCTCCTGGGGCACAGCGCGCTTGATCCTCTCAAGACCAAGTTTTATATTGCGCGGGTTGTTTGGCTTTAAAAGCTTGAGCCTCTCAGGAAGCTTACGGCTAAGTCGTAAAAGAAGGAGCCTCAGCTCCTTATCCGATGGAGGTCTCATGGCATCTCCTGTACGGGATGTTGGATCTTTGTGTTGATCCCCATAGGGTGCGTCATGAGAATTGAGACATGAAATCAAGCTTGAGAAGGTGTCGCTAAAGTGAGATGCTGTCCCTACCGATAGCAAAGGGGTTTCTGGATGTCAGTTGTTGGACTTGATTCATGAGCTGATGCAGTTGAAGCAACTTTCCAGAAAGGCCCACTTAGAGTCTTCAGCCACAGCTTGGGGCACTCCACGCCACACTGCTTTCCCAGCCACAACCTACCCACACACAACAGCATCGCCTATTGCAGTCACCTCGCCTGTGTCGTTTGCTACTTTGTGGTATTGCACTCGCCCCCTTCATCTTCACGCCCCCCCCGGTTTTTTTCCTCTTCACATACAGCTTCCATCCCTTCTATCGCCCATTCCATCCCGGGGCATACTCCATCCGTCGATATCCCCTCCCCAGCGTTCTTTTTTTTCATCTGGGTCATCTCTGCTGCGTTTTCTTGGGCGGTGGTCCTTATTCTAATTGGCATTATCCCACGCGCCGCCAAACACGTCCGGAGGCGTCTCCATTTGCCGTCGCGCCCCACGAACTCGGCAGACCCACGACCCTGGTTACATATTCGCGTGCGCAACGTTCGTTCTCTAATGATCAACCTGCCTTCTCGCCAATCGATCAGGATTCTCGCATAAGCGCACTGGCATTTTCGGCCATTGACCAACGAACCTCTATTTGCAACCTTTGATTTGCAGCGATTAGCTCCGCTTGGACACAATTGACCATACTTTCATCCCGCCATCAGTCATGGGTTTGCCGTACGTTTCGTCATCCATCTTGGGTGATCATCAAAGATTCAACATTGGTTTTCTTCCAAGAGTCAACGATCACAACCCAAGATCTCGCCGCAGTTGCCTTACCCAGGATATTATGTAGACAATCTGATGCTGACTTATTGACCGTCTAGCCTGTTCGTTGCCAAGGTCGAATCTGACCTGTCCAGCAAAGCTACCCGCAAACATGACGTGCTGGCGCCAACACATGCGGGAGTCCAATCTACACGCAGTCGCAGTCGTCGAACCCATATCGGAGATGATGATCCTCGCGGACTTTACGAAGCCCGGTGGCAGGTCGATGGGAGTCGGTGGCGAGAACCATATCGAGCATTGGGAAGGGCACGATTGGGCAATGCCCTCCTCGGAGACAGCATACAAGTAATAGCGGCTCCGTCGCCGCCAACAATGTCACAAACCGAGTTGGACGAGTTTGCTGCAACCCACAACACCCAGAACGATCCCGTGGACACAGCGATGGATGAGTTTCTCAGACTGGACAGGCAGATGCGCGCGCCATACGCCGAGCGCCTACACGACCTACTTGGACCTCGGTGGACGCTGGAAGGTCTTCGCGCCAGAGCCCGCATCCTTGAGTTGCGAAATATACGAGTCAACTCACCTTCATTGACCGACCGTCCGTTCTTGGCAACGGCTGACTCCGGCTCTCGTTCTTCGGAAAGTCTTGGTACATGGGCCCCAGAGCCACAACTACAAGCTCGGCGCGCACGAGTTGTACGTATTGATAGAGAACGCTAGACCGAACAATGCTAACTCTGGACAGGTCTCGCCAGCTGCCCCAGGAGACCTTACTTCTGAGGAGATTCCAAGGCTGGGACGCATTATCGAGTCAATGCAGCAAGAAAGACGCAGGACTGGGGGACTAGCGCGCGACAGGCGGACGGCAAGATTTCGCACAACGCGCCAACAGCGATTCATCGATGGACTGGGTGATCGTCAACGCAGCATGAGCCCTGAAATGTGGGATACTCTGCTCAGTACGATGACACCCGACCCAGAGCCCCCAAGCGTTACCTCCTCTTTTGCGTCGTTTCCCACCTCTCAGTCTCACCAGACCAATGCTTCATCCTTCTCAGCTCCAGACCCTGTCCCGAGAGCCGCTGATGGTTTCTTGTCAGAGCCGCCGTGCGACTCGGGTTGCGAAAATTCAGACCCGGAGGAGGAAGGCCCGTCAAACAGGACACCAAACGAAGAGGGCCGGGGCAGGGTCAGTGGTTCTTCTTTACGAAGGCGTCACTCAGAGGACGTTCGTCGCCGAACGGGTGAAAGGACAGTCAACAATGGTACCGGCCCAAATAGCATTCTAATCACCCCAAACTTATCCCGAAACCATTTCCTTCGGGCCGGCTGGGTAGGACAACTCAGTGTGGGAGCAACGGACGAAACAAGGACGCAGGACACTACCAATCGGGAGACCGAGCCACATGCACCCCATGCTCACAATGAAGATGACTGGGCAGGAATGCAGCTCATTGTGCGATCTTTGGCACGGCGGGAGGATATTCCTGATGAATGGTGGCTGGAGGCAGGCCTCAGTCGCACTTTGGGTGACGATGCAGGACTTCAATGAATCGATGGACGGCATACGACTTGGAGTGTAAGATAGGTGTTGATTGATATTCCAAGCATGGCGTGTGGGATTGGACAATGACGATCAAAACGGCGTTGACTGTAATACTATTCCTCTGAATTGAGCAACGTGCTGACTCAAAAAAGAGACTTTTCTCCCATGCTATCCAATCTTTTTGATGTCCAACCCGAGACTGGCTTGATCGTATACCCCCTATAGACTCACCAAATGCACACAATAGCGGGGGCTGATGTGTATGATCTGCATGACATTACTTTACTCAAGCACAGTGTATCGCGACTTGAGACGCGCTTCTGGTTCGCGCTGAGCCTCCCTTTGTTATGATTTGAGTTACAGAACCATGCAACATCAAGATTCGGAGTTTGATGCCCAAGGCCTCGCCCAAATATCTAGGTATTAACGTACTAGTTGTGATAGTAAGTACGTGTACATTAATAGTCCCTTGACATTGTACCTATGCCCCGCTACAATACACGAGGACTCACTGGATGCAGGGAGCCACTCAGCGGGGGACAGCTGCACGGAGTACACAGTGCGCTATAGGCAATAGCGCCGCCACAGCCACAGACGCCACGGGCAGATCATCACGTCCTTGACGAAAAGGGAGAAACAAACACTTGAGCTCTCCCGACGACGAACTCCTGCCTCGACACGACTGGCACTTCTGTAGAGTGCCCTACGGACGACCGGTACATATCATATAAGCTCGAAGATCAGTTTTGGCTTCCCTCTCAACATCCTCCTAGCTTTCTAAAGGCACACGATCACCCCAGGGACCCCTCCCTGAACAACTTCCGAGCCGCCACCACAGCCTGACGAACCAATTCCTTCTTTGGCGCAGAAGCCTTTATGTGACACTCCGCCTGAGCTCCGGTGAAGTTCAAGAAGAGAATTAGAGGACGGTCCACGTGCATACTTGCTAGAGAATGACACGACCAGACTCTACCTCTCCTTCTCCACCCGTACGCCTGTTCCGTAACCAGCCACTGCTCGCCCAGCTGCGGAGGTAGAATCGCCAGATCAAGGAGAGTTACAACAAAGGCCGCGGAGGAGGTGCGGTGGCGGAGGAGGTGGAATACGCGGCGAGGAGGGAAGACCAGCAGCCGCTGCAGCGAGCCGGCGACCGCAAGGCAGCCGTGATCATGCCGCAGGGAGACAGGATCAATGGCCGTGCAGCTGTGGTCGCGACGCGTGAGCGGACTCCGGGGACGCCGTCGAAAAGAGACAAACCGAGGGAAAGCTCCGCGGTGCAGGACCCTGGCCTGAAGGACTACGTACGTTGAATCTGTCCCGTCTTGATCACGTGGTTCGGTGGATGGATGCCTAGAGGTTTAATGCAGTATGCTGATGGATTACTCTAGCGACTCGGTGAATGTCTCGGAAAGGGAGCATTCGGATCGGTCTACAAGGCGTTCAATTGGGGGACAGGCGAGGCCGTTGCTGTGAAGCAGATCCGGCTAGCAGACTTGCCCAAGAGTGAACTGCGGATGATCGAGGTTGGTGCTTGCCACTCGTCCGGTGACACCGAATATTCGCTGACTACCTTCATCTTCACCCCCAAAGAGCGAGATTGACCTCCTCAAGAATCTTCATGTAAGGAATTTTGAAACTCCTTCCGTCTGAAAGCTTCTCACACGCGGCCGTAGCATGACAACATTGTCAAGTATATCGGGTTTGTCAAGTCGGCAGACTGTTTAAATATCATTCTTGAGTAAGCTTCCTAGGACTCTGATTATGGTTTTATATGCTAAAGAGGACAGGTATTGCGAAAATGGGTCACTGCACTCCATAATCAAGGCGTATGGAAAGTTCCCCGAGAACCTCGTTGGGGTATATATGACACAAGTCCTTCAAGGCCTGCAGTACCTTCACGATCAAGGTGTAATTCACCGCGATATCAAGGGCGCCAACATCCTTACAACGAAGGATGGCACTGTCAAGCTTGCTGACTTCGGGGTCTCAACAAGTAACATCCCAGGCGCTCAGGATAAAGAGGCGCAGGTTGTTGGAACTCCGTACTGGATGGCTCCCGAGATCATCCAGCTTTCTGGGGCCAGCTCTGCATCGGATATCTGGAGTGTCGGCTGTACAGTGATTGAGCTGCTCCAGGGCAAACCACCATACGGCAATCTCCAAGCCATGCCGGCTTTGTTTGCGATTGTTGCAGATGATCATCCTCCTATCCCTGAAGGCATCTCTGCGGTAGGTCATGTTGTGGAACGAATCATTATTAATGTGAGGATGCTGAAGCGTGATAGGCTGCACGAGACTTCCTCATGCAATGTTTCCAAAAGGACCCTAATCTCCGAGTCAGCGCACGAAAACTACTGAAGCATGCATGGATCTTTAGCTGTCGACGCGCAGATACGCAAGTATCTAAGACTCCAGCAAACTTCAGTCAAGCGGTCGAAGAAGTGAAGCAGTGGAATCAAGCTCTTGAAGACTCAAAGTCTTCTTTACGTGCTTCCACTGGTTCTGAAGCAGGAGGACCGCCGCCTCGTCTAAGCGCAAACACACCAGCACGGCCAACCCTCAGCCTTGCGAAGCCTAAATCTACTGCAGGACTTCTGAGCAAGCCAGAGCTCTCGAGTAAGTCGTACCTTGACCAACCTTGTCATTATGAAGTGCTAATCGAACGAAGATGATGACAACTGGGATGATGACTTCGCCTCGGCAATATCGCCCAGTGCGCTTCATCTTCCCTACCTCAAAGGACAAGATAACTTTGGTGGACTGCTCTCAAGCGACAAGCTGAAGGCGTTTGCATCAATAAACGATAGCCGAGCCATGAGTTCAAGCTATGATGATGACTTTGAGGGCGAGCTCATGACGATCAAGGGGGGTGACTCTTTTCTTGACAATGATTCACAGGAACAGACTATCCGTCCCATACCTAGGAAGGTTGATGAGAAGCCGCCACAGCCTATAAGGGGTCATCGCCGATCAAAGACCAGTGTTGGAAAATCCGTGGGTCTTACGCCAAGAACGACACGGCCACGATCTCCAACCAAACCGACCTTGGGAGGCACCAAGTTTGAGATACCAGCAAGGCCAGATCTTGCATATCGGGAACAAAGTGTAGAGGATTATTCCGATCTGTTTGTGGATAACGATCACGTCTTTGACAGCAAAGTGAATCAAGCAGTCAAAAAGGTATGACTTCAAACAATGGCGTTTCGATCAGGGGTTGCATTCTGACCAGATGCTCTAGTCGAGACAAAGTGATGCACCACAACTCTTCCACCCTTCAGATCTTACAAGTCTGCCTCGATCCATGCAACCGCTCGCTGGCGGAAGCATGAAGAAAAGAGTGCAGCAAAGACCATCAGTGCTGCCTGACCGCCCGATGCGTCGCACGAGGTCATCAATAGAGATCCAGAAGTTCGCCGAGAATGATGACGAGGATTTCTCAGATATTTTTGGTCCAGAAAGCTCAATAGCCGAGCAAGAGGAGAGCGTCCATGGTTCCGAGGATGGTGGCCTTATGCTCATGTCGAAAGTTTCAGGCAATTCCTGGCTTGGAGATGACGAGGATGAGGATGACCCTTTTGCATCAATGGACCCAGGTTGGGACGAAATGGACCTTGAGGCCAACATTGCGCGAGACAAACACGCTCGGCTTGCGCAAAAGGTGGAAGAACTAGTCAGCTCGTTGAAGTCCAGTGAGGCGGAAGACGTTCTGGCAGAATTATCAGAAGACCTGGTGAGTGTTGACTGCTCTCGTGAATGAAATGCCCCTTCACTTACCGCCACTAGCTTGCTTTGTTATGGGAACATATCGAGGTAAAAAACCTCATCATCAGTGCACATGGACTCTTGCCCATCCTGGAGATCCTGGAGCGATGCACGGTGAAGAGCAGGCAGTACATGATCCTACAGCTATTGAAGGTTGTGAATGCTGTGAGTGGCCATTTTCATCATCTCCCCCTAAACAGTCAGTCGGATGGTTGACTGGAGACATGTAGATTATTCTCGACGATGTTGAGATCCAAGAGAACCTTTGCTTCGTCGGTGGCATTCCTATCCTCACTAAATTCGCAGCCCGACAGTTCTCCAACGAGATCCGTCTCGAGGCCGCAGCTTTCGTTCGACAAATGTACCAGACTTCGACTCTGACGCTGCAAATGTTTGTCTCCGCAGGCGGTCTCAACGTGCTCGTTGAGTTCCTCGATGAAGATTATGACATGAGTCGCGATCTTGTCCTGATCGGCGTCAACGGCATCTGGAACGTCTTTGAGCTTCAGGGTCCCACGCCAAAGAACGATTTCTGCCGCATCTTCTCCAGGAGCAAGATTCTGTATCCCCTTGCGTTAGTTTTGCATCGTGTGCTCGATGAGGAAGGGGATGACGAGCTGGACGAACTTATCGAGGGTCGCATCGTCAACATCTTCTACCTCTTCAGCCAAGCAGAGAACTACGTCAAGGAAATGGTGGCGGACCGTCAAGTCCTCAAGAGTGTGCTGAAAGACCTTCGTCGAATGACGCCTCTTCATCAGGTGACGATGCTCAAGTTCATCAAGAACCTCTCTATGCTGTCGACTACCATCCTCGCTCTGCACTCGGCCGACGCCATCGATTGCCTGATCGATCTCCTCAGTCACAGCATGCGCAAGGGTCACTCCCACTTTCGCGAGATCTCAAACCAAGTGCTCAATACTCTTTTCAACCTCTGCCGCCTCAGCAAAGAGCGTCAAGAGGACGCCGCTGTGGGAGGCATCATCCCGCTTCTTCTACGCATCATGCAGACAGACCGTCCGCCGAAAGAGTTCGCCCTGCCCATCCTTTGCGACATGGCCCATTCTGGTTCAAAGGGCCGTCGTTACCTCTGGCAGAACAAGGGACTCGACTTCTACGTGTCTCTTCTTACGGATCAGTACTGGCAAGTGACTGCGCTCGATGCCATCTTGGTCTGGTTGCAGGAGGAGACAGCGAATGTGGAGAGTCACCTCAACGATGGAAACTTCACACGTGCTATCGTTGGCTGCTTCAATACCAATCGCCTCAATGCATTTGACTCCAATCTCCTGGAGCCACTTCTTAAACTGCTGCGTTTGAGTCCTGTTCTCGCAGCTGCACTCGCCCGCCCGGAAATGTTCGCCGGCATTGCCCAGCGTCTTGGTCACAAGAAAGCAGTTGTCCGTCTCAACCTCCTCCGTCTTGTGCGTATCATCACAGACGCTTGCGACCCCTCCGTCTTGGGCTCGGGAGATGGCCTCCGCTCTCTCAACACATCTCAAGTGCGCTCGCTCATGGACTCAATCCAGTCCCTTGCGGATACAGACTCAGCGGTGCTCGTCCGCAACCTTGCCTCCGAACTTGTCAAGTCCTCTCCTGTCGCTGTACGGAATGGCAGTATCAGCAGTGTCTCATCCTCCTCGACTGCAAGTGGTCTCGGGAGCCCGCGCATCAACGACCCGAGTAGTGACGCTGCCAGTATAGGAGGATATTACTACTACCCTTCCACCAGCAGCATCGCCAGCTCAACTACATCATCTTCACGCCGCACCAACCGTCGCAATACCAGCTACACACCTCCGGGTTTACACGCGTCCGCCTCCGTGCCACTTACACCGACAAGCCACCGCACCCGCGCTAGTCTCGCTGGTGGCGCATACATCGAAGTCGCCGCCTCCCCGCGTCGCTCCGCCGCCGTCGAACGAGAGCAGTCTAGCGGCACCGGCAGCTTCTATCGTCCTAGATCCCGCGACGGACCAACCGGCATCCCACGCCGGCGCGTCAGTGGCGACTCATCTAGCGGCAGTACTCTCACCTCAGGACCCCCCAAAATCCGGAGCCGCCTCCCCCAGACCTCCTCCTCCTCTGCATCCTCATCCGCAAGTGTCACACCGACTTCGCGATTCAGCGGGCCAACCGTGGTCAGAAGCGAGAGCAACGCTAGTAACAAGGAGAACAACGTGCTGCGCGTGGGCGGGCCATTATCTTCCGCACCGACCCTGGCGCCCTCAGTCTCTAGCCAATTGAACGGAGGAACAACTTCAGCTTCGGGAAGTGGCACTAGAGGAACGATCGTCACGGCTACCGGAGGGTCCAAAAGGAGACCAAGAGCACCGACGGGCGATGCGAAATGGTCATAAGAGGAGAAGCAAAGTCGAGGGAGGGAGAGGGGGGTAAGGCAGCAAAGGGAGGGGCGCAAGGAGTTCTTTTTGTTTTTTTCCGCCTCTTTTCTTTTTTGTTTTTACACCATGACATCCATATCCGTATTCAGCCGCAAAGCAATGCAACGCCTGAGACAAGCCAGTCACACTCCTCTCTTCCATGGTGACACTGTCCACGACCGTGCTGTGTGTAGCTCGACATGATGTAACTCGAGATGCCACGGATCCCAAAGTCCTGAGAACGGCCCCCTCTGCTCTAATCAAACCCATAGAGTAAGTCGTCATGTCACAGCACAGTCACAGTCGTAGAGATGGTCACGGAGGAACGAAATGGTTGGTCTCAAATAGTCTTTTGGCTTAAATTCTACATTGAAAACGGAGAAGAAAAAAACAATTGTGATCACAAACAACAGGAAAAGGGAGAGAGGGGAGCGCAAGGGGCAACATCAGCACACTTCCAATTTTCCCCTTCTACTTCGAAAACGCACTTGGCTTCGACTTGGCATGTCGTTTATTACAAATATACCCATCCCTTCGACTCCCTCTCCTCCCCTTTCTTTCATAACGACTTCACCGCATCCACGCTATGGAGGATGCCGAGGCTCACAACAATGCCCCTATTCCTGGCTCTATCCCTCCCCTTCCTCTTCTCTCTCTCTCCCGCTCGTAAGAAGCAAACGCAAATGCTTCACAAATGGCTTGGCAAGTATGTTGAAGATGGTTCAACAATAAAAAGGATAGCTTCGAAATCTCGCAGACCAAATCAAGGTTATGAACGGGTTTGGGGGTGTTCGTGGTCATCGTAATGTAAAAGTAGAAAGCATATAAAGGCGAGGAGGGGCTTTGCTGGGATGGTGAAGGAAACAAGCAAAACAAAATTCCGCAAAACGAATCGTCAATGAAGGATGTGTATGATTGTGTGGAAACGCTTCCGATGCACAGGAAACAACGTAACCGACGATGAGGTGACGCTGGCGTGAGCTCCCCCCAATTCCTCTGCTTTTTGTTTCTTGGTCATTAGGGGCTCAGTTGGGATTTCTGTGTATGCGTTCTTGCATCACCGCTAAATTTTCAATATCGAAGGTGACGAATATAGCTCGCATCCTTGGCAGGTCAGGCTGCCTGCATGCAAGATCCGTCGTCATCTTAACTAGAATGTGTCGGTCTCGGCACTGGCAACTGTGCCAAAGGTATCTGCACGTTCACGTTAGCCACTGGGCATCTGATTGGTAGTCGACAGCCTTGTGCACGTACCTCTCTTGCGCCGTCTCTCTTCGCGTGCAGCTTCGTCTTCGGGACTCTTCGGCGTCATGGCCCTCGGGCCGCTGGGCTTGCGCATGGGCACTCCCAGAGCGGCGCTGAGGTTTCGATTCTCCAGTCTGTTCGATCTGGGTGGGGTTTGAGCCGCAGCGTCCTCAACTGGCTCCTTCGGTGGGCGTGGTGGCGCGTTCTGTTGCACCGGTGAGGAAGCCCAGTACTCTGGCTCTCGAGCTGCCGCTGACGAAGTGTTGCTGTATCGATTTGTGCTTTGCGGAGGGAGCCTGGCAACGTCGGTGGCCGACCCGTTCCATTCAGCGGTTCTCGGAGTCATAGGATCATTGTACTCTTGAGCAGAGTACTCCAGAGCGTTACGGAACCGCTCAGTTTGTCCTGGGCGTGGTTGGGGGTGTTGAAGGTTCAACGAGTTCCTGTGTGCCTTATATTTCGGATCCTCCGGGATCATGGGTGCTAGCTGAGGGCCAGTGAACGACCGAACCTGCGGCTGAGGGCCTGGTTCAGCTAGATTAGGCTCAGAGTAACCTGAGTGAAGCTTATCGTAATCATCCTCACCCTTGTAGTCCTCATACGAAGCTAGGCTGGATCCTGAGCGGGAGGGGGGGGCATAATCATCGAATTTGCCAGATTTACGACCACCCCTGAATGCGCGGCCCAGGCTTGAAGCAGTCGTCTCGGACCAGCGAGAGAACTTGGGTAGAAATCCGGAAGAGCTGCTTGACTTGTGTTTTGACTTGCTCTTGTCTGTTCGCGGCGTGTTCTCTGCGCTGAGAGCTGCTTGTGAGCCGGATGCCGGATGCGGAGGGGTATCAAGAGGCATCGAGGTACCGCGCTGAGCGTTCTGAGTAGTGGTGAGGTAGTTCGCGTTCGAGGTCTGCTCTGCTGGGCTGGGGTGGTCATATTGATAGTTCTCATCACCTTCAGGAACGAGACTGATCCTGCTCTGATTCTGAGACAGTTCCCGCTCAGATGCCATTCGGGGAGTAGCTGCCGCCTGTGGAATGCCTGGGCTGGCATGGGCGTTTGCGTTTCCCTCTCGGTCGTAGCTCTTGTCTGCTTCGTAATGAATCCCATCTTGGGCGATGTCTCCTGATGGGCCAGGAACACTTAGGCGCGATCCTGCGGCTGGGGCAGTCTGAGTTTTGAGCACGTCAACTTCTCCAAGCAGCTGCATCAACATGTCTTCGATACGGCCAAGGTCGTTGCTGCCCTTGGCGCCGAGGCCGGCGAGTGCACGCTTCCACAGATTCTTCTTCTGGGCGTGCGAGTCTTCTATAGTCGTGGCATGCAATGAGGCACTCTGCAAAGATCGCGGACCTCCGGCATGGAGCGGCCGAGGGCCGTTGATAGCCTTTTGAAGTTTCTCGGTGTTCTCAACGTTCGCAAAGATCATGTCGTCGCCAGTCTCCTGAATGAGATCCTTCATCTCTCGGAAGCTATTGCGCATGTCCAGAGCCGCATTCATCAACAGGGCAACGATCTCGGTGTCACGAGCGCTCCGCTGAGCATCGCGAACCATCAGATGCTGCATCAACGCAACGATGTCCTTATTCTCGATGCGCTCGATGCCTTGTCCAGTGGAGGCATCATAGAAAGGCGATGCCATGCCCTGTGACATACCACTGAGTTGACGTCCGACCTTGGGAGCATAGAACGGATCATCTGCGATGACATCGGTGGGTCCAGCAAAGTCGACGCCCTTGCTTCTGGGGACCACTTGCTTATCCGGAGTCTGGTTAGGCCCGTTGGATATGTATCCTTCATCGTGCTTTTGACCATAACTAGGACTAGCAGAGGCGAAGCCGGAGTTGTAGCCCGGATCGAGAACGCGGCCACCGATCAGATTCTCGTTTAAAGCTGGGTTGACGATAGGGCTTGCATCTTCGTATGGGTTTGTCAACAAAGTGTCTCTCTTGCGATCGTCCGAGGTTCTATGCCATTCGTCATCTTGGCTTGCCTGCCGGCTGTGCGCAGCGGCCATGCCAGCAGCGGCGCCTAAAGCGGCTGCACCAGCTGCTTCCGTGATTCCTAAGCCACGACCACCGTCAGGTGCGTCTTTTGAGTATGTTGCATTCTCTGCGCCTGCCATATTCTCAGGAGTTGGAGTCGCACCCCTGGACCATGGCTCGTCGTGGAGTTCTCTCCCACGAGGAGTGCCTTGCCCATCCAAGCGCTCGTGAACCACGGATGGATTGGTGTGCTGATCATCATCGACGTAGCCCATCTCTGGCATTGGGTTTGCGGAGTCGGGCACAGCACGAGCACTCATCTTCGGGGCCTCATCGTCCTCAAAACGGTCGATACTGTGAGCAGGTGTGTTACGTGGCTCCCAGCCATCCATAGCGCGTTCCTTGAAAGATCTGTTTCTCATAATGCCCGCCGGCTGGAACTCTTCGTCCCTTGCATCTTGTACAGTGGCCTGCTTCTTCTCCTGAGCCTTCTTAAGGGCCGCAGCGGCAGCTCCAACTGCGCCTATAGTAATGGCAGCCTCCGAGGCTGTTGGAAGACGGTAGCGCGAGCGAGGAACCTTTCGGCCATGTTCATCGATCTCGTACTCAGAGAATTCCTCTGACTGGTCATGTGATCGGGCGCCTGGAGTTTCATTTCGCTCATCAATATACCGCTTATCAGGACTTCCATCCCGGCTGCTCTTCGTCATAGATCGATCGTCATAAGATAACGTCGAGTCCCGCGCACCACTATAGTCGTATCCAGATCCACTGGTGAGCACAGATTGATCACCATCCACAAGGGAAGCAACTGCAGACTCAATGCCGGACCCAGGATGAATGATGTTGGGATTCGCGGCGATTCCACGTACGGCCTGTCCAGAGTTGGCAAGACCGACTTCACTGTCCTCAGCGTAAGTCGTGCTGCGGTAATCTCCTTCAGGACTACGAGCCCCAGCGGACAGGTGGTCGAACTCGCGGCTGCGCATATTGCTGGGGATCGAGTCCATTGAGGGCATAGAGCGACTTCCGCGAACGTTTTCTGATTTGTCTGGAGATGGGAAGGCATCACTCGTCATAGACAGACGAGGTTGCTGCACTTCACTGCCACCCTCAGTGTAGCCCGAAACACTCGGGATTGGGCTAAGTCCACGCGCACCGGCCTGGTAGGGGACATACTTTAGCGGAGGCGGGACGTCCTGTGTTGTATAATACTGGTCCTCATAAGTTTGTTCAGGATACTCGCCAGGGGAGAATGAACGCTCGTCACCATCAAATCCCTGCACGGTGATGCGTTCCTTGTCTCCAAGCCCGTCCGTGTCGTACTCTGGTGGAACCTCGACCTTGGTTTGGCCACGAGGCAGGGCAGTCAAATCCCCAGTAGACACATTGGCATAGTTGGTGCCAAGCGCTCGATGTATGTCGACGGGAGTTCTTGAGCGATCGTCGTGGTCTTCTGGGTACGCAGCCATACCGCGAGGTACCTCATGCACCATTTCTTCTGTTGCTGAATGAGGGCGATCAGAGTCCGCGGACAAGATAGAAGTACGAGTCATCTCTGACGGATTGATGTCGCTCATAAGTGGCATCAAAGGTACTGGCGCCAAGTGATCCTCATCGTACTCCTCGGCATAGCGGTCACGCCCAAGGCTGTGGCTCCTGGCTGATTCTGGCCTACGACGCCGTCGCTCGCGCCTTTCAGACTGTGATTTATCGTCCGTCAGGGGGGAAATGCCTTTAGCCAATGCAGCGCCTGCCAGTGCTCCCTTGAGCATATCGCCCTTTCTGTTGGGTGTGGTACCTGCATCTTCGCTCATGTAGTCCTCATTGAGAGAATCCCGGCTTACACTCATCGGAGAACCATCCCCATAATTGTGCCGTGCCTCTCGATTCCGCCGCCTAGGTGTCTGGGTGGTGGAGTCACCCCGTCCCGAAGACCGCCGGCGGCCTGTGGATACATCGTCCCTAGAGGCGGAGGTGCCTGTGGAGGTAAGGGAACCGCGCCGTTCCTCGCGCTTACTTTGTTCGCGCTTGAGGGCGCTCAGCTCCGGGAGGATAAGCCTGCGGATGGCGTCCTCGACTGTCTCAAGCAGCTTTGGGTTGTTGATTGACGTTCTCGAAACTCCAGATCGTGTGGAATGTGTATCATACGAACGATGACTAGGCGAAAGGTTAGATGAGACAACACTGGAATCTGCTCCTGATAATGTGGACTCTTGGTGGGTGCGACTGGAACGCCGCCTAGGCGAATGGAGCTCGTCGCCATAGGCATCGCTGGCGCTACTCTTTCGGCTCTTGGGTCGGTGTTTTCGATCGGACGACTTGTCCTTGGACCGCTCAGATACTTTAACCCGCTCCTTCCCCCCGCTTCTGGTCTTGTTATTGCGAAGCTCACCAACTGCAGCTCCAGCTAGAGCTCCCGCCCCGACTGCAGTGGCAAGTGCTGCTCCACGAGATGGACTGGAAGTGCCCTTGGCATCGCTCATGGGACCGCTACCGTCAAGGAAGCTGTCTGTTGGGATAGCAGATATCTCTGAGGGATTGCCAGGCTGGTAGCTCTCGACGGAGGGGATCAGGGGGCTTGCAGGCCGTCTGCGACGATGCGGCCGATCGATCTCTATATCGATCGGATCTCTCGAAATGTTGGACTCCTCCGTCTGCGACGCGTATGAAGTCATGCTGTTTGCGTCCTCTGCCTCTGCCGGATCGAGGTCGCGAGACGAGAGAGCCTCGCCCAGGGGTATGCGGCGGGTGAGAGAGGCTTTTCGCGAACCCTTGGTTTCAGTGAGCTGGATGTGATCGCCTTTGCCTTTCTTCGAAGGCGTCAAGCGCACACGAACGCTGGGCCTCCGATGTGAGCTCCCAGCGCCTCCGCCGGACTTGCCACCCTCGAAGTACTCGATCAGCAGGGAGGTCTGGGATTTGCTGGCTTTGTGTCCGCGAGTGCGGATGGTCACAGGCGTGCCGTCTTCGGGAAGGGAGTAGGTAGACTTCTCGTCACCAGGCCTGGAGAGATCCGTGGTGAGCTCGGTCGGCGTGGTAGTCTCGGTCTCGGTCGGTGCTGGCAGCGGTGGAGCTCCCATTGTGGTGCTGCTCGCTGAAGGCGACTGTGGTGGGAACCTTGCGAGTCGAGAAGCTGGGATGGGAAGACGCCGCAGCTGGCTATCACCTTGCCCGCTGGCTTCTGCCTGCTGAAGAGGCAGGAGAGCAAGGCAAGGGCCGTCTATGAAGACCTTGGTTCTATGCGTTCAGTGGATCACGACATGCAAGCGCAAGATTGTCAACTGAATGATGGCTGATTTAATTGGGCTCCTGGAAAGAAGATCATCAGGTCAGCAAAGAAAACAAGAGGGAACGGAAGGTGCGCCTCAAATGCAGGAAAACTTACCGCCACCGTCAACAGGGCGAAAGAATTGTCTGAATCGATAAATCTGACGACAAAAAGACACGAACTCCAAGCGCAAATGGATCACAATGAGGCAATAGAGATGCCTGTTAAGATTGGAAGGAAGAAGGCATGCTTTCCCCGGAATCACTGATGTTGAGTCGGGCAAAAAGAGTTGGCAGCAAGGCAACAGGGTGGTGGGAGATGTGCAATGCTGGTAAGTGTTACAGCCACTTGATGGTGGAGGAGGGTGGGCTGCGAGCTGAGAGCATGGCGGGCTGCTAATACGACGATTCCTTCCTTGGAGCTCCGTTGCGGAAGCCCAGTGCTCGGCCGTGACCGCAGCAACGGGCAAAGTGGAGGCGATCTGCTGGGGGAGGAATAGTGGTGATGGGCACTAATTGGCATTGACAGACCCGCCATCACAGTGGTGTACAGCGGCAACAGCGGGAGTGTGGGTGGGGGCTTGATGCGCTGGCGGTCGGTGGGCCAATGAGGGACCATGGCCGGGGGTTGATGAGCGAGAAGAGCAGTAGGCACTGCCGGGCAACGACACTTTCACCAGCCACTCGAGATATGAGGCAAGCACAGTAATTGGTCGCGGGCAAGCTTGTGGCACATTCGGGAGGTGACAGGGCACAGTGGCAGGCAAAAAGGATGAGAGGTTAGACTCGGCGAGCGGGCGTATCACGTGTGACGAGAGTGGCCATCTTGCCTATTCTGCAAGAACCTGGCAGCCTCACCCGAAGAGAGTCACTGAAAGTCTCGAATTCAATGGATTGAAGAATTTTTCCATTCAAGTATGAACCCACGTCCAAGCTTTTGGTAACTTCATCCTGTCTCGGTAAGGCTGAAACGGTACTCACTATCCCGCACTCCGTATTGGAGAAGTCATTCCAGGGTCTGTAACCCTGACTTGCCTGCCTCATTACGGCTCCGTGTCGCCATTTACCAGCACACGAGAATTTGCTGGTCCATCGCCTTTGACCATGGTTACCAATCAATTTCATCAAGGGCTTTTATAAGGGAGCGACTGATTGTTAGCCTGTATCTTCAAACACGAAAAAAAAGAACCCCGAACCGCTTTGGTTTTACTTACTAGCTTCGTCCTCGCTTCTGGCAGCAACATCCCAGCCACTTTCATATGCCCGTCCCTGGTTTCCCCTCCTTGCCGGTTAACCACCCACGTCCAAGAAGACTCCAAGCTCATACCTACGACGCTCCGTCTTACGTTGTTTGTTCCGTTGGCTTCATATGCTGTGCCTATCGGCATTTGCCACCCTGTTCTTGCTGTCCCCAGAGACCCAGCAATATACACAACAACAAGTGTCCGCGGACGGGGGGGCGGGAGCAATTGGGAACAGGGGCTCCTGGATAGACGAAGATCGGTCAGGGTTCCCCAGGCGACCAGGAATCAAACTCCGCTTGAACCTTGAACACATGCTTCGAACACACCGCCATGAACCCTGAAGATAATGCTGAGATCTGCAAAGACGGCACTGCATCAAAGGCAAGTCTCAGACCTAAACATAACCGGAAACATGCATTGCGAGGCACCCATACAACAGCCGAGACCCGGCGGGAATTTACGCTCGGGAAGGTTTAAAACAAACGCGCAGTCGAGTTGTGCTAAAAGTAGAGAGACCTGCATCTAAGAAGGTTCCTAGCCAGCCGAAGCCCAGGTACGAGAACGACGCCATCTGCCGATGTTGTACTATGTGTCGCCTTACACGGCACAATCCGCCGCTGGCATGCTGCGGAGTAGGTCCTTAGGGGTCAGTGAGGTCAGGATACTGAAGGTTCATAGACGCTTCATATGTGCTTGTGCTGTACATATACGTAGCAAAGCAGCAGCTTTAGGCATAGCGTTGTCCCATTTCACGACGAGCACGCTGCGAGCAACCAGATTACCACCCTTAATTTGTTCTCAGAGAATATGTATTACAGTCATCCGTACACCCGAACATGGTATCCATCATGCAACCTCCCACAAACAAGCCCCGTCTTTCTCAGCAATGAAATTCCATAATCCACCTCAATGCCTACGACTCTCCGTCGTTACGGCTGGCGCTGGTCCAGCAACGTGATACTCCGGCGGCACGCCCAACTCAACGTCCCCATTCTTCTTCCCCATGTACGGCGGTGGTGCCTCGCCCAGTTCGTTCAACCCATCCTGCGACCTCGTAGCTCCCCACGGTGACCATCTCGATCCTCCACGATGTTGGTGAACATGTGTGCCGTTGACGACGTAAGCTCCCCTCGCACCTGGCCATCGCGCGGCGCCATTCGGAGGATAAGAACTTGTGCCATAGAGCGTACGATTATGACGGCGACGGCGGATGACCATGACGCCGATTGTGGCAGCGAAAACGATGACACCGAGGAGGGGAATGATGACCCAGCTCACTGGGGTGTTGCCAAGTGGACCATTCGTGTCATTGTTGTCCGACATGTCTGGAGAGTGTCGAAATTGAAGTAGAAGATTCTCGAAGGAGATCTTTCGAAGATAGAAAGTAATTATACGAAGAAATCAGCCAGAAGAGGTGTCGTAAGCTCGAGCGTTCGTCCTTCGTGCTGACCAGGTGCTGCCCAAGCCTTCACCTGTGTACCGGCAGGTGACGTATCCGATAAACCCGAAACCAGATGACGTCGCCGTGCTCAATAACTGAATAGGTATCTGTGGGAGTTCGTCTGAAAATAGAGATGGCTTCGTAATGAAGGTAGTTCGCGGATCTCGCACAAGACTGTGAAGAAGAAAAATGACAAGAAGAGTGGTCGAAGTAGATAATTGATTGATGTCTTGGGCGTCATCCCTAAAGATGGGCGGGCACATGTGCTCCCTTAAGGGGCTCCGGAGGGCGACATTGCAGCACCCCAAAACCAGCTGCCGCCACCACCTATAACACAATGTTCATTACAACCCTGCTGTGTGCCGACAGCTGGCTTTTAAAGTTCATCCAGTTTGAGCGCCCAGGCAGAGACTCACGCGATCGTCAGCTGAGGTGGCTTTGTCAGTCTTGGCTTTCTAGCACACACCTTCACTGCGAATGCTCTTTACGCATACGCATTCGCCACAGCCCACCCTCTCCATCTACCAACTTTAATATGGCCTCTCCTCCCATGTCTGTACTACGAATCACGGTTCACTGCAAGGAACGGAAACAAAGGTTTCGACGGATTCACCAATGTGGAGAAGCAAACTGAGTGAGGACTTCACCCACGCTCATCATTAGCCCATCATTACGCCTCGCCAAGATGCAAATCCATCATCTTCCAAAGCATTTAGGACTTGGTCATCTGCCGCTTTTGATCGAGCGGGGGGAAGACCAAAAGAAATAGCAGGTCCAGGCACTCGCTCGCAAACCCTGGGCCTATCAAAAGTGACTGATCGAATGCATTGCCACCTGAGCCAAGCCTCACTGCCATGAGGTAGAGTGTCATTCTTCTGGGGCCTGTGTAAATACTCCTCAGGCCTCAATATATACCCCGCGAATTGTGCCGCGACTGCACATTTATATATGGCGCCTATAGTAAACCTGGACATGTAATGTATTTCCTTTATATGGAGTACACCGCCTCCCTAAGTGACTATACCCTTTTATATAAGTTCTACTGGCTTTATTGCCATTAATATTAGCTATTTGCATGCTGCGAGGCTACGTGACTACGGCTGTCTCAATTTACTATGGGCGCCATATGTAAATGTGCAGTCGCGCCACAGTCCGCGGGGCATATACTAAACCCCGCGGTGTTTTTACATAGTCTCATAATTAAACGTTGATGATGTGAACAATTCTACAGTCTATCCACTGCTTGATGAATAAGGATGTTTGCAGACCATAAGCATCAACTCAAAAGGAGAGCAGAGAATCAAACAAGCGGAAGATGGGATGAGGCCTTCCAACCAGGGTAAGGGTTTGTCTAGGGTTCGACCAGCTCCTAATTTTCCGTATCCGCCCTGAACCGAGCTTCAACCCTGGACGACTGTCTCCATCATCATTCAACACTCCAACCACCAAGCCCCCGCGTCACCTCTTCCAGATCACATAAAATGCCACGCGCAATCAGAGGTCAGGCTGTCCGACAGTTCTGCTTCCCGAGCCACCCCAGCTGACCCCCTCCAGGCGTCCTGGTCGAGTGCGACCCTTCCATCAAGTCCATCATCATGAGCATTGACAACCAGAACCACGAATTCATCATCGAGGAGCTCGACGAGGAGCGCGTAGTGGTCAAGGAGAACATGGTCGCACTACTCAAGCAGAAGCTTGAGGACGTACGTAACAACCCCCCAGTCCAGCCCAGCCCAGCCCCTTGAACTTCTCGCTTTCCAGGATCATTCTGGCGATTTGGGCGAGATGGTGAATTTACTGACGAACTCGATACTGTAGAGACTGAAAGAGAATTTGCCTCCCGTCGACGAATCCGGATCCGAATGAAGTTGCACACACATTCACAACGTTCCCGGTCCCGCTGCTTTTTCAAGGCCCTCGAAAAGAGACAGAACACTTCAGCAACATTCTGAACAAAATCCTATAGATACCCCACTAGCCGCTTATCTACAGTTTCTCAAAAGTCGGCTTTCTCCTCGTCACCCTGGCCCCCAAGGCTCTTTTAAAGTCCTCTCCCTGCAAAGCAACCGAGTTCCAAACTGCCGTATACCTCAACGCCTCCTGAACAGAATGGTCTCTGCCATAGTTCAGCAGCTCCTTGGTCCCCTGTACCGCGACGGGGCTCTTCTCCGCCAACACACCTGCGATATCCATCGCAGCCTTCAGAACTTCCGCCCGGCTTCCTTCGATGACGCGGCTCACAAACCCGACGCTTAGAGCCTCGGAGGCGGGGAAGTCACGGGCGGTGAGGCAGACATCCTTGACCCAGGAATGGTTGCCAACGATCTTGGGGAGGCGGGCGAGGGTGCCGATGTCTGCGGCCATGCCGATATCGACTTCCTTTACAGAAAAGACAGTGTTGGAGGCTGCGAGACGGATATCAGCGCAGCAGGCGATATCGACGCCAAGGCCATAGCTAAGACCGTGCATGGCGCAAATGACAGCTATAATGAAGGAGATTAGTAATGCATCTAATACAAAGCCTCCCAAAAAGAAAAAGGTCCAATAGAAAGTCCTTCGCAGACTGTGACGGGGTTGAAGCAAAAGGGAACTCACGCTTGTCGCACTCCTCCATCGCAGTAATGCAGTCCTGATACAAATAAATCCTCTTCCTCAACGCCTTAGCAAACCTCGCCCCATCGTCCTGACTTCCAGTCAAGACCCCATCCCCCGCGGCATCCTGGATATCCAGGCCCGCAGTGAACGCCCTGTCGCCTGCAGCGCTAAGGACCACCGCGCGCACCGCAGGGTCACGCGAGACCTCGCGAAAGGCGGCGCCGAATTCGAGCCAGAGCGGGTAGCAGAATGCGTTGAGCTTGTCTGGGCGGTTGATGAGGATGTGGGCGATGTGCGGGCTTGGATGAGTAAGGCTGAGGAACTTGTAGGTCCCCGACGAGGATGCCATTTTTTCGCAGTTTGGTGTAGAGCCGGTTTTGAGTCCTGGAGAGAAGGGATTGGGAGGGGGTTTTCCTGATATTTCAAATGCCCTCTCTCTTTCTGTCGTGCTCTCTCTGTCTTTTCCTCGGAAACCTCCCTGGAAAAACTCTGGGTTCTTGAAGCTCACAAGCTCTGCTGGCTTCCCTTTCAACAAGGCCTAGATGAAGCGGACCGTAACGAAGGCACCGGATATAGAAGGTAGAAAGAGCAAGCCACTCGTTCAGCAGACTACTGTTTCCTCCTGCAATCTTCAACTCTTCTGTTGTGCAGGAGAAATTCCAAAGTGAATCACGGTTCAGGAAGACTGAGAGTAAAGTAAGGTATGGCTCTCCGTGCTTGGGATGATGACCCGTCGTTGTTCTCGTCTTCGGCAATGTTATGTGGGGTCCAGCCGAGGCGCATCTTTTGGGGGGGGGGGGGGATCGGCCCCACTGCACGTGCTGTCCACGTAAATAACGACGCCTAGGTCATGCACAGCGTCTTAACCAAAGTAAAACGATCTGGGAAATAGTGCATATATCAGGAGATTCTGGAACTACAAAGCCATATCATTGCTTGGCTTCTACTGAGCCGGGAGAAATCCAACACGTAAGAGAAGTCGTCCACTCTTAGACATACATGATCCTGATCAATGACCAGCAGATTTGTTTTCAACTACTAGCTATTCAGGATTCGAAACTGGCTCGTTTTGACACATGTAGAACTAAAGATCACTATATTCCCATATTGGTCCCTAATCTAGTAGAGCACTCAAACAAAGCGAACCCATAACCGAACAAAACGTCGAGGTACCCGTAGGCACCCGATAGAAGATGCAACCCAACGAAAAGTGTCAAACCAAGAGGCTAGATTCGTGAACCTCTGGCGTTATTAACAAGAGACCCATGTGGGCTGTGGGTCTGAAAGCAAGCATAATTTTAGTGAAAAGATCCCCCAAAGATACAAAACTTGCTTCAGCCAATCGTGGCCCATTGTCGAACACAATACTACAGAAGCGCAGCACCAAAGAGGGTAAAGAAGATGGTGGCAACGGTGACAGTGAGAGAGCCCATGCTGACATGCAATGACATGGATGCGTCTTCATCATCACTGCTGTTGGCGGCAGCACCAGTAGGAGAGGGTACTCCAGACTCGACGGACTCCTCAGCAGTGCCTGAGTCGGCACGGAATTGAGAGCCAGCCCCCTTCAGACCGAAACCCTTGCCAGCACCATCCTGGAAGAACTTCTGGGCAGCGGTGGGCATGGCAGGGATCAGGGTTGGGTTGACTTGCCAATCGCGAGAATTACTGGCTGGACAATCGACAGCGTGGGTGGTGGAATCGGCAGGAAGGTTGGAGGTGGGTGAAGGGTACGCGGACATAGCGCTCTTGAGGTTGTTGTACTCGGAGCCAGTCTTGACATCCGCCTTGTCACCGTCGATTTCAACGATACCAAATTCGTTATCCTCAATGGAGTACTCGTACATCAGGCCACCAGAGTAGACCCCGGTCATGTTCGTATGCATGAGAGCCTCCATCTCAGCGAACTTGCGAGGACGATTCTCGATGCAACCCCACTCGGAAAGGCTACTTGTACGTGAGTAAGGGTTCGACGATAGCATACAGCGACGATGACTTACAAGACGGGGATGCCGTAATCTGTGAAGTTCTGGACCTTCTTGTCCCAGCCAGACACGAGGAAGTCGGTGTTGCACCAGGAGTAGTCGTTGAAGGCGAAGAAGTCAGCACGAGCATCGTCGGAGCCACAGTTGAAGTAGTAAGCCTGCTCCATGATGTTGTGAGAGGTATCAGCGGCGGAGTAGCCAACGGGGATACGACGCAGGCCGCGAGCGCGTTGGTAGTTCTTGATGTCACGGGTGATTGCCTTGATATATGGAGCAGTCTTATCGGTATCCTTGGTGTGGTTGATGACCTCGTTTCCAGAAAAGAAGGCCAACATATTGTCATACTTGGAAAACGCCTCAACAGTGCCAAAGACGTTTTGCAGGTAGACCGTGTTGTAGGAATCGTGGGGCTCTTCGCGGTTGATAGAGTAAGAGGGGTTGTTCAGGTCAAGCACGAGGTAGATTCCGGCCTTGGAAAGGGCCTCCATGCACTCATCGTGGTCAGCGAGGTTGTCGACGGAGTAGACACGGATAGTGTTGAGCCCGAGATTCTCGAAGTGCTTGATATCACGAAGGCAGACCTTGGTGTTCGAGAGAGGGTCGAGGTTTGCAGACGCACCACCGGGCTGGTAGGCAATGCCGCGCATAAGGAAACGGGTGCCACTCTCGTCGTAAAACGCTAGAGACTGATGTTAGCAACTACTGACTACCCAAACCTTTTACAAGCCAACGCACCATTGCCCGAAGGAGTGACCTTGGGAGTATTGGAAAAGTCACGCTTGGTGGGAGGCTCATTGCTGGTCTTGGTGGGTGTGGCCATGACAGAGGCGGCAGCCGCAAGGGCTGATAGGAAAGCAGAGGCCCTCATCTTGGAGCCAAGTGGTGTGACCGCGGATATAGGAGGCGGGAAAAGGTGTTACGGAAGATTTGGGGAGCAAGCAGGTAAATGAGATGCCCAGTCAAATGAGTGTATGCGACGGTCGGTCGAAAGAAAAAGAGAGCGAGCGAGGCCAACAAGGTATTACAGCTGAAGTAAGAAAGAAAAGAGTTTTAGAAGAAAGAAGAAGTCTACTACACCAACAACGAGTGACTCAGATTGCCGTCTGGATGATTAACGAGAAGAGAAGGAAGAGAGAAGAAAAAGAGGTTTGAACAGGTCGACAAATCGCTCGGATAATAGGTGTCAAGCGTGTGGTGCCTTCAGCCAAGCCAAGTTGCAGCCAAGACCAAGGCCAAGGCCCAAGTCGCGGCCAAGTCGAGTCGTGAGGGTCAGAAGAAGGAAGGCGCCATCTGCAGGTTGCAAAATAAGGTGCGGCAGGTGCGGGTGGGGAGGGAGAGTGGGCTCCACATGGAAAGCAGGGGAAGGCATCAGGAACTTGGGCTTAAGCTTAAACTTGACAATGTCGACAGAAGGATGGTACGGCCCTATAGAATCTACTGAGGACCACTGGCAGCCGCTGAACACGATAAGATTGGGGGAGGGTAACCTTCCATGATACACCCACCCACTGTGGGTGCGCCACCTCAAACTCTGATGCGGAGGGGTCACTACGTGTACAGCGAGACTCACCATCTCTCTCTTATGTGCTTCGTCGCTTTTAGTCCGGGTTAGCCTCTTGGTATTTCTTGGTATTTTCTTGGAAGCCAAGGCAAGGAATAAGGGGGTTCTGCCTACAAAACTCTCTCATTCAATCAATCCAACACACTACCACGCGAGACCGAGTTAACTGACACATTCCCGTTCTCACCACGTCAGCTCGGATTCCAGCTTCTTAACTAATGAACTCGTGCGCCGATTCTGAAATCTTGTTGGAGAAGAAAAGAGAAGACATCATAGTGTCACTATGCGCAATATCCTCAGTTTCTTTTTTGGCATGTTTGTGCACGTGCTCCTGATGAGCCAGTGCAGAAGGTTATGGCCAGCCCCTGGTGATGGGCGAGCTAGTTCCCCACAACCAATCTCACCTCTCTTCCCTCTCAAATATTGCTTCCTACACAGCCTCCTTGACTATCAGGGACATCTTGAGATCCAAACATTCGGTTCCAAAAAGCCCTGTACAGGTGTTTCATTTCACCTACATACAGCGTCCCAAGTTGTCACATCCATTACCTAACATGCCACTAATCATCAGGCGCAGTGCAAGACGGAAAACAAACCTTTGAAGTTGTGACTTTGTTGTTCTTTAGTCCTTGGATTAGCATCAGCGAACCACACTTATCGAACCTGCTCGACACCGGCGTCTGGTATAATAACTACCTTTGACGCGTTGTACATAGCCTCCCACTTCCCCTTCAGTCTAAGCAGCCTTGGCGTGTTGAGTCCCAGGAATCCTCATAGCCCCAAGGAAATACCAATACGATGCATTGGCGAAAGCAAAATACCAAGGCTTCTTACTACAAGTAGAAGTACACAGCCACTCTCGACCTGGCCAAGTCAAATGGCAATACCCACTCCTATTGGCTGATCGGCAGTGATTCAGGGCAATGGAACATACAACATAAGCTTGGCCTAAGAAGGTTACGCGTCCCTTTCGGCTGGTTTCCCCCTCGCGATTGTTCCCATCATCATTGTCGAAAAGGAAAAGTCCACTAACAGTAACAGTATTGCCCGGAATTACGTCGTTCATCGTAAGAGAAGTCCCCCTTCCTGTCCAGGAATGCCGAACGCACTCAAAAGAAACGGATGAGAAAATAACCCCCTGAACAGAGGTTCTGTGTTTCAGCCCCATTACTTTGATCAACAGATGGGTTACGACTGGAGCAATAGACACCTGTGAGGGACCAAACTTTGACACACGCGTCATCGTCATAGCCCCCATCCAAGAGATCTTCGCTTTGGTCAACCCGACGCCCCGTGAGATTTCGATTGTCATTCTCGTTCGGCGCTAACACCCATTGAAACTCCACTTGTAATGCCCACTAAAGATCCCCCTTGAGATCGTCAGGGGGTAAGTTGGTTGTCGAGACGAAGAACGGCTTTGTGTTTCCCCAGTTCTGTAGCTTCCTGAAGAAGCACTCCAAGACCACTAAGATTGCTTTCGTACATGAGCCTCTTCTGAAGCCTCCATCCCTTGATCTTTTCTCTCCGGTTTCGTGACAATAGGCCATCTTCCTGCACCGTCCATCTCAGGGATCGATCTTTCCAGGAGTGGCTGTGGGTGTGCCAGAATGAAAAAACAAACAAAATTAAGGTACGAGTTTAAGGTTATTCGCCTAGCGCCCAGGGCCCTGGCTATGGAACCATTCATTCAATCTCAAAAGGGTCTAACACAAGTCAGCGGGTAGGCTCGTCTACCTTTGATTACCACAGTGTTATCCCATTCACCGTAATCTTGGCAGGGGGGCACGAAACCGTATGCGAACTGACCGGTGATGGCATGGCAAATATCCCTACCCTGGCGGCAGATCCCTTTCGGCTATCATCACACACAATGTGCGAACCTCCCGAACCTAGAGTTCCCAGCGGCTGTACCTCCAGGTTGTGTGTATCTTGCGCCGGTGATCCAAAGCACCATGGCTCTACAGGTGCATAGCGTGGACAACCAGGAAGCAACAACCACCTTGCACAGAGGAACAAACAATTTCACTCCTATTTGGAAAAAAAAACCCCGACTTTATACTTCGACTACTGAATCGCCAGATCGCCCTTAGACATCGAAGAGATTCAAGACGCCTTCCCAGTTCCCCTTTTGCCTCTCCTCCCAGTAGCTCTCCTTGCCGCTCTTGATCTTCCAGACGTCCTCGCCATCCGCAGCATCTGCACCTGACTGCAACTTGACGAACCATTTTGGCTTGTATTCCTCACCCTTTTCTTCCAGCTCTCGTCTTCTCACGCGTTGAGCCTCCTCGAGCTTCGTCTTCCATTCCTCTGCATCATCCAGGTTGCCCTCTTCCGCTAGGCGCTGATCAGGCCTCAGGCGGCAGTCAGTTGGCGCCATCTTGCCTTTCTCCACCGCAGTGATTTCATTAAGAGACGCTGCAAAAGCTGTCAACCCATAGGCTTGAGCTGCATTGTCTGCCAGCGGTGCAGCCCGCCAGATTTCTTCACCTGGGGATTTGGGATTATTGCCTAGACTTAGGAAATTCATCCAGTTGCCTGTAAGGTGACCACCGGCGCTGCTGCCATCCGCGTTGAAAGTGTTGACCTGAACTTCCTCAACCCGGGCGCCGAACATGCCCTTGCTCTTGAACTCCGCTGTAGCCTTCTGTCCCGTGCTGTCGTTAAAGATGTGCATTGATCCCACAGGCTCAATATACTTCTCTCCCATCACCACGTTCCGCAGGAACATTGTCGCAATACTCCATGAGTAGAGTTCATCAGATCCATCCGGTAATCTCAAGGCTACACGGACACGACCCTCGGTCGTAATCTCGGCACTCTTTCCCCAGAACTTCTGGCCCGGGGATGCGCACTGTGAGAACGACCACGTGGACGAATCCGCCTGGATCGCCAGCTTGATGGGCCTGTGTTGTACCTTCTCAACGAGAAGCCGGAAGCCACCTGGTACCTCCTTAGATGTCCGTACAAGCTCGAAAGTCTCGCCAAGGAGAGGCGTGAAAGGTTTGCGAACAGCACGCTCCTTGGCACGATTGCTACTGAATTGGGATATGGCGAAAGCAGTCACATACAGAAGTCTGTCCAATGGTGTCTTCTGCTGGGCGGCCTTGTCCAATAGCTGAGCATACTCCAGTTGCTCAGCCACCTTCTGGAGCATCGAAGTCGGTTCGTTAGTAGAGACTGGCATGCTGATTGTACTCAAATCTTTGCCCACGTTTTTCCGGACCAGGGCGATAAGGCTGGGCGGTGGGCCAGGGCTAGGAGGGATCGCTGTGCGTCTGGTGACAGCAGTCTCAATAGGTAGCGGCGAGAGGTTCTTTGGCTTGGTAGGGTACAACCTGGCGATATCATCCGCACTCACCGCCTCGTCTTCTCCAAATGATGATACTGATGAGCTGTCCTGGAAGGATCCGTCGTCTTCCTCCTCCACATCCGATGCAACGATGTCATCATCGCTACCGTCAATCTTGACAACCCTCGACGCAGCATCTTCGGCGTCGAAAAACTCATCAGCGCTTGATGCTGTGGTTTCCATGCTTCTCCGAGAGGCTGCACCACCGGAGCGCGGGACAGGTATGCGCCGTCTCTTGCTCGAATTTATGAGCTCTGTGAACTCGCTTACGACCGCATCAAGATCACTCAACAAGGCCTGACAATGGTCATGTAACGACTTCTCTTCTTGGATTGCTCCTTTAGACCGGCGCTTGGCGTGTTTGGGAACATTCAGAGGGCGGTGTTTCGGCACTGGAGAGGATGGTGTAGTGCTTTGCTGAAGCGCCGACGGCGGGAGCCCAGTAGCACTCGATTTTCGCCTCCAAAATGGTGGCTTCTTCTCCGGAGCAACGGAGAAGTAGCTATCTCGATTTTCATCGGACGCTCCGGCCGATGCTGGTGAGAGGAAATGCCCGGCAGCCGACGTGCCTGCCGAGTATGACGAGACTGGGCGCTGGGCGGCAACGTCTTTCGTCAGGCGACGAAGCGCATCCCTGGTGCCAACCACACGACTCACGAGAGTCTCAATTTGCTGCCACTCCGCATCCTCATCATAATTAGCTTGGTGCGGAGCCTTGAGGTGGCGCGTGTCGACCCTGAGGGTAGCTTTGGCTGGCTGGTGGACAGTCTCAAGTCCTCTAGCGACACGGCTAGCCTTCTCCAAGGCCCGCGCCCATTCTTGGAATTCCTTGTCGTTGGGCGCACGAAGATGCCAAACCTCCGCGCCAGAATCAATGCTGATCTCGCGTCGCCGCTCATCCGCTGCAACGGCAGCAAGGCTGAGAGGAATAGCACCTCGGAGTGCGGATGAGTTTCGATTATAGTAGTAGGACAGAGTGCAGGTCGAGTAATCCAAGGAGAAGAATCGTCTAGCGTAGCCCTGTCCTTTCTTGCGCCTTCTCTTCGACAATGTGCCAACATGGTAATTGCCTGAACCGCCCTCGCTGCGGCCAGATATAGAAGTTGTTCTTCCACCCGCATGTTGACTGTGTAAGCTGTCTGAGGAGTTGCTGGCCAAGCCATCCAAGCGTCCACCGGCATACTTGCCAAGGCTGGTCTGGCTTCCCCTGGCATTGGGCATTTGAAGGTTCGGAAGATGATTAGGACCATGAGGAGCAGCTCCAGTCGGGTACGTAAGAACAACAAAGGTTGCGGTCTTGGACGTTTGTTTGGAGAATGTGTTGTCGAACACTAGACCGTACATGCCGCTCTGGCCGTGGGTGACATCATGGGTGCCGATCGACACCTTGTCGGCTTCGCATTTACCAACCCATTTGACAGGAATGAAACCTTTGTTTGAAAGCAGCTCCTGCGCGGAGGTGTCCTTCTTGGGGAAGCGGCTGGACCCCTTTGCCTCGGAGAATGGGGATGCGTCGACCTCGTTCGTAGTAGGAGTGGAGGGGTTCGCTGAAGAGAGTAAGTTGGTCGCGCCACTGCCGGGATGCTTCACAATGCCAAAATTTCTATTGAATGGAGTGTCAGCCTGCGCAGCGGTTGCAAGGCCCAGGAAAAGCCCGGAGCGCAGGGCGGTTGCTTACATGGACTTCTTGTGCGGCTGAACACTCCAGGACAAGGTGTCCCCTTCGTCAACCTGAACCCAGCGAACGATGTACGACTTGTCTGTGTGAGAACCGGCGGCGGCGTTTCAACTTTACGGGTTTCTTTCTCACCTTGCTATGGACCTCGAGCTGCTCAATGCCAGCCATGTTCGCAGCTGCGCGCGCCTCGAGGGCAGGCTGGGAAGGGTATGATGGTGGTGGATCACCTCAGCGAATAACAGGAAGACAGGGCGTACTGTTCAACAACGTCCCATTGCTTCACGACGATGCAAAATCGAGGGCACGAGGAAGCTCGAATCGAAAACTGGAAGGAAAGTAGAGTCACGTTGGCGCAGGTTGGAAGCTGAAGTCAACGGGGCTCGCGCGGTTTTGAAGGAGGCTGAGGTCAGAATCCAGTCAGACGCAGTGCTCGCGCTGTCGAGGACGTGGACGGTGCGCCACACTTGGTGATGGGCGGCGCTGACGGGAGGCTGCCCCTCACATATACAGGGCCCCTCGCAACCTAAGATGGTTCAGGAAAAGTACCTCGCAATATGTCCTCTACTGTACAAACAATGAGCGAGGTACCTTAGTTGTACGTGTAAAAAATCCGGCGGTTTACCCCTCCCCAAGAACTCGGAACGATGAACCGATATTTGGCTTCTGATACCGGCATCAAGAGCGGGCATTGCAGATCCTCACATGTGCCGGCGCGGGTGGGTGTGGTCTGTCAGACGCGTTGAAACCAACCCCGTGCACCAGCCCCGTATCGTGTCGTGGGACGACTATTGAGGCCATGTCTCAGAGGGTTATCCGGATCAGGAGGTGAACAACACTTGCTAGAAGAAATAATTGCAGATATGATCTCAACATAGGCTACGTTACGGCAGCATTGTCATTCTGAGCAGCCTTTGCATTATTGGAGCCTCAATTGCATCGTCCCTGGTTCTCAGCCATGCGAGGCACCCACGTCATTCATTGTATGGGACTTCGGAATGACGCTGCTGCTTACGTATATGTGCCTGAGGTTCCGGGCCTGTGACAATACCTACGATGCCTACTCGTTATTGCCTCGAAATGTTCGGCATTGAGTTATGGATGCTACAACAAGTAGTCATTGGAAAGGCCTCTTACCTCAATTGACCGAGGCTTTTACATATATTTGCAGCATTTGGTGAGGCCTGCAACCTAACCTGCCTAAGGTGAAGAAGAAGAACGCCGCGTTTCGCGTCTTCTCCCTCACCGCACCGGCTGGTTGGTGCTCTTTACCCTGTACATTTGTTCCTTCTCTGAGCCCATTGGTGTTCTCCGGCTTATGATGAATGATGTAGGCAACTTACCTCAGAACTTGCCTATTTACAAGATTCTATCCCTCGACAACGTGATTAACATAGGTTGACAGGGATTTCACGGGACAATGTATCGCCAGAACTATTGGTCGCTTGTGACTGACATGTGAAGATGATGCATGTGGGATCGTTGATGTGGAGCCTTTTCTCATACACCTAACTACATATACCTACCTCTTGAACAGTCTGCAGTGATCTGGCGAACATAATTAGCACCTGCTCAAGACTTCATCGGTATCATCGAGTCTCTTGAAGACAGATTTATGTATATTTGGCCCCCAATCCCAACATCCACGTCTACCTGCTCCCTTACCGCTCACTGGCATTTCTTCCTCCCCGCGCTCTAGTCCGAACTCATGAGCTTGGGAAGTGTTCGCGGCAGCAACAAGCCTCGCACCCAACATGGCATTTCAAGAAACGTTGCATCAATCTTACACACAACCTCTTCGACGACACGCCTGATTAAGTCTTGCTCGCTTCAAGGCAACATTAGATGATCAATAAGGGATCCGAGTAGGTGATGCGGCAAGCAGATAGGCTTGTTTGTGGGGTTTCAGGATAGGTGTAATCCAATAGGGTTTGCGCAACAAGCCCAGCCTCATAATTTCGGGCTTCAAAAGTTTGGCAAAGGAGGCTTGCCAATGCCAGATGACTTGGTCTTGCAGCCACTTCATAATGCACTATTTCTTAATATCAGAAATTGACGGCTGGGGCGTCCATAAAGAAGAACCCTTCTCTTCATAGGTCGGCCGATGGCCTGAACTAGTGAAGGAGAAAGGACAAGGTATGCTTCCACGAGCCGATAGCTTGGTAATTGTGTCGAAGCCTGGAAAGAAGTGAAGCAAAGAACAAATCTTTCCTGTACAGGTTAGCATCCGAGACTAATTACAAGTAGTTTTGTTTTCAATCTTTTCTCATTCTTATCCCCAGCTAATCCTAAGATAAATATGCTAAGAATTGTAAGGTAGAATTGGCGAGCAAGGTATGGGAGGCATTTTCGATATTGGAACCGTCATTGGTCTTTATAACAGTTTGAAAACCTTTCCTCACGGTTTTTTGCGAGATACTCATGTCGCCGCCCAGCTCAATGGAAACCCGGTCAAGACTTGGGGAGCTAGCAAGCCTTGTAGACGATCGTTCGGTGGTATTCGCTTATTAGGCCGACATGGACCATTACAATCGTCTTCATCTTTCCAGACGTTCAATAGGGGAAGACATCGGATCCCGGGATGTGACCATAATCGGTTGAAAAAAGTCTGGCTGGTATCCTATTTATTGGCTTGATGCAGCTCTGGAATTTAGGTTGAGCCACATCAGTTTCCTCCTATGCGAGAGAGGCCATGGCAATCTTGTGTATGAATGGAGTAAATATCAATGGCAGCATAGTGTGATAGACCTACTTGGCTAGGTAGTTCTTTGGTAACCTCCTCACGGCGAATCTCTTGAAATATTGTGTCTCCAGGATATGGCTACGTGAAGCCCAAGCCCTAGCAGCCTGATCGACGACGCTACACTGGTTCGCGCTCCTCCTTTCCCATGGTGACCCAACGGCCCGCGTGTTCGTCCGAACCATTTTTGGGACGGAGCTCTGGGGAGAACTTCATCACACATCGTCTGTGAGTGATGAACCCACGTTGCAGGTCTGGTGATGCTCCGTGCGCAGCTCCCCTCCTCCTCCAGTGTGAGGGAGTGCAGCAAGGCCCACAGCAGCCACCGTGTGGCAGTGGACCACTTTAGCGGTGGTAATGGCGGTTGACCTGCAAAATCGTGTCAATGCCGCAGCTCAGGCCCCACTACGAATGACCCTGCACTGCTAAAATGGGATCATTCCAGTGGCTCTTCCCCCTTTTTCTTGTTTGCCTACCGTAGGTGGTCTGGCCATAACAAAATTGACGTTTTCTCTTCAAGATGCTGCAGCCACACTGACCTGTGCGGCATGGTACCCTAGTACCCCTGTACCCCTGATGTGGCAGAGAGTCTATAGAGGCCTAGGCTTGTTGTAGCCCACTAGTATCTCTTACTAACAGCCGCTATGAAAGGCCTGTTTTCTCTGTCTGGTTCAAGACACCATCCCAAAGCTGTGCTGGGACCACTGTCGCACGCTTGACTGAATCGCGAACACATATTCCTTACCTCCTTCGCTTCTTCGAACCCCCTCACCTCCTTAGCCATCTTTCAGCTTCGTCTTTTGGATCTCTCTCCATAATTGCCCTTCTTTTGCGTTTCTCATTTTCCTCGCCTGTTCTTCATCGTCGCTCCTGCTTCTGCCTGCTTCGCCATCCCTCTGTTTGCTATGGCAACCACCTAATCCCGCTAATCCCGTTCAACACCTCACCTCCATCGACTTCTCGATTCTTGACGCCAGCGATTGCCTGCGATACCCTTCTCAACGGCCCCTACCAAGCATTCGAAACAGCTCCGATCCTCATCTTCTGTACCTTATAATCGTCGATATCTTGGCATTTATTGCCAAGGTGCACCTGCGCAATGTTGTCGAAGCGTCAGCAGGCGCGCAACGAGAAAGCATTGCAAGATCTCGTACATAATGTTCCGGGCAACAATATATGCGCAGATTGTCATACGCGCAATCCTGGTAAGCTAGTCTCCCAGCTCGTTCAAATTCCAATTGCTAACATGGTCCCCAGCATGGGCATCATGGAGTGTATGCTGTCCGATCGAAATCCTCTCCCCAGCCTGCGTGACTGACCCCTGACAGCTAGGTGTGTTCCTCTGCATGCGTTGCGCCGCGATACATCGCAAACTCGGCACGCATATTTCCAAGGTCAAGTCATTGAGCATGGACAGCTGGACCAACGAGCAGGTTGATGTTGGTATCCGTTCTCCCCTGCAATTTGAGACGGTTACCCAAGCTAATATAGCAATGCAGAACATGCGCAAAGTTGGCAACGTTGTCTCGAATCAAATATACAATCCTGAGAACAAGAAGCCCACGATCCCAATCGATGCTGACGAGGCCGACTCGGCCATGGAGCGTTTCATCCGCCAGAAATATACAAACAACGTCGCAAAGAAGTCCAGCAACCCGAGCAGACCCCCTTCCGACGAAGGCACACCTCCCCCACTCCCACCCAAGAACTCGAAGTTTGGCTTTCGATCGGCAACCTCATCTCTCTTTCCAATGTCGAGATCGAAGAAGGAGAGGGCTGCTACCGAGAGCCGCGGGCCTCCATCACCGAGCTTAGCGAACAAGCCCTCCAAGGTTTTTGGGACAACTGTGGACTATGATACCCCTGACGAGACAGAGGGGAAGCTAAGGAGGCTGCGGGATATGGGCTTCCAGGACTCTCAAAGAAACGCAATGGTTCTGAAGGGGGTCAATGGGAACCTGGAAAAGGCGATCGAGGCATTGGTTCGTCTCGGAGAGGGAGACCGGAGATCCCCTGCAGCATCTTCACCTGCTGATCCGCCTACACTTCGCACTAGCAGGTCGATGAACCTCACACCCAGCTCGGCTGGCATTTCTGTTGGTCTGTCAGTTGGTGGAAGGGCGAATAGTGACCGGCCGTTCACGCCTTCAAGCACAACCACCTCGAATAACCCCTTCGATGCATTGCCAACTGCTCAGCCACAGACTGCCCAGTCCACTGGCTCATTGCAAAACAACAACCCCTACAACAATCATTCGACCAATCCCTTCGGTCCTGTGAGACAGAACACCGATCCCCTTACTCATGCTTTCCAGGGGCTCAGCGTCGCCACGCCACATACCTTATTCCCAAACCATACTGGAGGACCAGCTGCTCAGGAGCCTCCGCAACAGGTCATCTATCAGCAGCAGACGATCACGTCACCTTACACTCCGCAAAGCTACCAGGCACCACAATATTCTACCGCGCTGGGCATGTCCCACAGCATGAGCTTCCCTCTGCCTTCAGCGCAGCCTCTTCAGCAGCAGCCAACGGGCTACAACCCATTCTTTTCAAACGCTGCTGGAACCTCGCAGCAAGCCCCTCTGCAGCAGATACCACAGAGCTTCTCGCAAGGGTCTTTAGCTGTCAATACGTCGCAGGCGCAGTTTGGAGGCGGCAACAATCCTTTTGCACGATCTCCAACCAGAATCGCCTCCCCCAGTGTGCTTGGCCGAATCCCCGAGCAGTCACAGCCCAACTTTCAGAGCATGTCTCCGATGCATCAAAGGCCCCAACAACAAGCCTCTATAACCAACAATCCCTTTTTCACTGGTGCTCCAGTCCAATCCCCCGCACAAATGAGCCAGCAACAGCAGTACTTCACTCCGCAACGGCCGGACAAGGCTGCTATCATGGCCCTCTATGATCAACCAGCGACATCGTCCCAGCCCCCAGTGGCCCCAGTGCAGCAACAAGAACAGCAACAGCAACAGGAACAGGAACGGCAACAACAGAAACAACAGCCAGCATCGCCGAAATACGATACCTATGCACACCAACCAACTGGGTTTGCTGCCCCTGAGCCGTCAATGCAGCTTCAACGGGCACAGACAGCACCAGTCGCCGCTGCTATGGCAAGCCCGATGACCTCTATGCAGCCCATACATAGCAACAATCCATTCATGGTCTCCGCGATGGCAACAGCGCCGAGTGTGCCAACGGACCCCTTCTCAGCAGGGCGGCATGTTACACGGGAGAGTATCATTTTGGGTAATGATATGGCATGGGCGAATGGACGGCACAGCCCTGACGCATTCGCAAGTCTCAGCGCGAGACACGTATGATCAGATGTCCCATGGGGGTACCGTGGAACATCTTTTCCTTGATTTCTTTTCTGTATAATGCGTGGACGAAACCAAAGCAGTACATAGTTGCATGACTGAGCCGGGGTTGTGATGGAACTCGAAATAGACCAAAAGCGGTCTCTCTATCTCGCTTTTGTTGACGTGGACAAGGCGATCATCGTGTATAAACCGGACAAGGTGCGGGATGAATGAAGCCACTGTACATTGGCTTGTTGGATTTACAAGCATGATGAATGGGAGATGATGCATTGGTAGGGAATCATAAGAGAAGGGTGTTCTCAAGACCCGTTAACACTCTCCTTCGCATCATTACCAGCTACAATGTCTGTGCCATCCTGCTTCCCTGTCACGAATTCTTCATAAGGGACGCCTTTCACATCCCAACCGTCTCCCGCCGGGATGGCGATTTCCGCCCATCCGCGTATCAGCTCTCGCCAATAACAAACCTCGGCCGCAGGACTCAAGTATCCCATCCCCTCGAAAGTCTGCCTCTGCCTCTGGGCGATGCCCGCGGCAACCTCTGGATGCGCATCCAGCCAAGCGACGACGTCCTCGAGATCTCCCCAGTCCGGCCTCACGAACACCATGTTGGCCTCGTTGGCGCCGTAGACGTCCCTCCAGCCTTTCCGGGTGTGCAGCTCCCACCTCGCCATGGGTTTCGTCTCCTCCTTGGATGGATCCTGGAGAAGCGTAGAAGAGAAGACCGGGCGGATGAGGTGGCTTGTGTGCTGCATCCACTCGAGAGGGTGGGAGATGACGACGGACGCACAGAGCTGGTGGAACTGTAGACGGCCAGAATACCCGAACCCTTCCGTATGCACGATATACTTCCTCTTACAAAAGTCCTCGATGCGAAGCGCGTTGCTGGCATCCTCGCTGTTCACATCCCACTTCAGAGCCTCGACGTCAGCCCAGCTCTTTCCCTGGGCGATCCTCAACAGCTCCTGTCTGCCCCTCGCGTTCATGCCCGCCCCGTTGTTGAACCAGCTCGTGCCTCTCCAGACCGCCCTCCCATCCTTCTCCTCGAACGGCAGAACCTCCTCGATCTCTGCGATGCGCTTCGCCGCGGACGGGATCGAGCCGATGAAGGGCAAGGGCCAGGACCAGAAGGAGAAGTGAGGCATTGGTAAGATGCGTTTCCGAGAGGGGGAGACGACAGGCCTGGCAAAGGCTACGGTCTTGTCCGCGGAAACGTCGTGCGAGGACAAGGGGAGAGTGGTGTTGGGTAGAGAGAAGGGCGCGGTCAGGAGGGAGCGGTGAATCTGATGGAGCGTTGCTAGTTGGCGGTGCCGCATGGTCTGCGAGAGATCGTTTCGATGAGGGGAACTGATGATGAAAAGCTAAGTCCAGTTGTTAGGCGAACCGTAAGGGAGCCAGACGGAAGTGTAGGTTGTCTATTCACCTCGTTGTTCTCGATCCTGGCTTGTAAGATAACACCTCGACGGAAGGTTACGTGCATCGGCCCGCGAGCAACCTCATCATCGATCTCTTTCATGAGTCCTGGAAACGCAATTCTGCACTGCTCCGGATCGAGATGGAGGTCACTGAAGTCATGATGCTTGGGTGTCAACTCATCATATCTCCCTTTCCGAGCCGAGAGCCATGCTTGCTGATCTATGGAGAAACAGCGCTGATATGAAATGATGAGAAAGAGCAGAACTGCCAGAATCGCCACAGATGGGCGACACCGAGAAGTCATCCTCAACCTCTGACCCATCTCGACTGTCTTGCTACGAACAGTTTAAGAGATCTTGAGATCATAGAAACAAAAGGCAACAGCCAAGAGTGATCAAAAGATGATCGCCTTGGAAAGCATAGTTCATCCAGAGAAGTTGACGGAAACCTGCTCATCAAAAATATATGAGTATTGGGGCTTCGCCTATTGCTTCTGACAGCGGCACGGGTTGGTCACCTCCCTCCCTGCTGCAGCAGACTGAATAGGGAAGAGAAACGTGCAGGGTCTACTGGACACATGTTCCTTCGAATTTCGCCAGAGAGGAGTTGGAGGAGTTGGGAGAGATTGGGGTCCTGCAGAGGAGAGAAACTCAGTCTGATTGCTCATGGGGTGGAACACGCTGGTTTACTTGCCTGATTGGGAAGCGAGTGAAGCTTCGGTGGTAGGACTTCCGAGGATTGCTGCTCTCGGGTCTCGGCAAGGGGGGAAACCCTGATGTGGTGGGTATTGTTGTAATTATAAGGGGTCCTGGGGGGGGGGGGGGGGGGGGGGGGGGGGGGGATCCGATTGATTGTTTTGGTTGAACCAGAGTTTGTGGACAGGCAAGTTGCTTTGTATGACCCGTTTGCTCAAGTTGCGGCATCGATTGTGTGGTGTTGGTGTCGGGCTCGAGGGTTATTCGGCCAGCCCAAGTGTGTAGAACTCAGTGACCCATGTTTCACGAGCAGACAGAATTATCTTCTTCTTCTTCTTCTTCTTTCAGTTATACGAAGCATATGATTAGTTTGCTTTCCCTCCTTGAGGTTGTTTCATCAACACTAGTACTAGTCTTAGGCTTAACCACAGTATAGTCTCGTCTTGTTACGGTATATGTTGCAGGTCCAACACGCTTCTTTGTACATTCTTGAAGGAGATTGGTCATCTGCGTGATATGTTTTATTCGGAAAGTAAGCCTATTCGAAGCCACAGATGATCATCCGTTGAACACGGGTGCGACATTCATTGTATATCACACACACTTCCATGTCAAGGCAAGTTCTCGACAAATTCCTTTCTTTGGGGACGATACTTCATGTAACTCATCAACTACTTGGTTGTAATAATGATTGAATTTCTCAACCTTGAAAAAGCGTTGTTGAATTTCTGGAAACGGACCCTAGGACACCGGAAACGGAGCGTGCTTCCTCAGCCAATCCGCAAAAAAAATTAAAAAAAAATTCATATTGTATAGTCTTCAACTATCCAATGAACTATGTATTAGAGATTTCATTCGAGAAGCTAAAAGATAACATAGGAAGAGGTCATTGATGGCAGGCCATCTGTCATCAAGACTGTGCGTTATCCGCCGTCGCTCGGATAAGCTCCGTGTTCGGCCAGCTTGCTCTATACAACGCCATTTTCTCACCTCGCCGCGACAAGCCTCATTCGTTTATCTCTCAAATTGTCGACCAGTCTGCCACTTGCCTGCAGTATAATTACCCGATACTCATGGATGGATAAGTAAGGGGCCGTGCAAACATAGCCCGGCCACAGCTACCCCCCTGCCATTGTCGAGCTTCGGTGCCCACGCCCTTCAATTCCCCCATTTACCAGATCATGGAAGACGCACCGGCGCCTACCCAGCCATCGCCGCCACCAAGGATGGAGAAGATCCCCGAACCCGAGAAGAGGAAGTCGCTTGCTTCCCTGAGCCATGATTACAAAGGGTTCGTTTCCGGCGTGTTCAGCGGTGTCGCGAAGCTGACAGGTAAGGAAGAATTACCCTAGCCTTTGTGGGCACAGCGGCCTTGCTTTGTGCGATTGCGTCTTTGCTGACAGCTTCTCGCGTACAGTTGGACATCCTTTCGATACTATCAAGGTTCGTCTGCAGACCAGCGATGCTTCCCGCTTCCGTGGACCGCTCGAATGCGTGGTACAGACGGTGCGCAACGAAGGCGTCCGTGGCCTGTACAAGGGCGCAACACCACCCCTCGTTGGCTGGATGTTCATGGACTCGGTGCTCATGGGTTCCCTGACGGTCTACCGCCGACTCATGGCCGAACAAGTCTTCCGCGTCGAGCGTTCCTCTCTCCCACCGGTCGGACACGGTATGGCTGGAATCCTTGCAGGTGCCACTGTGAGCTTCATTGCCGCGCCGGTCGAACACATCAAGGCGCGACTGCAGATTCAGTACGCAGCGAAGAAGGCGGATAGGCTATACTCGGGCCCCATCGATTGCCTGACCAAGGTGTACAAGCATCACGGCGTGCGCGGTGTCTACCACGGCTTAGGCGCTACCCTGCTCTTCCGCACATTCTTCTTCTTCTGGTGGAGCAGCTACGATATCATCTCCAGATACATGCGGGACAATACCAAAATGAGCGCGCCTGCCATCAACTTTTGGGCCGGCGGTCTCAGCGCACAGGTCTTCTGGCTGTGTAGTTACCCCAGTGATCTAGTGAAGCAGAGGATCATGACGGATCCATTGGGAGGGGGATTGAACGACGGCGAGAGGAGGTTTAGACGATGGAGGGACGCTGCGAAAGCTGTGTGGAGGGAGAATGGCTGGAGAGGATACTGGAGAGGATTCCTGCCTTGCTTCCTGAGAGCATTCCCGGCAAATGCCATGGCATTATTGGTGTTTGAAGGCATCATGAGAGGATTGCCGTAAGACTACAGAGTATTATCCCCGCCGCAGGCAGGGAAGGGATGTACAAGTTACGTTTTCACGAGATACCAACATTCGGAAGCGAGATTTCTTTGAGGTCAAGTTGGTTGTTTCCCTGAGAATGCCACTCAGATTGGCTTGGTTGTATATTGTCATGATCGCCGCTTCGGCATGGCCGTCCCATTGAAGGGATTACCTAGTACCCAGCTACATCCATGCTCTTTTTGTTGGTCCTGTTTCCAGTCGAGATGCACAATATTTTCCCAAAACGCTTTACTCGTCGTCCTCATCGGCCTCGTCGTTAACGACGTTGAAGAACTTGAGCTCGTAGACACCCTTGGAGGTGGAGACGACACGGAGCCAGTCACGGAGCTGCTGCTTCTTGAGGAACTTCTTGGTCCTGTACGAAATCCGCCCGTCAGTATTGATTCTCTCACGCCACCCGCCCATGAGATAGATGGCGAAGAATCTCGAGGTGTAGACATACAAGTACTTGAGGTAGCGACCAGAGAGCTCGTTGTGGGAGGTGACCTCGATCTTGCCATCGCCAACCTGCTTGATGACAACGTTGTCGCCAAGGTTGTTGGTGCGGCCGTCGACCTTGATGCGGTCCTGGAGGAACTTCTCGAAGGCGGAGACGTCGAAGATCTTGTCGCTAGCGGGCTGAGAAGCGTTGATGATGTACTGCAAAAGCTTCAGGTCAGCACGAAGCGTCGATTTTTGTTTGTTGTTTCCTGGTGAGATCTTACCTTCTTGGTCTGCTGGGCCTTGCCCGCCTTCTTCTGTACGGAAAGATCTGTCTTAGCCTACTGCATATTTTCTCAACTGGGTCTTGGTTCTTCCCTCAACGCCTCTCATCGGTGACGAAGAGGGAGCAGAAGCGACCCAGGGGTAACAGCAAAGCGGTACGTACAGTCTGAGGAGCCATTGTGTCTGAGTTTTGAGGGAAATGTGATGTGCGAAAACGCAAAGAAGTCGAATCCTGCGTCTGCTCGAGGGGGAGTTGGAGATGTGAGTGGGTGGATGTGAAAATGCAGCCTATCGCAGGGAAATTTCGCGGACGGATTTTTGGCATGGATTTTTGCGAATTGCGCCCGGTTGTGTGCCGGCCTTTGTGCCGGATTAAATATGGACCCGCGTTCCGGATCGGTTCAGGAAATGGCCTTGTGGGTCTCCTGGGTACCTATCCTTCAGACAGGTGAGGCCATCACGATTTAAACCCGGATTCGAAGGCTTGCTGGCGAGTACACCCCAAATTCATCTTATAACAGGAGTTTATTTTCATGTGGTTATGGATCTTCCTTCTTTGACTGGAAGAAGAATATTCTCAGGTCAATGTTGGGTGCCAAGTTGCTTGTTTTGCCCTCTTAGGAAGCAGTGTCAGATCGAGTTGATAAAAGTCTTGAGCGTACCAGGAGACCAGTATCCAGCCCATGAATTGCTAGATCTCTTAACAACATCCTGAAAATGCCAAAAATGGCGTGGTCTTGATCATGTGCCAACCATGAGGCAACCCCGCGATATCACATGCACATATATTGGAGGTGTGGCTGGTGTCGAAACCTGTCATCGATCAAGTCATTCATATCTGATCGTGTCACCTTCTAGGGTGCACCACGTTGCGTCTACCTCGCGTGAAGGTTGTACATAGGTAGTAGGTAGGTGTTCTCCAACTCGAGCAGTTTCATCGGATTTTTATGATTCATGCTAACAATGCAAGACCAACAATCTTCCAAGCCCAACCTTATTGCAACGTTCACAATTCCCGCCACAGGGTTCCAGCCGTTAGCGGCTTAGACGTCCCCGCCTTGTCCCGCCAGTGCAGCTTCAGCTGAAGGTCTCATCGTCATCACTCTTCCTCAGTCCCCATCCAGCTATACCAATCTATACGCCAAAGTACTTTCGCTGTCGCTTTATCTCGGTGTTCCTGGATAGTCCGAGAAGTCCATGACGTCTGCACATGCGCAACTTACTCTCCATTCTGGCTCTTTCTCTGCTTCTAATTCGTCCGTTGACTCTTACTCTCCTGCGGCCCTCGCTTAAGCTACCCGTCCGGCACACGTGCTCCTGACAGCTACAGCTCCCTTCGCCTCGCATTCGCAAGCTCTGTACTTTTGTTGCCCACGCAAAAGCTGGCTTCTGCAACTTCAGGCGCAAACCTCGAGTCTTGCGGATTTGACCCTGCTGTGCCACAGCTTCGCAGACGCTTGGGATACGGATAGGCAGCTGCCTGCGACCTGAGCTGCCTTGTCGACACCTCATCATTCCTCGTGGCCCTTCCTTACTTGCGGCTTCTGCGCTCTTCCGTGCGCAGACCTTCTCTCTGCCCTCCCCACCAGAGGAGCTCTTTGCTCCTTCTATATAACTAAATTCTCCCCCCCAACCAAGCTTCTGCAAACATGACCTCAAGCCTGCTCTCGTCACCCAACGCAATCCCTCCTCGCACCTCAAGCTCTTCAGCTGCTCACGCACGCAACCTCTCCGACAGCACTCATAACTCACCTCCTCCCAAGTCCGTGTTGCGGCCTGTCGCTGAAGGCGATTGGCTCAGTCAAAAGCAGCAGCAACGGTCAAGCAGGCACGCAGTAGGTCCGGTTACCATCACAGGCATGCAGCCGCCAAACGAACCTCCCAATCCACAGCGGTATGCAGACGATGACTTTGACTTTACCGCCAAAAAGACCTGGACAGTAGACAAGGAGAAGGTCGTGCGTGGACCCTTCGAATATGTCATTAGCCACCCGGGCAAGGATTTCCGTTCACAGCTCATTGGGGCTTTCAACGCATGGTTAGAGGTACCTGCCGACAGTCTCGAGATCATCACAAAGGTCATTGGCATGCTCCACGAATCTTCATTGCTTGTTGACGATGTCCAGGACTCTTCGGAGCTCCGTCGAGGATTCCCAGTCGCACACAATATCTTTGGTGTTGCACAAACCATCAATTCAGCCAATTACATATACTTTGTTGCTCTACAAGAACTGCAGAAGCTCAACAACCCGCTCGCAATCAGTATGTTTGCTGAAGAACTTCTCAATCTTCATCGTGGCCAGGGCATGGATTTATTCTGGCGAGACACTCTTACATGCCCAACTGAGGACGACTACCTCGAAATGGTTGGCAACAAGACCGGTGGTCTGTTCCGACTCGGCATCAAGCTTATGCAGGCTGAGTCCAAGACTTCATTCAACTGCGTCCCGCTTGTTAACCTCTTTGGTCTCATCTTCCAAATACGCGACGACTATATGAACTTGTCCTCAACTGAATATAGCAACAACAAGGGCATGTGTGAAGACCTCACAGAAGGCAAATTCTCCTTCCCTGTCATTCACAGCATCCGCACCAACCCTTCTAATCTCCAGCTCGTGAACATTTTGAAGCAGAAGACCACCGATGTACAGGTTAAGCGCTACGCTGTCGCGTACATGGAGAGCACTGGCAGCTTCGAATACTCCAGGAGCGTCTTAGCTGTACTCATTGAGCGGGCAAGGAAGCTAGCCAACGAGATTGATGACGGCAGGGGTAAGGCGAAGGCATTTCAGAAGATCTTGGACAAGATGGTTGTCTCATCGGAGGGCTGACTGGGGAGTCTCGTGATAATGGGATGTGATTATGGGGGTATGCGATGAGCACAAAATGGTCATGTTTTTTTTGGATCAGGGTTCAGCTTGCTACGTATGCTCCGGTTACAAGCAGCTCCTTCTTGCGATCGATACCAATTTCACAACATATTTCTAATTATACATGCGCAGCATATATATGATAAGTTTACCCGTTATGTAATGATGGGACAGCTCGGAGTTCATGTCGAGGAATCTCCTGTCGATACTCTGCGCTTCACCAACCTAACCCATCTCCTTCTCCGCCATTCTCCTCTCCTCTCATCGGAATCTTCACCCTCTTCCCAGCTTGCTTTCGGCACCTTCGGCTTGACTTTAGCAGTCGTGTGGTCAATTACACCTGTCCTGTCATGTGCCTCGTCCCAGATATCATAAACCCATCTCTCGCCTTCCGTCTCGACCTCGACGCCGGTGATGATCCTCTCTTCAACCCACTCCCTGCTCCAGAGATCTAACGCCCACTTTTTCTCGCTCCACTCCCATCCGTGTGGCGGGAGGACATCCTCGAAGAAGCGTGTTCCGCCTGGTCTTTCTCCTGCGATGCGCTGCTGCGATAGCGGGTCGTAAGGGGATGGTGAGAAGACCCATGGTTCCCATTCGCCGCTTCCGCGGGACATCTTTTGCAATTCGAAAATCTCGACCTCTCGGGTTTCGGGTGCGGAATCAAGAATCACGTCGTTCGCGATCCACTTGTCCAGGAAGCCTCGGGCTTTTGTCTCGTGTGGATGTACGTGAGACTCATGCGTGGCGGCGAGAAGCCGAGCGATTTGTGGATGAGACGAGAGGACGGCTGCCCAGCCGCCGAGGAGAAAGATGAAGCGCCACGGGAGAAGATGAGAGGTGAGCGACATGAAGACCCCGCCAACGACGAGGAAAAGGAACAGTGCAGAAGATCGAGCTTCGTCACTGAAGTTCGTGACAGGAACAATCAAGGAGACAACTTTGTCGTGAGCAACGCTGAAATCGTCCATGCAGTTTTGTAGGTCTCGCATGTTCCGAAAGAAGTCCTTACTGAGTTCCTTCACAGGTCGGACTGTCGCGGCTGGAGCCAGCGGTGGCCCTCTTGGAGAGTAGCCCATGCCTTGTTCACTGGATAAAGTGTTCTTCGGAGGAGCAGGGTGCCGCGCAACGAAAGAAGGGACAAGCACGCCGATGAGAAGGGCGACAATCGGAAGTACGGGAAGCATGTATGGATCAAGGCACACGAAAGTGTAGACTGCAAGGAACGACAGAGTGTGCGTAGGGCGGCACCAGGCGAACAGACGAAGGGCACGAGCTTGGAATTTGAAGACTACACCGATACGTGCATTGAATCGGCGAAAGTTGTTCGACATGGTCGGGAGGGTGAAGTTCGGCCGCTGCGCAAACGTCGGAGCACCGGGATCGGATAGAATGGGAGCATCAGATCCATTGTCGTCGGCATCGGCAGGGATGACCTGCGCGAGGAGCCTGTGATGCGAAGCCGAAAGGTTAGTCTTGCAGGTCATCAGGTTGCACGCTCGATCAAGCTTACTTTTCGACTAGGCGATCTTGGATGCTCGCCTTCTCGCGGATGGCAGCAAATCCGAATCCACCTGAACGTGCGCTTGACCTCTGAGGCGAGCCGACGTCAGAGTCGGCGGCCTCTCGTGGGTGATTGCGGGATGAAGCTGTGGCAATTCCATCATCGGTGCTCATGTCAAGGGCGCTTGCTAGCCCTATATCGTCCATGATGTAAAATGGTCGGGATGTTGAGATCTTTCGTCAGTCGCGATGGCACTATAGCCTGGAAGCTGATGCATTCAAGTGAAAGACATTTCTTTTTTGGAGAATGAAGATGGTAGATGGGATGGAAGTTGTTCAATTCGGTGGTGGTGGTTAGCCTCAGCTTCGGTAGTTGCAGCTTGACATGTGACGTTTGCACATAAGAGGGGCAGCCATGCTGACATCACCCTCGCACCCAAAGGGACCAGCGGCAGCCACGCATGCAATAAGCTCGAGTCGTTTTAAGGTGCACTAGAGTGTTCAACATTGTGTTTCTAGAATTAGTGAGCTCTGGTTAAGCCAAGTAGAACTTCAAGGGAGCTTCGGCGAAGATTACGGATGGCAATGGCACGAAAGAGTCGTTGCCGGGTAGCTGCGATGGCACAGCCATTATGGGTTAACGCGTGAGAAGTGGGAGGATAGACTGGCTAGCAATGCCGACGACACTGTTGTCATCTCAACGATATATCACTCGAGAGTAGCTGACACCTAATGCATCCACGGCACATCCCAGATCTTACGACGTAGTAAGCTCCATGTTCTTACACGTTACAGTAGCAGCCAGAGGTCGGGCTCCAAACATGAAACAACGTGGTCGTTGTCTGGGGAAGCGCATGATCATAACAAAAGCACCAGTGAGCCTGGATTCGTCCGACCAGAAATGCTTGACCCCCAAGTTGGGTATAACACCTCTTGTAAGTCCGTTGTCACGAGTGGCCCTTGGAATTCGGGAAGTGCGTATTGGATATTGCTCTTGTGAACTAAACGGAGATGAAAGTAAACAATCCAAGCCCAAAGTGGTGATGGCCAATCAGCCGGGCAAACGGATCGCCACTTGGCCCCTGGATGGGGTTGCTTTGCGGTGGAGCTTTCAATGGGGCAACAAATAGCCAGGGTTCAACTACGAATCGTCTTGACGCAGAGGCCTGTCGATGATCTGCAGTTTGTTTGACCAGTACCTATTCATTGCTCGTTGAATGGGAAAATGAAGTGCGTGATTTCTGCGAGAATAGGTCTCTACACTCCCTCCCTCCCTGATATTCTGTAAGTTTTCATGTCTTATAACAAGACGACTGTCTTGAAGCCTCGAGCAGAGGGTTAGGATGAGATGACATCTAATAGGTAAACCTAGTCTGCCATCAGGGAAGCCGTCGTGGAGACGTCGAGTGTCCACTAAGCCCCTGAGAGATCCCGATTTGGTTGTGGGCCTCCCTATGACCTCCCAAACGGTCGAGTGAAGGGAGACAAAACGAGACTGGATAGGTAAACGGTGATTGATGTTGATGCCGCATGCAGATAAAATGCAATGGTACTGGGTGTGTGCTGTAGAAGTTGCACAATTGGGGCAATTTGTTGCTGCTTACAAAGGACTTTCTTTGTCTTAATTAGCAACAATACAATAGAGTGACAGATGTATATCACGTGAACTGCGGTCTTCTTTTTGCCTCGCAATCATTAAGAGGTACTACTAGTATACTACGAGTCATCAGGACCTAAACTATCTAGAGTGCAATTACGAACGGAACAAATGGCAACAGATGCTGACGGCCGATGGAGAGGGCTGTCGAGTCCTGCCTGTCTAAGGTGCATGTACCTGCCTGCAGCATAACGATGGCACTTCACCCGCTCAGGCCCGGTTCCCCCTCCACTATCGATCACCAACTCGATGGTAAGTACCTAGGTAGTAGGTGTCTACTAGGTAGTTGTATGTAGGTACGGTCCAGTCACTGGCAGAAGTAGAAGAAGATTCAATTAGATGGCTGGTGAAATGAGTTTGATGAGAAAGCCCCTGTTTCTACTACTCCATATTAGTTGGTAGTAACTATGCCAGATCCTAGACCGGTTCTGGCTACATAGCAGAAGCAAAAAAATGCCCACCTGAACTGGCACATCGCTAACCACCCTCGCCCGAAGCCGGCATGCACCGTCTGCGATCAGGCACTGTGGGCCGCTGCCACCCCTTCTCCCCCACTGTACCTGCACCTGCTCCCCCTAAAATATCCACCCGTTGCTGGCATCGTCCGTCCCCGTTGGCTCGCGCCACCCTCCTTTCCTGGACCCAGTGGCTACGAGTGGTCAAATGAGGGTCTCCATGTGTGTTTGCGTGCCTGTGCCTGTCTGTCTTGCCTGTCGTTGCAGTTGCTTCTCTGCCCTCGAAAAACAACCTCCATCATCCTCCCATCACGGAGCAATTCGCGCTGCCTTGCCCGCATTTCCTCTCCAGCAGCCCAGCTTTCGACTCAGGCCCGTCATCGGCAAATCGTTTCAGAGTCAGATTCGTCGGCTGGACCACACCTGCCACTTTACGACTTGGTCACCGTCTCCTGATTCGCTTAGCGGAATGTGGTAGCCTTTGCCCCGACCTCAGCTCCCTGACCGGACTGAGCCGTTCGGATCTTCAAGGCGTCCTGCTCTTGACGGTGGGTTGATCTTGTGTACCTTGCGTGTACCGCCCGAACCTCGACACACGATCTCGACCAGGTGCCAGTAGGCTGGATGAATCATCAAAGAGAACGTACCGAATCACGATCTTACCAATCCAAATACTCGTGAGTCCGCTCTCCTGCGCCAGATTTTCCCCGCGTCTCCAAGACCAGCCATTGTCCACCTTGATTCGAATTGGGAATTCCTCTTGATCATAGCATGAGCTCGCGCTTTGCCGCAAGTCAACTTGCCTCCAGAGTGCCCCCAGAACAACCGTCACTAATCACGAACAACCCCCTTGTAAAGACACCTCGCCCTAATTTCCAATCGACCGAACCCGTCCATCGTTCTCAACCGTGTGCTTCCGGCCGCAGACGACGTTCCGATGCTTAGTACGTCGTCTGCGAACAGCCATTCGCTTCTTTCATTTGGCCGGAATGGGGAAGACGACCACCTCTCACAGGCAAACGCGCAGTACGAGTTCCTGCCTTCCGTGAGCTTCGATGATCTACACAGCAGTATCGAGTCTGCCTCTACCGACTTTAAACTTACTCAGTTTCCCTCGCCGACTGGCGAGGGGAGCATCCTGGACGCGCAGGGCATGACGAAACACGATATGGCTCACACGGTCTTGAATCAATCCGGCCCCGGGGCCGTTGGTCCTTCTAATGGACGCCATGGAGGTCCTCCTATCGCCCCAGCTGCAAATAGAGTCGGCCGCTCTGGCTCCATTTTGCGACGACCAAGCACATCTTCCAGACAGTCGGCACTCTCATCTTCAACAAACTCGAATTCTTCGGCTCCTCTTGATGCTCCTACAGCCCCAGCTGCAATGCGAAATCGAAGACAGAGCCACTACCCCCCGGTTTCGAACGCAAACACTAATATCGTCAAACCTCCTCGCAAGTCCATAGGCCCTGGGGTCATTGGCGATACCTCGTTCGAAGGCGCTCGGAATCCGTCGAAACGACGCCCGAGTCTTTTCTCAGATCGTGCCGCTGCGGATAGCACTAGAACATCCATTGATGGTGCATCCTCTGGCTTTGAGGGTGGGCGTGCATATGCCGAAACGAGGGCATTCAAGGCCAAGTCCGTTCAACCGCCAACTCGTTCTACTCAGGCTCCATTCGCGGCAGGCAGCACTCTAACGCCGGAGCAAAATCGACATTCAACCCTTCCTGCTCGGTCCCCCCGTGTTGGTGGGCGTGGCCTGACACCCTCCTCGTCAGGAATGATGAAGAGAGCCTCAATGATGCCAGGCATCCATGGAACTCCTCCCCACGTAAGCGGGCTTGGTGCGAGAACCATCAGTCCCACTGATACAAAGCGCATGCAGCGCATGTCCATTCTACCTGGCTCGCAAAGCCTCAGTCAGGTTGCCAATGTGCCACCTCCACCCCCACTGACTTCAGAAACGCGGTCGGATTCCCGCTCACCATCAATGATCCCTCGGAAGGCTTCGGCTACTCCTTCCTCCGCACGAACGACGCCTGATATCTCTCGGAAGTCATATAGCTCCGGACTTTCGATTGGGTCACTTGCAAGCCTAAACACTGTGAGAACCTCAACAGGATCCCTTCAGCCTCGACTGCCAGTGTCTGCCTCTACCTCGAGGTTGCCGGCACCAAAGCTCACAACTGTACATAACCCAATGCATAACGAAGACGATGAAGATGTTCCGCCTGTCCCAGCGATTCCAAAGGCCTATGAATCCCCGAAGGATTCACCCGCCGACGCCTATTTCATGGAGAAGAGAAAGACGACACTTAGTACTGTCGAGAGTTCGAGTGCGAATTCAAGCGGGAGCATCACCATGCCAGTGATGCCTGAGCCCACCAAAGTTCAGCGGAAACCAAGCGCCAGAAAGAGCTCCTTCATGCCTATGTCCGCATCATCGTCTTTGGCTGTCGAGAAAAGGATATCAACCCAGGGGAGCAGGAAGAATCTGCAGCCTCTGAGCTTACCACCCATCAATCTGGCTCCGATCAATTTGCCTAGCTCAATGAAAGCTCCTCTACTACCACAACCAGCAGCTTCCGGACGCGACATGAGCCCACCCCCTTCTCGTCAATTGCCAAGGACCCCGACAACGCCGATGACGGCTTCCAAAAGTGCTTTCTTCTCCAAAAGCCGCTACGATGAGACCATGGAGCTACCTGACCTAAGGAGCAGCAGCTCAGTCCATCACACTCATCACATGACTCCTACACCTCCCGATGCGAGTACGTCAAGCTCATCGTCGCTTGTGGAGGAGCCGAATAAACACAGCATTTCCCCGTTTCTTTCCTCATCTGCTCCCAAGGGAGGATTGGAATCAAGCTTTTTGCGTCGTCCAAAAACGAGTGGTGAGCCGGCCACGGTCTATGGCTTAGGTTTTGATGACCCAACTTTCCCAAAGCCTGCTGGGCCTCGCCCTCAGAACTCTGAAAAGCCAGCAGCAAAATCGCCTACCCCAGTTCCTCGTGCCAGTGATGAACCGGAGACACCATCGTCGATTAGCTCCCTTCGCCGGAAGTTAAGTTTGTCATGGAAGCGCGGGGCGTCCAAGAGTGGTATTAACCCGCCGGCTGATGTCGTTGACAAAGCTCAAACTCAGTCACAAGGGCAGAACCACACCAGGCAGGATAGTATGCCTCCTCCTCGAATTCCTGTTTCTGCCACAGTCAACAACCTAGCGAACAACAAACAGAGCAGCCAGAGTCCAACAGCCAAGCCGAGCACTGGCTACCTGGACTCACGTCGTCGGAAGAGCTCAGGAGCTAGTCTTAACGGGGTTTCCTCTCATGAGCGCACTAAGAGCGAAACTTGGACAATCAAGAAGGAAACCCATGGAGACCCAATCCCTTTGCCTACAAGTCGGAATCCTCTGGTCATGCACAAGGTGGTCAAGCCACGGGCCTCATCGAGTAGTGTTCGCGCAGCCGAGGCATTTACAGCCATGGATCTTGACAAAGACGACAAACTAGCCGAAGACGAGATGAAGAAGCTGGGGTCTCGTCGCAAGGAGACTGAGATCGCAGCTCGTACAATCGACCAGTTGCGGAAGAGGGCAACACCAAAGGATCGTGTGGGTGCCCATGAAGCAATCCGAATTGCCATGCTCAACATATACGAACGCGGCGAGATTGTTGATTATAGTGACGTGTATTTCTGCGGCACGCAGAATGCTCGAAAGGTCGTTGGAGATATTCACTCTGACGCTCCAAATTTTGGGTATGATGATGAGAGGGGAGACTACACGATTGTGCCGGGGGATCACCTCTCGTATCGCTATGAGATCATTGATGTGCTTGGAAAGGGCAGTTTTGGTCAAGTCGTCCGCTGTATCGATCACAAACTCGGTGTGCTCGTGGCCATCAAGATCATCCGCAACAAAAAGCGCTTTCACCAGCAAGCCCTCGTCGAGGTCAACATCCTCCAAAAACTTCGCGAATGGGTATGTGCTACAAATGCTTTTGCCCCTGTTGTTCACTGCTAACTCTTGCCCAGGACCCCAAGAACCGACACAGCATGGTCAACTTTACACAAAGCTTCTATTTCCGCGGACATCTTTGCATATCAACTGAGCTCTTGGATATGAATCTCTACGAGCTTATCAAAGCGCATTCATTCCGCGGGTTTTCACTTCGCATCATTCGGCGATTTACGAAGCAGATCTTGAGTTCTCTGAATTTGCTCAAGCAACACAAAGTAATTCATTGTGATCTCAAGCCAGAGAATATCCTGCTCCGGCATCCGCTTCAGGCAGAGATCAAGGTCATCGACTTCGGTTCGAGTTGCTTTGAGAACGAGAAAGTGTACACTTACATCCAATCTCGATTCTACCGATCACCAGAGGTCATTCTCGGGATGACCTACGGCCTGCCCATAGATATGTGGAGTGTGGGATGTATTCTTGCTGAGCTGTACACTGGTGTACCTATCTTCCCTGGCGAAAACGAACAAGAGCAACTGGCTTGCATAATGGAAGTCTTCGGCCCGCCAGAGAAACATCTCATTGAAAAGAGCACGCGGAAGAAACTTTTCTTTGATTCCATGGGAAAACCACGCTTGACAGTATCATCCAAGGGCCGCAGAAGACGGCCTTCATCCAAGACTCTCCAGCAAGCCATCAAATGTGATGATGAAGCCTTTCTAGACTTTTTAGCTCGCTGCTTACGCTGGGACCCTGAGCGACGCATGAAGCCGGAGGAGGCCATCCGTCATGAGTTTGTTACTGGCCAGAAGCCCACAACATCACTACCACGTATTGCAGCTCGCGAAGTTTCGCCCATCAAGCGATACAATACGATTTCATCAGCACCGCGCCCTCTTCCTGAGCCACCAGCTACAATGATCAACAAGACCATTGGTAGCATGCGCTCTGGGCCGAGTCCGCACAAGCCTGTGTCAGTCGTGTCGAGGAGGGTTTCAGGAGCCACCGCACCGACGGCGGCGAGCACTAACAGACGCACGAGCACCGGCGTGGCCAGCATCTCCTCAGGACTTAGCAGTCTTCCCCGAGCTGCCAATCGAACCGCTAGCGGGAAGCAGGACCTTGCTGCTGCAGGCGCAACTGCTGCTATGAGTAGGAGAGCCTAACACGCCGGGACCTTTTTTTTCTTAAGCTATGATGAGACAAGCACCCGGAATGAACATAGACCGCGGCATTCTTCACGTTTCGATGATATCCTATATCGCAGCCATGGCAACATTGGGTGGATGACTTCATTGCTTTTCGTCCTTTATCTTTTTATTCAATCTTTCCCTCGCTCAACAGCGCCATTTGAAATAGTCTTTCAATTATTTAGAATGCGAGCAACAATCATCTCACCTCCGAAAGGCGGACGTGAGCGTGGCATACATTGGTGGTGGAACGTGCTCTAAGGGGAGAGAGCAGGGGCACATGAGCGAACGCTGGGAACTGATAGACCAGGATCTGGTAACTTGAAGACCGCCAGGGTAGAAGATGGGTCTTCTTCTCGGGGCTCTATGTATAGAATCCGTATTGTTGTACGTGCCCGTCTCCTGTGTATGCGTTTCCTAGTTTCCGGCATTGACGTCGATATGGCACATACCCCCCAGACTGCTTGAGGCGGAGCATCAGCATGATTCTGGCAAATATGCCAGCCAACTCCAGACACGAACGAGCTTGGCATTTGAAAACTTGGGTTTTCCGGACCTCCGAGTGAGGAACACGGAACGCACCGAGCTCTGTGTACAATTTCCGGAGCGGATAATATGATATACACTTCGAGACCTTGACGGGCCTCCATTTCTCCGACCACGCGGACTTCTTGGTGGCTTCTTAGGTACCAATCGATAAAAGGAGGGGCAAGCCTGTAGATGTCTGATGGAATGGTAAGTCACACAAGCCAAGAACTAGACTATTTACTCGCTCTTCTTTGGTGTTCAGTCACGGAGAAGAACAGGATCTAAGTCGAGGATAGGATCGCACGACAATGATTCTCAATAAAGGGTTGTGCGTATGACGTTCTGTACCTGTCCGAAAGGGTAAGAGGAAGAGCAAGAGGGCTGATATGGGCCATGGGAAGTGATAATGACGGGCCGTATACGCTTGAGGGCAGGTCTTGAAAGCAGGATGACGAAAGGTCCCTCAGATTGTGTAGTTGGCCCATTTGCCTGCCTAGGTGACCCGCTAAGTTGGAATTTCCTTGGCTTCCGCATGTAGGGAAGAACGACACTAGAGGCAGAAAGATGGCTTGATAATACATCTGCCCACTCCGAGAACAGAAATTGAAAGAACACAGCTTCTGCAACTGTCGATATACGTTACTTGCTTCGCGCCACATCGAGCCCCTGTACAGACAAACCACAAGTCCTTGTTTCTTTACGCAGCTCAATATCGAGGGGAGGGACTCAAAATGCAAGAATTTTGAGTCTGCACCAAGTGAAACGAATCTTTCAATGCTCCGCGACGAATCGGATATGCGCACCACTGTGTGTGTGTGTGTGTGTGTGTTTGTCCAGCATTCATCACTGAACTTTCCAAGACTCGGCAACGTCTTGGCTCCGGGTTGGGGGGAGGGGGACGCGGGAGCCAAAAAGAAGTGAGGTTGAGGCCTCCGTCAGGAAACAAGGATGAGATGCTTAATTCTGCAGTTTAGATGCAGTTTTGGGGGCTGAGATAGAGAGACGACCAGGGAGAGAGAGGCCTTGCATGACCTGGGAAGCTTCGAAAGGATAGCCTGATTAGCCATCGAGCTAACAGCCAGATGGACAACCAATGATGGTCCTCAATTGGGTTTCAGTCACGAAACTTTCGTGTCCTTTTTGGAAAGGACCGTTGTTCAGCCTCGCTCTAGCTTGGCGGGCTCTTTTTTGGCGTCAGCTTTCGAGATGTAAGTAAGCTCCGAGAACAAAAAGACCCGCGCCTAAGGATTATGGGGAGGACCGGCGTGGGAGCGGTCCGAGATGGGGGGGGGGGGGGGGGGGGGGGGGCATTAAACTTTTTGAGGATTGCAAATGGGTGGCTTGATAGAAAAATAGCTGGAATAATACTTTCTACGACTTGTCTGTGATTATGGCCGGCAAGGGAGTGTGGAATGGTTGATGCGCCACCAACACTGAGGGCTTACGGCAAACATGTTCTGAGAAGCTCACCTCACGAAGGTTTAAGCGTGTAATCGGACCTTGAGCATGCTTGTGGAACAACTGACGGCATGATGTTCATAAGCGAGGTAAACTTTTAGGAATAATCCATGCATGCGAGTTTCCAAGTGCCGCATTGTGATTACTTTCGCGGCTGCGGCTGCGGCTGCGGCTGCCTAGACGCCCCTCACTCAATTGTTCCAAATGTGGCATCAAGCTCGAGGAGGAAGCTGGCTGAAGTCATATCAGAAACAATGAGGAATTTGATAAGGACCTTACATCCTGCTCAATAGATCAGTTAGCTGCAGTAGACTACTGCAGCTAATTAGTCAAAACCCTGCGTGTGGTGTCAAGTCGCGATGACTTGGCTATTGTAGATGGAACTGGAAGACTCATACTTGTACATAAAAGGCGACACTAAAGACTGTGAGCAAGCTCACCTATCAAACGTGACCGGCGACTCCGGGGCGGACCACGGTGAAGCGGGGCGGCAAGCCACCGGGCGAGGCGCAGTTAACGGGAGGTCTGGGTCAACCGCAGGGGTTCAGATGCCATTGTAGTGACGTTTACGGCGCTATTGGACGACTACCCCTGTCTTCTCTCTCAATCGGGACCAGGGACACACTCCCCGCGGTGGACTTGAGAAGGGTTAGGCAAGGCTGAGGGTGCATTTGTGAGGTCATTGGTAACGCAGTTGAACCATATTTGGGATTGGCCGGACTAGAGACGGCACTGAGTTCTCCGGCTGTCCAGGCAGCCATTCGAGGCCAAATCTCGTGATAGATCAGGGCCTTTCATAGTGTTCTTCAAAGCCGCTCGCGATGACATCTTCATCTCGGATCAAGTATCGCAGTCGCCAACTTTCTGACAATTGCTTGTGCTGGGAATGACGTATGAAGACTATTAGCAGTTGATCGCCTCAAGGCAGACTGTCGGCTTCTTCACCAGAGCCGTAAAACAGCCTGATGCAGGAGTCATGCATCTCGTCACAGTGAGAGCCCGCACGTGAGAACCTTTCTGCAGCAGCCCCATTCGACTGCATCATGGGCTATCCAACAGGCAGCATCCGATGAACGGTACCCATGATTGATTGGTGCACTATGACCCAGGCGCGGCGTGGGTTGCCTCCACCAACCACCGCCCTTGTGCGAACATGGCTGCGGCCCGCCTTAACAATGACTGAGCTTCTGGAAGCTGACATGAGCCCTGCCTATAGGCGTGATGGTTTTTGGGGGCTGTTCTCCCATCCATTGCTCACAAAATGCGAACGCTGAGTTTAGCTATGCGCAATAGCTGAGCGTTGAACAACTGTTTGAGGAGATTTGTCGGTAGACTGAGACACACAGATGCATGTCCTAGACAGGCAGCCGATCATGAAAGACATACAGGATGGAAGCAGGGTCCTATGTCTTATTGGTCATGCAGAGCCCTGTAGTGTCTGAGAGATGGCCATGAGAAATAAGGCGTACATCAAGTCCGGATGGAAACGGCTTCGTGGGGTAAATGACTGCATGGCACTCACTGTTCATCAACTCAACTGATGGTGCCTGAGGTTCCGACATGATCTGGGAGGGGGAGGGGTGGCTACAACACAGCCCTACGGTGGCAATGGGGAGGACCACTACCCGTCGAACTGTCAGCACCAGCCTCCATGCGACGTCCTGGGATAGTATGTATGCTCTATTTCCAGACCTCCGACAGTTTGGGCAACGTCCGTGTGAGTGCCGGGACATTCTAAGCAATCCCAGAAGCATGTAATAGCACCGACAGCTTGGACTGATATCGGATCATACAAGCAAGATCCTGTTGCAGCTGTGTGCCACTCGGCCGAAGGGCACCACCACCACCACCACCACCACCACCACCATCGCCATTTCTGGCAATCGACCATGATTCCGGGCATGCAGTGATGATCAAGTGAGGGGAGAGGCGCCCGCCGTCCGGACACGCCGCGAGCGTTGGCCGTTGCATTGGAGTCTAATGGCGCACTCTCGAGGGTCAAGTGTCGGAGGCAGTGGTGTTAGCTAGACTCGCGATTGCCAATAGTCGGGTTGACCTGTCATTAGCGCCAATGGAGTCATAACTGGACGACCTTTTGGTGCGCAAAGGAGGGGAGGTTGCGATTCTTAGGAACATGCGAGTCAGTGGCAATTGGGGGCTATTTCGTTTTGAACGAAGCAGACAGTGGTTTCGCAGAGAATCGTGGGGTAAAGGGATCTGCATTGTTCTGGGCTCTCGGTGGCAACTGGCGTAGAAGAGTTTCTTGGCACCGCGTGACGTCGGGATGAACGTCTGCTTGATCAGGGTTGAGAAACAGTCATGGTGGTTGTCCCAAGTAGAAGAAACCTAGCGACATGGTCCCGAAATGAGCTTGAGCTAGTGAAGTTACGGTGGTTATTGAGTTTCTCAGAATTGCAGTACATTTGAGCACAGTGTGACAGAGACAGTGCAAATCCTCTAGCAATAAGGTTTTAGTGTTATAGAAGCACAGTGTGGCAGACGTTCGAGACGGAAGCAGTGCCCTGGCCAGTGATGAACAGTGTTCAACCTCACAGGATGCAGATCATAGCTGTGGCAAGCGTAACCCGCTGCTGCCTACTGGTTCATGTCAAATCTGCCACCAGACCTTCTAATATCGTCATAGGTGTATCTTCTTCGGGCGTCTGTCCCAGCTCTACATTGTCAATACTCCCAGTGGCTAGAATAGCACCGTGAGCATGGCTGTAGTCGGTTGGTTGGACGTGCTACGGTTGGTTCGGTGCTCCTAACATTATCGGGGTTCTGTCTGCACCCTGCCATCGTTACCGACGTCTGCGGCCAGTCTGCGACCCAATCTCAGATCCGAGGTGCACCGAAGCAAAGTTGGACCAACGTCCCGTGCCCGCCCGTCCTTGAGTTAATTCGGAAAGGGATGCATACCGCTGCCGAATTCGTTTGAGCCGGTTCGATTTGACTCAGCGCATCGAGGCCGTGTGTCTCCCAGGTGGTCTTTCTTGCATACGCAAGGCACCCACCTACCAAGTCAGCAATGGACGACCAGGCCTCTCTTTCAGTTCGAGAAGTCAAAACAAAGAGCCATAGATGTGGTGATGTGTTCATGAACCATATGTTGCCCATACCCAAGTCCCTCGCTTGGTGCTCATCTGGTGCGGCACTGCAAGTAAGAAGCCGTACAACATAACTTGGCTGGCGGGTCTGGTGGAATCGGAAGCCTTAGGGACACCCCCCCCCGGTCAGCCCTGTCGCAGCCCCCAACCGACCCAAGGCATCGTTCTTTGTTCTAAAAGACATCCCCACCTGTCGGTCAGGAAGACACGCTGTGTTGCGGTTCTTACTGGCAGGCTTGGATTTGATTGAATTCAGTGGGGTTTGCTGCTGCTGCAGTCATTCAGTCACTTGCCAAAGCTGATGTCCACTTGTATTTTCGTTTCCTGCTCTCGATTGGGCTGTAGTTTCGCCAGACATCATCGATGTCGTGGTCAACCTGAATGAGACTTCGGCGCAATGTTATGACCGGCCGGGCCAGAAGTACTAAGCCTCCCATGTCTTCATTCTTGTTCTACCTTTCGTCCGACTTGCCCACTTTCTGCTCACCTCACTTCACAGACCTCGCATCGCGACAAGGTCCAGCCTCCAGCTGAAGCTGGGTGCCATCTTACCAGCCATTCATCTCATGGTGGTGTTACTAAACAAACTCAGTGATACCGGCCATCAATCGCTCCGCTGCGCCATGCGTTTAGTGCACGACGCTGGAAAGGCTAAAGATATGCCCCCATCCAAGTACAGTGCGCACTGACGCCAGTGCCAATCCAATTACATCGCTCTACCACTTCCCTTGGCCATGACTGTGTTCTACAGTTCTACTGCGCCTTTGCTCTCCTGCTCTTCTGCCTGCCTGCGCCTGCGTACAAGTTGCAGTATTGCCATCTCGCCCTGTCGGTCGCCTTACACCCCTTCAGTCGTCATTCACATCTGGCTGCACTTTTACCACTTTCGCATCGTCCCCGTGACTGCAGCTGCCTGTGAAATATTAGTCACATCGCTGAGCTCACGCTCACACGCTCACAAGCTCATGCTCCTCTCACCCCACATCTGCATATGTGCACACCCCAGCCCATACCATTACCCACCCACGCTGTCAGATTCCCATCCCATCCCATGTCTTTCCCTGCCTATTCTAAGAAGTCCTCCATTCTAATGCTCGTCCTCCTCGTCCACCGCTCCGAGGTTGCCTGCCCCTCGCTCCATACCTCTGCTCCCTTCCCTCACGACCTCGCCTTTCCATCATCCAACACCCCTTCACCAGAGGGGTGTCATGCAGTCAGTACCAGCTTTCTGGGGTGTGACGATATTTCGTGCTTTTCCTACCTGCCCACCATGTACCCTTTTCTTTCTTTGGCATTGAGTACACATCAACTCCACCTACACCAGGTACCGGCCCTCCTTGGCTCTTGCTCACGTCTAGGCTGCGAACCGAAATTCTATAAGGCTGGCGATGCCTCGTTCGTCTTTCCTGCCTAGCATCTTCTCCATTCTGCACCCATGCCAGTCACTCCACACAACGCTCTCTATATTTCAACCCTTTCCTTACTTTGTTCGCATCTTCTTTCCTCGATTCTCAGTTAACACATCACTCAATTTCAACTGCTGTCTGGTTCAAAGCTCGCGACTGGAAGATCAACCCAATCCAAGACCACCAGCCATCGCACGAACCCCTCGTACCATCACCGCTGTTCACGATATCCTCTCAGCCCTCCATTATTAGAGCAGGTCTCCTCAGTATACCTCGCTGGTAGCCTTTTATTCATTGCCTGAGCAACAGAGTTGAAGGCCAAAATGTGTTACCAACTTGTTGAGCTCTACGCGGCTTGCCGCTGCCTCTACTACCAGCACGCCGTCGATCAGTGTCCATCATTCGGCAGGCCAGGCCACGGCGTCGTTAAGAGGACAATCTTCGTTGGCTATGCCTGTACCAGACATTCTTCTCGTGGTGCGCAATCTGCTTCAGGCTACAGCTATTCCGACTCAGGGTACTACAGCAGCCAGTCCAGCCGCGGCTACAGATGAAACGTGTTGTCTTTGGTAGCTGGCTTGCAATCATGGCATAATCCTTCCCTGGTGGCATTCGATTATGATTCCTGGGTAGCCTATCTCTACTCTGCGAATCCCTCACGACTCTCTTCACTCTTAGTCGGCTATGGCAGGCAATTGGCTGCTTCGACACATTTGTGAGCCTGTTTGCTGCGAGCAGCGAACATCCGGCCCCCCCAAACGCGATAGCTTTTCCTTTGACGATTGCCTCTCACGACGTTTACGAACAATGTTTGCCATGAAACCATTCCGAGTTTTGCTATCGAAGACATTTTGCGCTCCAAAGCCTGGACATCGCGGGGAGCATGGATGGGGTCTGCTGCCTGGACAACAAGGCCCCACGGAACGAACGGTACAACACGCACCCTTTTTCCTTTTCTACCAGATGCGCAGACAGTCGCATTAATTTACCTTCTTCGAATTCGTTGACAACACCTCTATTCAATGCCTTTGTCTTGGGGCACAGTCAGAGATTTGGCGCAACAGGCAGGAATTGGCGTCAACAATGGGCTCTATGGCGATACGAAATACACGACGTACCACACAACTTTGGACCATGGGTTCCATGTTCACGGTCCAATGCCTCACGGCATTGTCGATATTCTCTTTTGTTTGCATCTTCCCAGCTGCATCAGCAGGCTGCCGGGCGTCTGAGTAATCGTGGCAGGTTCGAACTTTCTGTTTTATTTTCCTTGAGCGCATGCCTTTCTTGTGTATAGGGATATAATGGTCGAGGCGGAGCACAAAATTCACTGGAAGAGATTTCATGGCGTTAGAAGGCATGGTTAGCGACTTGATGTGTTCTGGTGGGACTGACTCTGCCCGGTCGTTGGATCACCATCTGTACTGGCGACAGACTCGACTACTCCTCGTTTGGGTTCTTTGCTTCGATTTGTCTTTTCACTTGAGCTTCGATCTGGCTGGTTCCCTTACTCTCTACTTCATTTTCTTTTCATTTTTGCAAATTTGTTCATTATAGCTTCGGACTGGACAGAGTGTACAACACAATGCGCGGGGCGCACTGATATCCGCTGTCGATAGCAGGACCTGTCGACCATAGAGAGCAAGATCAAGACTGCGAGCACTGGGTGCTCTACTCAATCAATCACAAATTTTCAATTCATTCATGAGTTATTCTGATGCTTCTGTCGTACAGCCATCTTATTGATCTTGACCTGCGCGCCATCTCCTTCGGGATGGGCAGACTTTGTTTGGATGCTTGGCAAATCTGATGTGTTTGCCTTCTAACGGACGGTATTGCGCCTAAGGCGAATGCAACGAGTGAGGGACACATCCCATGAACATGAATAGAATCCCCGAGTCAAAAGAATGGCTATTCTTGGAAGCGGCTGCGGTAATCGTGTAGGCCTCTGGTTGAATACATGGCAGACACAGCGAATGACAATTTTGGATGTCAAAGGAAGGGTTTCTCACATCAATTGAAGAGCCTGAAAACGCCAATTCCAACAGGACAGTAAGCCCCACGGTTCATTGAGTGATCTCCACAGCACCGTATGTGTGAGCAAGATGGTTGATGCATGTTGACAGGGTGCACACCCTCAAACAACGGAAACCGTATGAATGGTTCTTCTGGAAGAGGACGGCGCCACACACCCTCTAGGCCAGCACAGGTAGGAGCATGTAGATCTACGCAGTACAGTGAACCAGGAGAGAGGGTTCTGAACAAGGATGGGATGGCAGGTTCATGAAGGGGGGGGGAGGGGGAGGGTGGTAGGATGGACTCTAAAAATAGAGCGTTGGCGGAAGCCATGCCGCGGGGTGACACGAAACGCTAGACTTCATCGGGAATACAATCACTTGTTGGAAGGAGGAATCGCGCTTGTGCGGGAGCTGTAGATATCTGATTGGCTGGAGTGACGCTTATCGCTTAACGCGGCTGCTGTGACACATTGTCTCCAGAGGGTTGTTCACAGTGGGGCTGACACCTAAATTTCCTTTCGAGCAGTCGAGCATTGCCGTCGACATTGGAGAAGCGCTGCCAGGTCTGATGGGATGACCCATGATTACATACTAACCCGCAATGTGCGATTTGGGAATGAGCTGCTTTGCAGCTATCCTGAGCCCATCCTAGACACGACGCTATAATCTGTTTTGACAAAGGTAACAATGGGCCAGACGGTTTTGTGGGAGGCCTCGCGATGGGGAGAATCACCAGCTTCTGACTGACTAGTTTCTGTCTGCAGATACCGAAATATTGTCACCACGCTCCACATGGAGGTACTGAAAAGGAAAGATGTCAGCTGTGGACCAGACTTTGGACTTGCATTTTTGCATTTGCACTATGATCAAGGCTGTATAACGTCCATTCCTGCTGCAGAAGAATGCGCTCTTTTCCTCCATGGTGCTTGCATCCGCCAACCGCGCGACCAATTCCGATACGGGTAAATCCGACCTACCTCGCCGTTGACTAATATGCAATGGGATGTTATCAGCTGCCTCTTACAATAGCTTCCTGGTTGATGAGGATGGCATGGATGGCATCTCCATTCAGGCCACGTATGGGTAAGGAGGAAGCCTGAGGCAAGGAATGAAGGAACAACTATGGTGCCAAGTGGCTCTTGCCCTTGGTTTGTCGCATTCTGAGGATCAAGTTCTTCGATGGTGGTGCTTGCTTCACTTGCTCATGGTTGTCAATTGACCAACTCGCAACCCGCCTGCCTATTAGCCATGATATCCTGGAAGCGGCACTGGGCACGAGTGCGAGCCTCGCCAATCATCGCTTGTTTACGTCGATGCTCTCGCTGCTTGCCTCGCCCTGGCAGAAAGAATGCCGCTGCCGACTCTCTGAACCCTCTTTTGTCAGAACTCTCGTTTGGGCTGACCTTTCGTTCCACTTGATCCCCTCAACATCGTTACGCATTATCCTCACAATCTCACATCCTTCCGTTCCTCCTCGTCCCTGAACTCCCCGGTTTGTTACGTCTGCCCTAGTTTCTCCTGCGTCCTTATGTTTAACTCACCTCTTCGCCGCTTTGATGCCCGAGGTCTAATATTCTCGGGCCAATATCTTTCCAAATCAGTTATAACATCTCACCTCGCTGCGGATCGCACTTGAGCACTCATCGCGACGAAGCTATACTTCCCTAGAATTACCGTCTGCTTCACAGATATTTGTGCCTCCTTGCGCAAGCATTGCCTTTGTCGACTGCAAGACAGCATATGCATTACTTGCCCAGTCTGTGAAGATGTTCGTTTCGCCGATGAGTCACCCAGATGGGGTTGATGCTCAGCCCGGCGTAGAGGCTGGAACGGGCGACTTCGATCAAACGCCAGCACCAAGCGCTCGACCATCGATGACTCGGATGAGAGCTGAAGATGACGAGCTGACTTCTGACCATTCAGCTAGCACCAAAGTGTCGAAGGACCAGTCTCTGTCTGACAAGAGTAAAGCTGGTAGCCTGGAGCCTGCTACGACGGCTTTCAGTCCTGCCGTTCATCATGGTCGAAGAGCTTCTGCAATTCTTTCAGATACCGCTTCCGAGCGTTCCAAGACAAATACTGAGAACCATGTGACTATGGGCTTATTACGGGTGTCTGCAAACCAAAGCACATTGTCGTCGACGTCATCTTCTGCAAGCAGGAGGGAAATCTCGACGTCGATCCCCATCTTTGACCGTGTCTGCCTCGACCCAAGTCTTCACAAGAGAGAGACTCATGCTCATGCCCATCATCCTGGCCTTCTTCGTGGTGCAGACTTCTGCGATTCTGGCGCGCCTACCCACGGCCAACAGCAACTTTGGTCATCTCCTGAACATTCTTCATCCAGCTCAGATGACTTTTCTATCAAGAGCGCACGTGCTCACTCGATACTTCCCGGCGGCGACCACTGCACTACCAAGATCAAGATCCAGGTACCACGTTCCATGGGACATAGCCGGGCCGTCAAAGTTCGGCCAATTCCACAGGAATACGCTGTTCATCTCCCTGTCACCATGTCTGATGACCAAAGCCGAAATCGGAGCAAGATTGCACCGTTCAATCCTACAATGGAAGCCCTGTCCTCTGGCGCATCCCAAGCTAACGTCGAGGACAATGCATCCGGGACCGAGGGAGAGAAACCCGCAGTTGAACAGGAGAGCAAGGAGCAAGTCAACCTCGTAGACAAGGCAGATGAGCACTTACTCCAGACTCCCGCACAGCAAGTTGATGATGGCGCCACTTCGAGGCTTTGGTCAGTCAAGCTCCCAGGGAGATATTCTGGGGATCTCAAAGAACATGGATTGGGTGAAGTGGCACAAATAAGTGATCTTCAGTTTCCCACCTCAAAGGTTCGGCCCATCTCGGAAGGAGAGTACAACGTCGCTACGAGGCAATATCACTTGCATGCTTCCAAGGTTCGTCCTTTCGATGAGAAATATGATGAAATATTATCGTCTCGCGACGAAGGGAATCGATTTTGGACCCGAAGCTCAAAGTCACCGGTCTACGCCAAAGGATCGAACCCTGCCATGCGAGCCTGCAGTGTTGACTCATTCGGCAGTATGGATTCACACAAGGGGCATCACCATCCGTTGAGGTCTCGAGCTCTGTCGGATTCTTTCACTATGGCTCAATCAAATCAATTTCAAGACAAGCTCCTCAAGAGCCACGGTATAGAGGAATGCCTGTTCACGGAGGCTTTTGAGCACCAGGATCCCCACTATTTGACATCCTGTGACGAGATGATGAATAAACTACCGCCAATGGTCCAGCACGAACTTCCAGATGACAAGTTCCATCAAACTGACCGACCTCGTTCGCAGCATAGCCTGGCGATATGTCAGGATTGTCCTTCAGTTGCCGGTGCTGAGATGCACAGCGTTGGGGACTGTGTATCGTATCCGCTTCCTAAGCAAGAGCTACATGAGATACAATCTTGCGAGACCGCCCCAGCCGATTTCGGGGTCGATACCCACCAAGTCTCTACTTGTGACGAGTACCCGGTGTCTTCAAGATTGCGCTTTCATGCAGTTGAAGGCTGCTTGAAGTGTTCGGCCGAGGGGGAGGCAACCGGCCACAGAATTTCGCGCTGCCTTCATTCTCCTGTCTATTCTGGCTGGTCAAGGCATGCTGTCGAGGGATGTTTGAAGAAGCCCATTCTTGAAGGTGCTGAACTGCACGAAACAACTCAATGTGAACGTTATCCTACTTACCTTGGTCCAACTCGTCACTCCGTGAGTACCGATTTTCGAGAAACTGCGACATGGGATCCCAAACACCACTGGATGGATGCATGCGAGACTCACCAAGGATACGAGGGACCTGATGTTCACAAACTTGATCTTTGTATCGAACGTCCCACACACAGTTTAGAAGAGAGGCACCGCATCTCCGAGTGTCCAAACTATCCAACTTCTCAAGATTTCCCCGGGTTTCAACCAAAGAAACGCCAGAAACACGATGCCACCAGGGCCCGACGCCATACATTCCAACAATGCGTCAAGAAGCCGCATGCGAACCTCGAGGAAGGACATCTGCTTTTGAATGATGCCGCATATCCGATAGTAAATACTTCAACGGAGGTTCTTTTACCAGGTTGCCCACACGATTCATCGACCAAGTCTTCCCGCGAAGTTCTCTGGAAGGACGGCCCGACATCACCAATAGAGGAAGTTGGCACGCATGTCTTTGAGAATTATCTAAATGTTCACCATTCTTCAGAATGTCCCACAGAGCATAGCATCCCCTTGGTCACTTCCACTAGTCCGCATTCTATCCAGGCATTGGAGGCACAAGGGAAGTCAGCTGAAAGGCGTCACGCGGGTTCATCTCAAGCAGACCAATACTTTGATGCAAATTCCGTTCGAACAGACAAATCTGAACAACAGCTAACAGCAGAATCTGACGGAGTGAAAGCTCCCAGCCGAAGTCAGTCGCTCGGGTCCATGCTAGATTATACGAAAGCAACGAGATGGCTTCGTGGATTACTTCAATATACTGGGAGCCCTGAGCCAAAGCTCACGTGCTACCCTTCACAGATATCTGACACCAGAGAATCATTCGGTGGTGATGAAGGAATTCCATGGGAACCGGAAACTGATAATCTGCGTCGAGGTTCCACAGGAAAGTCCAGTCGCCACAGCCTTATAGACTCGAAGATTAACCAGTTCAAATTCAAACGGGCCGTCAATGACCTCGAAAAGCTACTGAACGAAGCGGTTTCTCTTGCTGCTGGGGCAGCGAATGCGCCAGAGGTGAAGCATGACGATCCATACAAGGCGCCTTCGATCAGCTTGCACTCGCACTGCCACAGTTTGACGCCCACGGAAGATCCAGCGAGTCTTTGTGGTACCACAGTGCCCCCAAAAAGAGGTGAGGCAAGCGTTTCGGCTCAGGTGCCTGTGAAGCATGCTTCTACTTTCCCTAGTCCTTTGGAGAGGCCGAGGCTGCAGGAGATGATGAAGAGCTGTTCGGACGAACGAGGCCATCCTGGAAAATCCGCGTTACCCACGATAGACCCTCCAGTCTCTCGGGAAAATGCTCCTAAGGTCCCCTGTAGACAGTCAAGCAGTTCTGCTGTGAGAAGAGTGGTTCCTCCTGAGTCCGCTCTTCCTAGGTTTCGATTGACGGAGGCAAAAGCCGAACCCCTAAAAACACCTGTGATACGAAGTGTTGTTCAAAAGTCAGAAGACGTTGTTGATTTTCAGGACTATTTCAGCCATCACGGCCAACCGCCCTTGAAGGAGGTGCACGCTGGTCCATCGATACAGGCTACCCCCAGAGCCTACGAAGGCAAATATGATAACCTCGAGGAGCCCCGACAGCCAATGCATGGGGAACATGGCATCAGTCTCAGGCACAGATCTCACATAAGTTTGCCCGAGACCCAAATATTCAGCTTGGCGAAATCGCACAGGCGACAACCAATTGCCAGGGATTGGTCGCCCTTCCGCAAGCGATTCGTAGCGACGGTGGCATGCCTGAGTACCGCACTAATTGGGGCTGTTTTGGGCATCTATGCAGGAATTGTCCCTTCAATTCAATACTGGATCATCGATAATAACCATGTTATTGTGCATGGGAACACCGGCTGTTTCCTAGGTTTGGCATTGCCTACCTTCTTTTGTTGGCCTCTGCCTTTGCTACATGGGCGGAAGCCCTACATTCTTGGAAGCATGGTGCTTGCTATGCCTCTCTTATTCCCACAGGCCATATCCGTGAGCACTCAAAGGCTTGAGAACACAGGCCCATGGCGAGCGATGCTACTCGCTTCTCGCACCTTGATGGGAGCATCACTTGGATTTGCCAGCATGAACTTTCACTCTGTCCTCACGGACATCTTCGGCGCTTCGCTCATGAGTACAAATCCTCATCAGGAAGTTGCGGATACATGCGATGCTCGTCGACATGGCGGCGGTATGGGAGTTTGGCTTGGTATCTGGACCTGGTGTTGGATCGGGTCTCTGGGCATCGGCTTCTTCATTGGTGCGAGCCTCATCGATCATTATCCACCTGTCTGGGGCTTTTACGTCAGCATCATGATGGTAGCTGCCGTGTTGTTCCTGAATGTCATCTGTCCCGAAGTGCGTCGATCTGCATTCCGTCGCTCAATCGCCGAGGTCCGATCAGGGGAAGACATATCGAGACGCCTTGCTCGCGGCGAGATCATGATGCATCGCGTCAAGACAGGTCCGAGGTGGTGGGGAGAGGAAATGTACCATGGTGTTTTATTGTGTGGAGAGATGATTCGCCAGCCTGGCTTCGCTGTTATTGCCATTTATTCAGGCTGGATCTACGCGCAAATCGTCCTGTTGATCCTCTTGTTTGGGTCTCTGGCATCAAACCTGTACCGCTTCTACGCAACTGGGGTAGGTCTCTTGGTCGCCTGCCTCTCTCTAGGAGCCCTTTTGGCAGTTCCATTCCAGAAGGCCAACCTGTTCTCGCGTTCTCGACAGGCGCAGCTTGACACCAATCGAGCGACTTTGGAGAACAAGGTTGCGTGGACTTCGCATCTCGTGCGCCGTGTTATCTTCACCACAATGTTACCAATTTGTGGAGTATGCTATGCGTGCCTTTCATATGGACCGCCTTTAAGCATTGCTGCACCAACTATTTTCGCTACCTTGGTCGGGTTTCTGTCCTGCCTCGCCATCTCTGAGTGCAGTGGGTTGGTGATGGAGACATTCGATACCTCTGACCTGTCACCTGGAATGACGGGACGACACAAGGGAGAAGAGAGCAGACACACAAAACGGACCAACTATTCCTCATTCCCCCGAGTAACGGCAGGATTTGCCATAATTCACACCTTCGCCTTCATCTTCGCAGCTGGTGCAACGGCATTGGCCGGCGGAGTAACGCGACACCTTGGGCAGCAGGTTGCTTCTGGGGTTGTGGCTGGAATACTGTTTTTGTTTACAATAGCTCTCCTGCTAGGCCTGGCACGATTCAAAGAGGTACAAATAGTTCCTAATTCCAAGGCGAAAGACATGGATCGACTCAGCGAAGTGCGTCGAAAGTCAACCTTGAGGCGGGCATCGATGCCAGATGATCCACAGGCTGTCATGGAGGAAGAGAATGCATGGCGCCCTGTGATGATTGGAAACCCCATTAGCAAGATGCGGCGCATGAACATATTCGAGTTGGGCTCGATGACTCGTTGGCAAGAAATCCGCAAGAAGAACAGGCTTATTGACGAGGGCACACATCTGAACCGTGCTGCACTCGGAGACGGGTTCGATGCGTTGGATGACCAGTTTGCTGATATCCGCAGCAGCGCCCAAGACCTGTTGCGCATCGGGAGCACAAGAAGCAGGGGTTCTCGAAGACTGCATCGGAGCGACCGCACCTCAGAGCCATCAAACCATAGCGTAGAAATGGACAACCTCAGCATCAGATCTGGTGAACATGCGGTGTCAGACTTGGCGCAGATTGTGGAGCAGAGAACAACCAGTGGTCAACTTGGTACTGAAGGCACCGAAGAGGAGATGAGTGCGCTGAGAAGGCGATCCGTCGCAAAGGGAACTTAGCAGACGGTTTAGCTACTGGACATGGACGAAACGTCTTCCAAGGAGATAAGACCCTGCATCCTAGACTTCATAATACGAAAGCACAAGAATGTTACATGAATGTCCAGTCCATGATATGATGAAAGCAAGGTGAGGAATTCAATGGTATGGTAGTCATCAATTAGCTTGATGACTAGTAGCTCAGTCATACTAGAGACAACGAGGGTCTGGTACGAGTCAAGAAAAGGTATGATACAGAGTTGAAAGGACAAGCAGAACAGCAGTGGATATCTAATGATGATGAGCGAATCTGATACAACGTATCCCCGTTGCGTGACCCGAAACAAAGAAAAGAAGAAGAAACAGTGAAAAGTATGAACCGTTGAATCGTGAAAAGGATCGGATGCCTGTAACCCTTGAGACTGCCTTTTACTCCCGCCTTCTTTGCACATTTCAACCTCTGTCACGAGTCCAGTGCCGACGCCCATATTACTACTTCTATCGTCGTCGTGTTCGCGTTTTCTGCTGCACATCTTCTCATCCCGCCACGCTCATGTCTTCTCCTGTGTGGTCTTGTCATCTTCCCGCGCTGCTTACTGAACGTTCAGGAACAGATCATCACCCCTCCTCGTGGGAGTCAGCTTCGGGACCCAGGTTGGAGTGACCGGCTGCTGATGTGGCCGACCGGGGGTTTCCGGAGACAGCAAGCCGTTGCCGGCGGCGTTCCCTCTCTGCTCCCATCTTCTCTGGGTGGATGGTGGCCTGACGGCCGGGAAGGACATGTCTGCTGCGCGAACGGGACCGAGGCGTTTGGCGAGGAGGGATGAGGTCGTGGTGTTGGCGGACGAGGTTGGTGAGATGATGCTGCTGCTGGCGGTGGTGACGGGAAGCTCTACTGGTTGCCTCTGTTGTTGTTGTTGCTGTGAAACGGCGGCGGACGAGGAGGAGGAGGTAGAGGCGGAGTTACCGGAGGAGAAGGAGGTAGATGGGTGGGAGTTGGTGTTGAGGAGGGGAGGACGCCATGGTCCCTTGTTCGTGGTGGAGGTTGTGGTGGTGGCGGTGGCAGACGGTGGGAAAGCGAAGGAGGGTTTCAGAGGGGAGATGGGAGAGATGATGTTGTTGTTGTTGTTGTTGTTGTTGTTGTAGTTGGAGTTGGAGGGAAGAAGATCACGGTCTGCGGGTGGAGGGGAGGGCGAGACTGCGCGGAGGGTTGAGGATGTGTTGTAGTTGTTGCTGCTGTTCCTGTTCCTGTTGCTGTTGCTGTTGTTGGCGATGGTGGATGGCTGGTCGTAGTATGCGCGGGAATAAGGATTTTGGTATCGGCTGTACGCAGATGAAGAAGTGGTCGTCTGCTGGATTGGTCCAAGAGGAGGAGGATTCATGAGGCCGAGAGTTGGACTTGGTTGTCCTGGCGGATGGTATGTTCTTGCGCTCCGGGGCGGACGGGCTGCGAGACGGAGGTTGTTCTGGTTGCGACGCTCTCCCATGCTGTAGGGGATACTGTTGAAGGGCATGTTGTTGTTGTTGCCAACGCTATTCCTGTTGTTGTTTCTGTAGCCATCAGAACCGGCGAATCTGGCACCTTGTTGGTTGGCACTCGCAACAGGCTGGGGAGGCGATTCTGCAACGGGAGATAGGTTGACTGGTGGCTGGGGGTCCATGATGTCCCCCCCTGAAGAGGACGCGGCACTGAACTGGGTCACACCGCTGTCGTCGGAAGAACGGCGGTGGGTGTTGGAAGAGATGTTGTTGTTGTTGGCGTTGAAGGAGGAACGGCGAGGGCCGCCAGAGAAGAGTGGTCGAGGCATGTTTGGTGAGTAGATGCTTGATGATCGGGGATAGAGGTTCGCTTGGACAGCAGGAGGTTGCAGGTCTGATGATCTGGCGATCTCGGCGGCAGGGGCAAGAGTCTGGCCAATGCGGAGAGCGGGATGAATGTTGTCCTGGTTGCCATTGTCGGGGTTGTGTCTCTGAGATTTCTGAGGTTGCTGCTGCTGCTGCTGCTGTGATGGTGGTGGCTGTTGTGAGTTTCGAAGCACCCAGTTTCCGCTCTGGTCGGCAAAGTAATACGTCAGGCCAGAAGGGTAAGCCGACGGGGGGTACCAGACTTGACCTCCCGTTGCTGTGTTCTTCTTGCTGCTCGTGCTGAGTCCCGTGCTCCGAGCTGAGATTCTCCCGTCTTCTTCGAATTCAGTCACTGCACTGTCACGTTCGAGAACGGCAGGAGGAGGAGCGTTGAGCTTCTTGGCGAAGGAAGAAGAAGGAGGAGGAGGAGGCGGGAGTGGTGGTTGGGGTTTGTTTCGATCTGCTGTTGGCTTGAAGCTGGGCTGTTGAGCTTGCGAACTGTTGGCGGTGGTGGCGGCGGCAGCAGCAGCAGCAGCTGTTGGGCCAGCAGGAGGGAATCTTCTAGGAGATTGCTGAGAGCCTGGAGGCACGGGCGAGGGTTGCTGTCTGGTCGTGATGGTATCGGCGAGGGTCAGAGGAGACGGCGATGAGCTGTGCTGGTCGCGGGGCGAGGCCTCGCGTGTTCGACCCGGTGGGGGAACCATCGTAGCATCGCTGAAGGCTGCTGACGAGGGAGGAGACTTGGACTTCCTCTTGGTTCCGGCCGGAGGTATGTAGACTGGTTTTGCCGGCAGCAGTGGTGAGACGGGCCTTGGTGCGGGGAGTTCGAAGCGTTGCTGACTGTTTTGTTGATCTGTCGGAGAAGCCACGGCAACACCAATGGCAGGACTGAAGAAGCCTGCCGTGGTTCCGTGATAAGCGGGAGGTCGGCCGGAAGCCGGTCCAGTTCCAGGGCCACTCCTCCTATCGAGCGGCTGCTCAATCTGCCTTGCCACGCCGGCCATGCTCCCACTCCCGTCAGGATCTCCTCCCCCGCGGGAGCTGCCTGAGCCTTTCTCCGTGTATGGCCATGTGTCGCGTCTGGAGAACAGCGAGCGGAGGTCGGGAAGACGTCGTTGTCGACGGTAGTAACGTGCGATGAAGATGGCAATGGCAGCAAGGCCAGCAGCCGAGGCGATGCCGACCGAGATGCCAGCTACTTGAGCTGGGCTCAACTTGCTGGAGCCGTTTCCGTCCGTCGAATCCCCCTGTTCTGCGCCTGCTCCATCGGCAGCGGAATCATCACCTGCAGGGATATCGGGAACGGGATCTCCTGTGCTCGAGGGACTGCCGGAGGTAGCCGTGGTGCGTCTGCTGGTTGAGAAGCTGGAAGATGGTGTTGCACGGGGGATGATGATGTGTCTATATCGAGGGTTGGCTCGGAGGACGCTGGATTTGTGAAGGTGCGCAGAGCCGTGGAAGCTGAGGTCGATGTCGCCGGCCTGTCATCAAAGTCTGTGCGGGTGGTGGTCAGGGGAGGAAAGGAGATGACGCCTGGACCTGAGGGTGGGAGGATGAGTGTGGCCGTGAAGATGGAGGCCGTTGCTCGGATGGCGCCTGGCTTGCCATTGCACATGCCAAAGGCACGATTGAAGACGGCATCTGCGTCGTGTCAGCTTGAGGATATGATTTGGTCCCCCCCCCCCCCCCCCCCCCCCATGTTTTACTGTCCAGCCCCATGATCCAGTCTTCTTCTTGAGACTCACCAGTCGCGTCCTGTTCCGAGCAGAACTTGATGGCCCTCTCGGCGGCAATGCACTGCACCAGACCCTCCCCAATGGTGAAGCCTGAAGCTCCTCTGTTGGCGCAGAGACATTGCAGCGAGGTGAGCCCTCCGCCGCACGGGTTGTCCTCATAGTTGACATCCAGGAACGACTCAAAGCACCCTCTGGCGCAGTCGGGAACAAAGAAGAGAATCTCATCGGTCAATTGGATGCCTGAGACGAGAGCAGCGGCGTGGAAGCATAGTAGGACAAGTAGGCTCAGGAATGAGAATGGCTTCCGAGCCATTCTATGAGAGCTCATCTGGGAATAAAGACGTCAGAGAGGAGGAACTCCATAGAGTGAAAGGGAAGAAGTATATTAGACCCTGGTTGAGCCAGTCTCACACTCACCTATGATGGCGGACCGAACGCATGGTCTGAGACGGCCAGCATCTCAACTTTCAGATTGCACAAAGGAGATGGGGTTGCTGTACGACTTTTGTTTATACCGAGAGAGAGAGAGAGAGAGAGAGAGACAGCAAGGAAAAGAACAGATTTGGACAAGGCGAGAATAGTAGGAAAACCTGATAGAAAGACACGAGGTAAGATGGGGGTGTCAAGAGACACTGAAGCGCCCAGGCTGTGGAAACTTGAAACTCCAGAGCGCCTTGAGGATCGAATAGGACAATTGTGACAAAAGAGGTGAGGAAAATACTGGTGGAAATGGAACAAGGGTCTCTCTCAAAAGGAAAACAATTGATGGAAATGTATAAAGGGAAAAAAAAAGAAAAGAAGGCCAGAAAGGAAACAACAAGGGGAAGAAGGCAAGCGAAGGGCGATAGATCTACGCTGGAGGAGGAAGATGTTGAAACGAGGTGGCCGGCCACGAGGTCTTGAAGTTTAAACGCCGGCCGGTGAGTGAGTGAGTGAGAGAGAAATGGGCGCGTAGGAGAAACAGACCAGAAAAGCGCAGCGCAGCACAGGTTACCTACCACCGCCCACTTCTACTTTTCTACTACGACATCATGTTGTATGTACCCTGGTCCGAGGCGAAGACGGATGGGAGAATAAATACATTGATACATGAAGACATGCATACGCGCATACTATGTATTCACATCTATAACCATAGAGAATACATAATTAGATAGACACACACACACACACACAGTGCACAAGATCAGGAATAGACCATGCTCCATTCAGGCCTGCCCCAAAGGTTACTGTTGCTGAGGTACTCTTGGGCAAGCGTCCTTGGCAGACAAAGTAAATGGGAAGACGGGCAGGCAGACAGACAAGTTTGAACTGAACGAACCCCCCGGGCTCCAGTCAGGGTTTCATCGTCCACCCACACGATATCCGTCTCTGGTGACCGACCAGCCCAGGGCTTTCCTTTTCCTTTCCAAGCCACCCGCAGGTGGTGTGCGCGAGAGCAAGCCATTGCAGGTAAGATCCTATCCTATCCATTCTTCGGGCGGTTGACTTCCCTACATAGGCAAGGTCACTAGGAACGACGAAGGGGGCAAAAAAAAAAAAAAACAAGAAACGATAGCTACAACACTATTATCCATGTAATGCTAGCTAACTGTACGAACGGGGTAGTGCCGCCCAGCCGAACAAGAAACGGTGACAGCCTGACAAGAGAAGCCGCCCTGCCTTCGCTGTGTGTACAAGTATACCTGGTAGTTTTGTTCTATTATCGAACACACGAACTATACATGGACCTGACAAACGTTCATCCCCCACATGCGTCATTGAACAAAACGTTCCAACCCCCCTGCGGATCGGGGTTGTTTCGAGGCAAGGGTGGTTGGCCCTGGTGCGAAACAGACCTCTTGACACGTTCTTTTTCCTTGTCGATGGGTGTGCGTGTGTGTGCGTCACTTTCACTCTTTTCTTGGGCGGCTAGAATCCACTGGATGTTGAGAAAGAAAAAAAAGAAAAAGAATGAAGAGCCAGCCTCCTACGTAGTACCTACCAGATGACGGGCTGGATTGGATGAACCGTGGCTGGGGCTTTGTCATGGTAGACCTGGGCGGTTAGAAGGGGGGCGGAGGGTAGCGGCAGGTCGTCAGCGAGACGCTGGCCTCTCTCGCCCAAACATCTATTCTCGTTGTGAGGCTCACTCTCTCTGGTGGGGGGGGAAGCAAAAGCGAATCGCCAGGGATGGACGATCGCAGCGGAGGCGAACTGGGCGCGTAGTTGGTGGATGGATGAAATGGATGGTGTGGTGCAGGCGGGACGATTTGGGGGGGGGAGGGAACCTGGAACATCTGTATGCAGGGGTCGTGCTAATGGATGATGGATGGATCGGGCCTGATGGGAGCCGAACTGAAGACACCTTTTACTTCCTTGGATCAATTGTGACAGGTCACGACCAAAACTCGAACAAGGGCACATTATCAGCATCGGCACCATCACGTGGCATCATCCTTGGTTCCAAAGATGCCTGGGTGACCATTCGTTTGGTCCTGGTGCCTGTGCTCATGTTTCGCATGTCCAAATCCCTTGCCTACTCGTAGTTGTACTTACCTTTAGCCTCAACCCCCCTTGCTCCGAAATAGACCAGTCGCATCGATTCTCTCACCACTCACTCACTACCTAAGCCACCAGCCAGCTCTTGATCCTGATAGAGTCGCCGTTATGACTTTACTCTTTCACATGCCCCGCTGTCATGATCCACCCAGCATCTTGTGCCGTTTCGAATTCCTCCTTGGCCGCCAAGGCCTTGGATAGACGCGCCTATACCATTCAGTGGCCCTGTGCCGAACATACATACAACTATGGAAGATACCTCCTCTTTGCCATCCACGCTTTGTGGGGGCGATGTTGCTGCTATATCTATCTATCCACCTGACGGGGTCAGTCTATGTCCTACTACCTACCAAAACCATGGGTTGGGTTTGCTGGGATAGAGATCCCATAAAAGCATCAGCATATACGGCGAAAATGTATACATAAATATAGCAGAGGCACCCGACAAACATCAACCTCTGCCGAAATCTGCCGCAGCAGAATCAGGCAAAAAGCGAGATATACTACATACTAATTATTCTCCCACGATTTCCTTTCTGCATTGTAACCTCGGACAATGGTCGTCTTGTCACAGCAGTCAGCAACTCCCAAAAAAACATGCGTCTCATCCATCTTGTGTACTCCCTTGCAGATTATCCTCTCCCACTAACAACCACCACCACCACCGGGGATTCTGAGAGATTGACTGATAGATACCATATCCCGAGAACAAGAATGCTCCGTATCAAGAAGCCTATTTCGAAGCACCAGTTATACCCTTCGCTTCGCCGCCTACCTACCTAGTCATCGTCAAAAGGGCAGGGATCTGGACGGGAAGAAAGTGTGCGTCGGCAAGTGAGGTGCATACGCGCCGTCAACTCCCATTCACCATGACCCTCTCATATCTCTCTCTCACCCCCGATGATGAACCCAGACAGGTGGGTGGTTTGCTTCCAAGTGGTTCGAGCAGTGATCCGAGCCATGGGCGTTTTTTTGGGCCACCATTTCATTGCCCCTTCAACCCTCGGATCATGACAGTAGAGTGACAAGTTTTCACGACCTGCCCCCCTTGTGGCTTCACCTCGCATCGCTGTAATTGTCCGGGCCCCCAGTGTACAACCGAGCCACTTGCGACATTATGGCTGCTACAAAAGCTTGTCTATAGGCAGACTGCCGGCCCTATCAGCTGGAAAAAGACATTCGGTCCAGAGTGAACCGAACGTGAGGCAAAGCACAGACCACCAGATAAGTGAAGATATGAATGTGTTGATCTAGATTCATCTAGCTTCCATAATACCGACAGCGTGAGGACCGTCAGAGGGGAGAGAGACCCTAGAAAGTCCAGGGCCTCTCTCTTTCTCACTGACCTGACCTGACCTGACCTTCTCTCAAATAATCATCCTGCCGACCTCTCGGGAAAAGAAAAATCACCCCGCCGTCCAAAGCATTTGTAAGAATGAGAAACCACTTGAATGAAGAAACGCCAGTGCCACCATCGAAACACTACACCCCAAAAGGCTTGGACCGCATAATCATCTGAGTAACCAAAGCGGCACGTAGGGATAGCTACCGTTATTGTCGTCGTCGTTGTCGTGCTCGTCGCCCAGGAACTGGGAAGGGTAGATAGCCAGACACACGAGGGAAAAGTGTGTTAGAAATCGGGACAGAGTTCGTGATACCAAAGATGGAGGAGTGAAAATCGAGGTACTGTACTCCCATCCTCTGCTCTCCGACACGCCCCACCCTTCACTCGCTCGCGCGCGTATGCAGAAACAAAAATTGCTTGCACACCGCCAGCTAGCCGCCCAGGAGCCACAATCCGGAAAGCAGCCATTTCACTATGCCATCGTATCCGTTCATCTTGGATGTGCCTTTGTTAATTGTGCCCTCCTCTTGCTCACATGGCCATTTCTGCTCGTAGCTTCTCCAGCTCTGCGTCATCGTCGTCTTCGATCGCTTGCTTCTTGCTTGAGACCGCTGGAGGAAAGCATAATATTAGCAATTACTCTCGCACTTGATCACATGATACTTGTGGAGACTTACGTTCTGCGTTGGCGGGAGATGGCATCTTGTGTACGGCATCTGCCACAGGGACAGAACCCGTCTTGAGCATCTGCTCATCCAGCGCCTCCTGTTGCAACTCCTCCAGTTCGGCCTCGAGATCGGTCTCATCCACATTCGTACCAATACCAGGAGCTGACATTGCCTCGACAATTTCTTCGCTGAGGGCGTTCTGTTCCCGTAGCTTGTCCCTGTTGCCCGTAAGGTTAGCATTTCTTTCTACATATGCACCATCCGGGAAGTTCTGGGTAAGTGGCCTGAAGCCAGGGGCACATACATCGTCTCATCGACCTTCTCGGGTGTAAGACCATATGTGATGTCTTGCATTGCCCTGCTCGCCTTCTCCATCGCGGCCAGCGTCTCGCGGTTGATGTTGGCCGACTCGATTGAGTTGATCTGTTGCTCTAGTGTCCCGATCTGCTTCACCGTCTGCTCCATCGAGTGCTCGTGATTCTTCTTGCGCCTTAGTGCCGTCAACGCCGCTGCGTGCCAAAAGTCAGCCCTGTCTTATACATAGACCTCCTTTGAACATATATCTTCCCCCTCCTCAGACACCGCTCATGCCTTTCCCGAGTGGATAACGTACCCGCCTTATTCGTGTTCACATTCTTCCTCGCGATCGCCTCCTGTTCTTCGATTTGGTTCTGCAAATGCTTCTCACGCTTTTGCAGCATGTCAAGCTGGGATCGGAGACCGAGGATGGCATTTTTGGGGCTGTCCTTGCGCTTCTGCGCTGCGGCACCGCCGAACCATCCCCACATGATCGCTTCGGTATGGAGGGGTTGTTTAAAGTAAAGGATAGGAGCGTGAGGTACAAGAGTACTCAAACGCCTGAGAGACGCTCTTCAGGGTCTGGAATCGCGTGTCGTTTGTCTGAGGGAGATTCGAAGAGGATGGTTGGCAGGCGATAGTGGGGTTACTGCGGGCATGTCAGTCACCAGTACCGGGTCAAGGCCACGTTCTTCGAGCGGAGAGATAGCAAACCTTTCCCTTGATTCGCCTTTACACAGACTTAGCTGCAAAACCGTCTTCATCGATCGTGGATGGGATCGTTACCTTATGCTTGTTGCAGGCAGAAGAGGCCGGGGGAAAAGGCATCTGGACGTCTTAGTGGGCGATGACGGCACTGCCCAGGCAACGTTGGCTCGATAAGGTTCATCCGAAGATCTGCCGGTATCATGTGACGGTTCTCATGTGAAATTAGCTATCAAGCGCGCATGCCAGCCTTGTATTTACTATTCAATGTAGCGCGGTTGAGATTCGATGGTCTAAAGATTATTTTATTCACGGTCTGCTGTCCAAGTTGGACTTGGCTCATATCAGCATGGAGGTCTTGGTTTACATTCAGACCTCTTAATACAAGTGTCACCCAGTAGGTCTTAGTAGGTGGGTCTGCGTCTGGAGAACGTCACCAAGATATACAAGGCCCATGGAACGTTCAATCCTACAAGTGCCACAAGTGCAAATAACCAGATTCTCGCAATAATGGGTGCTTCATCGTCCAAAGCTACCCGCGGCGGGATCCGCAAATTCCCAAATAGACCTCCACCAGCTGCCGTGTCCCAATCAGCCGCAAGATCTCGCGCCCCTCCTGTCTCGCAGCCTCCATCAAAACTCCGGGGTGATGGTTCCAAAGACGATGGTTTGTCGAACCTCCTAACACTTTCCAGTTGTCCTAGAGTAGATCTAACTCTTTCTCACGTCAGCTATCCGCTCAGATGCCATGGACCCGGATGTCATCTCCCCAAGCTTCTCCTCCCGACTTCAGCAAATGGGCATCGTGGATCCAAACCCAACATTCTCTCCTTCCTCGACTGCCGCTCCTCAGTTCCCTCAGGGTGGACCCTCGCCATCTCAACCTCTCTACCCTTCCTCACGATCGAACACGACGCTCTCTGCGCTGGAGGCTCGACGGCGACTGCAAGAGGAGGCGGACCGAGAGGCCGAGAGCGGTGTTGCGAGGCGCAGGTTCGTCGACATTAGAACGGTAGTGGACGCGGTCAGGCTGAGGGACAATGGGTGGAAGGCCGCTGATATTGAGGCGAAACTGGGTTTGCAGGAGGGATTCATGACGAGGTTGGGTCACAGGTCTGCCTTGCGTCATGTTATGACGGGATCAGACTGAAGGAGAATTCGATCTCCAACAAAGAACTAGAGGGTGAAATGATACCCGCGTTGATATACGCAGTGTACTACCAAAAGAATTTATGTACAACATTTCAGGAGCATGCGTATGATTCCCTTGTTGGAAAAATTCATGTATTATCATGCCTTTCTGCATCCATGATGCGCCAGAAAAGCGAGCTTGGCCACTCCCACCTACGCCATGACTGTGTCCAAGATGATCGACCTTCTTCTCTTCCCTCCTACGATGAATGGCCTTTCCCATTCCACTGAACAGGCCTCGACTAACAGAGCTCCTACACCGCTTCTCTTTACCACGCAGTGTGGCCACCATCGATCCTCAGATCTCCACCAGTCATGAAGCTGCTCGCATCGCTCAGCAGGAAGACAGCCGCGCCACGATACTCCTTGGGCATGCTCAGCCTGCCAAGCATGTTATCCTTTGCCCAAGCCTCGCGACGCTCGGGGAAGACGTCAAAAAGGGCCTCGGTCATAGCGGTCACGATGTAGCCTGGGGAGATGGTGTTGACGCGGATTCCGTAAGGGCCCCATTCCATGGCGAGGTTCTTCGCAAGCTGAACAACAGCCGCCTTGGAAGGGTTGTAAAGACTGGCGGATGATACTGTAAGTTACTTTGCTTTTCGCTTTCATCTGGGGTTTGGAGAAAATAGGGGGGGGAACTCACGGAGCTGTCATGCCCTTGTTTGCAACCACCGCGCTCATGCTCGCAATCATGCAGATGCTACCGGGACTCTCTAACCGGATCATTTGCCTTGCCACTGCCTGCGCCGTGACAAAGACACCCTTGACATTGATCCCCAGCATTCTGTCGACCTCTTCGCCGCTGTACTCCAACGCTGGCGTCTCATGGTTGATACCAGCCGCGGCAATCAGTCCGTCGAGGCGACCATGTTGGCTCGCTATGCTCTCGACGATCTTGTTGAGACCTGGGACGTCACGGACATCGCTTTGGTGGTAGTGAAGCTTTGTGTTCAGCTCGTGCTTGGCACGCTGGGAGACGGCGAAGAACTCGGACTTGGGGTCATTCTCAGGAGTTGGAAGGATATCAATCGCGTGGACTGTCGTCTCATGCATCAGCTCTTCTACCTAATGTGTGTCGTTACAGGGAAAACAAAGATATGCTCACCGGTTGCGCCAGCCTCCATGAGAGCCTCAGCCTGCACAAGACCAAGGCCCCGAGCACCCCCTGAGACGATGATGATCTTGTCTTTGAGACTCATCTCCGGGAGGAAGCTGGGAACGGTTGTTCTATTGGCAGCGGCATTGCGCCTAGCTGGCGAGGTGTGGAGAGGACGAGCTGACGAGGTAAGAGCTGCACCGAATGTCATGGGCCGTCTAGCGGCAGCTCTGAGAACAGGAACAAATCTCGACATACTGTTGATAGATTGAGAGTAGACTCGAGAGGTGCTTGTGCTAGCTGTTTATACGCGACGAGAAAAGTGTCAGTATGACGTGATGAAGGCAGTTAGGAGTACAGGTAGCCTTGCGAGCGTGAGGAAGAAGTTCAAAGAGAAACAATGGAAGTGAGGGGAGGAATGGAAGCTTTCGAACGACGAGGACGGGAAATCGGGGTTTTAAGAAAGCCAATCCAGGCACTACGAAGCTACATTGAACAATAAGACAGCTTGGGCTGGGAGACTCCATGCGGACCTAAACTGACCTCAGGTCACCCGACAGAGTCCCCGCAAGCCATTCTTTGCAGCCTGAATTCAGAGATGCGCAGTATCATCGATCCTGACATGGAGGAGGGGGCCACACATACCATGCATGCCGTGCCGTGCCATGCCACCAAGCTTCCATAGTGCCGCCTTGCTTGGCAGAGCTCAACCTGACCGAACGCACCCAGGACATCGTCCAGTCCCTGTTTAATGCGTGGACCCATATAAAGGGAAAAAGAAACGTCAGGAATTCAGGAAGCTCAATCTACTTACTATCTGACCGGATCATCTCTCCGACGTGCGGAGAAGCCTTATACAGTCTTCCGCTCGCGGATCAGAAGCTTCCTGGTGTGAAAGAGAAGAGACGCGCGGGGATGCTGCTCGGGTTCCCTCTTTAGGATTAGAGCTCCGGGGATACGCCATTGTGGGGGGGAAGCATCTACTGTAAGTAGTGTATTCAGCAAGAATCGGGGATGATTCTTTTTTGCCTTTTGGTCATATTAGTACCAGATCAAGGGTGCGAGTGAGAAATGTCGACAGGTAGTGGTGACGCTACGTCCAGCTTCCTAGGTAGGCTGTTCTCGTCGTCAACTGTGCCGTATCTGAGTGACCTGTGGGATGCTGCTTAAACTTATGCTGGCCAAAATGAAGGCATGAAGAAATGTCGGAGTTCCTCAAGCTTCATTGCTTTTGGCCTATTAGACTAGCCAACTACAGTTCGGATGCGCCTGTTGGGCGTAGTCTCATCCTTGGTCCGTAATAAAGAATAAACACTACTTAGTAGGTAACGACGACAAGCATGCGATTGCCGCCTGAGAAGCGCCATCATCATTTCACCATCTGAGCTAATTGAGGTATTATGGACTACGAGAACATCCCACTATCAGTATTTCCTAATCGTAACTCATTGGCAATTCATGTTAGGCTTTATTTAGTTAGATATTTGTTCGTTTTTCTTCTGATTTGAACGCCAACTCTTCTGCACCTGCAGTAGTATGCTATTAACCTTATCGTTCCCTTTTCATGGCAGTCCAATGACGCGAGTCTGCCTCACCCGGCCCGAGCTATTCTTGTCCTGGTTCTTTTCCAAAATGAGACTACGTGCCGTTCCTCAAACTTTGCTGTCGATCCATTGGAAAACAGTAACAGCCGTCGTGTACACCATGGCAATGACGCCAACCACCATCAGCAAGACATCCACTATCTTCTGCCGTTTGGTGTCTGCCGCACCGACGTAATGCAGGTACGCCGGGTAGATATACACCAGCGGCACACAGGCGAAACTGCCGATCAGCGCAACAAACTTGTCCAGGTCGCTGGCGCCAACTATGCTGATGCCGATGCACAGAGCCATCACAGCCGTCCGGAGTCCATTTTTCTGCCACTTGATAGCTGCGCTTTTCTTGCCTGTCGCGCGCTCCCCAAACAGGCTCGTCTCGATGATACGCACCGCCGGGAACAGCTGGACTGGCTCACCAGCAAGTACAGCCAGGGAGTACAGGAACTGGACGGCATTGACCAAGGGGGAATCTTGGGGAAAATTGGTGATGACCTGGATCCTTGTATGCTTGCCGAAGGTAGCGTAGCACATGGCACCTACGGAAGTGTAGATGACGGTGATGAGAAACATGACAAAGTACAGCAGCTTGCTGAAATGCTCAGGTTTCTTCATACTGGACTGGATGGGGAGGATCAGTCCAATGCCCTCAAATGTGAAAATGGCCGAACCGATCGTCAAGGGGAAAGAAGATGGATTGAATAGCTTGACGCTCGATTCCATGCCGCGCGTAAGCAAGGTACGTGCATCGTAGTACCAAATGTACACCAGCCCGATCAGGATGAAGACATCGGCAATCAAAGCTACTGGCCCCAGTTTGCTGATGTTTCGGATCAGGGCAAGGGGCACGAGCGGTATCAGCTGCAACCCAATCAAGGCTGGCACTCCCAACGGCATGTTCTGGCTTCCCTCGGTCACCGCATCAAGGAAAGCCCACAGGTTTTCAGCGGTGAAGATGATACCAGCGCAGACAAAGCCGAGCTGGGATAAGGCGATGGAGAGCAAGATCATCTTGCGCAGACGAGGACCACCTATAGCTGCACCCAGCTCTCCGTAGCCTCCTCCGTACCGCTCTCTGCAATCGAGCAGCAGGCGGAAGCAGAGGCACGTCACCAAAGAAACCACAATCAGGGTCATAGAGGAGAACAAAATACCACCGTTGAGGAAAGCCTTCGGAAGGAACATGATGCCCGTACCAATGAAGGCTTTTAGGAGGGTGAAGAATGTTTTCAGGGTCGAGGCATCACCCTCCCTAGCTGCGCGCCGAGAGCTCTTGCGGCGGCGCACTGTGGGACGGCCCAGCAAAGGACGTCGCTCGCCGTCCCGTTGAGGCTGTCCATCTCCCTCGTCATCGTCCAATGCAGATTCTTCGTCGTCCCCGGAGGTAGAGTCTGTATCGTCAAGATCTTCACCAGCAAAGCTGCCGTAAAGATCTAAGAAGTCGACAAAGCTATTGGCAACCACCAAGGGGCCGCTCTTCGTCCGCCGGTGGGCGTGTTGCCTGATGTGATGGCGTCGAAACCCACCTGGCTCGAGCTGTTCAGGAACGGAGAGCCCTGGGACAGGCTCTAGAGGGCGCACAGACCCGTGTGAAAAGGTGTTTGAGCGTCGAAGTGAGTTCGCCCGGGCTTTGATCCGGAACATGTCACGGTGAATGTCTCCGCCTTGCAGCCTCAGGGAGGATTCGACGAGGTCTGGCGTACCTGAACGGCCATTTTCGGACCCGGGCACCCCAGAGCCTGCTACAGATGGTGCAGGAGACTCGACCCTGGTGACCTCTGAGAGGGTGCCCTCGGGCGCCAGGCTGACTTCTGGTTCTGCAGAGTATCCTTCGGGAAGATGACGTTCCAAAATGGCCGCGGCACGCCTTTCCTGCTCCTCCTGATCGTTGGGAGTGTCACCGAACAAGTCAGCCATCTTGGGCAGATAAGCGTCGACAAAGTGTGGGATCGATGACGTTCGAGTGACGGGGGTTTCGTGGTGGTCAGAAGAGAGGCTCGAAGCTCGCAAAAATGACCAATTCCCAGAGAAGGTATCGTATTATTTGGTGAAAAAGCCAACCATAACCGCCTTCCCCCTAAAGTTATGACCTGAAGGAAAACACGGTGTTCGTCGACAGAAAATTCCAGGAGAGAAAGTTTGGGCTCTAAACCGGAAGCGAAGTGACGTCTAAAAAACGACGTATACGGATTGGTGCTTACGGCAATCACTACGAGTACCAGTAACTCCTAGGTAATTAGTGGTACACGGAGCACTAGGTCCTACTAAGGTACCTGCTTACGTGATGGTGGAAGCCTCACGCATCACGGGGCGATTGAGCGAGCACTGATTGGTGAGGATTGAAGCGCCATGATTGGCTAGTACACCTAAAGCCATCCCCGGACCCTGATCAGCAAAATTGCCCGCTAACAACGGGTGGAGATGGTGGCTTGTGGGGTTTCCAAGGCCAGTCACGATCTTGACATCGAAAATGTGGAATCTCGTCGACCTTTCAAGACGATTCACCACAGAGTACACACCGTGCCCCCTACCCGTAAGGTCTTCTGAGCACATTCGCACGAACCCCACGACAGTTGAAAATCATGGCGTGTATCACGCAGCAGAGGAAGAAGGGCTTGGACAAGTCTACCATTTTCCAAGCCTCTCAACAAATGCGTCACGCCACTCTGAGCCACGAAGAAGCTTCTCGCGACGTCGAGGCAGCGTATTTCGAGAAAATGGAAACAAGATGGACTTCACAGGTTTCCAAAACTTGAAGGGACTATCTCAACAGAGAAAGTGCGTCTTTCAAGCCCGAAAATTCGCTGGTACCGTTCCGAACTGAAGAGTAACGTCATACATTGGACCGGTAGGTCTCCACGTTCGAACATCGATCACAATCTCCCAGGCGAGGCACCTTGAGAACCCTATCATTTGCCGTCAGTACGATGTTTTTGGGTACGTAGGTGGCATCGGCGACCCAAGTAAGACAGTGATCACTTGCAAAATCTAGACTCTTGGGACGAGCTCGAAAACTGCAAACTTGCTAGCCTCTGCTCCTGTGGACTTTGAGAACCATGATATGGTCAGAAACAAATGAGGAAACAAAGATCCCAAAGGATGGGAGATGAAGCTCTTGAGAAGCCTTCATCTGGTAGATGATGGGGGAAGCCTCGACCTCAAGCCTCGAGAATCAATCTGTTCGGGGGTCGATTTCCCGATATCCTTCCTGACGCTCTGACGACGTGGACGTTCCACCCATATGCAATGCTACCTAAAGCATACCTAAGGTGCGACAAGCCGTGATTTGTCACGCAGAACAGTTAAACATCGGAATATCCGTGATCTCGGGAAGCCTTAGATCGCTGTGCCTGCTGGCTACCATAGATCGAAATGCTTTCCAGTCTACATTCCATATCTAGGGACTGTCGGCGTACCGATGGTACACTTACGGCGTGATTTGGTCTTGGTCTGGCTTAAATTGCACAAGCTCTGGCTAAGCTCTGGTCAGGAACGTTTGTCTAGTAAGCCACGAGGGAGAACCATGGGCTCACTCTGCTCTCCAGAAGGATTATTCTTCGACACACTGTGGGTCAGAGTGGTGGAACCTATGGAGCGTTTTCTCTGAAGGGCTGAAGAAAATGCCTTCAGCTACCATACACGTTGGGAGTTTTCCGGCAACACCGGAGGCCAAGGTCCCAAGGAAGCCCTTTGCTGTTCAGCTGGACCGGGGCTTCATTTCTTTACTTAGCAATTGGATCAACTCGCTGCCGGCTTCGTGATTTTTCGGTCAAGCGGCACTGAATCCTGTGCGCTAAGACCATCAATAAGTAGTCTCAGGAAGCATCTACCGATCTCGACGTCCAATCACGATATGACTTGCCTCTCCTTGGTTGAAGAACGGCACGTAGTAGCATGGCATGTGCTACGATGACTCGGTGGCTACTGAGGTCGTGGCAAGAAAAGGCAGGCTGTCCGCGGCTGCAAATGAAGCAACCTCTCTGACCCAGTAGGATTACGCCAATTGATTCGAAAGCAGACACGGGGGCTTCTAAATTCGCCAAAGCTGCCGGCAGGTATACTTTGGTGGCACTCAATATTGCTTTTAGCCCTGCCGCTTCCCTTTGCTGCACTGTAACCCTACCTAGGCAGACATGCGATGCTACGGGGCATGCGACAAGAAGAGAAACGGAGGACGCCCTGTCCATGAAAAGGAATGACGATGACGATCGCCTGCCTCGTATCGAATGACCTTGCAGCTCTGTCTTCAGGTGGCATGGTTCAATGCCTGTAACTCGGATCTGTCGCCCACGCAACAAATCGATTCCCCGCTGCTGAAGCCCACGCTCAATAACATGACTGAGTCAGGGCACAATGTGCCGTAACATCGTGACAGGATCTTACGATATAGATATATGTCACGCTTGCTGCGAGAACAGTGTCCACCATCGATCGACATAGCCTGGAGGAAACACATGGGAGCTAGGCTATCTCTCGGTGTGAGGTACAACTGGCCTCCCTCTCACCTAGCAGGGTGGATGGCTCTAAGATGTACCGTACCGTATGGCATATTCCCATTCTCACCGACGAGCACTGAAGCAAAAATCTATATTTTTGGGGGGGATGTGTTTGCAGCCTAATGTGACACAGAACGTCATCATGCTGTCAACAGTCGCCTGTGTGACCACACGATAGATGGACTTAATAGGATCCTGCTCGACGAAGCCTACCAAAGGCGGGTGACTCCCTGTGCATGTGGCAACTGCGGCACAGTTTCGAAATTGGGATAGGGACATCGTCAGGTCTCTGTTCCCAAAGCATGATCTGAAGCAGGTTTAGTCTGCCAAGGCCACCATGACTCCCAGAGCCAGGCCGTGGCCATTCGAGGTCATATATGGCCGACCATGTGCATCAGATGCACGGTCCTTTGCAGTCGCACCACAAGATGGGGCGATTTTGCACCTAAGAATTCGTTAAGATGCAAGGCGCCGCTCAGCCAGCCACGGCAGACCATTTGAAGAAGGTACATTGTAAATCAGAAGGATCTCCTGTTTTCGGAGGGAGCAGCGGTCGTTGTCATGTCTTCTAAGGCGTTGGAAACATCAAAATCCATCTCAGGACTCACCCGGACCAGTACGAATAGGCACAACACTTCAGCCGCCCCTAGGATATGCTAGCCTGTCAGCAATTGTCACCGGTGGAAGATCTTATGAAGATCCCCCGGATCTATATGTGGGGAAACGGTTAGCCAAGAGCTTGAATATGGCAGACACTGTGACTGTGCAACCACTACCACCACCACCAAGGCGGGCGATATCATGGCCGCTTCTGCGTACACAGTTGGCTCCTGGTCTTGGGTTCACGGCGGAGCTAGTACGTAAACAAGGATCAGGCCTTCATCGAAGGACCAGGAACGCACTGACAACTGGTCGGTCCACTTTCGTGCAGCTCATTCTCTCAATCAGTACTCCATAGCAGCCACTAAATACGGGTAACCAGCTCGGGCCATCGGGCATTTGAGGACAATTTGACCTACAGGAAGCGCTTGCAGGCGCCACAATACTACCGAGGATGTTGCTCGCGGACAGGAGTTTCCATGTCAAGATTTCGGACGGGACACGATGTGCACCTGACGCCCTTGTCGATCCAATGTGTCCGCGTTGCGCTGCAGAGAACAGTCCACGGTTGACAAGGGCAAGATTTAGGATCAAACATGGGACGATGAAGAAAGCATTCGACCAAGAGATGGACAAGGTGGCTTGTTTAAGTCCCGCTCATGCTCCGCCCGGGGAATGTTGCCGCGAGACACTCTTTTTCAGCGTTGCACCGAATCCCGCATCAACCTAACACCATGCATCATGGACCAACCCCACCCTTCAGCCGCTGGCTTTCCAGCTTCGAAAGCCAGGAGCCGGGGGCGGCTGGATGTGCGACTCATGGGTGGTCACACGGGTTCTAAGCCGCGGCAGAAGTATCATTGGACGACGTGTGACTGTGGCTGCTGGTTCCTGTCCGTCTGTGTCCCTCGCTGCCCTCCAAAACGGGGAACCGTTTTACGTTCTGGCTACTCTGGGGGTGAAGAGGTTATTGCATGTCATCCAATCAGCTCTTGTTCCGTATATTATCAGGGGCGTCATCGATGTCACCCACTCAGGCCATAACAACTGAATCGGCTCCTCGCCGGATCGCTGTGTACATCAAGCAAACGGTGCCAAGGGTGTCCGCACAGGTCTATGAATTCAGTTAATGTGCGGGGATTAAGACACTATCAGTAGCCGTCCGAGACGGTTTATCAATGATGATGTCGATCTGAGAACTCGCGAGTCTGAAGTCCGGGAGAGTGGTTAGACTGCCAATGCCTTGAAGGATCACAGCAGCTTGAAGGGCCTAAGTGATTGCCGCAGCATGTGCTCCGAGCGCATTCTCAGAACGGAAGATGGTTTGAGCCGGCTCGTCTTTCTGGAGAAGCCGCTCGTGACGTCAAGGATGTAGCCGTCGAGAGTATCAACATTGAGTATACAGCCCACCCATTGGTCTCAGAAGATTCACTCCTGCAGGTCTCCAGCAGAAGCAGAGAAGTCATTGGACGCCACTACGAGAACATGCAATTAACATACGGCTGACGAATTTCCGAAAACGTAATCAGAGGTTGGATATACCTTGTCGACTAGTCTTGGCTCGCGGCAGATGGAGATGGAGATGGCGGATATAGGAGATGGGGTCATGGGCTGTGCCGACGCAACAGGATCAGGGCTGTTTGACTTCGTGCTCACGGACTATGTTCTCCTCTGAGATGCCAGACTCTGGCCATCTCCCTGGCGAGGACGAGCTCCGCTGAAGTCTTCAAATTGTCTATAAATACGTCCTGGATTCCCGCACAGTCTGGACATTTTCCCTCTCTTCTCCTCATCCTTCTCGCAGACCAGGACAAAGCATCAAGCACCAGCTCACTCTCTTACAATTACCCCTTAATTTTTCAAAGACTTCCAAGTCCAAATTTCACTTCGTACACACACGATCAAAATGAAGTTCTTCATTACTGCTCTCGTCTTCGGCGCCACTGCTCTTGCCATTCCCACTGGCGGTGGTGATGGTGGCCACGGCGGCGGCGGTGGTGGTGGCGGCGGCGGCTCTGACTACGTGCCCTGCCCCAGCACCCTCTTCAGCAACCCTCAGTGCTGTGCCACCGATGTTCTCGGTGTTGTTGGCCTTAACTGTGCCAATCGTGAGTTCCAGCCCTACCCAGACGATACCTCTTGATGAAGAAAAGACCAGAGTCCGCTGACAAGCATTCGCCAAACAGCCTCTTCTTCTCCCTCTAGCAAGGATGCGTTCGTCGAGGACTGCGCCGATGTTGGCCAGCAGGCTCTTTGCTGCGTCCTCCCTGTTGTGAGTTGCCTTCGTTTCCTAACACCATCAACGTATAAGAAGCTAATGTGAATCGTGTTCCCAAACCATCAGGCCAACCAGGATGTCCTGTGCCAGCCTCCCGTCTAAGTGGCAAGTGGCACAAATCTCCTCTTACCCTCGCAGTATCAATACATCACTGGATGGAAGAGGGCAAGGAGATGGAAACCAAAGGCAACATACGAAGCCCCCCTGGTCCGATGACAGGGCGGGGAAGGGAATAGAAGAGAGTCGACGATGGAAGATTAGGAGGAGAGGAGAGTTTATGAGCTGGCGGTGGAAGTTGATGCACACTCCTTTAGTCAGGCCCTGTGGGTGATTTTGTCTGGTTTGCAGTTGACTTGAGGAAAGGGTTGTAGGCCTCTCGTTCAGATATCACCGTGCCTGTTTTCCGTTGGTACTGATATCTGTTCTCGTCAAAGAACAGTCAACATGTTAATCTCTTGCCTTTGAACCTGTCTTGTTTCTTATTCTTGTTTCTTTTCGTCCACTTCCCGCAGGTTTGTGGCGTTCGTGAGGTAACACCGCAAGACTATGCAGCATCGACTCTCATGCAAGTGTCGGGCAGGAAAAAGAGAAAGGACTGCTATTGGGCCCTTTTGTGTTTCCCCCATTTTGAAAGAATACCCGAAATAGGTCAAACGTTGCATGCGTAGCTGAGGAGTGAATCGGGCTTGCGATATGTCGATCCTTTTTTTTCTATATGTCGTCCCCGCGGCTTGCTGGAGGCTTGCACAAACAGCGTTAGGCTCAGAAATCGTGTCAAAGCAGCACGGGTGTGTGGACCACGCTATTCACTATGCTTAATACATATATATATGTGTGGTTTCTTTCTAATGATTTTTAGCCTGATCGAGATGGGACTTTAGTATTGGATTCAGGTTGGTCACTTGTGCGTGCAACTTTTCGAGATTGGGCGATAGATTGTAGTCTAAAGGTGGGAAGTGTTTCATTATCGTAACGTGATGGTATCCAAACAAGAACGTCCTTAAGGTTGTGAAGAAAAGGACAGCAGCATTGTGAATTTTGTGTGCGTGAGCGCTCTCGTCGCGCAACCCTGGCCGGCACAGCCCGCCACAGGGCATCCGTGACATTTCACTTGCGCTCTTCCTTCTTGCCGCCGCCGCCAAACAGACCTCCAACATACCCGCCAGCACCCTTCACACCGTCCGTCATCTTCCCGCCGACGGCCTTGCCACCCTCGGCAACGCCTCCAATGGCCGAATTCGCCGCCTCTGCACCGGGGATGTTCGAAGGAGCGTATCCTCCCTTGTCGTCTTTGCCCTGCCGCTCCGCGCGCGTCATGCCTTCCTTCGAGGCGAGGTCGCCGATGGGCTGGAGGAGACCGCCTTGGCCTACCTGACCGGCGGCGAGGTTGTTGACGCCATCTTGAAGGGTGTCGACCTGTTGGATTCCCGTGACTTTGGATTTGTCGAGGTTTTCTACGAGCAGTAGGGGAGAGGGTCAGTTTGACGAAGGGTCAAGGAAGAGAGGGTGTAGGGGTTGTTTCAAGGAGGAGGAGGAGGAGGAGAGAACATACGTTTAGCTGTGTAGCTGGTCTTGTTGTCTTTTGTGAACCAGCGAAGGTAGACGTCCTCGAGCCAGGGGACCCATTTCTCGTACTGCTGGTTGTATGTCTGCTTTGACCACTCCATGGTTGTGAAAGATGTTGCTCTTGTGTGAATTATGGGATATACAGATATACTTGTGACGTAGTCTCCAAGACTGGATCCGACGGTTGTTCCGAGTTGTTCTACTGCTGATGATCAAAGCCAAAGCGTAGCATGAGAAGGGGGGGGGGAAGAACGGTAACCATGCGGCAACGTATTTAAATATATAACACAGCGTCAGGCCAAGCTTTCAAGGCAAAGATCGTGTGGCCTTGCCCCCCTGTAACGGAGATCTGGGACGCTGCATCTCAGGGAAAAGATGTGTGGCTGATGACGCCACGGACAAGGACGGCCGCGTTGCGTCATATCGTCACCAAATATCCAAGATGGTGAACTGTCTCCCCTTCGGCCAAGTGTGGCTGCAGCAAAACAAGGAAACCCGACTAATCAATGATACAACTCGTCTCATCACTAATGCAATGCAGATCCCTCCACGCAGAGAAAAAAGAGAGGAAGCCTGAGGCCATTGCAAAGTGGTTTTGATGGGTAGGTGTTGTTTGGTGGTTGGGTGTGGATGGCTAATCAATCGGTTGGTTGGTTGGGAGGGGAAAACCGGTTCTGGGACATCATCGTCGTTGGTGGTTAGACGTCATGCGCACGTGGGTTTCGTGGGCGGCATTCACATTTTCTTGGCGGGGATGTGATTAATTGAGAAGAACCTCACAGATTACAGGGTTTCTGTCCGTCAGGATATATGAAAGTGTGATTTTGGATTTTGTGTGAAAGATGCGTGAAAGCTGGTCGTGACTCAGTATCAATGGAAATAGAACGCTGAGGAAGCGCACGACTAAAGCGACCTACGGCTGCTTGGAGAGGCACCCGAAGCAATCACCATCTCTCCATCCTACAAATGACATACGGTTTACAGGCCATCACTTTTGGCACGACGCCTTCTTGCTTCGTGCCTGATTTGTCTCTTGGTTTACGAAGACATTGGCCATGCACGCTGAACCATGAACAAACAAGCTTGACACTGGTGGTGTGCAAGGTTCAAGGTTAGGGTTTCTGGTGGCACACTCACGCACGAATCTCTCATCTCCTCAACAGTCATAAACCTCCGCAGTTCCGCATCACTGAGGCGGATCAATGTATTCTTAACAGGTGCAATGAGACCATCAAAATTAAGGTATATAGCGAACCTAAGGATCACTGAGAAAGACACAAGGTACCTCTTAGTAGAGGCCCTGCATCCCGGTTCTCCCTGCCTCACTTATATCCTAGCCCGAAAGGCATATATCTTTACTTTCAATGGCCATCAATCCCTGATCAGAGGTCAACGACTGCTGGGGGAGATGATGGGCATCCTGTCCGTCTTGTCTTGGTTGCCTCGAGGCCTGGACAGAATCTCAAGGAGCTTGAACAAACCCTCAAAGTCCCGTGAACCGGCTGAAGCTCTCCCCAGCTGGGAGCTGCCCTGAACTCCGTCGAGAACGACACTTAACGGCAGCAGCCGCAGCGCGTGTGGGTGCTGAGGCAGCAGCTGGAGCTGAAGTCGCACGTGAGACCACCACAACAGTCATTGTTGTCATAACAGCCGAGGCCGGGCTTGTCGCAGGTCAGGCGGCCTTGGAGCTCTTGGATCTCCCTGGCCGTGTTGGCAGGGACGGCGAGGCTGAAGCCTGCGAGGGTGGCCATGATCATGATTGAGATTTGCATGTTTGCGATTGGTAGACTTTTCGAGTGAAGATGATTTGTTTGTTCAAAGCGTAGGTTATAGATCAAGGAGGAGGTTATAGAGAAGTGAGAGGAAATCATGTCCCAGATGTTCAAGAACTAACAAGGCTCTTATACTCAATGCTACATATGCAGTTGAGGTGCCTTTCGAGCGTTTCAACACTTCAAAACGTCTCCTATCCGATGTCTAAGCCTCCGTTCAGCCCGGCATTCCATGTATAGAGGCTGATCGTAGGGTGTCTCATAAGGGTCAAACGGGGGCTAGCTGCCTTGTCTCGGCACCTTGTCCATAGTGTGGCCTGTAACCCATCAATCCATCTAGCAGCAGTCAAAGACAAGGTTCAACCAATCGCACCCCACGCGGGGAAAACACAGGAACGAAGGCAAGGAGCTTTGGGCATACTCTCCAAGATGTTTCTACACTCATGTACATATCACCGAGACACTGGACTGGAAGTGTGTAGAATGGATACATGGGTCTGGAATGATTAGCTTGTGTGGCTAAGCTTGTCACACTCCCATTCAACTTCAAGTTCAGGGTCGGTCAAGTCACAGAATCTCCCAGTGAAAAGGAACGATATTCTGGCAGCCTGCATCTCGCTTTTGCGAGCCTGTCTCCTGCATCATGCACTTATCCATCAGACAGAAAGAGAGCCAGCAGCACATATATTGTCAAAGACCAGACAAGACTGAACAGATGCTCTTCAACATAATGTGAGGATCATAATCCTCTCTGAACAAATGCTCAAGCTTCCATGAAGGATGTCAAGGAATGGAGGCTTTTCAAGTCCGGTTTTTGTTCGTAATCATGCATACTCTCAATGTCCTTGAAGGTGTCATCATGAACAAACCCTATGGTTGTCACCGCCTTACGCCGCCATATCAGGCACAGCCTCCCCCTTCTATCACCACAGTCGTTCATCACAACTACGTTCAACAAACAATCGAGAGCATTGAGAGAAAAGAGAAATGCTCCGAGATTGTGATCCTCATTCACTCACATACAATGTTAGGCATCAGTAAGCCTAGTGGCAACTGCGGCTTAGTTCTTCCAGGACCCCCCAGTCGAGGCATCGGCACAGTGTGAATTATACAGTATTGAGGTACCTTAGGTACTGTAACCGCGAGTCACTGAAGCACTAACATTGAAGTTCTCTGTCTGTGGCGAGGCAGCCTATGAACGCGCCATCAAATAACCGTAACTTCGTAAGCTCCCTTCCCTCCCGCCACTCGGCTCAAACCAGGGTCCTGTCGTCCTTGGTCGAACTAGTTGTCTGCCTTACCTTGTATACAAGGCTGTTTATGAATGGGTGGCCTCCGTAGTGCTGTAGTATATGTATAAGCCAGAACAGAGATATCGCTCACCACGATCGCACACTTCCTACATCATTGGTTCCCCCTCAATCCCCATACTATCCTCCTTCAACCAACTACCTACCCAGACGCGGCACCGACTTAAAGTTCGTCCACATTCAGTCGGAAGAATATCGAGACATTCCAGATCAGTAATAAAGACACATCCTCGCACACATCCCCATCCATGTCTGCCAACGAGTACTACAACGGCGGTGGCGGCGGCTACAGCCAGCAACCGAACCAAGGCTACAGCCAGCCAAACCAAGGATATCCTCCTCAACAGCAATACTACAACAACGAGCCGCAACAGCACGGCTACGGATATCCACAGGTACGTCAAGTGCTCGCGCGATCCTCTCCATCCATCCATCCATGCACCTTTGGATGCAACCTCCACACTTGCCAAGCACGATGCATTGGTCACCACCTGCATCTGACTTCCTCCCTCGTTCTTCTGGCGGCATCAGAGAATTGACACTCAATCAAATAACAGCAACAGTCCTACGCTCAGCACCAGAACCAGAGCTACCAGCCTCCCCAGCAGCCTTCCTACGGAGGCGGCCACCAGCAACACCAGCAACAATCCTACTATAACCCTGAAAATCGGCCATACCCTCCTCAGGGCGGCAACGGTCCGCAGGGCTATCCTCCTCAGCACGGCGGTGGTGCACCGCAGCACCACCCTCCTGGAAACAACAACAATCAGTACGGGAACCAGCCTCCCGGCGCAGACGGCGATCGTGGCCTCGGCGCCACGCTTCTTGGCGGCAGTGCGGCGGGCTTTGCGGCGCACAAGTTCGGCGGCGGCGCCTTGGGCACGGTAGCCGGTGCCGTGGCCGGGGCGATTGGCGCAAACATGCTCGAGAACAAGTTCGAGTAAGTAATCTCAAGCCTCTGCCTATACCCCGTTTTATTTTCATGAGGAGGGGGCTTTTTGTCTTTGGCCGTCATCTTTATCAAATGAGGGCATCCATCAGATGACAACAGCGCTGACCTGGCGAAATCCTGGATCCAGGGGCAAGAAACATAAGAAAGATAAGAAGAAGGATAAGAAGGACAAGAAACACAAGGACAAGAGCCACAAAAAGCATCGTGGGGGCGGATCATCGAGTAGCAGTAGCGACAGCTCTGACTCTGACTGATCTCTTCGCGCTTCATGTCCGGCCCTGCTCTCTCGTCTCCTATGAGCCTTTCGCTTGAAAGGAGGACGTCTTCGGACGACCTGACACGGCACTTCGAAGTAAGATACTGTTGCAAGTCGTAGCAGTAACATAATTTCTGCTGTGCCTAGGTCGGGAAATCTGAAGCTCAGGGTCTGTATGGGAGGGTTGGGGGTTAGTCGAGATAACTTTATTAACATCACCCGTGAACATCACGAGCTTCATTGTTCCAAATCACACTTTTCTCACACGGCACAACTGAAACTTCCGAAGGACCTCTGAGAATCTAGCCATTTCCTTTCCCCATGCGCCTTTGCAGGTTAGATCTGGTCAACAAGTCCTCGCCAAAGACCAACCACCTCTGCTACTCCAATCACTCCTCTATTCGCATCAAACAGCCCCTGTGCGACTCTTTGCTTCCTCACAATATCGTCTGGTCTGTCTCGTTCTGATGCCCAAGGCTTCAGACCACCGTGTTGATCCCAGTTAATGATCTTCAAGATCTCAAGCTGCGTATACGAGACGATGTTCTCGGCATCCAGAATGTGAGCTGCAACGGCGGATAGGCGAACCTTGCTGCTGGTCCCCCTGACAGTCCAGACGGCTTGTCTATCGGGGAGCAGGGAGCAGCGCTGCGGGTATCCGTTGATTTCGGCGAGGTGCTCATGGAGCATTCTCCCCAGCGTGACAGCGCCATCCTCTTCATTCTTCAACGTCTCTGCAACCTTCCTCGCTGCGTTGCGGTATCGGGGCTCCAGGGCCTCCGTGAGGAGACGTACGAGCTTTGCCTCGGTCAAATCATATATCCTCGTCGTGGCAGGGGGTGATGCTCCCAGTCTCTCAATGGCCTTGGACCACAGATGCTGATCTCCGCGGAACGGGATCGTCGCGCTCGGCACGCCGCTCCTGAGTGAGATCGCCGTGCAGCCAGCTCCCGCCGAGTGAAGCACCAGGTCGACCCTCGGAAACACCCATTCGTGAGGTAGCTCCTCTGTGACGAAGATCCCCTCCGGTACCTCGGGCCCCACGAACCACACCTTTCTGATCACCGCTCTCGCCCCGACCTTCTTCACAGCCTTGACCACCATGTCCGAGAGGCCCTTCCTGTCCAGCCATTCGTTACTCCCAAAGTCGACATACACAATCGGTCCTGAAGGGGTGGAGAGGAACTCTAGTAACTCTGGCTTCGGTCTGAAACCGCTAGTTTGATCGAGGTATGTGAAGCCGATGAAGTGATGGTTCGAAGGGAAGTCGAGAGGTCGAGGAAGTACGCTCGCGGAGATCAAGTAGAACATGGGGATAGGGATGTCCCAGAACTCAAGAGGCCAAAAGGTGCCAGGCAGAGGTTGAAGATCGAGGTGACGCTTCCGGATCTTGTTTATGGTACCCTTGTAGTAACGTTTCCAGATTCTTCAGGGTTTACAAGGTTAGTTAGCCTGCTTTACATGTTTCCCCAGGGGAGAGATAGGGATGTTCAGGATGTTTGAGCCAGCTGTGATGTGGGATTCTCACCTCGCATCGCTTGAGATCCAGCCCTCTTTGTTCTCATCGCAGGGTTTGAACACCTGATCTGAAGGGTATCGATCTCCGTGAGGCCACTCCCTGGTGATAGTCTTCGGGTTGAATGCGTCAACAACAACGGCACCCCGAGTCTCTGCGCGATGTGAACATGTGTCATTCCGGGAGGCGACGCAATAATCAAATCAGCTACAAACGGCCTATGCTCCTCCTCCTCCCCCGTTCTCGCCATCCCCTTGCTTGTACGTCCTTCTCCTTGGTCGTCAACGCTCGCTCTCCAATGTTCGACGAGAAGCTCCCGCATCTGCAGCTTCAAATCCCGAAACTCCCCGTTCACCATGGACAGCATCTTCCGGGACGGCCTGTGCAGGCCCCATCGGGTGAACTTGCCCATGTCGTGGCCCAAGTTCCATGTTTCGAGGTTATACGTGTCGCGCACCCATGGTTCGAGACCGGGAGGCACGGTCAGGCGCACGCGGTGGCCCTGCGAGAGCAGCACCTGGGATATACGGATGTAGGGCTGGATGTCGCCGCGCGTGCCATAGGAAAGGATCACGATGTTGAGAGGTAGACTCGAGGGTGTTGCTGATCTTGACGACGTTGGATCGCGTTGGTCGAATGATTCAGGTTCCATGATCGCTGATGGAGGACGCTGCTTGGTTCCGTCAACTGGCTGTGCAGGGCATGAAGAGAAGAGGTCATGATGCAGGGCATTACGACAGCGATGTCTCTATTATTCATGTCCACGACGATGGTGAACAAGTGCTTATTCTGCATCTACCCCCGGTCGTCTTCGTCGGTGGTCAGCTTTGTGACGGGAGAGCTATCCCGTTTCGGCTGCAACTGTCGAGGTACAAGTTTACAAGGGGGGTGAGTTTGATGACTTTGCCGCGGAACCTGGCTTTGAAAGTCGTGCCAAGGTTTTGTATCACAATAAGGACAAAGAAAAGGAAAGGGAAAAAAAGTGTACAGAACGATACGTCCAAGTCTCAATACCGGTCAAGATTGTCTCATATAAGATGGCCTCTGGTTGCGACGTACGGTCGCGTACAGCTTCACAAAGTCGCTCTCTGGCTCTTCGGCGACAGCAAACCCAGCCTTGGGATATAGTCGCATGGCCTCCCTATTCTCCTTGTAGGCCTCAACTTCCAGACGGCCCTCTTCCTTACCCGCAGCCTCGACAATGTCGCCAGCGAGCCTCGTCGTCTCGCTCAAGACGCGCAGCGCAATGCCTTTTCGTCTTGCAGATGGCAAGGTCCAGAGACCGTAGATGCCAAACAACAGGGTCGATGGCGGTGGCGATGATGGTGAGTGATCCTCGACGGACGAAGGAGGAAGCTCGCGAAGGAAGGCCGCGCAGAGGACGTCCTGGGACTCATCGTCTATGGCTACGACGAGGTTGTTGGAGGGCTGGGTCAGTCGGGATAACCAGACTGCATCGTCAAAGGCCTCCTCCCTCGCGAGGGTCGAACTGAAAGCTGCAAGGCAAAAACGTACCGCCAAGAACTGTCAGGGGAAGAACATACAGATAAATACATGGAAAATATATTATGCTGGGAGAAAAAAAAACTCACCAGCTGGATCTACTCGCAGAGCTGTCAACCTGAACGGCTTATACTTGGTCAACATCCATTCCCTACCGGCAGCATCTTTCCTGACAACCTCCACTCGCCAACCCTTTGTTTCTCCCATACCACCACCACCAGTCGGCTGCTCCGGCCTCCTCTCCATCGCCCGGGGGCCCAACAGCCGTGATTGCGGTTGGAGATGACCGCTTTTTCTCCCGGTGAAAGAAAGCCGGCCCCCCTAGGTCTCCCTCCGGATTTGCGGTTCCCCGTGCTTCCCGGAAAAGAAAACAGAAAGCCTCCGGGGATTCTCCTTGTGTGTCTGACGGCTTCCGCCCGGTGGCGCACTATTTTGCCAAGCTCTGGGAATCGCTCAGATTGCCGAGCCTGACAGATGACAAAGGACTGGGCATAGATGATGGGCGATAGACAGTGCTCCGTACGTTGGATGGTGGCGGCGGGGTTGGCAGTCCTCGGTTACAGTGTGGTGTGGCTACCTACCTCTTCGGTGCAGTCTGTGGTTTTCCAAGCTCTAATGCGAGTGAGGTGAGGGGAGATGGATCCAGCAGAAGATGATGATAATAGAGTCTGACTCTCCGGTCATCTTGCAGTGCCGCTTGGGTCAACGAGGAATTCCATGGAGGCTCGCTGCACTACACTGCACTGTACTCAGTGGACAGAATGCTCCATGAATCCCTTGCCAAGTGAATATGAGCAAAGAGACGGGACCCTCAACCACTTGGGCACATACAGCCATACTAATCACAAAGGTAGAGCTCAGCTGCATAAGCTTCAGCAGCTGGTATGACCTCTGATGGTAGCACGCAAGTGGTTTCTAGGATTATGAGATGGGTAGATCTTGTGCATCTCCGCGGCGAGACGATGCTACACAGCGACTTCGAGATCAGGCCACCCTCACACCAACACATGCAGGCATGCGTGTATATTTATTTGTAGTGTCGTATTCGCCATCCATACGGCCAGGCGAGTCCCCCCACATCTGGAAAGTGCTCGGTTTAGAGACAATGGCAAGGATTGAAATATGATTCTAGATGTTGCTGGCAGACATGTATATTTCGTCTCTACAGGAACAAAGTTCCACCAACCACAAGAAAAGACTTTCGGCCAGCATAATACCGAGTACCAGGAATAAACCTACACTCGCGTGGCTTTCCGATGCTTCGACCAATCTATCTGAACGGACATCGCGTGACAGTTTGCCTGCTCTGTCGTTTTGGGACACCGAGGTGTGGCTGACAGTTCGGGGCCAGTCCCTATTCAAGATGCATTGTTCTAGACCAGGCCACTACCAGTCATAGAATGTATGTATACATGTACAAATTGTACTCTAGTTGTCGTTCTCCTCTCTGTCACACACACACACTCTCTCTCTCTCTCTTCACACACACGCGCCCTTCCGGTTGAAGAGAGCACGCAACGCAACCCAAATACCACACAACCAGCCAATCCAAGCTTGAAGGGGAAAATCAAAGCGGAAGAGGCCCCAGCGGCCTGCTACCCCATCGTATTGGGAGGTGATAAAGGTGGGTTCGAGGGGCCAACCATCCATCCCTTGCTGGGCATAGTAGCAGTGCATTAGAAGTTCAACGCGAGAGAGATACCAAAAGTCCCCGGCCATGAGCCGCCGTCTGCCGGGCTGCGGCCGGATGATGCCTCCTGTCTCGCTCTGCCTTGCATGGTTCCCCCTAATTAAACTCCAAAACTCTCAAGACAAGCTTCATGCTGCTACTGCAAACCCTTTTTAACTTTGGTTGCTACATTCAGGCCAAAAAGCACGCGAGCACCTTCCCCAAACAAAGATTTTTATTTTTATTTTCCAAGAGAATCACGCGGTTTCTCCTCAAGCGTCCGGGCGGTGACTGTGCTCACGACCCGTGCACCCGTTGATCTACACCCGGAACTGCATCTTTATGTACCCGGTGCACGTCCATTGATAAGGGCGTAGGTAGGGGTTCCGGACTGAGCATCTTGGTATCAGATTCATGACTTGACTTTGGTCCACAGCTTTCACCATCGTCGTGGACTTTTCTTTTCTTTCCTGTAATAGCAAGATCTTAACACGGACCCTTTCTTTCGCCTGTACAAGTACATATATCCACAATGCAATTCCGTGCCTGCATGCGTGTGCCGTGCAACCACTTCACACTTCAGCCCTGGTGCGCAGTTGGTGCCGTGTTTGGTGGCCGTTAGCTTGTGGAATTAGTGAGTGTCAGGCCCATCATCTGGCCGATGAGGGCCCGGTGACAAACTGCCATTCTTGGATCTGACAGCGTGTAAACAGCCACAGCCGACGCATGAAAATACGTGGACTGGTCCCTTTTTTTTCCTGGTTTTTTTTTTCCGTCTCCTCCATTTTCTCAGTGACTTTAAAATCAGGACTCCTCGCTCCTAAAGGCCATAAACCCTTGATGCCTGGTGGGCAGAAGGCCTGGAGCAAGTACTAGTAGTAAACCTGGTTCTAGGCTGACCTCGAGGCCGGCCAGAACACTGAGGGGCAGCACCCAAGGAGAATGTGAACCATCATCGAGATCTCTCTTCCTTTGTGGTGATGAGCAAGTTACCATCAGATGCGCTCGAATCCCCATTCGCTGCGATTTTTCCTGGTTTGCTAGTACGCTAATAGCACCTGGGGACTGATGGCGTTTCGGGGAACCGAACTCTATATCAGGCCAACTTTCAAAGCCTGGTGGGGTTGAACACGTGAGAGGGAGAGGGGGGGGGGGGGCGGGTGCCATATGCCGGAGGGTGAAGTGAGTGGCACGGGTAGGGAGAACGGAGGACCGCCAGATAGTACAATTATATGTAGTACGAGTAATTCAATTCATCCGTGCGAGGCGGACTGTGAGGAATGCAAGGATCCCGCTGCGATGGTTGTGGTGTGCAACAATCTTGATTACTGTGTTTGGTTTGGTTGATGGCCTTGTCATGCCTACCTTACCTACAGAAGTGAATCAATCACCTGCCCCCAGTGGTCCGGTAAAACACAAAACCCCTCCCCCCCCCCAAAAATAACAAAGCAAAAAAAAAAAAACAATCCGAGGCAGGGCAGGCCTAGAACGTTTGCTCTTGGGGTGCTGCCTGTCAACCAAAGCATCCGTCAGCGATGGGTCAGTCCACTACGTACGGCCATTGTCTTTGGAATCTTAAATCTGCCACACACTTTCACAGGGGGAAAAACACCCAGCAGCGCGGCCTTGAACGTTTCCAAACCCGGCGTCTGACCCGGCGTCTGACCCGGCGATCATTAAACCCCGTACAATTCCAAACAACGACCTACAACTAACTATTTATGTACTTGTGCCTTGGCAATAGAGGCCAGCCGACCCTGGCGAATCATCGTGCAGGGCTTTTCCCAGGAGCCCGGATGTTTTCTCGAAGGTTGACTAGTTGTCTAAAATGGCGTTTGACAGGTGTCTTAGCCGATAAGATTACTTTTTCCCTTCGGCGACCATGCGAAGCTAGCAGCATGTCTGGGACATACTTTGTGTGTATACATACGAGAAAGTAACAGGTAGTCGTTGTGGTACGGTAGTGTTGTGGTACATAACGTTAGCACGTCGTCACTCTGGGGGCTTGTACATAGATGGAATGAAAGATATCCCTGTCTCGTCGTTGATTACAGTTTTCGGCGGGCGGTTTTTGCTCGAGTTGAAAGCAGCAGAGAACGTTGGATTCCATCCCACAACTGATCAACGTATAGCTAACTGCCCTACCAATCACCACGGCTCGTTCGGACCGAGGCAGAGAGACAGACACACAAACTTTTCTCATTCCATGGTCTAGATCCCTCTTTGGGTGCCTGCCCGTCTATCTCTCTGGTGATACGTTCTGGAACAAACCGGTCTGCAAAGATAGGTAGGTACCTTTCAGATATATACCATGTATGTAGATAGCCAGCTTGCACCCACGAATGTCCGACCGCGCCAAATGCAGGGAGCTGCGTTTCGACACCGTAGGTATGTGTGCTGCGACCCTTCTTATCTGCACCACCCTCTCGCCTCACTGATACCGTCAATATCTATCTCTCTATCTGCACATGTACATGTAGTACGATGCTGCACCATGCATGCGTTCGTCCACTCGCACTAAGCAACTAAGCTACAAACTTGGCTACATGCGGACCCGGTTTCGCTCGCGGTATCTGGCCTGCCCCAGGCTACTAGAAGTACTACTATAGTACTGCCAGTGGTAAGTAATTGTACTGGAGGAACCACTAAAGGAAGGTCGGTCGGTACCCGAGGGTCCACTGACAAGCATCCGGTGCCATCCACCAGTTCGGAGGCTGCACCCGCATTTACCCAATTGCAGCGTGTCTCAGAGCCCCACCAATGTTACATACATATAGATATGCTGTACGGATGCCTATCGTGCCTATCCGTGCCAAGAGTGCCTTAGTAGTATTCGAGAGGACTGTGCACGCATCCAGCAGCCACTGAAAATTTAAGGCAAAGCATATCTGCGACGACTCTATTACTTGTACTTGTATCTTTCCGTAGGTACCTGCTGGAAACAAGAGAAAAGCCTCTTCCCTCTTCTCCCCACCATCCACCTCCAACACCAGCGTCCCACTTCTTCTGCCCGCCGACCCCGCTTAGCGCTGTTTAGGCTTCCTTAGCGACCAGTCTCAGCGCCGGAGCTACCCACGAGGAGGGCCTCTCCTACTGTAGTAGTACTTTCTAGTGAGTATGTACAAAGTAGTACTCGCCCACGAACCCTGTTCAAACTTCATCATCAACAGCGCCACTGGCCGTTCTCGTCCACCACCACGGAACGCGCTGCCAGTGAGAGAGATAGATAGACTTTGCTGCTACCGACCGTTGCGTCTTTGCTCATCCTCTGGCTCGTGTTTCGTTGCTTTGACGGCTTGCTTATTTTGCCTGCTTGCATTGCGCTGCAGGAACAGCCACTTGCAAGCCAACACCAAGTATCTTCCCAAGAAGAAAAAAAACTCTATTTTCTCTATCGTGTTCTATCTTCTCTCTCTCCCTCTCTCTCTTATCTCTCTTTCTCTCTTTCCATCACCACCCCCATACACATACTAATTCGGAGCCGATCAATCACCGGCGCAGAATCGCTTGGTTCCTTTTCTTACTAACTAGGTCTATTCCCCCTGCTGTTCAGGCGATTCCCGACACAAGCTGCACACAAACACACAACTGCCTCCCACTTCCCGATCGGCTCCCTCATTGACGTACTGCCACCACTGGCCGCTCTCAACCGCCGTCGCCGTCATCCTGCAGCCCAGCAAGGTCCAGCAACCACCACTGCCCGGTCTTGGTAATGAGACACGCCCATCCCGTCTCTGCTCCAATTCTCGGTTCTCCAGTCCCCAAACTCTGCACCTTTTTCCATCCAACGACTTAGAATCATCAACCATCGCTACCGGAGCATGAAGTTCGGAACCCAATTGGTCAACGAGTCGGTCCCAGAATGGAGTCTTCGTACGTCAACCTCAAAAGATCCCGCGCTTGACGGCATGAAAAAGCCGCCTGGCGCAAAACTCTCTTGAATCATTGAAAGATATGCCATTCGCTAACTACTAAAAAAATCGTTGCCCACAGATAACCTTGACTACAACTCCCTCAAGCACGAGATCAAGGTTCACACGACTCGGAACCAGGCCACCGCCATCGCCATCCCAGGCCACCAGGAGGCCTCTCTTCGTCGCTTCGAGGAAGGCCTCTACGACGAGCTCTGCCACCAACATGATCGAGTCGACCTCTTCATCAACTCCAAAGCCGATGAGATAAGCCGCCGCCTTACGCATCTCTCCCGCACCATCGAACGCTGGCTAGGGAAGCAGCCCGTCGAGCCAACAGCCTCCCAGAACCTTCGTTTCCATCGTCGCTTCGCTCGATACGAGCGAGACCTCCTTCAATGCGGCGATGATATCCAAGCCCTTACCCGCTTCGCGAACGCTCAGGTCGTGGCCTTCCGCAAGATCCTCAAGAAGTACAAGGTGGGTTCCCTAATCATCCATTGCACCAAGTGATTCCAGTACCTGTCGGTCCGGATAGCCACCTCCCCTTCCCCCCTCCTTTTCCCCGGATCCCTCCCCTGTTGTGAAGTGAAATCTTATCTGACTCGCGCGTGCCTGCAGAAATGGACCGGCTCCACAACGCTCGGTTCCCGTTTCGTGGACGAAGTACTCCGTCATCCTAAGAGCTTCACACGTCGAGACTTTTCTTATCTCCAGACCCGTCACGATGAGATCCTCCGCACTCTGACTGAAGCTTGCCCCGGCTACAGTGAACCCAGCTCCCCTTCCTCCGACGAGCGGCCCCAAGGCGACAGCCCTCGTCGTGTAAGCCACTCCTCTGACGCTGCCACTTTCCAACCCTTGCCGCCGCCGCACCAGGAGGAACCTCAATCGCAATTCAAATACTGGAACGAGTACGATGACGGGAGTGAGTCTGGCGGACCTGACGATGACTACGCCATCTACATAAACGCCGATGATGGGCCAGCATTCCCCGGCCTGGGCTACGTCCAAGCCATCATCGGCATGCCCTTCGAGAAAGCAAAGCAGTGGTTCCGCACACGAAACAAGAGCAACTCCGATCGCAGACCCCTTCTCAGCGCCAACGGCACCGTTTCACAGGGCTACAGTACAACCACCTCCCACCCCGACTCCGAAGAAGAGGGCTACGCCAGTTCCGACGAGATTCCCTCTCAAGGCTACGTCAGCCTCTACGCCTTCCCCAGCATCGCCGAGCAGAAAGTCACCCGCTACCGTGAACGGGTCCTCTTCCTATCCACGATCGGCTGCTTCGTCGCCTCCTTCATTCTCATCGGCATCGCCGGCCTGCTCATCTCAACAGGCAGGCATAAGCTTCGCGTCGAGGTAGATGCCGGCGTGACCTTGGGCGTCATGGCCAGCCTGTTCTCCGCTTGCTCAGGCCTGGGCATGATGTTCTACAGAAAGGACAAGTTGTCCATCGTGCATCGCCTGGCTGTCTGGAGCACATTCATCGCATCCTGCCTGCTGAACGGCATGCTGCTGGTTCTGGTGGTTGGGAACACACCTTGAAGAGAAAAGCTTTTTCTTCCCACTTTTACCACTTATTCAATCGAACTTGAAACCCTATTCACCCAACTCACACACTTTTTCCTCACCTTCTTCCCTTGGGTTTTGATTGGGTTCGTATAATCCCGAGTCGAAGGGTGGTGGTGGGATGGGGAGAAAAGGGTATTCTTTCTTCACTTTTTTCCAAACCTTCAACACTTATCATGGGAGAATAAGCAAGGCACAAGGGATGTGCCGTGGCTTCGTGGGTTGCGATTTTGGTGTGCGGCAGGACTGCTGGGCTGGGTTTTGGTCGGAGATGCATCATATAATCGCATGTTTGGTTCTTGGGTTGGGTCAGGGGCGGGGGGTTCCATTATTTATGTGTTGTTTTTCTTTTCTTTTGTCCCTTTGATTAGTATAGAGATACCTCACATCGAGTCACGGATAAGGTCTTAGCGTTGCGAACTTTTTACAATAGATAATGAGCATTAGGCGGGAACGCCTCAGCGTTGCCCTCTTTTTATTATTAATGTCTCCTCCTTCTGATTATTCTCTTTTGTTATACAGTTCTAAATCGGTTCCCCTAACCTGAGTTCACGTTTGTGAATGTACTCCGTCGACATGCAGTAAGTAAGAAGAGGGAATGGAGAGAGGACAACGAAGGGGTGGGGGTATTAAGTACTTGGTGGATATGAATTTTGCCTCTCTCTCTCTCTCTCTCTCTCTCTCTCTCTCTCTCTCTCTCTCTCTCTCTCTCTCTCTCTCTCTCTCTCTCTCTCTCTCTCTCTCTCTCTCCAAAACGTAAGAAATGCAGATGAGGTAGCCATCATTTGACATGGACAGTTTTCCTTTGAATGGAAGAGACTTGATTTCAGCTGACCGATGTAGCCGCAGTCGTCACCGTGAGCTCTTCCATCAGACTGCTTTCTATCCTCCGGACCAACTGGGCTATCAACAGCGTCAGTCTAAGAATCTATTTTCTCTCTTCTCGCAATCTTTGAGAAGTAGGAATGAACAAACTATTGGGAAGGGAAAAGAGGGGGACAAAAAGAAACTTACCGCCAACTCCCCATCTTTTCGCATAGAAATGCAGGGAGCTGTAAATATCGTGGAACCTCCTGTCCGCCTCGGGGATGAAGCTCTCAAAGGCACTCAGCGTCCTCAGGCAGTGGTAGGCGCTGAAGGGTGTGACGGGTGAGCATGGTGCGAGCAGCTCGGGCCTGTGGCTGAGGTAGTCGTTGAAATCGGAGGTTGTGTCGGCGATGATGCGGACCGTGAAGGTGACGCCCGCGACGGCCTTTGCGACTTCGAGGTTGGTGGACATCTCCTCGGCGAGCGTGGCCGGGTTGAAGGTCTGAAGGAAGCGGCGGTAGAGGAGTAAGAGGAGGGACGTCAGGGTGGCGAAGCAGGAGTAGTGATCTCCCCACCGCGGCGCCTGGGCGATCATAGCTTCAATGAGGGAGCGGGTGGCGAAGTCGAGTTCCTGGAAGGAGGTGACGGAGGTGGGCTGGTTCTCGGGGCGGTATGTGTCGAGTTCCCAGTAGAGGGCGCGGGCGTAGAGCATGGCGCACTGGCAGTTTCTTTGAAAGGGGCCGAGCGCGACGGAATGGGAGATGGAGGCTGGAAAGCGGTTCGTGGTGGTGACTGTGTGGTTGAGAGAGGAGTCCCAGACAACATTGCAGGTGGGGAGAAGGTCTGTTGAGGAGTGAGGGGGAAGGTGAAGTGGCTTCGACAGGAGATCGGCTTCGACATGAAGAAGTCTGTGAGTGTGGAGAAGAATCAGATTTCTAGACATATCATCACCGGGGGGGTTGGTCAAGGTTCACTCACCTGTCGAGAACGAATATAGACCAATATACAGAGCGTCTCTCTTCATCTGCAGGGTCAACTGGATCATTCCTCTCGGCCTCGACATATTGCCCCGGTCTGATGTCCAGGAATTCGGCCATTGTGTAGGCATCGCCCACAGAGATATAGGCCCTCGTGAATCCCCCGTGACCAAACTCAAAGACAGCGAGCAAGATGCAGCATTGCACCAGCACCAAGCTCGGTGGGCTGAACCCCCTGGCCAGGCCAAACAACCTCTTTGCGATGATGTACTCGGCGTTGCCGAACATCTCCTGTCCATCCGTAGCTTGTGACCTTCCCGAGTCGGCATACAGCGTCACCAGGTGCATGCACAAGATCAACAGGGCGAGTTCTGGATCCTGGGGGATCGCGTCTGCGGCATTGCTGCTCTTGGGGCCATTCTCGAGCTTGGCAGCCAGGAGGGCCGGGTGGACCACGTGCAGCCACGAGTTCACGTTGGCGAGGTACTGATCGATGGCTTCACGCCAATTGACATTCCGTGAGGAGAGAACCGACATGGTGACAGTCGACGGGATATCAAAGGCAGTCGGATCAAGGATAGATGCCAGAGCCGCAGGTTCTACTATTGAGGTCACGGCAGCTGTGTATACGAAGTCATAGCAGCATGGCGTTTGAAGTCTGTCTAGCGGGTTAAAACTTGATTCCCTGAAGCCACAAAAAAAAAAAGAAAGAAAGAAAGAAAGAAAAAGAAAGACCCAGGATGGTGGTGGGAGTCGGACTTGCCTGGTACATCGCGAACACGATGGGAGAGCCTTGTCGCATTTCTTCTTGGTCCTCGTGCATTTTTCGCAGGTGCGGTGAGCGCGCTGGATGAGTTCGCCAGGGGACTCGGAGTCGCGGGAGGAATCTTCTTGCTTGAGGTCTGGAGGAGGCATCATGGGGGGCGCGGGCGCGTGCCGCAGTGAGTGTGTAGCCTGCCGCAGCCCATGAACGGAGAAGGGGTGGTTGTCGTTGTGGCCAGCGTATGCGCGAGTATCAATGGTGCTGGGAAGAAAGTACGTGTAAAAAGTTTGAAGGATGAATGAGATGCCGTGTGGGATTTCTGGTCGAATGTGTGAGAATATGGGTGTGTGTTTGTTTTTGGGGGGGGAGGCCTCGTGTGTCGTTGAGAGAAAGTGAGGCCAGATGAGATGAGAGTTTTGGCAGGGGCTTTGCTTGAGCGGTTCGAATCCAATATGAGCGCGCGGAAGTTTCGGCTGTGTCCGGTGCTGTGGACCAGCGGGAGGGGCAGGAGGGAGCGAAGAATCAGTTGGTGATAAGCAGTAAGAGGGAGAGACTGAGTGGAAATGAGCGTGAGACAAAACCCGAGTGAGAGATGCGATGGAGGCTGCGAGACAGATAAGAAAGAGAGAGAGAGAAGAGAGAGAGAGATGCCTGTGAAGGACTCGGATTGAGAGTAGAGTGAGTGAAGCGAGTACAGTGCGGTGCGTCAGGTAAGTAAGAAAGTTAAGGTGTGGTTGTTGGTTGGTGCTTGTGCTTGTGCTAAAGGTGGTTGGTTGGTTGGTCGATCTGGTCAGCTTACACTGCAAGTTCTGCATATACTGCTGAGCACTGGACTGGGGCTGGATTGCACTGGAGACCTGACTGACTGACTGACTGACTGGACAGAGCTCCTGCAATGGAGCCAGATGAGCAGGTCAAATGAAGATACGGAGAACTGAGTTTTGGATGTGAGCCACGGTCATATCTATGCCTTTTGTTCTGTGTTTCGTTGGCCGCCGTTACTGTGCCGGCTTCCGGATTCGATCACGCCCCCCCGGTTCATCATCAGAAGGAAAGAGAAAAAGGTGGAGAAAAGATACTACCCTGTAATTGCACCGACACCTGGGGATGGGGATGGTAACCCTAACCCCTATCTTCCGTGTTTTGTGTCTGCATTCCGTGGGTTTAAGCCAAGCCATACTTTGACTTTGGTTGATTCGAGTGGTGAACAAGAAAGATTGTCATCGGGCTCACTAACAATTCCGCATTCTAATTACATGTATATATGTACTATCTTCGCGAACTTGCTTTCCCTCGTGAGCGCATCCATCGCCCTGCTTGGGCCGCAATCCAACGACAAAAGATCCCCTCTGGGTCATATCTCCCCCACCCAGAGGCCACCACCAGCAACATCCCCCCCGGACGCGGAGACAATTTGACAGACCCGTTGCATCGGATCCCCCGCTTCCCTCCCCTCCGTAGGAGTCACAGCAAGCAAAATTTGTGCGTGTGTGCCCGTGCGCGAGTGAAGTGTGTACCTACCTATTGTAAGTACCCATGTTTACTTACTAACAGTCGAATGAAAGTACTTGTACCTGGATCTTGACTTGGTCTGTGCCTTTAAGAACCTTCCTCCTCTGGCCGCGTGTGACTCTTTTTTCGTGTCCCACCAACCGACGCACCTCCACTGGCTTACGCTCAGAGCAGTTTGCTTGCTGGTCGTGCTTATTGCTTCGGCTCGTTAGCTTGACAGTGCCTTACTAGTAGCTGTACCTGTAGGACTTCAATTCATTCAACTTACATAAACTCCGTTCCTTCACTACCTAGGCCCCCAGGCAGCAGCGAGTTCACACTGGATAAATAAGTAATCAGCAGCAGCACTTCTCATCGTCTCACCTTGTTCCTCAATAAACCACACACACACCACACACGCTCACGGAGAAAGCATCTGACGGAGACTCGCCACGCAATGTCCACCACGGCAGGCCCTTATCGACTTCGTCCCGGAACCTGGGCCGACATCCCCCGCGCCGCAACTATCTACGCCGCCTCCTTCGGCAATGACCTGCTCATGGACCTGATATACCCGGACAGGCAGCGGTATCCCGACGAATGGCACGAGGGCATCGTTCGCATGCTGCAGTGGAGGTACTGGACGCTCGGCTGGCGCTTCACCGTCGCTGTCGATGGGAACGATGAGCCGCTGGCTTTCTCGTGGTGGAACAGAGGTAAAGCGTTCGAGTCCTTTTGGACGAGGTGGTTGAGTCCCAGTAAGCTTTTTTTTTCTTTTGTGTGTGTGCATTGCTTCTATTTCATCCTTCACTGAAGAGAGGAAAAAAGGAAAACCTGCGCAAAATATCCAGCAATACAATGTTCGTGGACTGACCTTTCACCTCTCTCCCTCTCTCAAAAGCATGGTGGTTCGCTCCCATCGTCCGCCTCTACCTCGGCATTCGCAACAGCCTGCTCCTCCCTTTGCGTTCCCGCACAAACCTCAAAGTCACCCATCTCATCTACGAAAAGTCCGAGAAGTTCATGGATTCTCCCCGTCGTCGTGCCGCTCACTATCTCTCCCTTGTCGGCGTCCGGCCCGACCTGCACCGCTCCGGCCTCGGCAGCCTCTTGATCCGCGACGGTCTGCGTGACGTCGACGCTTGCGGTGCCGCTGCCTGGCTGTGTAGGCTCAAGGGACTGAGAGGGTACTACGAGAGGTTCGGCTTCAAGGAGGTTGGGACTGTCGCTGTTGGCGAATTAGCAGAGTGGGAAGGAGGCCAGGTCATGTTCAGGGAGTGAAATGGCAGTATATATATGTACCCACGTCCAGCGTTTTCAGACGTGGCTTTCCCATCCCGTTTACTCAACTCAGCATCATTGTGAGACATCTTCAAAGCGCAAAAACAACGCCCGCCGTTAAGTTGCTCAGACAAGAAGGAAACCTTTGTTTAAGAAAGAATTATTAAGCAAGCTGCTGATAATACATAATGCCAGGCTTACTTGTCGTAGCTCTGGGGGTATAACCCTCATCGTAAAGAATCCATGACCGTCATCCGCCTGCAGACTCCGTGTGATGTCGTCCAAGAAAGGACTCTCTTCCTCCCCCCCCAACCGAGTGATCAACCATGCCATCTAACGAAATAGTAGTATAATGAGGAAAAGAGAGCAAAAAGACAAAAGGAAAAGGGGAAATTTTGGGGGGAATGCAGCAGCAAGGATGATGATAAAAAAAAAGGAGCGGATCTTCAGCCATGTGATGTGATGCTTTGCGCCTCTATTGCTGTGGGCGATGCGATGCTTTCTTCAGTTTTTTTTTGTCGTTCTCGTGAACCCCATCCATATCGAAACACCATTTTTAAAGAGCCGAAGGAAAATCACGAGTGTGTGAAGGGAGAAGAAGACCAATCAAGTCAAAACCCAAAGATCCGCTCAGATTCCGAACGTCCAGTCATCCGTTCATGTCCTTCATGCCTCTGAAGGACACATGCAATGCCTTGCCTTGCTTTGCTTTGCCGCTCAATCATCGCTCCTTACCATCAAGCTTCGTAGCAGGAAAGAACCTCAAGCACTGATAGGCTGTATCTATGGCTTGTCGTCGCCATGCTGGCTTCTGTCATCGGCACGGTACGACGTGGGTGCCGCCGCGGACAGCTCGTACGGTGACCAGGAAGGGACTCGCGGTAGTGCATCCGTCGTTTCGGACTCTGTCCATGCACCAGGACGGGATCGTGGAGTGAAGTCGAATGTCGGTGCTCGGCTGTGGGTCGCCATCTGATAAGCGTCCAAGTTATGGAAGCTGTGAGTGTTGCGAGAAGGTCCAGCAGCTGCGAATGCAGAGAAATAGTCGCCCTGCTCGTTTGGCCTACCGCTTGGTGCGCCTTCGCCAGAGCTCGAAGGACGTTCTGAAGTCGTCGTGTACCGGCTCACCGGTGTAAAGGCACTAGCTGACCGGTGGTGCGTGGGACGAGGCACAGGGAGGAAGCTGCGCGACTGTTCTTGTCCGCCTGCCGAAGGACTTGGTACCGTCAGCATGTCTCGTGGCAGCCCAGTCGCACTGCTGGGCTCGAGTGAGCTTCGGTAGTTGTAGTTCAGAGGTTGCATTCGAGGAACGATGAGTGGCGGTCGCGAGGCACCTCGACCTTGTCCAGTCCTTCCCATCCAATGATCCATGTGAGGATGGTCAAATAGGATGCCTCCGCCAAGGTTGGGATGTGAGGCTGAAGCAGGAGGGCGTGCAGCCTCAAAAGTGGCATGATGAGAATAGGCATCAACTGATACCGTCTCATCCGGGGAGTCAATTGATCGTGTTGCCCGGCGCTTGTATGTCTCCGAAGCCCTGTTTGAGCGCAAGGGGCCTCGCTTCCTCCCAGATTTAACCGGGCGGTCCTCATTTTCGTTGGAGAGGTTTGGTAGGAATTCGATCGGAGGTAACTCCTTCACAATCGATACGCCAGCAGGCGTCTTCGCTTCCAGGGCAGCTTTGTAGTCCTGGCGAAGGCGATCAATCACAGCAATCACCTCGTCCTCGGAACGGTGGTCACCAAGTGTATCAAGAAGCCAGGGGTAGTTTTTCTCGATCGACATGAGAGTCTCAGCAGCGCTATTGCCTGAGCTCTCAACGAGACCAGCATCATTACCATGGCTCATACCTGGCCTGAACTTCGAATGGCCTACGCGGCTTAGCTTGAAAGCCTCATAGCGCTCGTCCTGTTCTTGTTGGCTCAGTGCTTGGCGACGGAGATCTTGCTTGAATCTGATCCAGCGCTCCTGTTCGTCTCTGACGCACTTCCGCAACATGATTTGCCAGTCAAGAACCTCAGCCCCATCATTCTTGGCTTTGTTGTCCTTGCCCCAGCGCTCAATGCGGTGGATCACAACTTTAACGAGATCGAGTTGATGAAGAGCGTACTTCTGTCCCAGACGATAGCGGAGGCGTTGGTAGTGCTGGCGGCAGTAAACCAGCCAGATGAACTCGGGAATCTGGAGCGTGGTGCCCTTGTTGCGGCCGAAGAAGTGAGAGACGGACTTGCGAATCGGGCTGTTTGTCGCGCACTTGTCCACAAAGATACACTGAACTGTTTCGTCCTTCATTCCATGGAGTTCAAGCTCCTCGAAGGATGGCATCCGGAGGTTCTCGTCGTCAATATCCCAGACATCATCGGGCTGGGTCTTGTTTCGAGCCACATTCGACGCCTGAGAAACGGCGGTAGGCGAGGTCATATGTGAGCCAGAAGCAGAAGCAGTGTCATTGGCACTTGTGGTTTCGGAGTCGCTATGTCGAGAGGTGATGGGCGGCCGTACCTGCTCGTGTTCTTGGATCACATCTGGTGGGCCATGGCGTTGGTAGAGAGGCTCATCGATCGAGTGTGAACTCCCAACAGAGCCGATCATCATCTGATGCGGGGGTGGCAGAAGTGGCCGAGCCTGGTTGAGGGTGAATGATGGAAGCCTTTGAGGCAGCGGAGGAAAGACTGGTGCCGAAACAGCACGTTTATGTGTACGAGGGCCTGAGAGTCGGCCAGTGCTTCTCAACGGCGGATGACTAGATGAGGTCAGATCTGAGCTCAAGGTTTGTGGCAAAAGCAGCAAAAAGATGCAACGATGGGAAATGAATGAGAGCAAGGTATCCTTCTGCAGGCCCGGGCTGATGCTGAGAACTGCCTTCTTGTGTGGGTTCTTGGACAGTTTCGATGGCTTATAAGCATTGTCCCGGAGGAGAACGAGGCTGCAGTGAAGCAAGCATGAGATGGCTATGGGTCACATGCTACCACCGCACACCGTACAAAGTCCAAGTCACGTTTGACCGAGCTCGCATGTAAACGGCCAAGGGGGAGCGGGGGATCCGATCAGGGTCAAAACTCATCAAACAAGTGCAGTAGGTTTGAATGGGATGAAGCGAAGAGCCACTGATGGCGAATGGCCAAGGGACTTTGGAAAACGGTGAGACAATAGAATAGAGATCACAACGCAGTTTGAAAGCAAAATAGATGCCGGCAAAACAAGCAAGGTGGCGGTATCATCAAGTGGACCACTCGGTTGATGACAGTCGTCCGGTGATTCACGAACAGGTGCCCAAAGCGGCTGCAACGGCCGGCATGAAAGTCGGTCAAGGAGAGATCACACTTACGCTAGCATGGTCGCTGAGCTCGGCGGCTTCACTGCCGTGCCTTGCTTCATGTTGAGAGCAACATCGGAGGGGCTTGCTGCCCGAGTAATTCGAGGCACAATGAAGCCTGTGCGGCTTCTGCCACGAGGGCTGACGCTGGCATCCTGAGATTTGAACCGAGGTCGCCTCTCGCCTTGGGTAGGTGATCCTGCGTGCAAACAAGGACTCGAAGCGTCGGCCAGCGAGACTTCTGAGAGAACTGAATCGATCGATGGGATCTCGTTTATCGTCGTCACTGATGAGATTCGTGAGTGTGCTTCCGATCTTGAAGTCGCAAAGGACGCAAGACTGCTGTGACTGTCGGAGTACTTGTGCCTGCTGTAGTCAGGCAGCTTAAATGAATCTGCTGACGAAAGCCTGCCCATTTGTTAATCATCTGTGATCTTGGATTTACTTTCTCCGTTCTGAAGTGAATGCTTCTCCCTCTTGACAACTTTGCCTTGTGCTGCGCTCCCGAGACTGGACTCGAAGTCTCGTCCAATATGCACGACGAGCTTCTCATCTCAACATCAGGGTGCACCAGGGAACGAACGGATCAAGTCGGTCAAGAACTTCAACAAGCTTACCCAAACGCGTCCTCCGCTGGCCTTGTCTGAGGTCAGATCCTGACCTTCCACGACGGGTTAGGGCGGCGACTTACGAAGGGTCTTGTGCTCTGCAAGAGTTGCTGTCGGTGATGATACGTTGCGGCTTATTAGCAAAATCGCGCAACGTGCCGCTGCCAGCAGTGTCCATCTCGAGTCGAGAGTAGTTAAGGCAGTCGCCCTTGAGGGGAAAAGAGAAGTTCGCATTCCAACCAAAACTCGCGTCTGTCTGTGAATTCGGCGCTGGCTCTTCAGTGTCCCATGACTGACTAAGTTCAGTGTGCTTTTCTGCCACCTGAGGCCGAGTCCAGCTGGGCTCTGGGGAGGGCGTGGGAAGCGTTGTTGATGCAGGCGTAGCAAGATCCTCGTGAGATGACGATGCTGGTGATGCGTCCCGTGATGCTGGCTTGCCGCTGGTCGTCGCTGCGGTGTTGAGAAGAGTGAGTATCTCCATCATGGCCAAGGGAGTCGGAGAACCTTGGAGTTGCTCTCAATGTATGTGTGTGCGAGGATGTGGTGGGATTGCAGCAGGAGGGCTGCGCAAGGAGTAGGTGGACGAGCGTAGATCAAACCGGGATGGCCCTAGGAAAGGGGGGTTTGACAGCAGTGGGCATGGTCTGGCTCTTGTACGTTGGAGAAGAAGATCGGGCGTTTAAGTGCGCTGGACCTTGTTTAGTATGCCGTCAAGTTTGATGTGCGATGCAGCAGACGCACCGACCAACCACTGGCACATAGATCAAGTATTCAGGAGACGGGGCGGGCAGTCGTTCGGAACCTTGGATGACCGAGCGTTGTCCGTACCAAGCGAGTTTCTCCCACCCCGATCAGATCCGTCCGAGCGGCTGTGATATGAACTGCGCGCTCTGATAATGTGCCTAGATCTGAAGTGCATCAGCGAGAGACAGTTCGGAAAACCTCCCACCTGCGAAACAAAGAACGGATGCTGCACCAAATAACGGCGCAAATGACAGCCGCACACACACTTTCTTTCTTCGTCGAAACGACTGAAACTAGAGTATACCCCGTGGCAGCCCGGGTCAAGGGTGGACGGGGGTGGAGGCGAAGTGCCGATGGAAAGCCAGACAAATAGTCTCTTTAGTCCGGACACCAGGCCGGGAAGCTGTTGAACCGAACGAAACGATAGCGATCAAACGCAGTCAAATGTCTGCTTTTAGAATCCCAGAAACACAACTGTGGTGGCTGTGCAGAGATATTCAATGCTTTTCAGATCCACACAGCTGGTCGTCCGAATAACCATTCGCATCAGAGAATATCAAACATGAGCAGCTAATGCTGTACCAGGCCTTTCCTTCTCGTAAAAGTCCCGTCTCTTCGTCAGGTCCGGAATGGAAAGGCTGACTCAACCAGCCTGTATTCCATGTTAGACACTGAGGCAAGGAGACTCATTGAGAGATAGCAACTCAGACAACCATTCCCCGGGGGAGGAGCCCATGTCAGGAGTTCGCTAGATGAGAGAGAGGTTTTCAGGCCTTCCAAGACTCATCGAGGCAAGCTTCGATTGAAAGGTGCATGAATTAGAGCTGCAGGGCTCGAAGACAACAGGTGTTTGGGGCTGACGTTGGTCTGAGTGAGCGGAGCCAGGGGTGTGTTGAGGTCACGCCCAGGGTATGCACGCCACGAGCAAGACAGTTCAGGAGACAGGGACTGCAGTCCAGTACGAGTATACATGTGGCATCGTGGAGGGCAGCCCAGGCCTGAACGGGATAACGGCCGTTGGATGCGACTGGTGCACGAGTTTGGCACGCACCGGGTTCGTTGACGGTGACAGTTGAGTTCCCAGTATGATCGCCGCTAGACATGATGGGCATGGACAATGATCCCGGTACGTACATCCCATCAGGCCTGGTCCCCTGACTAGACACTATGAATGGGGTAAGGCCAAAAACTTTGGCCAGTTAACCATGTTGCGTGCGGCCGACATCTCACTTGTTGAAGTTGTGACTGGACCAACCATACTTTTCAAGCTCTGGTCAATGTTACGGTGTCGGCACTTGGTAAGAATCAGATGCCAGGAACGCAAAGCGTAGTCTTCATCCTCGCGGCCGCGACTGGTGTGACCCGCCCTTCGGTGTCGTCTTGCAAAAACCCCCGGTCCGAGATCCTCAAGCACAATTCTCCGACGACTCGCCAGGGGGGCTAACCGGAGGCCAGATCCGTGCGGCCGTCCAAGCTGCACAATGTGCAAGGTGAACGGAGGCTCACGATGAGCAGGATGTCATCAACATCAACGTAATTCAAGCCAAACGAAAAGAAAAAAAAAGTTCGACAGCGGAAACTGCTTGGTGAAAGCAGACGCCTGCCAACCTACCCACGGACCACCAGCCTGGACCCCTTTGGCGGCGAGAGACAACGGCTGAGTCGAGTATCAGGGCATGCGACGGTTGGTGAAACCACGCCTGAAGGAAAGGACAGTCTTACGAACAGCGCCGCCAGCGAACAGGAAATGGTGCGACCGGGAGCACAGACGCGCATTGGTAAGGATGTGCGACGCGGAGACAGGACTTGGCATCGCTGGACCCTGGCGCCACACCAGTGCATCAAACTCCGGCCATCAGCCAACGCCCCCCCCGTCAGGTCTGCCCACTGGCCTCCATGGCAAGGAGGCTTCTATTGTTGGCACAGGACCACATGTCACTGTTCCTCTGTGTCAATGCAAGCCACAAGCCGTGGGCTTCAGGTGATCGCTTAAGGAGTCTGTGATCCTGTAGGTAAACGAGGATCTGTGGAGTGAGACCGTTGATCACCCCTCGGAAGCTAGGCCTAGCTTGAAAAGCTGGACCAAAGCGTCAAGAAATACCAGCATACAGAATTTCATACCCGTGGTTAGAGTTAACAAAAAAGTGCAAATGAGTGGCTGGGGGGTCCCAATCGCCATTGTTGCTCCTTGAGCGGCGAGGGGCTAATTTTGCACCTTTAGCTGCACCCATATCAATGGTGTTAATCATATCTCCCAAGCCACAATGTGAACCGACAGACCGGACTGTGGTGCTCGGCTGAGGATGGTCAATCAGGGCAGTTGTCTTGTGGCTTCGATCATCCAATCGCTGGCTTCTCGTTGCATGCAGAGTGACAGGTAATCGATCCATGGATAGCCCAATACGGACATATCGTGAGAATATACGAGTCTCTCCGAGAAAGGACGAAAACAATTCTGCGGCTGCCCTGCTGCTGACACATTTCTGGTCAAACTTCATGCTCGCGTAGGCGTTCGTTTTTGATCGTAGCCCAGGGTGGTGTCTCTCGAAGCTTGGTCTGTTGCATCATGTGCTAGCTGCCAGCTTCATGCATGTCACCACAACCTGTTCAACAAGCTTTCCAAAGGCAGCTCGTTGGCTCTTGCCAAAATGGTATGCCCATGGATATGCCAAGGTTCTCCCTGTTCCAGATAATGGATGGGCTCTGAAAAACCTCGAAACCTCGACTCAATTCGAGGGAATGCGATTGGTCCATCAGGCCGCCCGGGCCGGTGAGGATATCGTTACTTTGTTTGTCGCAGCATTACCACATATGGAGAACATAGCCCGAAACTTACTGGTCCCAAGCTCAAAAGTATTTCGCATCCCACTCATAGCCAGACTACAGAACATCCAAATTTGGTGTCGTCACGGATTGGATGAAGGGGAGCCAAGTGTTTACAATCCCGCACAAGCCATGAGGATGTTGGATGATGAGCGATGGCCTGGCGTATACTTGCGTCGGTCTGTTCTTGCGAATGAACCAGCGTCAATGGTCCGTCGTACCGTGCTATAGCACGTAAGATGGCGGGCATCTGTTCGGTCCCAAAGAATAAGACGGTTTGAATCCGACTAAAGACTGCGTCATATCATACCCTGCCGGATCGACGGCTGCTCCGTGTCATCCAAGGCTGCAACTGGGCGTCGGGGGTCAGACTTGCACACTACCACAGGCGGGGGCCACGCCCGTAAAGATGTCCCATCGCGACAGTGACGTTCAAGCAGAGCAGCACCCAAAAAGCTGCAGCGCATTTGAGCTAAAATCCGCTTCGTCTTCAACCCTGGGGGCAGCGACATCAGAGGTCGCCCTCGTCTCGTGGTGGCTTGCAGAAGAGGATGACGCATGTAAGACCAGGATGGCTGCACCGTACAGGCTATATGGCTGCCACAACTGCTCTTCTCATAGATCCTGCTGACAGCTCCTAATCTGTCTCGTGCAGAAGATGAAGCTTTGCCTGGTATCAGAGCTGCGTAATGCTGTTCGCGCTTGTGCAACACGATCAATTCAATACATTCGCGGGCATGGTGATGACATCGCGGCCCCTACCCAACTCCGTCAGTGTAGCCTCACGCGTACGACGGTCAACTCTCCAAACACCCACATATCCTCGTGAAGCCGGGGCGATCCACTTCCTCGATCTACTGAACCACAAACGCAAGGACTCTTCATATGAATCTGGTACCTCGAGCCCGTACGAACATTGTACACGCACCCGGCAAGGACTCGTCTACGGTGGTCAGCACACGGGTCTTGTTGGGTTTTGGGGGCCAGAAGAAGGCGCACCTAGTCCCCTCACAACCAGGAGGATTGGGTTGCCATTACGTTGAGCATTCACTGGCTGCATCTCTAGCTGATGCACTCTTGGGTGCTTAGCGTTGCGCATGCGAGCACAGCATGGCTCATGGCATGAAAACTGGAAATCGCTTCGCCCTCTTCACCGTCGACTGAACCACGGCCCCGTAGTTATGGGTAACCTTGGAGTGAAGGAGAGGTGACTAGGGCGTCATGCGCCTTGTTCGATCTCAGAGCAACACATGGGTGATGTTCACCACACATGTTTAGTAGGTGCCGTTCAGACCTGCGTGCTTACGATGATCGCCCAGCCACAGCATCTCACATAGCCTTGGCTTCGAGTATAGTCCTGGAATACGCAACCCTCTCATTCGGAATCTAGTGTGTCTTGCGGCACTCGACGCGGTAAAAGGGACAGCAATTGTGGTGTTGTTCAGTCGCTAGGAGAAGGTTCCCTCCATTTGATAGCCGCGCCTCTTGGGTGTGTCTGCTGTTTGCAAAATGACAACTCATGTGTGACCATCGTCGTGTCTATATGAGGAGTTGCTTTGGCACCATAGTCTCCTCTCCATCGATGGTACCAGTTATCGACCCAATAAGCCGTCTTGCTGACCACCTTAGATGCGTCTTGAATGCCGCTTTCGAACCCCAATGTCACTATCCTATTTCCTATGAGGCTTCCCACCCGCCTCCATTCTGCTCGGTCCCGAGGGACAACGCAGTGGCGGCTGATTTCGTCTCAACAAAAGCGAGCCACGTGCAGAAAGCGGTCCTGTCCCCGCGCCTGTTCACCCGCCCTCAAGGTAGCGCGCGCCACCTGAGAGAGAATCTGACAGGTCTCCTGCTCGAGAGGATTTTTGGTGGCCTGATTAAATGACAGATAGATATGCAGGGTAGAACATTGGCGTATTCTGGTTTAGCCGACAAGTCGTTTGGTCAGCCGCTATCACTCCCAACCTGACATGACTGATGAGCGTGATTCTCTAGGCACTGAACTAGGATAGACGTCCCGGTATAGGCGATTCCTTCATGACTAGTCTTTGATAGAACTCCTGCTGCTGCTCATCGGGCCGGAGGCTTGTGATTTCTCACACGGCACAGGCTTAGTGTTGTGTTCGGCTTTGTGTTCGGCTGTCATCGAGTCTTCCTTCTTTGTGATTGTGCAGAAGACAACGTTGATAGACTCCATGACAGGCGTCCTGATCATTGCTAAGCACCCATTTTGACTAGTAAGTAGTTCGTTTCTTCGTGAAATTGTATACTGTTCAGTCAGACGATGTCACCCGTTCCGACAAACTCGGTCCTCGAGAGTTGGCGGCATTGACCTGTTTAGGGAGGGTGAGTGAATGAGCACTAGTCGGCGGGCACAATGGCACGTCACCACTTTACGCAATGCTGAGTGATCTATGTTCCGACTCGGGTACACTCGGGTACATGATGTTTATGAAAGTCCAGTGCTATCGAGGAATCCTTGTCCAGCAGTCGGGAGTACAGGGTATCCCATTGCGACCACGGCAACGGAACAGCATGCTTCTGATTTACACAGGACAATGCCTGGCTTTTCGTGTCACCTGATCTTGATGACAGCTCTCCCAGAGTCAATGTTACAGTATCAGGTAAGCAAAGAAAAGTGAGTTGAGAGACTACTGAAACCGGAGGTTCCATCAAGCCGGCGCAGGGGCCTTGGCCTTGTCGGAGGTCTCTCACAGCCGTCCCGTCTTGGCGATCATCAGCGAAAGTTTCAGGTATCAAAATAAGTCATCAACAGACTTGTCCGCGTCTTTCTGGATGAGATCCTTCATTCCCTAGTGGTTGGGACTTAGTAACGAACACTTCTGATGTTTTGATCGAATATATTGGGGCTCACTGATGGCAGGATAGGCTCTCCGTCAGCGTCAGTGACGTATCGAAACGGCATCTCTGTGCTCTCATGCTTGCTGAATTTGAGCTCCGGAAAGTCGACATATGGGACCTTGTTCAGAGCAACTGAAGCCACGTCAGCGTGCGCCAGGAACAGGGGTAATATTGGAGACTGACTCTTATCTTGGACCACCATGCGTGTCACACGCACGGCGGTATCGGTAGTCATTTGTTTGGGTCCCAGCCTTCTACCTTCAAAACCTTTCTTGCGAAGCTCCGACGTCCGGTCTGAAGTAGTGAGCATGCATCATGGCTTTTGTCAACGCAGTAACACGCGTCATCACTAACCTCGAGGAGGATCATCACCTGGGTTTTCCCTGTTAGTACCCAACTGATCTGGAAACTATTGCCACAATGTAGTAGAACTCACCAAGGATGCCACCAAATAGGAACGCATCAAACGTTTCCCCGTCTTCAGGCGACAGATCTTTGGCCGCAGCCGGGTCAAGCAGGCACACACGTGCCTTGTTGGCAGCATACAGCTCCTCTACGCCCCTCCGCTCTGCGGTGAATGCTTCGTTAGAAGTCAGGCCCTCTGGGACCTGAAACCCATCTGGCAAACTGGAGAGAATGAATTTGCTGCCAGCGTCCTTTGTCTCGTTGGCAATGGCCAGATACTCGAGCTCAGACCAAGGGCCCAGTTCTGGATCCAAATGTTCGACAATGAATGTCTTTCCAACGTCTTGGGAGGAGGCCATAGCTTCTTGAGGAACTTCGGATGGGACGATTCAAAACGTAACACGACAAGGAAGACCTGACCGGAACGAGAAGGATGCGAACTCCCTGAGACTAGGGGATGCTGGTTGAGGGTTCCAAGTGAAACGAGGGATCGTCGATTGGACGAAGCTTGAGAAAAGCTTAGTTCACTCACCAGGGTGGAGAGCGAGGCTTGACATGGATTTCACCACCTACAGTAGGCAAACAAATCGTATTGTGCATGCGTCCCTACAGCAGCGATGAAATCAAGAGCTAGACAATTTTTCACACGGTTCGATGGACAATAAAAAGTACTTGTACTTAATGCTTTGAAGCCTAACCCGGCTATTGACCTGTTTCAGTTGACAATAAGAAAGAAAGGCATTCGACTTCGCTCTAGGTTATTACCCGTAGAAACCCCGGAGACAGCCCTGCGGCGCTATTCCCTTTGATTTTTCGGGGACCTCCACGCCTGAAGCACTGAAGTGGACTGGTTGTGGGAAGACCTGGGGGGCTGCCAGTGCGCATCGCCACAGTGAACGTAAGGGGCCACCTATGCTTGTGCCGTGTGGCCCATTTCATCTCCATTGATCAACGGCTGCCAGTCGCCTTGACTTGCTCCTGTCTTTTCTTCATCTCGCATCCGCATCTGAACTTTGCCTGAACCGCGGATTGGGAATCAGATGACGGCCAACCATTGTTCGAACCTCAAATACCTCTTTGACTCGCTGTCTCGTGCCGTGCCCTGCGCCTGAAGCGGGCGTCGTCATCATGGGCCCGACAATATTACGGCGATGCCAGAACCTCGTTGTCCTCTCGCTCTGTGCGACGCTGGCCGTCGCTGCAGACAAGCCATTGTCTGCTGCTGATTATTATGTTCGTGATCTTCCGGGCTTGTCAAAGGACATGCCCAATATCAAGATGCATGCTGGGTAAGTAGCTTTCCAACCGCATTTCCGCCGTCGCTGGGTTGCTGACGCGTGTTGTCCCAAAAGCCACATCGAAGTCACACCGGAGACCAACGGCAACCTTTTCTTCTGGCATTTTCAAAACAATCGTATCGCCGACCGACAAAGAACTGTGATTTGGCTTAATGGAGGCCCCGGCTGCAGTTCCGAGGACGGTGCTCTCATGGAAATAGGTCCATATCGAGTGGTCAAGGATAGCAAGCTGGTAGCCAACGAGGGTTCCTGGAACGAGTTTGCCAATCTGCTCTTTGTCGACAATCCCGTAGGGACCGGCTACAGTTATGTCAACACTGATAGCTATATCCACGAGCTCGATACTATGGCCGACCAGTTTCTCATGTTCCTAGAGAAATTCTTCGGAATGTTCCCGGAATATGAAAAGGACGACGTCAGTTCCCAACCTGTATAACTGTATAACTTTTAGCAACTAACTGAGATCCAGATCTACATTGCCGGAGAGTCATACGCAGGCCAACACATTCCTTACATTGCCAATGCTATTCTGAAGCGCAATAAGGGTACTTCCACTGGTCACTGGAACTTGAAGGGTCTGCTCATTGGAAACGGGTGGATCTCGCCCGCGGAGCAGTACGAGGCATATATCGACTACGCAGTGGCGCGAGATCTGATCAAGGATGGCTCGGAAGAACACAAGCAACTCATGGACAAGTTCAAGCAGTGCCAGGAATTCATGTCCAAAGACCCAGGGCACGTGGACTACAGCGTCTGTGAGGCCGTTCTCAGCCAGATGCTATCTGTGACGAAGAAGGGTAGCGGCCAGGACGCATGTGTAAACATGTATGACATTCGCCTGAGGGACTCGTACCCTAGTTGTGGCATGAACTGGCCGCCGGATTTGCAATTTGTACAGCCTTACCTGCGACAGGTCAGCGTTACCGAAGCCTTGCACGTGAACCATGCCCGGAGTACGGGGTGGCAGGAATGTAATGGTGCTGTTGGATCTGCCTTTTCTGCCTCCAAATCAAAGCCATCTGTTGAGCTGCTCCCGGATATCATCAAGGAAGTGCCAACACTGCTATTTTCAGGAGCTGAGGATCTCATTTGCAACCACATGGGTACGGAGAAGCTAATCGAGAATATGAGCTGGAACGGTGGCAAAGGTTTCAACGCTGGAGGCGCTGTTGCTCCTCAGCGCAACTGGACTGTTGAAGGCGAATCGGCCGGCTACTGGCAAGAAGCCCGTAACCTCACATATGTCCTATTCCATAAGTCCTCGCATATGGTCCCTTTCGACTTTCCGCGACGGAGCCGCGACATGCTGGATCGATTTATGGGTGTCGACTTCGGAATGTTGGGTTCCGCACGGATCGATAGCCACCTCGACGGCGAGGAACCGCAGAAATCGGGCACTGCTCCAAACCCACACGCCGACGAGCAGAAAGACAAGGAGGTGGAGGCTGCTAAGTGGGCTGCATACCGCCGCTCAGGGGAGATCGTCCTTGCCATTACCGTCATCATTGCTGGTGTTTGGGGTTTCTTCATCTGGCGCGACCGCCGCAAGAGGGCCAGGTATTTAGCTGTTCAGTCCGAGGATCCCTCGGGTCGCACTTTCGGTGGACTGAGCAGGAAGCGTGGCCAAGGTCGCGCTGGCGATCTTGAAGCCGCTGCATTTGATGAGAGCGAGTTGGACGACCTGCATGTGGAGACGCCAACTGCGCCTGACGGCAGCAAGTACAGTCTTGGCGAAGACAGTGACGATGACGGAGTGGATGAGAAGCATCAGCAGCGTGGTACTTCATCAAAAGCATCAGGGTCTGGCTCGGCGTAGACTTCGGAATTCGGGTTTCGTTGAGAGAGTACCACCTCCATGGCGTTCTGGGTTTTTGTCGGGACTGTTATGTTGCCTGTATAATTGAACCTTTCCGGGACTTCGAGGCTCCCAGGTCTATGCAAGGCGTTGGAACGAACTTGATCTTGCTACATCGATCGGTCCTTGTGTGCTTAATCCATAACCCGCAGAATAAGCAGGTCCTGTAAATACTGACCACACAATTCTGTGCGTCGGTCGAGATTCTGCTAAAAACAACTTCTGACGGCGAGTCTAACAATTGAGCACTCACCGTCACCACATCACAACAAGCGAAGGGCTACGGGCAGTCGAATACTGAAGCCTGTTTCTGGAGCTGGCGGTCGAAGCCCAATACCAATATGAGCACGGCATCGGAAATGCAATGGTTCGAATTGCCTGTGCGCGCAGCAACTGGAGCGCGAAAACTTGCGGCTTGAAGCGAGGCGCGAGAGATGAGCCCTGAAATGGACAGCGTATTTGCTGGCTTGCATCAGGACGTTTGTTCGAGGCTTTTCCTTGTACTTCCCTCCCTGGAACTAGCTCAAAGCAATAGCCAGGGTACCGCAATGCATGTCATCTGGACAAATTATCTGTCATCATGCCATTACCACCCAAGAAAGACTTAGCCCCGACCCCCGACAGTATCGGTCGCGCCCTTACGCGCCTTCGCGCCCTTGTCTGGCACCGACAGCGCCGACTTGGATCCACCATTGTACCTTCTCTTCATCTCTATTGGATCTTGGACTCTGGTCGATGTTGGTCAGCAGCGAGAAGGGAATGGCGGCCAGTAGGGGCGCGCCCGGGCGCGCCGTTAAGATTATTATGTAAGCAGTTGCCGTGTAAGCCGTGTAAGCCGTGTAAGCCGTGTAAGTAATATTATTCGTATCTTTATTATGACCTCTTATAATTTAATATAATATATTACCTTCTTAATATAATAATTTAATATAGTTTTTAGCTCTTTATATAATATATTACGCTCTTATATTAATAATAATTAATTTATAATTAAAAACTAGACTTAATTAATATAAACTCTTTAAGAATTAAGATTAATTCTAAATAAAGGTTAAGAATAAAAGGCTCGTTTATTCTTATAATAATAAACTCTTATTTTATTATTCCTTAAGTATTTAAAGCTTATTTCTTAAAGTTTAAAATATTAAATCCTTTTATTATTTACTAAGATTAAATTATAAGTTTTATTTTAAGTATATATTAGTAATAAAGAGTAAATAATAATAATAATTCCTTTACTTTATAATTAGTTTAATAGAATTATTAGGATCCGCTTAATATTAATACTCTTTTAAGGCCTATTTAATAGCTATTCCTAATTAACTTCTAAATAAGCTATTATTTTCTATAAGGCTAGCCTTTTATTACGCCTTAATAATAATATTAAATATAAACTATATAATTTCCGCTACTTAAAGAGCTTATAAGTATAATATAAGCTCCTAATTAAAGAGGTTATATTATAAGTGATATCTAATATTAAGGCTATTTAAATAATATTTATACTCTTTAATAAGTATAATTAAATCTTAATATAAATCCTATATAAAATATTTAAGCCTTTATAAATTATAATATAAGGTATTAAGATTAGGGGATTATTTATTTAGGAATAATATAAGTGTAACAAAGCGACCCCTTTAACCTAACCTAGAGCTAGGGGATCCGGGTCTAGGGAAACTCTACTTTAAGTTAAAGGGTAAAAGCGGGGGAGGAGTTAGATCCTAGGTTCAACTCCTCAAGTATTAGTCTTTGAATACAACAGACCCTACCTTTCTGCCTAACTTCTGTTACCGCGTTACATATATCTTAAAGTCTCTCCTAATAAAGTAGCTTAATTAGTAATACTATTAAGGTATACTATTCTTAATAGAATTTCTGCTACTTCTTATAGCCTTAAATATTATTAGACTTATAAAGAAAGCCTAGTTAGTAATATTAAAGTACTACTTTATTAATATATTAAAGGTAAAAAAGAGATATAGCCTTAAAAAAGTATTAAGAAATAATATTTATATAAGTAAGGTAATAATCTATTAGAATAATAAATAATAGCTTTATACTATTTAATTTATAAATAAACTAAAGTTAATCTAATACTTATATATAATCTTCCTTATTCTTGCTATTAAGAAAGGTAAAAGTAATATAAAAAAACTATTAATAAGTATTAATATTAATTATATCTAAAAAAGATATTTTATATTTATTAATCTTATATGTATAGTCTAAGATAAGTATATTAAAGTATAGCTTTAAATATATTATTAATTAAGGATAAGTAAATAATATAACGTACTTGTACACCGAGTGAGCCATGTCACCGAGTGAGCCACCTCATCGTGATAATCCACTCTTCCACCTTTCAACCCCTTTTTCTCCTCCACATATTATAGAAACGCCTTATAAAGACGCTAGCATCAACTTAGCTCTTTAGGCTATTAAGAATAATAAGTCTTTAAGTATTCGAAGCGCTACAAAGATCTATAACGTTAGCCGCGCAACACTAGGCCGCTAACTTAACAGCATAACTCCTAGACGCGACAGCCCACCCAACTCTGCGAAATTAACAGAGTTAGAAGAGAAGGTGATTATTAAGAGGATACTTAACCTAGATTCGCGATCATGTTCCCCCCGGATCAGCGGTGTGGCCGCAATGGCGAATCTTCTGCTTGCTGCGCGTGGCGCGGCACCAGTTGGAAGCCGATGGCCATACCGCTTCATTGCGCGCCACTAAGAGCTGAAGACTCGTCAAGTTCGGAGATATGACTACAAGAGAGCCCTATGCGAAGATCCAGCCGTGATAAACGCGTGGTTCTCTCTTATGAAGAACATAATTGCGAAGTACGGCATTGCTGATAATGATATCTACAACTTTGACGAGACCGGCTTTTAAATAGGCGTTATCTTAGCCGGAACAGTCGTGACAAGCTCCTAAAGGGTTTTAAATGCGAAACTAATGCAGCCTGGTAATCGAGAATGGGCAACTGTGATTTAGGGCGTTGCGGGGACGGGATTCTGCATTCCTCCGTTTATCGTAGTTACAGGTTAATATCACCTCTCAAGCTGGTACAAAGACAGCCCTCTACCACCCGACTGGGTTATCGTAACATCTTAAAACGGCTGGACAATAAATAAAATTGGTCTAGAATGGGTTCAGTATTTCGAAAAACACACTCAACCACGCGCACGTGGTAAATATCAGCTTCTTATGCTAGATAGCCACGAAAGTCACCAGTCCGTTAAATTCGATAATTACTGCAAAGAGAAGGATATCATTCCTCTCTATATGCCTCCTCATTCATCTCACATACTCCAGCCACTTAATGTTGGCTGTTTTAGGCCGCTGAAGAATGCGTACGGCCGGGAAATAGAGGAGAAGATGCGGGCAGGTACAACCCACATCTCAAAGGAGGACTTCTTTCCGGCATTTTGCAAGGCATTCCAGAGGGCAATTATAAAGGAAAACATTCTAGGGGGTTTTCGAGGCTCAGGGCTTTTGCCTCATAGCCCGGAATCTGTTCTCTCAAAGCTTGATGTGAAGTTTAAGACGCCAACGCCTCCAGGCACCTCCTCTGGCCTGCCTGAGCCATGGACCTCCCAAACGCCAACCACCACCAACGAGGCTCTTATGTAAAGAGCCTTATTAACAGATCGGATCTCTCGTCACCAGGGAAGCTCGCTAATATCAATTTTAGATGGTATCACTCACCTGGCGAAAGGTATAATGATCGTTATGTATCAGATGGCTCTTTTAGAGGCAGAGGTCAAATCACTTCGAGAGACCAATAACACCCTAAGCCGCCGTCGCAGAGAGCGAAAACAACGACTTAGGCGAAGCGGAGCTATGACTTTATCTGAGGGCAATACTTAAATTGCTCAGAACGAGGCTGAGGTGCAGATAAAGCAGGAAACGCAGGAAAATAGTGGTCGGAAGCCTCGTGTGGAAACGAAGCCAAGGCGCTGTGGCACGTACGGAAATGCTAGACATAACGCACGAACCTGTCAAATTATGATCTCATTAGCTAATAAGGGTAGTAGCGATTAGGTTTCTATTTTTTTCTTTGTTGTGGTTGAGTTATTTGCTTGAATTGTTCAAATATCGCGATGAGGTGGCTCACTCGGTGACATGGCTCACTCGGTGTACAAGTACGTTAGCTATAATTCGATTATCCTTATTAAGTTTTATATAATTCTAGAAGCTATTATAATTAAGCTTATTAGTAAATATATATATTATTTTACCCTTATATAAGCTCTTATTTACTTTATATAATAATATTATAAATATCTTATTATAATATAATCGCTATTATATATTCTTATAAATAAATTCCGATCTCCTTTAACCTTAAACTAATATTAAAGAGTTTAAAGATTATAGACCTATTATTAGCTAATAATTTATAATAAATAAGATATATTAATAAATAAATATTTAGCTTATAATTATATATAAAGAATTAATTACCTTATTAATAAATTATATATTATAAAGTATAATTTATACCTTCTTTAATAAGGATAAAGAATTTATAATTTATATATCTTATTATTATTTCTTAAACTTATAAAGTAATTTATTTATAAGGCTTTTTATTTTAATTATAAGAGTATATAATAATTTATTAGCTGCTTATTTTCTTTATAGACTTCCTTATAATAAAAGTATATTCTTTTATAGCGGCTTATATATTAATTATTATAAAAGCTTATTTTTTAAGATATACTTATTCTTAAGAGGAAGGTAATTACTTAGGAAATTATTATAAAGCTTTATAACTTTAATAAATATATTAGTAAAGGGATAATAAATAAGAATATAAAGATTACTTATATTACGCTATTTAATTATAATAACCTACTACTATAGAGTTAAAGGGGCTCGGCGGCTTACCCGGCTAACACGACTTATACGGCACGCTTATATAATAATCTTAACGGCGCGCCCGGGCGCGCCCCTACCGGGCGCCGAAGGGAATACGACCGACCATCCATCATGACAGTGAATTGGTGAGGTTGATGACTTGAAGTTGGCAGAAGAGCTGATATGCTTATGAAGCCATTACGATCTTATGTATATGGTGCAGGAGAAGTTGTGTATATAAGTATGCATCTTCCTTCTATAGGAACAGATTATACTCATCATCACTCCAGCATCATCCTCTAGTTCAAGCAACACATCACGCAGCAACAACCCTGATTGAGACCTGCCATCGATTCAATTCACATCAATAACAAGGCTAATACATTACCACCACCCCTCAAAAATCAAGTCCTTAGGCTCTCATTCAAAATGTCCGCCCTCTTAAACCACGAGGAAATCATCGCCGCCGCCACCGCGGACCCTACCAACACTCCAATCACCTTCCCCGACGACCATGTCAACCAGACTATCGCGGACTATTACACCGTCGATGAACCCTTCACCTACACTCGCACCCAGCTATGGGACATGGAAGTCAAGAAGGCCCGCAACCCGGCCAAATACCTTCGCCCCATTATCCGACCGGACAGCTTGAAGGTCTTTGATCGCCAAGTCAACGGCGATATCGAGACATTCACCCGCGTCTCTGACCAGCGTCGTTTCCAGAACCCTGCTGAGTTCGGTACTGTGATTGAGCAGGTTCGCATCGATCACGCGAAGCACAAAGTCTTCTTTGTCGGTATTCCAGAGGTGACAGGTCCTGAGGATGAGAAGATCGTGGCCGGCAAGAACCAGCCCGTCTTCCACGTTGCGCACGGAGCAACCGGAGATGAGAACGCGCCAGCGAATACATGGGCTATTGTGTTTTTGACGGAGAAGAGGGACGATGGGCTGAAGGAGACCTTGGAGGGCATGGGCAAGAACCCATTCTTGTCCGTGTACAATGAGATCTACATCCGGGAGGATCTAGGCCGCACTCTGACTCGCAAGGAGTAGATCGGTCCAAGTATGTTCCCCAAGAATCTAATACATTACATTCCTTACACCATCAGCTCTGGTGAAATGCTTTATGCGGCGTGAATGTGGGACGTTTGTCAGACTTGCGAGTGACTGCTGATCTAGGTGCACCACCCTTGACCAGCGGTGACCACGCCATTCACTCGGGAATCACTGGATGATGATGCAGCTTTTGAAATTACGAGGCACATGATTAACATTGTCCAAATAGGACCGTAGGTTCGCACTTGTCGTACTCCTGGGTTATATGGTCACCGCTCCTCACTTCCCCATCTCCACAAAGCCTTGTACCTGCCCTTACACTGAAATCGTCCCCTCTAATCTACTGACAGCTGGCAGCGTCGTCGCAACGGTCAGAGTCGGACGGATAATAACGGCTGTTCGTTACGGCTGTCTACTATTCTGCGTTATTTTGAATGCAAACCAAATATCTGAGACAACTTCCGTGACGTGATTAAAGGAGGAAACCTTACTTCTCACCATCACCTCTCGTTCTGCTTCTCCGTCAATGTGGTGCTCTAACAGCAGTTGCTCACAGCCTGTCTGAGTCCAAGGCTATCAATCAGTGCCTTCACGAGCATGTTGGTTCATAGTTGCAACCACGACGGCTTTCCATCCTAAGTGCGTTCCGTTGTCGCTTTCTTGCATCTTAAGCCTCGTCGTCCACCCGATTGTCAGGTACGGTCTCTCGCAGGCTACAAGTTTGATACCGATATTCGCACAAGGCTACGCAATATGGCCGCTTACGACTCCTACAATCACTACGGTGATTCTTTTGATATCCAAAATGCAGGCAATCCGGGCCATGGTGAAGACTTAGGGTACTGCATCTCCACTCATCCTCTGTTCATCCGCTCCTTCTGCTAAACACAGTTTTGCAGTCCATCGGCTATCAATCATGACGGAGATCAGAACTGCCGGTCGTGTGGCCAGCCTGGTCATTTCGCTAGAGAATGTCCGGACAAGGCCCCAATGCTTTGCAGAGTATGCAATCAAGACGGCCACTTCGCCAAGGAGTGTCCGCAGAAGCCACCTCAGCTTTGCAAGAACTGTGGAAAAGAGGGTAATACTCGTGTTCTTGGGGTGTATGCCCAATGCTGACATATCAAGGTCATATCCAACAAAACTGCGAAAATGCCCGGCTGATCAACCGTGATCACATCGCCTCCACCAACCCCGATGATGCATGGGCGAAGATCAAGCAGGCAGTTGCTGAGCGCGATATGGATGATGCTCGAGAGGCAGTTCAGGAGTACGTCAAGGCATTGAATGGTACCCCGACTTACCGCGAACTACAGGAGGGCTTTATCAACGAGAATATCGGCCTTTGGTTTATTCCACTCGAGCGCAGCCTTCTGCCTGTCTTTTCCAACATGGATTTGCAAGGAAACTTCGGCAAGAAATACAGCATTTCATATCGTTTCAGCGATAGGCCAGAGCGACCCATTGAGATCGACGGCTGGCCAACTTCACGGGAAGATATCCTGAATCGTCTCGATGATGCTGGAGAACCGACCAATACCGGTAAACCACGCTGCTCGCGCTGCAGCGAGATCGGCCATGTCGCCAAAGATTGTGCTCAGGAACAGGAGGAGCGCCAAGGCCCGCAGATCACTTGCTTCAACTGCAGTGGTGTTGGCCATCGTGTTCGAGACTGTATGTGTGTCGGGAATAACTCACTCATGAGCCACTCACTGACTTCCCTGAAGGTCCCCAGCCTCGCGTTGACCGTGATGCATGCCGTAATTGCGGGTTTGTCTACTCTCATTCCTACGATACATAGTGTGCAACCTGACATGCGTAGTAAATCTGGCCACCGCGCCAATGAGTGCGAGGAACCTCCGAACCTTGAGAATGTTGAGTGCCGCAAGTGCAGTGAGAGTATGACATCTCTGTCTCTTTTTCATACGTTTACTAATTTACATTCTTTAGAGGGGCATTTCGCCAAAGATTGCCCTACCTCTGGCGGTTTTGCGTGCCGCAACTGCGGTCAAGAGGGCCACAAAGCGTCCGATTGTGATCAGCCTCGGAACATGGATCTTGTTACCTGTCGAAACTATGAGAAGACGGGACACGTGAGCCGTGATTGCCCATTGCCCACAGATTGTAGGTTGCTATGATGAGTGTCTAAGAAAGAAGCCAATGACTAATCGCGAAGGCAGGGACCAAGGTGACTTGCAGTCAATGTCAGGAGAAAGGGCATACTAAGGTTCGCTGCACCAAGCCCCTCGCTGATGAAGTTGGCGCTGGTGAGGGAGAGACTATCAGCTGGACTGGCAATGATCACCCTGGTCCGGTTCACAAAGTCGTTGTACAAGATGGCCCTATCCCTCCTTGGCAACAGGAGCCCTCGTTCTCTGCCGCTACAGACGACAACGATACATGGTAGAATGAGGAACGCTTCCTTAGAGGCTTCATGGCAGGTGGACATAGGGTGTATTGGCTCTTGAATGCGTTTGCTTGTGTTGAATGAATTTGACGAGATGCATGGTCAACAATGACTCCGTGCACGCTTCACACGATTGCAAACGATGACACCGATCACGTCGACTTGCTGTTGAGGGTGCTTTAGTTTTTGACGTGAGCATTGAGCCATCTTAGCTAGAAACAACTTAGTCCTCCTGATGCTTTGTCAGGCTAGAGTGAACTTCCTTTGAAGTATGGTTGTGCATCGCCAATCCAAAGAATTCAAAACCGCGAGAGTGCGTTGACGGACGCGTTGACTAACATCCCTCTTAAGCCTACGACGTACACCTGGTGCACTTTACTGCGACAGCCCCGAGCGTAGATGAATCAGACTAGGTACAAAATCGGCGTCGTAATGAGCAGTCTCCTCACAAGAAACATTATTCTGGCCACTTCGTCGCGACAGCTTTCCCCAATAATGCTGTTAGATGTCATCCAGGGTAGGACGCCGACGTACTTTTTCTGGAGAGAGGGATACTCCACGTGACAGACCATCGAGGCACGCATCGCAATGATCGCATACCCCAAGATCTGTGCCATGCCTTCTCCACTGGTCTGACCTGTAAGATATAATAGGCAGCTGAACCATGTGCACAATCCTGCAACTGCAGAATTAGACCAGTCTTGTCACGGGCTGGTGCCTCAATGCGGTTTCTGTGCTCACGACGTCATTCCCGCTCCGCGTTGAGCTAGGATCTCGGATAGAGCGATCGTGGAATTCTTATTTTGAGCCTCCCATCCGGCTGGCGGGATAGCCGCAGCAGAATAGGGTATGGCAGGGAAACACGGGTAGCTTGGCGTCGCGGTTGCAGTGGCTTCGTCTTGAAGGAGTTAGATTCCACATCCAACTGGTCGCCTTATACTACTCATTCGACGAATTGCTTATCCTTGTCACCTCAAAATCATGGCGAAAGGACTCTAGAAAAAAATGCAGCGTGTAGTGTTGGCTTTCCGTCAAAGAGTTCACGCTTTTCTCCCCTTGCAGACATGAACTACCTGGTAGAACTGGACGCGAAGACGAAAATCTCTAAGGTGGGGTGAACCTCCCATGTTGTTTTTCAGGCGTTCGATGGCCGCGGGAGGCTGAGAAGGCTGAGAAGATAGTTGACGTCATTTTACGATCTGACAAGCCTCAATCTGATCCTACAGGCATGTTGCGTTAGGCCGAACATGCGCATTTACTACTAGCGATTGTCACCATAGAGAGCGATGATAATCCGAGTCGTAGGCATGCGCGGGATAGGTATGGGCGCAAGAAACAGGTGCTATGAATTAAATCTAAGGCGTGAGGCGACTGGGGCTTGTCGAAGTTCATGATGGATACAACCTCAGATCTCCTTTGAATGCAACAGGCATCGAGATCTAGTGACCATACTGATCAATGAGTGGGTCGACGAACCAGGAATTGCTGATAGCCATCTGCGCCCCTGAGATATATCAATACCAGTAGACGACAAGGCCTGAGCCAAAAAAAAAAAGACGGTTAATATTACGGAAGCTGGAAGCGGCAGGAGGATAAGCAAAATGTCTTCAATGTGCATGCCTCTCCAAACGTCTGCTCGCGTCCTGCGCGTTCCGCTTTGAGATGGGGTATGCTCCGGGGCAGATGGACCGAGGCGCTGCCCCTGAGGCTGGCTTTGATCGCGTGGATGGAATGGGTCTCTGTAATCTGAGGAGACTTTGTTCCGAGCTACACTAAGTTAACGAAACCACAATTGGCTGGCCAGATCGAGATGCGATCAAAGCCTCAGATCGGGACCAAGACCTAAAGGTGTTGAGCACACTTCATCTGGGTTTGTTATGCCAGGGCAGACGGTGATGTGAGGATGCAGACGTGGTCAGGATGAGGGAGGACGCGCCTTACGACAGACGATCACAAATGTGCGTCATTGAAGCCTAGAGAACACTTATTGGCTACCCGTGAAAGTGATAAGTGGAGGCACGAGCACGCCAACAAGCCGCCAATAAGAAGCAGGGGGAACATGTACTATGTAACTGGTAAGGTACTGTGTCGCTCATCCAAGAATCAACGTACCATTCCGGCTCCCTCCAAATAGAAGTATGAACAGTGCCTTCTTTGATATCAGAAACGGTGCAAACGACGTTCACATTTGAGGTGATCCGACCCTGATGAATGGGTAGCCAGAAGGCTGCCCGATGGCGAGTGAGTAAACCAGCCCCCCACCATCGACAACAGCTTGGACTGGGCAGGCAAAGCAACCAGCCCATGCCTGGACGTGACGCAAGCCCCTAGCTGGACGCTAAAAAACAGTGGACCCGCACTAGTCTAACCCTGGCCCGTTCGTTACGGTAGCGGAGAGCGTGGGCACAGTGCGACTTGTATCGGGTTTAAAGATGTGCATGCCTGGGCCAGAAGTCCTGGATCAATGACACCGGCGGTCCTGTCTGGGTTGGAGGACCAGATAGTTGATGAAGAAGCGTGAAAAAACAACAACAAAGTTAATCATAATAATAAGCCATTCATGCCACGCGCGATCGCATGACTCTCCGACCTGAAGTCTCAGGAAGCAGGCTCCTAGTTGAGAAATTGGAACTCATCTCGATGTACGCCAGTCCTTCACACCATCACCGGTTGATCGTTATGATACGGTCTACCAAGGACCAAAGGTGGTTGGGTGATCGGCCGATTTCAAAGCAACACACGACCAACAACGGTCTGTTAACGGACGTACGTACGTCTGTGCCGCACTGTGCGTCGCGTGCAGAACGTGGCCTCCCCCTCCTAATGTTTTGTCAGCGAGGTAGCGCGTGGAGCCATACCCCGGTCGCACTGCTCAACATGTCTGATTGGCCATATACTCGGCCAACTTATTGCCAGTGGCCTCGAGTCACTGTGAGAAAGTAGGTCAGGGGGCGACGGAAGTACAGTGTGCGCAACACAGTATGGAGCACCAAGTCCCAAAGGCTCCCTTCCTCTACGTTCTTACACCATAACGGCCACGGCTTCTCTTTCGGTGCCAAACCCAAGTCGGTACAGTAATGGCGTAGCGTCGTTGTCCTATCCTCTTCCGACCCTCCCATCCCTACCGTGCGCACCATCCCAGTCCCAGACCCAGTCCCAGCTAAGCCGGACACAGGCCCCCTTGTGCCACTCCGTCTGCTCTCGTTTTTTTTTCATGCCCATCATCCCCCATTTTCCACAACGTCATCTCTGACGTCTTTTCTCTTTCCACAAACCTCGAATCGTCTCCCGCACTGCACCACAGGGACCAGCAGAGCAGCAGCAGCTTTTCAAACTACGCCAGCTTGGGCGCAAATCCAACGCAACCTCTATCGGGTCGAATCTGTGATCCGGTTCTTTGATTCTATTGCAGATCTCACCTGTTTGTTCTGCTTTACGGCGATCTTGGGTTTACGCCTCTCTCAGGTGGTCCTGTCGCCATTAGCACCACGACGCCAGATTTTCGTCAACCTCACTCAGTCCAGCCTATCGTCTCATTTTTGAGCCTCAAGACAACTTCCTCGAGACTCCGGATCTCCTGCGTTGTCCACTTTGCTTTGTTACCGCGTTTTTCTTTGCCCTGCCCTCGTTTTCCCCTCTCACCCTCTCACTTGATTGCGCCTCTAATTGAGTACGCTGTCAGTGATTCTCCCCCCTCGGAGAGTCACGCACACCGAGACCTGGTACTCCCCCCCTTCAAAAAGCCTTGCATCTAGAGTCAACAAAAGGCATCGCAACCGATTGGAATCGCAGACGGGCATCGTTTGCATTACTGTCAAACTTGCCGTCTCCTTTCCCCGATTTTCCTGAATCTTTCAGCTGGTGTTAACGGACAAAGAACAGAGGAACAGAAGACGACCTGGCGAGTTTCTTTTGTGGTTGCACACTGCACCTAGCAGGTCCGCCACCGCTACTGAGCCGTCCTTTGACTCTGACCTCATCAGCCTCTCAACCTTTTCCCAACGCATCAACCTATTGCGTTTGTCTTTCGTCAACACCCCCACCTCCCATCGGGAAACTTTATACCACCACCACCCTGCTCTCCCCCTCAACCTTCTTATCTTACCCTATAATATAATACATCATCGTCATCATGGGGAGTACCGACCCCAGCGCTTCAGCGCGAGACGCATCCAAGTCTCCCAAGAGGACGAACAAGTCCCCCCATCGCACAGGTAAGTCGGCCTCCCCCTCCCAACTTCCACCTTACCCATCCAGTCCTTCGTCACCTTGCATCATCACTGTCATCATTGTTCTTCCCTGTCATTGCCTTTCGACCTCCATCTCTCCAACTTCACTTCGTCATCTTGTTATTGGTCCCTCGTTTGCTTCCTCCACACACCTGACACGCTCTTCGCAGACACCGCCGACGCAGCAACGGATTCAAACAAGGCTGAGGCCCCAACCAATGCCGAAGCGGTCGCGAAACCTCTTGCACCCCCGCCTCGACCCGGTCAACCACAAGGTAACAACACACCCGACTACTTTTCCAACCAGCCCGGCGGCTCTCTCAGTCTGGAGCCCAATCCGTTCGAGCAGTCCTTTGGGGGAGGTTCTGGACCAGAGACACCTGGAGGCACCAAGTTGCCTTCCGTAGCTGCACTGACGTCGCCGTCATCTCTCTTGCCCGGTACAAACGCGACCCCCTTCAATTGGGGTGGTGGTTCCCTTAGAACTGGACCACTCAGCCCTGCGATGCTCTCCGGACCTACCAGCGATTACTTCAGCGACACTCATCACCTTCGTGGCGGCTTTCCCACACCCAACGAGTCTGGTCTTCGATCGGGGCTAACACCTGGCGGCAGCGGCTCCATGTTCCCTGCCCCAAGCCCCAATTCCCAAGCTCTCTTCAACCAGCTCGCGAGCGGTGGCGCAACTCCTAGCACCCTCGACTTCCACCGCACTGCTATCAGTGCTGCGGCCAAAAGAGAACAAGTTCAAGCCAGCAACACCAGCCAACCCACGGTACAGGTGCCACAACAGTCAACACAGCCTGTGACCTCACAGCCCCAAGAAATGACGAACGGTGCTCCTGCAGTAAAAAGCGAGCCTAAGACATTCGATCCACACGATAACGACGCTGCCAACGGCCTGTTTATGCTTGCACAAGGTGCTCAGCAAAGGAACGGAGTACAGAACGGGGCCCAGTTTACCACCACTACTATCACTCCTGCTCATCCTCATCCCGTAGCAGTGAACCCGCACGTCTCACCACAAATGTCCAGTGTGAATGGCGGCTCCGTCGGCTCCGCAAGAGGGGTCAGCGAAGCAAGTAACATGTCTGAGGAGAGTGAGCCTAGGCCCACCACTCGAGGCAAAGGCAAACGAAACAACTCTTCTGTGAATGGGCGCAAGAAGTTCGACGAAGGACAGGTCAAAGCGCCGCCGAACAAGAAGTCCAAGGCTAATCACGGGGGGGCCGTCAACAGTGGCAGCTATGACGAGGCATCTGATCCTGAAGATGACAATATGAAGGACGAAGATGGACCAAAGGGCAAGATGACCGACGAAGAAAAGCGCAAGAACTTCCTTGAGCGCAACCGGTATGCACCACTCATGTATCACTACAGTTCCATATGATGTACTGACTCCTCCTCAGTGTGGCTGCTCTTAAATGTCGTCAGCGAAAGAAGCAGTGGCTTGCCAACCTGCAGACTAAGGTTGAGATGTTCAGCTCTGAAAACGATGCTCTTACCGCACAGATCACTCAGTTGCGAGAGGAAGTCGTGAGTCTCAAGACTCTCTTGCTTGCGCATAAGGACTGTCCCGTCACGCAGCAGCAAGGTCTTCACGGGGCCTTCATGTCACAGGTGGCCGAACCATACAGCAATGCTCAAATGAACCCTTACGGGATGGCTGTCCCCATGGGAGGTCAGCCCGTAATGGCCGGCCAAGGTCACCAGCGGCGCTTCTCATAGGGAGGGATGCTTTCCAGAGGCACTAATGTGACCCAGGAAGGCGAGACGATGGATCCTGGGACATTGTATCACCCTATATAATGGACAAAACGGTCCATGAGAGGTTGACGACATTCTTCCCACGTTGTCTGGATGTCGTGGCATATTCCATTAGCCACACGCATGTCCAGTCAGCGGGGAAGGTGGCCTCTCTCAATTCTTGTACATCATTGACGAGACAACGAGGTATGTGCGGTGCCAAAAGCTGCGTGGATTTAAAACGATTTCTACGGAAACAGCATTGCCGAAACAGGAGCCTGGGAGCCGGCGAGCGCCCGGGCGACGCGAACTGCTGGCCGGTCAATTTCCAAATATGTGGAAGATGCTTGATTAGTATGCGCTGTCTTTTCTTGCCTCGGCAAGCATACGCACATCATCAACAAGGTGTTTGGCCGGGACTTGCTTACTCACGTCAAAGAGGCGTTGAACGGTTGTAATTTGGTTCATTACTCACAGAAAAGGTATTCGGTGTTCTTAGGATTGTTTTCACACTGTAGCATAGGCAAAGGACGCTACATGAACAGTTTATATCACAACATTCTAGTTGCCTGAGATGGTACTTCCGTTAACATCCTAGATACTGACTGCTTACTGTTGCATATAAACTCGGCAAGTGAGAAGTACATGTAAGTACATGTACATATACCTACATATGTGCGTATTAGTACTAGTACACTCTGATGACGATAACATGGTGAAGGGTGGACCGAAGATTGACCAATCAGCACTTCTGTAAATATGGAGACAGTAGACGACCAAACTAGGCCTAGTGCCTCTTAGCCAGTGAGGCCCTCCTCACTCATGTAAACAATGCCAATCCAAGTGAAGCTTTTCGACACACGCTTCCGCATCATCGTCGCCCACCCTTCTGACCATTGTTGTCGACACTTACCTCGCTACATATCGCCGCGTATTTATCAGTAGATCACAACACATCATCAGCTTTTCGGCTCGACGCGACCTTGACGGCTTTGCGCACTTCGACGCGATCACCCAGCACCAGCTTTACCCCCCCAAAACCATCGACGCGCCAGTGCTTGCATACCGAAGGGTGGGCACAGCCTTGCATCCGCACTCGATCGCGGCGAAACTCTCACAACTCAAAGACGCGCGACTATTATTCTGTTCATGGGTTCTCTCGTCAACATCCATCCATGACGACTCTTGTGGCTACGCGACGGCCGCTAGAAGTTCTTAGCATGAGCAACCAGACGGGTCGCCGCCCGAGCAAGCGCCTTGCCGGTATGTTCGGACCCGGAAACTAGTCTCATGTGAGATGCAAGGTTCTGATACTGATATTTGGGTCTAGCAACGGAGGATTATGAGCGTGATGACGACTTTCAATTCGTTCGGAAATCCAAACGGACCAAGACAGAGGAGGCTTCAGAGCCTGTGAAGAAGTCAACGCGGGGGAAAGCATCAACATCCAAGGCCAAGGAGACGCCAGCTCTAACAACACACGACGACGATGTATTCTTCACGAAAACACGGGCATCAGGAGGAAGGAAGGCCCCGCGGAGAAAGGCCAGTCCCGACGCGTCTGCAGAAGAGCCGCAGCCAAAGGTCCCTAGGAAAGGAACGCGGAGGAGCACAAGAACGGCGGCGGATACTGGCAACGGCTCAGCAGCGGATGTGGTGGATGAGGATCAGACGAATGGCGCCGCAACGCGCAAGTCGACTAGTAAGAAGGGTCGGCCACCCCGATCGACGAAGGCAGCAACTGAGGATCCAAGTCACCACGATCCTTCCGCCGGATCATCGAAGATTGCATTACCCATGAGCGACACTCCCGTTATCAATCGGAACAAGGAGATGCGCAAGAAAGGTGGCGGACAACGGCGAAGTAGCCTCGGGTCACGAGGGAGGAGGGCAAGCTCATTGATCGAGAATGGGCAGACAGCTATACCGCACCGAGAAGTCCATCCAGCGGAATTCTACAAACATATCGAGTCTGAAGGGCTTCCCGAGCCAAGGAGAATGAAACAGCTTCTCACCTGGTGTGGTGAGCGGTCATTGATGGAGAAGCCGCCGCACGGGACCCCGAACTCGGGCGCATTGTTGGGTGGTGAGTCATGGAGAAGGGGAAGTGATGCCAGAAGCGATCCTATATATGCTGACTTGAGGTTCACAGCTCGGGCAATTCAAGACCAACTGCTCAAGGACTTTGCAAATCGATCCGATTTCTCGGATTGGTTCAGTAGGGACGAGTCAGCGCCCCAAGCACAGGCAATCCTACTCAAACCGAACCCCTTAAATATCGAGCTGGATGAGAAAATGGCACAGATGGAAGCGAGGATAAAGAGGTGAGACAATGGTGACCGTCCCAAACCTGGAATACAAGTCTAACGCCGTGGCAGGTTGCAAGAAGAGAAGAGAGCATGGTTAGCGATACAGAAACCTCCATCAGACCCCCCGCCACTCTTTCCGGACAATTCTCTTCAACAAATCACCCTCCCCGACTTTGATCTCCTCGATGCCTCTGAGCGTCCCATCCGTGCCTCCCTGGCCGATAAGGCCTCCTCATCTACGACGCTCCACAGTAATACAGCCCAGCGGTTGAACGCGGTACGGTCCTCTCTTGAATTCGAGATCGATCAGCTGGCGGACAACGTACATAAATTGGAAATGCGAGTATCAGTCGCAGGACGAGAGGCAGATGAGGTTCTGAAGAGAAGTGCGCAGAGGTTGAGAGAAAGAGAAGAGAGGGAGAAGATAAGGAGCAAGACGAAAGAGATGCCTCTGATGGAGGTACTGAGAAGCCTCAGCAACATTCTGCCGGAAGGAGGATGACGAGGAGGAGGAGGAGAAAATGGAGGTCTTTTTTTGAGTGTGGTACTGATGGTCCACGCGACCCCTAAGCTCCCTTTGGACAAGTGGTGAGGGGACAGTGCATGCCCTGGGCCGCCACCGGTTTCTTTGTAACGAAGTTTGACGACATGAGATGAGATTTCCTTTGCGTTAGAGGGAGGGCTAGCACACAGGATCGGGATGCCGGACGCGAGGGAAATGGGAGAGAGACCGAAGGTCCTCTTGTCCCCCCCCCCCTCCAAGAGCCCTCCAAGAGAAAAGGGGGACGAGGTAAATGACCTCGCTCTTGTTCCGCTTTGCTGCTTGTTTCTTTTGTGGATTTACTCCCTGGCAATGGAGCATCAGGCGCGCCCAGGCTACAAGGTACTTCTCTGTATAAAGATTCTTCGATTTCCTGTCCATGCGCTCTTGAGTTGCCGAGAATGTTGTTTCTCCAGGTGATTTCTACGGATGCCCTTCCCCTTGCGCAGAATGCTGTAGGTAGTAAGCCCTCTCTGCTTTCCAGCCGTCTGATTCGCGTTTCGGGCAGCTTTCCCCCTTCGAAGAGATGCTTTCTATAGCTTCTGCTTGTTTGCTACTTAACTCTTTTACACCGGCTTATACAGAGCCACCTGAAGATAAACACTGTTTAACTGGAGGAAATGGGCCATTCGCGCTGTCGAGGTCCTCATACTGCTGAATGTTGGATCTGACCCTAACCCCAACCCGCTCGGTTTCGCCGCGCCGCCATCCAAACTTTCCTCTACGTCAACGACCCGTTGGAAATCCGGATCCTCTCACACTTCGATCATCCTCTTTTCGTCTCTACATCACTTTTCACACAGGTCATCCAACCGCCCTCTCGCGTGCCGGATTTCTGCAGCACCAACCCCCAACGGGCGCCTCAACAAGCTCTCCCAGAACCAGTTCAAACCCGCCCGCCGGCCCGCCGGTCCAAAGATGGCGTTCCTAGCCCGCCAACACTCCTTCCGGCCGCTCGCTGTCGTGCGACGCCTCCCCTTCAGCAGCGCCCGCTTCCTCTTCAGCTCGACTAGCATGCGTAACGACGCCCAGAAGACGGATCGCGAGCTGCAGGTCGGCGAGCTGGAGGGTGCCAAGTTCAGAATCGAGCCTCTTCGCCGCACTGGCGAGGACGACGCCACCAAGCGTGCCCGCCTCGTCTGTATGTCCCTTATAACCTCCTACCGCCTCCTCCAGCTTTAGCCCAGAGTATCTTCCTTAAAGAGGCCACAATTTTCAGAGACTGACTTAAAACCCTCCCATCGCTTTCGAACAAAAAAGACCAATCTCGCAAGCGTGGCTGCCTCGAATCCGACCTCATCCTCTCCACCTTCGCCTCGACCCATCTTCCCACTCTCCCGTCCCACCTCCTCGACCAGTACGATCTTCTGATGGATGAGAACGACTGGGACATCTACTACTGGTGCACGCAGCTCGAGCCCGAGTCCTCGCCGCAGTCGCACACGAACCCCAGCATCGCGCGGTCCCCCGCCTCAGCCACCGACCCTTCGAACATGGAGGACAAGGTCACCCGCGACCCGCCCTCGGGCGAGTGGGCGCAGACCGTTGGCAACTTTAGGCCGGCGTACAGGCCTGTGCCGCTGCGCTGGAGGGATAGCGAGATCTTGAAGATGCTGAGGGAGCATGTGCGGGAGAGGAGTGTGGATGGTTCGGATGGGAAGGGTATGGCTTTCATGCCGGCTTTGAGGTGAAGGGAAAAATAGATAGGCGCACGTGGGCTTGCGTTGAGGGGGTTAAAACCTGCATAGGTCGGGGGTCGTGGGAACATGAGTTTGTTATTCTCTCTTTTTTCATGCTACCAAGAGTCTTTCATGGCCGGGTTGAGAGAACGATACCCGTTGTAGCTCATAGTGTATTATCACGTCAATGTTGTACGAGCAAGAACAATGGCAACAGGATATATGCCCTGGGTTTGTTTGGGGCTATTCTAGATGTTTCAAGTACTTTGCGACCAAGGAGATGTATCCTAAGGCAAACGGGAATCCCAGTTCCCCCCTAACTTTACAATATCACAGGGTAATACAGCGAGCCAGGAAGATAAGGAAGGCGTTTTGAATCTTTACACAGATGCCGAGTACCACCCTGGGGAAGACATGGATCTCAAATGTTTCAACTCGACAAGAATAATCTGATGCTCTTCGTTTTGTACCCTTTGAATCCCCCCCGATCATGCGCGATGATCTATGTTCATGAAACGCCATCCCGTAACCTTAAGTGTTTTTGTTCCACAACAACAGTCAGTTGTGTCAGTCAATCAGTACACAGCATCAACATCTCGCCCTTAGACTACATCCTGATCCTGAACCCTTTCTCCATCTTTCGAGATCAAACGCGCAATAGTGCTCAACCGCTGCGTTCCCGAACAAAAAGGCCCTCGCTATGCTTCCGCCTCCTGCGGGAAAAAAACACTCCGCCATCGTGTAGCTTCACGCTTCAAATCAGGTGTTTAGAGCGGAAGTACGCACGGAGATACATAATCTGCCATGCCCAGAGACCGACGAGCAGCCAGGTGGTGCCGATACCGAACCACTTGACACGGGTGTTTGTCGACTCGTTGGTGTCACGAAGCTTCTGCTCACGCTGGCGCAGGTACTCCATCTCGCGGACGATCTCACCGGTAAGCTCCTCGATGCGGCGCAGCTCGGCCTCGACAGGCTTGAGCTTCTCGGTGGCCTGGATGGCGGACCAGTCCTTGGCGTCGGCACCGATGTCGACATCGAGCTCGATGGGGCGGGAGGCAGGATTAGGGCGACGAGCTGAAGGCAGGAAGAAGAACAGTCAGTCGGTATGGGATGAGTTGGGGAGGATGAGAAGGAGAAGAAACGTACAGCCAGACATGATATTCTCGAAACAGACGTCGAAAGCAGCGTCGGCGTGGGAGGTGAAGACAGTCCTGGACTCGCCGACAATATCCCTTGGGCGACCGTACTCATTGCCAACAGCATCACGGATCTGCAGCAGCGCATTGCATGTCAGCATGTTGCATCGTCCCAGCATGCACAGGAGAAAGGGACGGATCTTGGGTGGGTGGAAAACGCACGTGAATGTTCACAGCCATGCCATCGCCTTTATATCCGCCCACCACGGCCGTCACAACAACCAAGGTGTCCTTGGCGACAAAGTTTCGGATGCACCTCTCCTTCTTGGTGCTCTCGCCTCCCGAGTGGGCGGCGAGATCGAACTTGAGGGCCTGCGCGGCTGTGGTGAACAGGAGCAGCAACGCGCAGAAGCGCTGCAGGAGGGACGTGGGAGCGGCCATGATGACGACGATGATAACGATGGCTCTCTCCAACGGCGGTAGAGGAGCTGAGTCGACTTATTCTGTCGTTGAACGGAATCGAGGTTGACCGTGTCCCTTTTGTGGTGCAAGGGATATGTGGTGGTGGTGCAGCTTGGTTGTCGCCAGCCTCAAGAGTCAAATCTGAGAGTAAAGCGCCAGGTGTCGCGTTTGTGAGAAACTGCCTGCTTGAGATGGTAGAAGGGTGAAAGTGGGGGTTGAACAGGGGCTGGCCAATCAAAAGAAAAGAAACAGCCAGTCACCTCACTGGTGGTCCACCCATAGGAGTCCGATTAGACACACTGGCTGGAGTACTCAGTAGGCTATGCTGTAACGTTAATTACTGTACTGCACGGAGTATGGAGTAGTTACTGTATTATTATACTTGGTGTAAATGTAAGCCAAAGTACGGGAATAGCAAGTCACGCCATCAGAGAAACTACCTACCTTCTCCTTATTTATTCTGCACTGCATGACTGGAATCTGTTCCATACAGAAACCCAGAACCAACCGTCCATGCACGTCAAGTCAGTGATCAGCCAGCTAACCCGTCCTCTCAGCAGATGGCAGAAGTTAATGCTACAGCTATGTCCATCTCGCTGACCAACCTTCACAAACATGTTCCGCACACCACATTAAGTCAGTAAGCGTCCCCTCGGCTAAGGATGCAGAAGAAGCAACTGGAAGCTATGGAATCCCTTCCTCAGCCTGCCAAAGTCCTGTCAAACATCCGGTTGCGTGGCCAACACAAACGCCAGGTCGCTTCAAGGCTGAGAGCGCTGCATAGTGCATCAGATCCAGCAGCGTCACCTAAATCATCAACGTCGATTCGCGTAGTCTGTATCTCAGACACGCATAACACACGACCAGTGTTGCCTCCCGGCGACGTCCTGATCCACGCTGGCGACCTGACAGAGAATGGCTCATTCGACGAAGTCCAGGCCGAGTTAGCCTGGCTTTCGGGGCAGCCTCACCAGTATAAGATCTTCATCGCTGGCAATCACGATGTTCTCCTGGACGATGCCTTTCTCGAGAGGTATCCTGAAAGGCGCTATGGTCAGAATAAGACGAAAGACGACCTCGACTGGGGCAGTGTGATCTATCTTCAGGATAGCATCGCGACGCTTAACTTCTCTCCCTCGACATCGGATGCGACAGGAGAAGGCAACAACTTGAAGAAAGGTTGCCAGCTGACAGTATTCGGGAGCCCGTGGACGCCGCAATACGGTATATCAGCGTTTCAGTATAGACCTGAGGACGCAGACCTTTGGGCCAGCAGACACGCCAACCTGGGGAACCCTATGCCGGATATTATCGTCACCCACGGCCCGCCTAAACATCATCTTGACGCACGCGATTTTCACCGAGCGGGCTGCCCTTACCTAGCCTCGGATTTAATCTCAAAGGTCCGCCCCCGGCTTTCTGTCTTTGGCCACATTCACGCATCGTACGGCCGCGAGGATGTGTGTCTTGACACCGTGCAGAGCATCTACGAGGAGGTTATGACGGGATGGGCTGGCTGGGGGAGGGTTGGTTGGATGGCTGTTTTGGTATTCTGGGGGAAGCTCACGGGGAGGAGACGGAAGATCGCTACCACCTTTGTGAACGCTTCAATCGTCGGCGGGTCGAAGAATGAAATCTTGAACGAGCCAATAGTCGTTGACTTATGACGGCCGTGTCTAGAGCTGAGAGCGCCAGATACATACATGGCTAGGAAAACGGCGGTCACTGCTATTTCCTCCAACTCATGAGTGAAGGAAGGCTTTCCTTGGTGACACATTTTGTATGTGAATGGACTGTCATAAATGAAGCGACCTTTGTGTAAAAAAAAAAAAAAAAAAGGAGTAAATCTCCCAGACGAGAAATCTGACCGCCCAACTGTGAGGCCCAAAGTCGGTCCAAGACCAAAGTCGAGATCACGTGTGGGGCTGCAGCCTTGTCGCGATGATTTTGGATTGCGCCAGGCGCCAACCAGCTCCAACAAAGCTTCCTCCCCATCACTTCAATCTCTCTTCACCCACTACCACCACCATCACGCCTCTATCCGATCATCGCGCAACTGCAAGGTCATCAAGATGCCCAAGTGTAAGACCCTTCTCCAGATAGATTCCTTCCTCCTCTCTTGAATCTCGAGCTGACTAACAAACCCTTAGTCTTCTGTACGTTAAACATCCCGCCCCGCTCAACGAAACGAATCTTCGTCGCAGCACGTCGTCTCGCCGTTCCATAAACGCGATGGCTATTCAGAGTACAGCCCAGCTAATGAAGTCCTCTGTCTTCTCTTCCAGGCGACTACTGCGATGTCTACCTCACGCACGACTCCATGAGCGTGCGCAAGGCCCACAACAGCGGAAGGAATCACCTCCGAAACGTCGTCGACTACTATCAACGTATGTACCGGTCTTCTCTCCTTCGATCTTCCCTCTAGCCGGAAACGATGTTTCATGTTGACTAACTTTCTTCTTCTTCTCCCATGCAGAAATTGGTCACGAGAAGGCGCAATCCGTCATCGACTCCATCACATCCTCCTACGCTGCCGAGGGTCAAGCCCACGCGAACCCGATGCTTCCTCACAACCAACCGGGGCATCACGGCTTCCACCCGCCCCCGTTCCCTTTCCCAGGAGGTATGTTCGCAACAGCCGCAGCGAGATGGTAGCCGCGTTGTCAAGCTTAGATACTAACCACTTGGTTTCGCTCAACAGGTGTTCCGCCACCATTTCCAGGCATGCCTGGTGCACCTCCCGGTCAACTCCCTCAAGGGATCCCTCGTATGTGCCGGTCCCTTGCCACTCTCTCTCGCGCTGTGTCCCCTGAGCAACGCATGATCAAGCTGACTAACAGCGCTCACAGCACCACCTGGCGGTCGCGGCGCTCCTCCATTCCCGCTCCCTGGTCCTAACGGATTGCCACCTTTCCCTCCCCCCAACGGCCTGCCGTTCCCACCGCCACCAGGTGGCCTTCCCTTCCCTCCTCCGGGTCCCAACGGTGGCCCACCGCCGGGGTTCCAAGGTCTGCCACCGCCACCTGGCCAGGGTTTCCCACCTGGCGCGCTGCCACCGCCGGGCTTCCCGACAGGTGGCGCTCCTGGACAGGATAGACGTTAGCGGGGAACATCATGGGCACACTACGAAAGTCTGCCTGACATGCTGAGCAGCCACGAGGCTGCAAATCGGAGCAAATTATTCGGTTACGGAGTTTGGCATTGGGAGGCGTTTACGGCGTTGAAGAGATGGGCCACTGCCCTGTCCAATAGCTTTAAAATTACACATTTGTCACGTCACCGTCCTCGAGCAGTAGTGCAGCTTTTTGGTCATGAAACCTCTCAATCATAACGTTCAGGATAAAGCTTCTACTTGTACAACAAGGCCCGTCGTCCTCGCATTATCATCGCGACCATCCCAGCACAACGAGGTTGAGTCCTCCTGTGCCTAAAATGGTAAAAGAATCACCTACAAACACGCTCCTGGATTGTTCAGGCCAATGATGTTTCCCGGAAACGAGGCCGAAAATATAGAAGCTAAGAAAAGCTCAAGAACAAATGTGCCACATATATTTCTTCGTCGTAGGGGGCCTCCTCCATCTCCTGTGTTCGTTCCATGTCGTAAGAATGCGTTTCGTTTCATTGCATTGCGGTCGTAAAAAACATGCACATCGCATTATCATTCAAATTCCGAATCGAGATCATATGTGACTCTCTCTCAGACGCTGGCTCCCGTCATGCCCGGCACTGACCTGCGCGAATCATTTCATCAACCCCGTCACGAACCTCCGTTGGCCCGCTGATCTTCTGACGTAGTGCCCGTGTGCGCTTCTCTCGTCGCATTTCGCCCAGTTTTCGGGGTAGGTTCTGAATTTCTTCCAGGCGGCTCCCCAAGGATGACCGTCTTCTCAGTTGTTCTTTGCTTGCTCGTCGGCGAATGCTGTTGCCGCGCCAAAAAGACCTCCGTGCCGGCACGTCTGGTGCTGTCCGTGGGCGCCCAGATCCATCTTGAGGGCGCATCAAAGACTCAACACTGTTTTGCTGTCGAACGACTCGAAGATTACCACTCGGAGTACGACGAATGGTGCGTCGCTCAGGCTCACTGGGACCCTCGTCATAGTACAAGTCGTTCTCAAGAGGTAAGATGGCGAAGGTGCGCTTCATCTTTTCACTGAAAGTCCTTCGTCGCCTTGGGGGCCTGTTGTCAACAGGTGGGTACCGAAAGTATCGTTCCCTTTCCTTATATTCCTCACGCCTACAGTCGCAATCACTATCGCATTCATCGTCATTCTCATACCAGGAGGGCCTCCAGAAGGGGTGCAGCTTATGCTCCTCCGCAGGCTTCTCATCCTCATGCGGATAACTCGGCTCCCGCTCCATGGGTGAGGGCTCTTTCTCCAGACGCTTTGATCCACGAGTGAGCGAAAGACTTCGGGTCAAGAGTTTCGCAGGTTTGGAGGAGGACGGAGGATAGCTGATAGAATGTCTGCGCCCACTCAGGGCGCGCCTGAGAAGTGATGGACGTTTGGCGGCCCTATCTCCAGCAACCTCGAAGTAGTTCCCGATTTGCACAGCTTGATCCGCCGCTGGAGTATTGCCCGATGGCGTCGCTGGAATGAGGTTGAAAGTGGGTGGGTGACTCGGAGGTTCTGGCGGTGCTCGGGGGTTTCGAAGGGGTGAATCCACATCTTCAAGTGAGAAGACAGGCTGTATGGGCGTGACAGGCTCTTCGCTATCAGGTTCTGTAGTCTGAAGCTTTGGCTGGGGAATTTTGATACCCTCCTGCTTGCCACTGCTATCTTCAGTTTCCTCGGAGGGTCGGCCCGAGTGAACGACCATGACTGAGGAATTCTGATGAGGATACATGTGAACAGCCATGGCCTCGGCCAGCTCGGGAGCTGTCCCGGTTGTTGCGAAACTGGCCACAGAGAATGGAGTGTTTCGAGGATGAGTTCTCCTGCTTGATCGGGAGTCATCGTGATGCTCGTGGTCGACCCCGTCGCGGCGCTCGATTTTTTCGATCTCCGGTGGCATCATAGGTTCAAGGGCACGATCCATTGTGGGCGAAACCGAAAATGCCTGTCCAGTAGCGGAGCTTCCACACATATTGGTTGCCTCCTTCATCGCCGGAGCCTGTGTATCAATGCCGGTGGGCTTCCTTGTTTGTGAAAGGGCATTGTGGGCACGAAGGCTTTCAGCAGTCAAAGATCCTGCACGGGATGTGTTACGACTGGTGGGCGCTGACAAGGAGGAGGAGCGGGCGGGCACAGTAGGAGGAAAGTCCATAGTCCTTTCTGAGCCCTCTGACAAAGACTGGGCTCGACTGCGCCGGGTAGGGCGTTCGAAGACCGGTCCGCTCTCCTTATTGCTCTGTTCATCCAATGGCAAGGACCTCATGCTAGGAGTCATTTTCGAGCGTCTGCTTGACATAGATCGTAATGACGGTGTCTGAGAAGACCGCGCTTTGCTCGAGGATCTCCGGTCGGGTACAACAACAACAGGTATACCGCCGCTTTTCCATACCTCCCGCCTTGCACGGCCACTACTAACTGTAGCTGCTGTGGTATTAGAGGTATAGCTTTCATGGCGTGAGCGGCCGGGATGGGAGAGCTCTCCCTGATATCGCAGCTGATTCGCGTGAGCATCTCCAGGCGGCGAATCAGTTGAAGGACTACGAGATTCGCGGAGAGTTGTTTGTTTCCGCACGTGCCGTAGTGTTCGTTGTCGCTGCGGCGGAGCCTCAACGAGAACAGCTTCAACGATGTTTGAGGCCGTGGATCTGGGAGATCTCGTGGAGGAGTTTCGAGCATCATTTATGGAAGTTCCTGAATGTGATGGATCAGATGGAACGGCTGCTCGGTCCGAAGATGTCTTCGGTGGTGTCGTGGTCAAGACACTGTCCCGCGGAGGCTTCTTCCTCACAGCATTAGTGGCTTCTGTCGCATTGATAATCTTCTCGGCGATGGGGGTTTTCCTCGCATCAGGCACAGCGCTAGGTAGTGGTTTCCGTTTCACCCGTACACCTCGCTGCAGGTTATGGTCCCACTCTCCTTCAACCTCGCTTGGGAAGCCCCAATCCCCATCGAAGCGTCCGAATTCTCCAACTGTTCGGGGGGTGTAGAAATCTTCGCCAGTGCCAGCCAAACTAGCAAGGGCTGTACTCAAAGCCAGTGGTTGAGGGGGATGAGTACGAGACATTCCATCAGATGACCGGCGGACTGTAGCTTGAGATGTTCTGCCAGAAGCCATACCTTGGCTTGGCCTGACGGTTGACTTGCCGTCCTCATCCTCCGAAGTAAAAGGGTCCTCACGGGCAGTCTTGAAAGACTCTGTTCTCGAGTCGGCCGTTGTGGACCGTGATGCTCCACGGTCGGCTAGACTGGGTCGAAGCGCGCGAGGTCGAGATTTGGGCTGAGGAGGTGTTACATCAGGCGTCGGAGGGCTGCGCTGGTCTGGAGGAGTGGTTGGAGCTCGATTAACTGATACTGTAGGGGTCTGGACTTGCCGATCGTCACCTCCAACAGGGCTTGGTGGTAAAGCGGAGTGAGAACTCGATGAAGTGCGTGAGTGCGTTGGTGGTGTCGGCGGCAGAGTCGGCCCTGAGCCTATTCTCTTGGTCATGTGTTTGAGCGTTCGGGGACTTGAGGGCTGAGAGCCAGAGGAACCGGGCCGCTCTACATTATGAAGGTCAAGTGTTCTCACACGTGGCAGCTTGTTGGGAGAATGGGCAGGGCGTGGTCGAGGCAGGGTTTTATGCCTCCTGAAGTGTAGATGCGTGGCTGGAGGGCAATCGACATCGTAGCCATGGTCACCTACATGAGATGCCATGGTTGCTGGTTCAATCGGTAGGGCGGGCGCGAGCATTTCTAAATATCAGGGACCAGGTTGGTCTTATGCAGAACCCTTGGATACAGAGGTATACATGAGCTTCAGCATGCTGCTCCGACCGAGACAGTCGTGCAAGCGTTAACTTCCGGGGATGTGCGATCAATGCATGCGGCAAGAATTCAAACTCGGTGGCACGAGGCAAAGGTCCAGTCCGATGAGAGTGAGTGAGCCTGAGACAAAGTCGCTTCGGGCCACGAAATGGTTCGTCGACTCGATCAAAACGTGGCGAGAAGAAGACCGGTTTGGATGATAGCTAACGAAGATGGATGAAGTGAGATGTCGCTATGCGACGCGAGTGGGGGGTGACGAAGCAGGCGGCTCAGCAGAGGCCAGCGCACGGGATACGAATTTGGTGAGACCCCTGATAATTGCGTATTGAGGTGATGAGCCAAAGATAGTAGCCAACAGGCATGTCACGAGATTCCGCAGTCGCGAGGGGCACAGGGCACGGCTCGGATGGCTTTGGAGCAGACTCAGGAGGTGGAAAACAGTGACTCGGGAGACGATGCAAGAAGGACGATGGTGCGGGCGAACACCCGGAAAGCCAGTTGCCAGAGAAGAACAGACTTGAACGAATACATTCGTGCTCCAGTTGAAAGACGACGAAACGACACAGAAACTGGTAGTGCGTGCAGTAGTGAGATGCAGAGGCAGGGCGTGATTGGGGCTGGAGAGGGGGGTCTCTGACGCAAGAGAGGGGGGCTACTCAGAGTGCGAGGTCCACCGAGCCTACTGAATTGAAGCGCTCCGTCCCAGACGATGGGAACGCCCGGTGGACACCCTGCTCCTAGAGTATTGCTTATTGTCTTTCTTGGCCGGAGTCTGGCGAGTGGTCAACGACGACGAGGATGTGACAGGGGCCTGTGACTCAATAGACTCAGGCGAGGGAGTCCATGCGCATCATCACCCTGGCATCGCGTACGGTAGTGGTAGAGCGACACATGGATCACAGGCTTCGGGGCCAGATGCAATGTCTCGTCTGGCGTAGGACGGCGACAACTTCAGCGTTTTCTACCACCTGCCGTAGTTACCATGCACTAGTAGAGAGGCAGGTGTGTGTGACCAGCAGCAGGCGTCGGCAAGCGCAACCTTCCATTTTGTCTATGTCTAGTTTAAGGAGGAACGCTCCGACCTTACGTACCATCGGCAGCCCAACAATGATTACTACCAGTACCCATTAATGGCTAATATCTCCTTCTGAAGCGACGTACAAAACACTGCCAGATAAGTGCAAGTACTGATACTGGTAAGTACTATAGTACTGGTATAGTACTGGCCACAAGCATCAAGCTGGGCAAGTTCCCAGCCACTTCGGCACTTGCACCTGCCCCTTTTATCGTGTGCTCCCTGTACGGCAACCACTGGCAACCACTGCAGTGGCAGCGTCTGCTACAAGTGCTATCCCGCGTCGAAACAGCAACGATTCCTGTCCTTTGCTCGATTCTCGTTTCCATGCTTTTGTCATTAAATTCCCTCCTGCGTCGTGCATCGTGCGTCAAGCCTCACCTCAACCCCCTGCACTGGCTCGTTCCAAGTCACGCCAGACTCGCCTTGGACTAGACTACCACCGTTCGCCCCGGCCCGTTTCCTTCCATTCGGCCCTCGCGGAACCTATTAAGCCCGCGTTCCAAGTCACCCATTTTTTCATAGTCCGCATGGCCATCTCCCACTAAATCTAGACTAGAGGTCTTCAGTCTGTCCAAGCTTGTTACTACTCATAATGGCGGACACTTCGAGCGACCGCCAAGACGCTCTCTGTTATGATGGTTGGCCGCTTCACACTGCCCTGCATTGCTAGCCCTCTGCTCCGCGAGACATCTTTCTCTTCCCAAGCCTCCGTGATGCGAGAAAGTTTCCCACCTGACCATTCAAGGCTCCTACTGCAGAATCAGCAGCGCACACACGGGTGGCTCTCCGCCGCCCTGCAGCCACCTATGCGCGTCCATCGAATCAGCCGGCGTCCGCCCAACGAAGTCTTCAATTCATTTTTTTTTTGCAGTCGGCTATCCCTGTTGGACCAAGCACAACCATGGATGGCGGCTGTGGCTGCTAAATCCTAGACTATTCAATGGCCAGACATATCCTCGTCTACCTCCGTCCTTCGTCTTTCTTCGTGCTCTTCTATATCCCTTCGAGCGTCCGGAATATAGCGGCGCGGTGGGGTCTGCCTCCTTGCATTGTGAGCCCGCCCTTGAACACCGACAGGCCCGGCCAGTGTATCTCCCTTAATGGTCTGCAGAAGACTCCTTCAAGGTTGCATTGCTCCATGTTGCGGCAAGCCAATCCTGTGTCCAGACCTGCAACTAGTCATTCTGCTTCTCTAGTAGCCCTTGCTGGCTAAATCGAATGACGATTCGTCAGCCAGAAATTTTGTTTCATCCTGGACAAAGTTGGCGATAATGGTCTGTTTCAGTAATTGCATTGTGCGATGCCACGTGCGAAACTGTCGTTGGCTCCTCATGGCCAGGCCTATAGGGATGTCTCACTGCCAGTATCTAGGTATTGGCCGTGGCTGCTCGACCGCCTACCAGTTTTTTAAGACTGGAGAAAAAGAGGACTTCTGATAGCCCTGGACGACTGGAGAGGAAGAGGTGTAAGAAAACGGCTGCGACCATACTGAGATTTGTCTCTGGAGACGGGTGCAATCAGAACATTCATCTCAGCCATCCAACACAAAGCAAAGACCTGGTGATAAAAGGAAGACATTGCGAGATGATATCCTTCAGCTCATTCTGGGAAGCTTCGATGAGACTATTGGTTGAAGTCCAAGAAGGCTAGTCCTATGATTCCTACGGAGGAGTCTTTGACCTTGCTACGGTCCCTGCTGATCTATGCTGCCCGCCTTCAGGTTACTCACAGGACGTTGCTGGTGTGTGGAGAACTATATCCAGCGGAGAAAGCAGAAGCCGGGACTACAGAACCTCAGTATGGTGGCTGATCACTCACATTGCGCTACGATCTTTTATCTAGGTGTGCACGAATGTTTCGACAGGCCCCGAGGATGAACAGGTTGGATTAATGACAAAGAAACTTAGTTACCACCCAAAACTTCATCCTCCACGATCATTTGTTCAGCAGGTAATGGGCGCCGGTCCGGGGTTGATGTACTCGGTGGGGATAGGCCACCAGATGTTGATTTCGACACCGGGGTCGTCACCGGCGATGGCTCCGGGGAGAGAGACCGTGGAGCTGGGCTCGAGGGTCCCGCTACCCTCGATCTTGAGCTGGGCGCAGCCGATGTAGAACTGAGCTCCTCCGACCTGCTCAGCCGTGTGAAGACCAATGTGCTGCACGCGGAGCAGGTACTCGCCAGGCGCAATGCAAGTGGGCAGCGTCACGCTGACGGTGGTCGCGCCCTTGTTATCGTTGAGGGGGTCGGTGTCCCAGGTTATGCTCGAGGAGGTGATCGTCGGGTGGTCCTCCCAGATCTTGAACCAGACGTCGCCCGTGGGGTCCCAGTCCTCGACGCTGTCAGGAGCCTTTGCGAGCCAGAACGACAGAGGGCCGGGGTGCTGGATCTGAGGGTCGAGGCCGAAGCCAACCTCGTCACCGGCAGACACGGTTAGTGTGGACGCGCCCTCGCTGCCAGGGGCAAGCTGGTAGCAGCCCATCAGGGAGGACGTGGTGTCAGTCAACGGGCCGTGTGACTGGTAGTTCGCCGTTTCGCGGATGTATTCCCATGCGGCGGAGGTCTCGCCCTTGTAGATCAGATAGGGAAACGTGTCTTGTACGTTCGATGTAAGAACCACTGAACACATACACACAACATATTCGACAAGGCTACGTACAGTGAGCGTTGGCAGCCGCGGCCAAGAAGCCCGTGGCGAAGAGAGCCGACTTCATCTTGCGCCGGGAGATTACTTGGGACTGTTTGTTGAATCTGAGGGCGTCCTTGCGGTGCTGGAATGACTGGACTGAGATGATGTAGAGCAGCAGATTCATTGAAGGCGAGGGCGAGAAGCGTTTATAAGTAAACTCTTGGATATACTCTGTCTGGCTCTTACTCCATGGAAGCACGCTCGCTCGGCTATGACGGCCGGCGACGATTGCTGTAACATACAACGGAGATATTTAACAGAACAACTTCCGGAATCTCCCCACACACACACCATGAAGCAGACACGCGAATGCGGCATTGTCAGTGCTGATCATTATGCGAGAGGTACCGCCTCGTGACAAGTTTGCCGAGCGAAGGTATCGCGACAGAAGTGCTTTGCCCACAGATATGTATGTCCCAAGGACTCTCCTCAACCTCAGTCTGAGACCGAAAGTGTTGTTCCCAGAGGAGCCAAAAAAAGGCCCACATGAGTAAACCGCATTACACCATGGCATATGAGTAATTCGATTCCATACTACTGCTACTCGATTGTTTGGTTATTGAACCACCGGCTGAAGCAGATCGATCGTCGTTGTGAATGGAGTACCCACCCCCCACGTCGGAATACCACTGTCATGGGATGCCGAGAAGTACGAATTTAATATCAGATAGTTTTTCACGCTGACCAATTGACGACACCTTCCCTCACGCACTTGCGAGCGTATCGTAGGTTCCGAGGCCCGGACCAGAAATGCCGTTCAAATCGAAACGGCGCGAGCTTGATTTCACCTGTTTGGGTCAATATACATTATACAGACTCGGAGTTTGATGGTCCGTCTCTGAAAAAATTGCTGTCACTTGGTTCTCTGCGCGGGGGAGGTCCGACTAGGCGAAACCACAACGTTTTAGATACATTTGATTACATCTATCAGACTCTGGCTTCATTGTCTGGGGGGGGGGGGGGGGGGGGGGGTCGGAAACGGGAATAATGTTGAATATGGAAACAATCCTCACGGGCTGGACCGAAATTATTCTCTCTGCTTGACTCGCGGACTTTTAGGCAGTGACCGGCCAAGCCAAGGCAGAGCAGCCGGCGGGCAATTTTGGGTCACTGTACGTACTGATGGGCGACTTCTTCATATGCCCTCTGCCTTGTGTGTTGGGATTGCGTCATACACGAATATTAAGCAGGGTACGAAGTATTGGGACAAAAGGCTGCCTGTAGAGGCTACGAACCGTTACCATCTTCCCTCACACACAATATCAATGCAAAACCACATCAACCACTGTTGCTCGTGCGCACCTGTCGCTAATATTCGATTGTCGACGAAGAGTGTGGTCTACGGTCTCGTAGCTGAGCTCGATCTTCTCGTTGCACAGGTTGTCCTCGGGGGCTCGGGGTCATATTTACACGTTGTCGAGCGAGATAGACATCCTCTCTATATGTTAGATATCCGGCCAGAGCATGGCCTTAAACACAAGTCACTCCGGCTCCTAGTAGACGGTTGTCTCTGTGTTCCAGTAGAAACACATACAACATGTGATATGAGGTAAGGCAACGGGAGATCCTACAGAGAATATCACCTATAGAAGAAAGCCCAGCCCCCTTTCCAGATGACTGCCTCGATTGTCTTTCCCTTATTTTTAGCTAAGTAGATGTTAATCTATTTTGACATTTCTAAAGCTAGGTAGCAGAGAGTACTGGTTCTCCAGGTCACTCTATAACCCACGAACTACCATGCTTCTAGAACATCGCCCAATGAAAAAGGAAAAGATGTCTTTGGGAAGAAAATAAGGGGGGGGGGGGGGGGGGAGGAAGAAAAAGATAACATACAACAGCCGGTATTCGCTGGTCGTCACCGACCCAACTACTAATCAGCCCTTTGGCAGTTTAACTAGGGGGGAGCGGACGTGGTGCCAATTGAACAGAAGCGCCTCAGCGACCGACGCCCCAACCGGCCGGGGCCATGCGGCTGGCCACTGACCGCTGGCCCTTAGCCGCCGCGCCTGACGTACATATAGGTACCTTACCCTCCATGTGCCTCTTGATACTACCCGGCACACCAAAAGAGCCACTCGGACTGATTGCCCAGACTATTAAATAATACGTATTGTATTCTACAGTGCCAGCAACTTACTATGCTATTTGACACGTTTTGGAGAAAGAATATATAGCCGTAATCCCCTTATGAACCCCACAACTTCCTCAATACTAGTAGTAGTCTCACCCGTCAGAACTTGCCGTCTAAATCAATCTCTAGCGGAGCTGTCGCTGCTGTACCCTGAGCACACGGGTTATCTGAGGTGAGCAGAACCTAAACTCAACACCCACCATTGTTTCAAGTCCCTGCTTAAGGGTCAACACACAACCGCATACACAGAGCTTGCACTGAGTGCCACCCATCAGGCACATAGCCAAGCCGGGAACAGTCTCGAGCCTAGGATTTGACACTTAACGGACTGACTGTTTGTGATTTGAGAGCCTTATATATACCTAAATAGAAATGGAGATTGCCACCAGAAGCCAAGCTTCCTCGGTGGCGCAATTGGCTAGCGCGTCGTACGTTTACCCTGTTCAATCTGACCCAGTGTTCTCTACTAACAATAACATCAGTGACTGTTAATCAGGAGGTTGAAAGTTCGAGCCTTTCCCGAGGAGTTTCTTTTTGAAGCCTAGGGCTCAAAAATTAGCAAGTCACCTGTATTTTTACTGCGTATCTCAACTCACCCCTTCTAGTCCTTCACTGTCTGCTTCATGATGGTCTTCCTCTCATTAAATTCCCTCCTAGAATCTTTTGTGGTGTAGGAGACATGCGTTCTCCCACGAGCTATATTCCGATCCAAGAATCGTCGAGGCTGAGCTTCCATCCAGTCAAGAGCTTTTTCTTCAAGAGAGTCCACGAGAGAGTTCAGCTTGCAGATGTTATTCTCTCCTATCTGCTGGAGCCATATCTGCTTCCTGTCCCTGCTGCGAGCGTCCGTGTACGTCAACTGTATACCTAACCGCTGCGCCGGATCCTGAGGCTCGCCGTCCTTGATGCATGTTGCCCAGTGCAAAGTGTCCAGCGGTGCAAGTGAGCATTGTACAAAAATACTATCAGGGTCTGCCTCTTTGGGGACATAGAATGTGACGCCCCGAAAATAGATCCGAAAGGATTGACTCCCTTGGTGCAGGCTTCTTGTGCACTTGAAATAGTCGCCATTAAGCAAACGATGCCGGAGTTCGGGATTTTTCCAGTGCGCCCCAAGATTGGGGTTGTGGGGAGTGATTGCTATAATCTGGGGCTTGTTTGGCGCTCCAGGGGCGGATTCACTGCAACCCTGGTTGCGGTCAATGGTCTGCTGGTGGATGAGTTGCACCAGCCACTCTGCCCCTTGAGCGGAAGCCAGAAGCCGCTCATATGGTTTCGCATAAAGGACCAAGTCGTCTTCCCTGAGCTGCAGTGATTTGGTTGTGAAATGAACTCGGACATCTGCGGTGGAGTCGAGAATGTCCTGGGCCGCCTTCTCCCCCATGCGAAACCGTAATACGTTTGCCCCAGTCGAACCTATGCTGACTCTTCCGCTTCGGGTAACGGAGGCTGTGGTGTTGTTCAGATCCTCTATGATGCACGGCTGGGCAAGAGACAGCTGCCTAAGCTCGTGGCGGAATGTGTCAATTTCGATCTGTTCGACAAACTCGTCAGTCGGGACTGGCAGAAGGGTTTCAGTGATTTGTGATATTCGCAGAGGTTCATTAGGGTCGTTGTCCAGAACCTCTCGAGGCGGTCGGTTTCGTCGAGCAACGCTGATCCTCTTACGTATTTGCAGCGCTGCTTTGCCTGCTACGCTTCCCCCGCGCGCAAGGATGCTTACGGGGTCCTCGCCCAGATATCGACCGGCCCAGCTAAAAAAGCTCGGCTGGTAGTCTGCAAATTGTAGAAAATGGCCATCCTGCTCTTCTCGAACATAGGCGGCCCACATCTCGGCTAGTGGTGCATCTCTTCAAGGTCCTGGGGCGGCGTGGCGTTGCGTACTGTTGACTAAAAAAAGTTGGGTCGAAGTCCCTACCGATGAACCACAGAAACAAATTCACACCAGCATCTGACTGAGCTGCCATGGCTTCTCGAGTTCTAGGCCCTGCGAAAAACCCTGCCACCGGATGATGCACATGCGCTATGACACGGCGGACGCCATCTACATGAAAATCAATATCGATTTGGAGGACTCCGATTGGAGGGGCAAGGACAATCTTGATGGTACGGGCCGTAGGTGACAAGTGTTTTCGGAAACGCTCTCTAGAACAGCTTGACCCGGTGATGATGAACGGCAGCGGAAGAACTTCTAGAACTTTCGCCGAGAACCTATCGTGAATTGTGCGGAGGCCCTGCTTCCACTTCATCGCGGGACATCCAGAGGTTCGTTGAAAAGAGGCATCTGCCCGCCAGTGCCAGTCAAAACCGAAGGCAAACGACTCTAACAGTCCCTTGGCTTGTAGGAGGCTGATTGTCGCACTTCGGGGATTCCAAAAGTTACCGATTTCCTCGTCTTCGCTTTGGATGTGAAGAATAACCCCGAGGTCAGCATCCGGGGGTCCTCCTGGTAGGGAGAGTCTCTCATCGGTCTCGCCGCAAGCGCTGGTTTCCTCATTGTAGAAGGCACGGAGGTGTGAATCCAGACAAGTCTGTAAAGCCTCCCGCTCGTATTTCGCGGCTCTGGAACGGCATGGAGCTTGCTTGAAGAATCGAATCAGCTGTGTCAATTCGGCTGCCGTAAGAGAAGAGACGGCTTCTTGTGCGAATTTCACCACGATGTCTGGTACTGGTTCAGTTCGTGGATGAGGTGGCAGGGATGAGCCTTGAGTACCAGGTCGGTGATGACTTTGGAGTTCGACGTGGGCTGTATGGCAGAACATCAAAGCTTGAAGGCAAGCGCGATCGAGCTCAAGGGAATCTTCGGCGGTCGACATGTTGCGTTGATGAATGCGAATATTTTGGTGGGAATTTCAGAAACGCTGCTTCAGCTAATAATGACGAGATGAAATCAGTATGCAAGCATAGGCTTATGCACCAGTTCTAGCCTTTATAGACTTAAACATGCCCCGCCTTTTCACCAAGCTTCCTCGGTGGCGCAATTGGCTAGCGCGTCGTACGTTTCCCCTGTTCGCTCAAGCCCAGTGTTCTCTACTAACAATAACATTAGTGACTGTTAATCAGGAGGTTGAAAGTTCGAGCCTTTCCCGAGGAGTCCTCGCCTAATTTTTTTCTTCCCAGTTCTATTAACCAACCACCTTGTCGAGATCCACGTTATTCCCTTTGCGTAGTGTTCCTCGGTCTGCCAATGTCCGCTACGCATCCTGGAACAATCGCTTCTATCCCACAGTGACTGCATCTTTTGTACATATAGTAAGGTGTACTAGTTGCTTAGACTTGCTGCTCTTATCCTCCTCAAGGTTGCGAAACTACCTATAGTAGATAAGAAACTCTTCAGCCTGCATATAGGCACCTATAGCGACTAGATCTATCTCAACAAATCCGTGCCCTACTTAACCGTCAAAGGAAGCATACTCCCTTCTAAATCGTGACACCAGCGTAATTGAAAGGTTTTCAACCAGAAAGATAGAGCTTGGGATGCAGTACCGCGTGCGGAGATCCTCGATCACGGGGATAGACTTCAGAGGCGTGTCCAGCAACAGCAACCACGTTATTTGGGTCAAGGCCGCCCATGGCTGCTGACGTGAAGACACGACCAGACCGTGTGGGCTTGATTGATATTATTTACGCCGATTTAGGGTCGTTTGGTGGCCCGTAGGCCCAAGGTGATGGAGCATGAGAGAACGCAGAAGCTACATCGTGTCTCTGGGCCGATGCTTCTAAACGAAGTTACTTGCGGGGCCTGGGACCTCTATTCTGCCCGCGCCTGCAAGACGAGAGCTGTCTATCGGAGTCGAGAAAAGCCCAAGCCCAAGGAGTTAAAATTGAGGCGTATTCCGTCAGCCTCAGCACATCCGTTGCATTGAGAATACGATCGATGAAGAAGATTGACCAATCCCAATCCGTGAGCCCTATTGAATGGCGAGGCTTCCAGTATTGATGACTTGAGGCAAAAATATCCCTGTATACCTGGCGTATTCAGGATTTTGCTTCAACCACACTGTTGCGTGCTTCTCGTAACATATGCGGGTTGCGGATTGCATGATGAAGGAGTTGGTACAATGAATTAAAAGACAGTTGTGTTACCTTCAGAGGCGTTGGCCCTCGTGATATAGCCGCACTTGCCAACAACCCATATACCCCTAAGGTTAGACTGGAAGGGTTAGCGGAGGCTGCCCTGGACCAGGCAAATGATTCTGGCGGTGCGATGATCTATCTAGAGTGACATGTCAGTAACTCTTGTCTTGCATGTGCGTCAGCCATGGCTGCCACGTGTGGTGCTGGGCCGGCTTCGTTCATGATTTGAACCCGAGAATCTAGAAACAAGATCAGGAAACTGGAGATTTAACCACCCTCGGAGCAGGCGCTTAGCTTTGAGAGTGTAGCCTTACCACAGTCCCCATCACAGCGGCCTCACTGGGGGGGGGGGGGAACACCGGTTTTCTTCCCCAAGCACTTCCTTGGTTTCCCGTCTCTATCTACTTCGTCATTGGAACTTCGTTAACATCTCGTTGGGTGCGGCAAGGGACGTCAGGATCCTCGAAATCACCAGAACGGACTCCGTAAAAGTCCCTCGCATCAAGGCAGCATAGAGTAGCTTGTCATCATTTGCGTTGTGTTTGGGCAGGTCACTGAGAGCGCATTGCGCCCCTGCCCCTGTCGGCCTGCCACGCCATCAGGTGGGAAAAGCAAACAACACAGCGACCACCAGGGTCGGCTTCGCAACGTTGCCCCCCTGTTGGTCTCTCCCCCTTCTCGGACGTCCGCATCGCTTCTCACGCCTTGGTTGATGGCGAATTAGCGTTACCCCCGATGGCGAAGGCTGAAGCGCAGGTAAGTTGGACACTCTAATGATTTCTGAGGTCTCCCAGCCTGACAGTCGAGTTGCAGTTGAGCCTCATCGATCGGCAGCTGACACTCAAAGAAGCCTTGAATGAGGAGATTGATGTGCTCCATTGCGTCACCCACGTACCTGCAACGGAACAGCTCTACCGGCAACTTTGGCAAGAGAGACGAAATATCGCAAACCTTGTGAAGCATCATCTGTCGCTGAACGCTCAGGATGAGTGCATTGTGCTACCACCAAAGTATTGGATGAGGGGAAGTTTCAACGTTTGCGTCGTCTTGGAAGTCAAGTCTGCGACTTCGCCGCGAAAGGTTATCTTCAGATGTCCTATGCCACATAAGCTATGTGAAGAGAGATATCCGGGGTCCGTGGACGAAAAATTAGAAGGAGAAGTCGGAGCATATGTGTGGGTAGAGGAACACTGTCCTGAGATTCACACTCCCTCTCTGTACGGTTTCGGATTTCTGAACGGCCGTCAGGTAAGCTTTTCGAGCTTTTGGCTGTTGCTTAGGGTAACACTGGTCGAGTTCACTCATATTCGCCAATTGCCCTGGTATACTCGTGCTCATCAACATATACGTCGTTTCATCTACAAAGTTCTTCGACGACCTCTCTTGTCCAATTACGCATGGCATCCGACCAAAACTTCGATAAGCTCAGCATACATGGTGCTGGAGTATCTTGGTTCTGATACCGGCCGGCTCCTCTCTGATACCTTTAACGAGAACAGAGACGATAGAAAACGCATGCAGAATCTCTGCAAAAGCATCTCCCAGATAATGCTTTCATTGGCGAGGGTACCGCAACCGCGGATCGGATCTTTCAAATTTGCTCAAGACGGGACTGTTGCCCTAGTTAACCGACCTCTCTTATGTTCGATGGCAATAGCGGAAAGCGGTGGCGCGACCAGAGTATCGCAACCAGACGATAGCCTTGGCAACACGGAAGCATTTGTTTCAGACCTGCTCTCACTTCATGATAATCGTTTCATGGATCAGGGCAACGCTATATATAGCGAATCTGATTGCCGAGGGCAGATGGCTGTCAAAACCGTCCTTCGAGCAACGGCACATCGCTACATTAAGCGCGAACTCCGTAATGGCCCTTTTCTTATCCAGCACGATGACCTCCATGCAAGTAATATCTTGGTTGACGATGAGTGGAACATAAAAGCATTGATTGACCTGGAATGGATTTGTGCATTACCCGCGGAAATGCTCGCGCTTCCGTACTGGCTCACCGGTTGCAGTATTGATCAACTTCAGGACTCCAATCTGGACGCTTTTGAGGAGTTACGAAGAGATTTCCTGCATATATTCGAAAGAGAGGAGGACACCGCGCGACAAGACGCTGGTCACGATATCTCTCTCACAACACTCATGAAGGAAACATGGGAGACGAAAGCGGTGTGGTTCTGGTATTGCCTTTCATCAACGAATGCCATGTACTTCCTTGTCGAGAGTCATCTTTCTCCTCCGACAGCTCTTTCCACTGATGCTGAAAAAGCGATTTCGCAGTTTTGGTGTGTTGATTCGGACGCATTTGTTGAGAAGAAGCTGGCAGATAAGAAGGCGTATGATAATCAGATTCACGAGCTGTTCCGGACATTGAAGTAAGGTATGGCGGACGATTAGCTATACCCCCTTTCGCCTGGGTATTCAGCTCAGATGCCCTAAGCGGATGGCCTTTTTGCGGTCGAAGGTGTTGCAGTGAAAAGTCACAGTGTACCCAGCGTAGGGCGAAGTGGCTGCATCTGCATACCTACCCAGCTAAAGGCAAGTGTTCGGCGCAGCTGCACACTCGAAGCCCTCGACAGCGATTTCCATTTCACCAGCTGTGAGTACGATAGCTAGTCTGGTGGTTCAGACCTAGGCGAAGGACAGTCCAGGTTAACGTAGCCCCTAGGCTCATACACGTCTCTTTCGCGCACTCACGCGGGTTATGCAACCTGGGCATGTCTGGACAAGAATCGTTGACTACTTACTTCCTAACACATGGCTAGATTTCGGTGTGGAATCATGTTTCTCTAGGCACTTTCATGTGATTGCTTTGAATTACCCATCGGGTGTCCTACATTCGAGTTTCTGTCGGCTGCAACAGTAAACCACTTTCTGGTCTATAGAGGCGAAATGAGACATTGAGTCAAGTTTGAAAAGGCCCAGTGAAATCCAGTGAATAATCTAGATAGAACGAGAGTGGCTACTTAAAAGAGCACGTTACTTGGGAATGGAGTCATCCCGTCTATCTCAATGTCAAGGAAAGCCAATTATGTAAAAACAAAACCTGTTTACCATGCACGCATGTCTAACGACAGAGGCCATCCATGAAAAGACGGAAGTAAAACCTAAGCAGCTGCAGGCACAGCAGGGGTACTCGTTGTAGTTGTAGCCGCAGCCGTGTCAACAAACTCATCAGCAGGAAGAGCCGTGTACTGCGATTGAGCGCAATCCTTGGGGACAAGCTCGCTGATCCAGCCAAGGATCTGCGGTGCGGGGATCTTGATGGAGATGGCATGCGAGTTGGAGCTGACGGACGTCTTCTCGATGTGCACTCCCGGGTCCTCAGCGGTTGAAGAGGATTGGAAGCACAGGAAACCACCGGACGAGGAGGTGCTGCCGTGCACAGCGTGTAGCGTCGATTCCGAGAAGCCTTTCTCACTCGTGTAGACGATGTGGACATCTTTGGCGACGATGAATGAGGTTGGAAAGCTCGGGAGCAAGGCCGGGCCAGAAGACGAAGGAGAAGAGGAGGAGTCATTGGTTTCCTGGAACGATTGGAAGCTGTGTAGAGCACTCGAGACCGTCAGAGGATCGTACCTGGCGATGGGCGTGTCGACGTTGCGGTAGAATTGGCTGCTCTGGCCGAACAGGCCGGCGTTCATCCAGGGCCGCTCGATTTCCACCTTCATGATATTGAAACCCACTTGAATGTCAGTGTTGGATGTATTCGAGATGTCGTCGCCGTTCTCAGTGACCGTCGTGGTTGTGCTGCTGCTTGACCAGAAGAGACAGCCGCTGGTCGACGTCGAGTCGCTGACGTTCACTTTGATCATGTCTGTTGTGTCGTCACTGCTGGCCTTGAACTTCACCGTGATGGTCTGCCAGGTGGAAGCGCCGCCGAGCACCTTGGGCACCTGAAGGGACGTCGGGGTTGGGGCTGCCAGCGTGGCCGGGATGGATGTAGATTGAGGCTTGCCGGTAGAATCAGGCGCGCCGGGGATCGAGACAGGTTGTCCAGTAGGGTTCTTTACCAACTTGAGAACACTCTGGTAGTACTTGATGTCCATCTGCTTGGAAATGATCTGATTGTTGATCGTGTACAGCTGGGTCTTGTTGTCCGCCGCAGAGGCCTCTGCAGCCTCTGCCTGGGCTCGAGCATAGTTACTCTGCGCGACATTCAGCTGGTTCTGCCTTGTCATGCAGGTCTGCTGCGCAGTGCACAGTTGACTCCAGGTGCTGGCTTGCAAAATAGGCTGCGCCTTTTCGGTGAGCAGCTGATTAATCCCGGAAGGCGACGTCGCGAGGGCCTTGATGGCCGCGATGGGGTCTGCATCGGCTGCGAGGTTCGAGGTCACCATGTTGAAGTAGATCTTGACGAGGCTCAGGACGGAGTCGGAGAGTCCGCTGCTGAACGATGCATAGGCGTCGTCAAATGCAGCCCGGGCGCTCTGAAGGTTCAGGTTTGCCTTGGCCACGAACTGGCTATTGCCGAGAAGTTCGCTCTGCTTAGCCTGTAGTAGAGCAAGGGCCTTCTCGTCGTCGAACAGGGCCTGAAGCATGGAGGATGGGTCGGCGAGCAAGTCGGTCGGCTGGAAGTCCGTGGACAGGTAGGCAGCCCAGTTCGCTGGACTGAAGATGACGGGGTAGATGTTCTCCGAGTCGTCGATGCTGCGGGAGACGCAGGCACGGAGGTTCTCCTTGGCCTGCTGCAGAGCCTCCGAGGCAGACTCCACGTCGACGTATCCGACGTAGGTGCGAACTCTGTGGTCTAATGGTCCCCGTCAGCCTCTCTAGTTTCACGTACTTGCACACACACGAGACAATCTGGGTGGATCGTTGGGTTACTACTGACACTGTCCACGAACCACCAGGAGGGTCCATAGAGCCTCAAGCTTCGCATCAACCACCGGTGCATACGTTTGTAGTAGTCCTAAAGAACAAATGGTGAGCATATTATCATCAAAAGATCCTGGGATGGGGTGCTTGAGATCTCTTACGGTCGTATGCGTCGAGCTCAGATTGTTTAGGATCGTCTCTTGGTCGGGCGTCGGCCTTGTACTGAACCCAACGAGCCTTCTCGCTTTCATACGTGTCCACGAGCTTCTGGTAGAGGTCGACCCGAGGAATCATCGGGTTTGTCGCTGTATCAGTCCTCGCCTGGAAGTCTTGCGACCTGGTCTGGAGGTATCGCTGGGGTGGTTTGCTGATCCGCAGCCCGAGATCAGGCGGGATACCAGAAAGCATGTCGGTGGTTGGCGGGTCGAAGTTGGGGACCTTTTCTTCCAGCCAGGCACAGATCCTGTCCTTGACTCAAGTGTCAGTGGACGGCTCACGCTTCCAAAAGGGAGTCAATCCCTCACTCATGGCAACATACCTGGTCATTCTTTAGGTTCAGCTCAGAATCGGCCTGGGTCTGGGATCCATCTGAGGTCGGGATCAGAGAGAAGATGATCTCTTCGTATTGACTCGAGAGCTGCGAGAGTTACTCTGTCAGCGACGAGCCATGCCATGATGCAAACGAGGGAGCTTCGATCGGTGATGAATAGATTACCTTTGACCCATTAGGACCGCCTACCAGATTGGCCAGGCTGTACAAGTCATCAGCTAGACGGAACTCGGCCTCTCCCACGGCAGGAGGTTTGATCTGCTGAGCGTTGATAGTATCGCTCCCTTTGTAGTCGTAAGTGCCTCGATCAAGAAGGCGGCAAGGCTGAGGGAGCCGGGCTCATGTGTCAACACTTGTGTCGGTAGGCAAGGTACGTTCTGTGGGGGAAGACTCACAAATTCCATCTGAAAGAGGCTCGTTGGCTGTGTAGTTTGGTGTCAGTAGAGGACAAAGTTGCTGAGGCGAATCTAGGAGGAGGCCCTACATCATTGCCAAAGAGTTTCTGGATCTGTTTGTAGATCTGCTGGATGGGTAGAGTTTTGTGCCATGTTGAAGTATTTGGCAGACTGGGGGCCGCTGTTTTCGAATCGCCTGGAGCTGTTTTCGAGGTTCCTGTAGCTGCAGGTGTCGGCGGCGGGCTGCCAGTGTCTGCCGCTGGGCTGCCGCTGTCGCCGTTGGGTTGGGGTTGGGGTTGGGATTGGTCAGGCATGTTTTGTTTGGGGAATGCTGGAGTTTGAAGGCAGACGTCCTAAAGTACGAGCAGAGCCAATCTATCTGTTGAGAAAGTCGGGTTTCGAGGGATGATGGGCTTTGATATTTTTCCCCCTCGCTGTTGGAAACCGAGTGTTTCACGACCGTATAAATATCTGGCAGTGAGGACGTATTAGTAGTGTAAGTAAGGTACCGAACCTAGTGTCTATCCAGATACAAATAAAGCGACCAACCGGCTTCATCTCTCCCTCCATCAGGGCCCGGCCCGACGCGTGGTCTCAAGCTCACCCTGGCATAGACCCTGGCCTATGAGCTTGCTCAGCTTTCACCGGATGGCTTGTTCTAGTTTGTGCAGAATTTGCCCGACGAGCCAATAGAAAAGACGACCGAATCCAGCAATCCTACTATATCGACTGAACTAAACGCCACGCGTTTTGAACTAGTTGATCAACCCTTGCAACTCGCTTATAAAGATGCCCACGGGACCTACTACATATCCTAGGCCCATTTGTACGGAGAACCCAGAACAACATAGATCGCCGTAATTCGGAACCAGGCTAATTACGTTACCTTCTTTACCGTCGTATGCTACACTACTAGTACTACTAGTAGGTTGAGGACTCGACCTAGATCTTCTAGCTGGGTAGCCTTGACTCAATAGTCGTGCCTCTCAGCTCACGCGTCATTATTGAGGTAGTTCAGGTCTAGCCCTTCTGAGACCAAGGTTCTCACAGACGCTCTTCTCATCTGCGGCCAGTTGCTTCGTCTTCACTCCCCAATGTCCAATGCGTGCATGCAGCGACCCTGAAGTGTGACTTCAGCCTCGCTATCGCTTTGCCATGTGATAGGTGTATTCTTGGAAGCGAAAAGCCTCTTGGCTACGCTATCAATAGCTAGTTTGAATACAGCCAGGCAGGCTTGATGACCTTGTGATTCCTTTAAACTTCACGAGGGTAGTACCTACCGACTGAAGTATGTTCCTTCGTTCGGTTCTTGAAGAGTTCACTGGAATCCAGGGGCTAGTCCTCCTCCTCCGTAGTAGATGTGATAATTAATGCCTGCATCACTAGTTCTGGAATTATTTACTTTTAGACTTGTTTGTCTAGTGGCTTCAGCTGAGTTACTTTTGTTCTCTTCTGGCTTGGCTAGCAGCTGCTCTATCACCATGGTTCTCAGCTTTTGCCATCCTGGAAATACCCGCCCACCATGGAAGCAATGAGCGTCCACGGCCACAGAGCAGCAATGCAATCAAGGTGCAGCACCGGCGCCATTTGAGTCATCAGATCCGAGTGCTGCATCCCCCCGGATTCGAGGGCTCAGATCCCCCTTGGCCAACGTCTACTTAAGAAGAATGGAGCGCACTCAATGCTTATCAGCCTTTCCAGCTCTCTACCATTCACTCTCGAAACTCTACGCCTAACAATTCTTAACCTTCTTTCCTTCTTCTTCTTCCTCTTCCTCTCAGCGACCAACCAGTGTACTGAAAGAAAAATGCGGGTTTTCAACCAGCGTCTGATCTTGGCCCTCGTGGGAGTTCTAACTCTGTTAGTTTCCAAGCATCCCCGAGGCGGCAATGTTGTGCACTCCGAGTCGTTCACTAACAAAGGGGAGCAGTCCCGTCCTGAGCCAGATGAACGTCCAACATCCCCTAGGGCATGAAATTGGACAGCAAGACACCCTGCAGCTGCCGTTTCTTAACCAAGCTCCATGGGACCCCAACCAACAGGCTAGGCTTACGCAAGCATTTTCGGATGCCATGACCCTGACTCATCATGCAATTCTCAACATCATCAAGGCAGACTATACCATTTTCAAGAAGTACTTCCGAGAAAACCAAGCGAAACAGGTCCTGAGTGTCTTCCAGTCCATCAAAGGAGGTACACTGGGCAGTGACAGACTGGCGAATGTTAATTTTGCCAATGTCGACATGCAGGGATTATGTGATCCCTCCAATAACATCCAGCCCGGCACTATTCCCATGTATACTCTGCCGCTCACGAATCCGGAAGCAAAGTCCAGCTTCATCATAACGTGCCCTGTGTTGTGGGCAAGGGATTTCCTTGACATGTCGGCTATCACATGCAGGGCGACTTGCCCCGAGAAACCGAATGCTCCTTGTACCTTTTCGTACCGCATGTTAAGCATAGGCGAAATGGTTCTGCATGAGCTGATGTAAGTCTCCCAGCTTCATTTAAAACAGCTGCCGTGGAAGTTACTCACATCCTTCAACAGCCATCGAACTTCCTTAATCACTCCAGCGTAAGTTCTTCCCATCCATGTATTCTTGGATCAACAGCTTACAGCCTTCTCAGGCTGCAGACGCTCAAGAAACCCATTGTCGACATGGAAGCGGAGATCGACAAGAAGAAAGTTTCCCTTTATGGATCTTATTACACGCAAAAAGCTGGCTTCAATAAGGATTTCGACGCTGTAGATACTATGTACAATGCTGACAGCTATGCCATGTTTGCACGGGTAAGTGAGCAACTTGTGGATACAGAAATCACAGTGGTAAAAAGGCTAACCAGTTATACAAGGAGGTGTATTGGACCCAAAACTGCCCTGCCATTAAGTATACGAATCCCACCACGCACGAACCGAACCCTCTTTTACAGGGACCCCAGAATTGAAACCTAAAGGGAATGGGTTGTATATACATAGTTATTAGGTGGTGGAAGCAAGAGTGATGGCTCCTAGGCCTGCACGCCTTAACGAAGCGTCATTCTTTGGAAGTTGTCAAGATCAAACCTCAGCTGTTTGTTATCGCACCGGTCTCTAATTGTAACGTGAACCCAAAAATGACCAGTTTCTGCGAGGCACCGTGATATAAGGTAGCCACGGATGAACAGACACTGTGCCGCACTCTCTGTCCTTCCCCTGGTTTCCTTGATCATTAATCCTTCTTCCATTTATCTTCCTACATGAATGAGTATGTCATAGGCATCGCAGGTAGTAAGACGGCCTGCTTCCTCCAACCAACTGCCACAGAAATGACATACATCCCTTCGGCGTTTGGTTGACTTATTCACCCAACGACTCAAGAGCGGGTGCCCATGAGCTTCAGAGTGATGCGTCCTGCTCAGTCTAGCTTTAAAATCGACAAGGCATTGGTTTTTTTTGGAATATAGCATGCGTTTCCTTTGAAAACAGATGTAGCAGAGAAATAATTCATAGTCACATTATCATCATCCCAGGCATGCTCTGTCTGGTACGCCAATCTAAGAACGCCTATTCTTTCCGAAGACAAAATTCGCAAGATTCGAGAGGACAAAGAGAACTAAGTGCATACAATTTGTATCGAATCAGTCGCTTGTGCACTGACTTACGACGGCACTTTCACGTCCTCGGGCAAGATCGAGGACCAGGAAGATGCCCAAGTGCAGAGACCGAAGCGGCTTGGGCACAGGCATTTCGGCGAGCGCTGCCACAAGTTTACCGCAAGCCTGCTGTTGGTGTCATCCTCTTGGAGATGGGACACTGCGTGTATTGGTTTGACCTGTGCAGTCAGGGCTTCAACAGGGTTTGCCTCCGGCTGGTGTCCTTGATGGACAAGCGCTTGAAGCTGTCCTCGACATTGTGAGTCTCCATCGTAGTGCTGGCTTGTGGTTCACGGTGCGAAACAGGATCAATACCATTGTTGCTCCCCTTCCCCTGAACTACATGCCTTAGGTAGGTAAGTTAGGGAAACGAGGCACTAGACTGGATCCTGGCTTCAATGTGCCATGCTCGAATATGGAGCCGACCTACAAGAGTGGCTACGCACCTCAGGGTATATAGAGGCGGCGGTTCTCAGGGGAAAAGCCCTGGAGCTTAGTTATACTAGACTTTTTAAATGCTGCTATACTAGATTCTTGATTTACAAGTGTGATGACTGACCATAAGTAAGTAGGGATCCTGAAGGCTGTAATGTCTGGGTAAGAAGAATCTTTATAAGCTTCACGATTCAACCCCATACTTACAAAACAGGGCATGGAAAGACGCTTCAGTCTACGTGACACCGTTTTCATCCCGAAACGAACCACTGATTTAATCCTCGGCTGGGTGTCATAGCAGTAGTTGTTTCACTTGGTTGAAGACCTCTTCCTCCCAAACATCGACTTTGAGAATCTACTTTATTCGTATTACTCCAGCCAGTGCATTATAGATACATTCTATGTTAAATGATACATGGGGCCGGGTCTCGGGGAACGGCTGTTCGATGTCTTGGGTACAGTCGATGCAGACCGATTCTCAGCTGAACAGCTGGACGGAACATGGATGCCCATTATCCAAGCGCGCCCACACCTCGTCAAAGAAAGCGGCAGACTATTGACTGACCCAAGGTGTTAAAAGTTGATCCAGGTGGTGCTGAAGAACTACTGTAGGAAGTACATGGTCATACGACCGAAATCAACATCAGACTACGAGTTCTGTGCGATTGCGTTAACTATGAGCAGATGAACGCCTTTCTTCAAGGTACAATGCAAATAACGGCTCGCTTTTCGGTGAATTTCGACGGTCAGACGCACGTCGTAGTGAGGCTTCTCGAGAACTATATTGGTTGAGAAGATACATGGCCACGCGCTGCTGAGAGCGAGTTGACGCTCAGGAACACGGTGACGGGTATAAATGCCAGCTTACAGGAGTATCAGAAAAGGAGGACAAGGGCGGAGGGACCGATAGATGCCGTTCCTATGTTGAAGGAGGTGCTTGGGTAGGAAGACTTTGAAGCCGTTGTCGCTAACGGCCGTTCCTTCTATGGGCACGGATGGGAACAGTTGGCAAGGCTTCCTCCCAGCCCTCGTGACTTGCTGCAGGAATTCTCCCTGGCCTTGAAACACTAGTCGAAGTTCCGATAGAATCCTACTATACTTCACCATTTCGTTGCTCGGCTGATGATACTAGACAAAAGCCAGGATTGCTCGTGCGACAAGCATCGTCAGCATGCCTGACTTTGACGCTGTGAGGGATTGTCGAACGCATCAATAGCCTGACCTCGCAGGCCATGACCCAGCGGGAAGAATGCTGCCACTGACATGAAGACGGCACGAAAAATGGACCAGGTTGGATGTGCAATAACAAAGGTGCTGCGCCTCTGCATGCTACCCCTTCATCAGGCTCGGTCTACACCACACTCTCTTACAGCGCATCATATGCTTACTGGGATGGGCGGGCGCAAAGACAGCCATACGTTCTCCCTCCAGGCTACGGTGCCCCTCTTTTCTGCAGAAAGTGCAGATTTATGGTCAAACGATCATCGACAATGGGAACATGTTAACAACCAGCCAACCAGGCCCCAGACGCAGTGGCTATCTGCCAGCCAATAGCATCATGGAAGCAGGCTCCTGAGCTATACCGGTCGAAAGACCACGGTCTTATGAGGGGTAGTTTCCTGAGACAAGGCTCTCCGACTTTTCCAGCACCTTCAGGGATCGTAAACCTGTGTCCGTCTCTTTGGTCCTTGCTATGATTGAATCGCGTCGCCTATAAGGGGCATCAAAGGATCTATCGTGGCAGCAACCAGCACGCAATATGAAGAGAGGCACGGAGGAGGAGAGACGTCGATTATTGCCGGTGTCTAGTAGTGTCGAGTATGGCCTTATAGGTAATGGTCAAAGCACTCAAAACATACGAGACGTCAACTACTACCTTGGTATGCTCCGTTGCCCCGATCGCGCATAGGCACTCTGAAAAGCTCTGACTAACGGCGAGATATCAGGCCAAGGGGAGACAGGACAGGGATTCTTTTCGCTGAGGAATTCCCTACGCTTTCCTGAGATGGCGAATCGTGAGCGCAACGTCGCAGATGCACATGGGGTGACCTGCCGGTGGTTTCTTCAAACAGATCAATACCTGAACTGGGAGGCGGGCAAGGGGCTCAGACCCAAGGCGCGACAATGCTGTGGCCTTCTTTCAACACCATCAAACACCACGCCGGAACCGTGGAAGTACCGGCTCCTCTGGGTCAAGGGGGACGCGGGTGCGGGCAAGTCGACATTGCTCAAGATGGCAGTGGAGCATGCCAGAACGACTTACAAACATGCACTGATCTTGCCTCACTTCTTCAACGCTAGGGGTACTGCGCTGGAGCGGTCAACCGAAGGAATGTACCGAACATTGATCTACTGGCTACTAGAGCAATTACCACCCGAGTTTGAGACCGGGCTTCGTCCTCCTGGGACAAATGTCGTATCGCCTAAATGGGAGGTCCCGGAACTAGTTCGGATTCTCAGGGCAGCGGTGGAGAAGATAGCACATCGCTCTGTGATCTTCTACGTCGATGCCTTGGACGAATGCAACCAGAGAGAAGTTGGGGGCATGCTTGAAGTATTCCGGGCCTTGGTCGAGACTGCAGGCAGGTCAGGGCGTGAAGTTCGCGTGTGCTTTGCTAGCCAACCTTATCCTCACCACACGTTCAAGCAGGCTGTCTACCTAGACCTAAGCGAACAGGAGGAGCACAGATGGGATATTGCTGACTACGTCAAGGACCGCCTGAACGACCAAATCGCCGAGTCCATCCACGACCAAGTCCAGGAGAAAGCGGCCGGCGTATTTATGTGGGTGGTGCTGGTCGTGGACATGCTCAATGAGAAATACGATGCTGGCAACATGGGCGAACTGGAGGCGCTGGTGAGAAGCATCCCGGCTGGGCTCTACGAGCTGTATAGCCACATCCTAGAAAGGCACCCAGGCAATGAAGATGCGATGCTTGAATGCTTCAGATTGATTCTTTTTGATTCTTTTTGGCCGTTACATCTCTGGTCACGAAAAGATGTGGTGGGCAGTGCAGTTAGGTCTGCGACGGAGCGACGAGGAAATCCGGCAAGATTACAATGTGCAGTACGGAGAGAGTATGATGCGATACATCTTACACGTCGGCAAGGGCCTTGTAAGGTTCAAGACTAACGATTTCAATGTCCCGTTGGCAGAGTTTACCCACGAGTCGGCGCGGGAATTCATTTTGAACAAGGACGGTGAAGTGCTGAAGATGTATGGGGTGCAGAATCGCGAAGACCTGGCGGCGCAGAGCCATGTGCGGTTGAGGGACTCCTGGTTCAACGAGGTCATGGCGCGGCAGCCACAGCTGCTTGAGGTCATGAAACAAGAAGGACCGTACAATATAACCCACGACACCCTGGACCAGATGGGATGGGGAGACTGGAGGCTCGGTATCAATGAGGAGACAAAGCCGCAGTTTCCAGTCGCTCGATTGGTCGCAAGATACATGATGGAACAGGCAGAATCTGCACACAAATGCGGCGTCGACCAGACCGACTTCCTTGAGAAGTTGACTTACCAAGCCATGTCTTTCCTCTTCTTCACCATTTCGAGCATACCCCATGCGGTGCTAGACAGCCTCATAGGGGTTCTGGTTGCCGCCAACTGTCCAACGCTGATCCGCGACACGCAACAGGAACCCGCTCGACGCGCCTTGCTGAGCCGTCAGCCGTTCGGCCTCATCGTGGAGGGCTCCAAATGGTCTCCTGTCTACATCGCAATGAATGCAAGTCCCGACCCGGAAAGCGTTCATGCTCTCCTTAAGCTTTACTTGCAATCAGAAACCCGGCATCCTACAGTCCAAAGAATTCTGCAACATCTGGCCAATAGCTCTGACTACTACCCTCGTTTCGATAGCCCTGGCTACGGGCCATTGCTGGATTTGACGTACGGCTACGCGGGATTAGCGGCCTTCTTCCTGATCGCGCTTACTCCGCCTGACGTTTTGGAGCCTCGTCTTGAGTCTCTACAGGAACTTGCCGATGAGATATGCAACAAGCCCTGGTTATGCTTACCCTTCTCCCGCCTCCTGCATCTGTTTGTCCAGGAACAGTTGACCTCGGCTGCCATTGACTTGATGCAACCGGACACAATACGCTGGCTCGAGGCATTGGAAGAGAAAGAAGGAGAGGGTAATAGGGAAGAGGATGACAGTGAAGAGGATGACAGTGAAGAGAGTGCCAGTGAAGTGAGTCCAATTGCACACTGGGAAAGATGGAAAAGAAAGAGAAGAGAGAGAAGAGCAGATAGAAGTGAAGATGGACTGGTCCGCCGACGCATTTTATGTCTCCTTCAAGCTCGCCCCGGGACTATTGCTACGAACGTAAGCAGATAGCCATCACCCGCGCGCTTTACGCCGGACAGTTCAAGATGTTGAGGTCCATTTCGCCTCGAAGATCAAGGGCCAATTTGGATATGTATCAGGTGTTGGACAGTGTTCTGTTTAAGTCGCGGGGTAACTCATCAAAATAGTCTCAGTTCGTGCTTGTTGGACCCGAGGCTCCTCAGAATCATTAGATTACTAACTAACTATATGCGCAACTATCAAAGGAGGGTATCATGGTTCAATCATCAACCTCGATTCCAATTCTTCATGCGAGTTAAACAAAAACACCATCCGTTCTTATGCACCAAGCCGCCCGTGTTCCCTTCAGTTCCCCTTTGCGACAGCGTTGCCTTCAAAAGACAACAGCAGCGACGAGACCACCAGCAATTAGCGCAACAGGAGCACCGTACGAAGCGGCAGCGGCAGTTGGGACGGTCTGCGGTCCGGACTGCGTGGCCGGAGGGAGTTCCTCGCCGGACGTCTCAGTCTCGCCAGGTTCAGGCACCACGGGCACAATGGGTTTGTGGGAGGGCTCGACGGGAGAGCTCAGCCAGACGGTGACGGTACTGACGGGCGGGCACTCTCCCGGAGGGTAAATGGTGGTGGTCGCCGGGGGAGGGTGAGGATGGGGATGGATGGTCTTGGTGGTGAGGGTCTTGGTGATGTTCACCTGAATGGGAGGAGTGTAGACGGGAGTAGTAGGAGACACCTCTGGGGGTGAATGGTGGTATTTATGAGCCGATGCAACGGCCGCTGAGGCAGCGAGAGTGAGAACTGAGAACTTCATCATGTCTCGTTGATTGCTTGCTTTCTTGCTTTCTTTGTTTGGTTGACGTGTATGTGTGAGCGAATGTGTGACCTGAGACCTTGGAGGAGTGCCTCTTTGTCAAAGAAGGATCAAAAGCGAGCGAGATCAGATATAGCAGGAAGAAATACCCCAAACGAAACGGAGATCACAGAGGTCAACAACAAGAGGGCGGGAATCAAGCATCAACCATAATGGAGGGAGGGAGGATGGGGATCATGCTTGTTCTTATACACGTTTTGGGTTGGAATACTCCTCCCACACCACCAGGATTAGCCCGTTCCACGCAGCGAACACTCGAGAAGGGAGTCATCCCGTTCCAGGACTGACGATATGCAGCCATCAGGCAGCCCGTTACCTCTTAGGCTGCTCTCTCTTGATGCGGCAAGTGGCTAAGGCATCCATCGCGTATGTTCGCTCATGGAGGAGAAAGTCCTTTTCGGGGATGGAGGGCAGGCGACTTACACCGCCGCTGGGATGTAGTGTGTGGGGGTCTCACCAACGAGCCGGTGTCTTTTTGAAGATCACGTTTTCTTTCGCCAGGTGACAGTTGCAATGTAATGCACATAGATAGGGCTTTGACGAGGACGGCTAAGGGTGGGCAGCGGAAAGGATTGAACCAAAAAGAAAAGAGCGTTGGGACGGTTCCTCTGCATTGTGACGGTATATGCAACCACTGCTCCGTCGTATGGTGTATATTGTGGGTGTATGCATCTGCATGCGTGTGTTGGTTCTACCCAGGATTGGAGTAGCTCATAGTCAAAAAGCACTCAAGTAGCGGCACGAACGGTAATACGAGGTGTCGTCGCTGCACAGGTGCAGCTCTTGGCGATCTCTGTATGGTCGGATGAGGTGATGGTCGAGAGCGCACAAAGATGGGTGTGTGTAGCGTGGCTACCGAATGGCGAAAGGTGGGAGGGGCAGGATGATGTCGCAATACAAGGACAGTGCAGCTCGTGTCAATTGAAGCAGGCTGGGTTTAGCACGCCATTGGGAGGGGGCCGAGACTGACAGGAAGAGGCAAAGCTTGAATGCACGAATGGTGAGGTAACGTAAGGTCAGCAATAACGAGGGCATTTCGTATATTGATCTGATCTGATCTGACTCTGACTCTGACTCTTATGGTGAGGTGAGAGGAGAGGATCCATCCTCTGGAGGGTGAAGCATTTATGTGAATTCGCTAAGCAAGCAAGCGAAGCCCTGTTCGTGTTGGTCAGGGTTTTTGGATCTAAAAGACGAACCGACAATGGATCCCCAAGTTGCATTTGGACCTTATCGTCCAGCCATTTCTTCGTGATGAACACCCGAGAGGTGCCGTGCCGATCTCTCTCTCGTTTGCCTTTTCCCAGGAATCCCTGCAACCTGGCAAGCTTCCGCTCCGGCAAAAACTGAGACTCGCACGAACCCCCAAGCCACGAATGAAAAGGCAGAGAAATCCACTCGAGCGAGAGAGCGAGAGAGCGAGAGCCCATGTCAGATCAGATCCATACGCACACGCAAGGTGGTCGTCGGGACCCCAGTTAGTCTACCAGTTCGTGGACCGGTCATCCTGCATGCAGCCTTGTTCCTTTCCGTCAGCACCAAGTCAGAGATAACGCAAAGGAGTGGCAGAAGAAGAAATGCACGTCGAGCGATCCAACGCTTAATCATGCAAGACGGGTCCCTAGTAACCTGTCATTGACAGCATGGTGGTGGACCCGGCGATGAATGAGGAAGCGGTCAATGATGATATCGTGGCCAGGACGATGCTTTGTTATCGTCGACCTGCGGGCCAGCCTCAATTCTGAAGCTGGCAAAGCTTGGACAATTCTCGTCTACCTGCCCATGGCAGATGGGAATCTGGAAAGTGGCTGGGGTTGCTTACGTGGGGGTTGCACCGAGCCTGCAGGGCACAATGGAACGGTGCAGAAGTACCTCCGTGCTCGCGATTATTCAATATGCCAGCCATTTCCTCCATCCGTCTCTTCATTGGGCTCGCGTGCTACAGATTCCATATAAAACCAAGCTCTTTGCTGGACTGCAAACCGGGCACGTTTTTAGAGCATTGGCAAAACTTGAGCATGTAGTACAGGATGGAGGACCGGATCCATGTTTGCCATTGGAACACTATACTACATTGTACATTAATAGCACCGCTCCAAATTGCTGGGTGTCGGCATTTTCTCGAGGAAATACTCTGCAGGAACCTCTTTCGTCGAAGCAGCGAAGAACCCGAAATAAGAGAGAGTCAAAAAGAGAAGTGTCCAAAACTGGTGATCCCACTAGACGCTCTCCTCCCGGCTCTCGGCATGCACTGTGGTCTTGCCGCTGCTCTCGCCGCCGAGCTTTACGCTCTCCAGATCCCGCTCGTTCTGCATCTGCATGTCGCGAAGCATGCGCGTCGTCATGGACGTGTGCGGGATCTGGTAAGGGCGGTCGTTCTTGTAACCAAAGATGATGTCCATCTGGTCGACGGTGAGACCCTTGGTTTCAGGAACCAGGAAGAAAGCCCACAAGGTGGCGAGGATCATCCAGCAGGCGAAGAAAAACCAAGTACCGTAGCCGAATGACTTGAAGATGTAGGGCAGAGCCTTGGTGACCGGGAACTGGACAGCCCTGCACGGGATGGTTAGCGTTTGTTTCTTCTTCTGTTCTGCTCGCGATTTGCTTCCTTCTTCAACCCAAGAAAAGGAAGAGAAAACAAAAACCAAAAGAAGACATACCATTGACAGAGAGCAGCGAATGTGCCGGCGTAATTGCGCAAGGCTCCAGGGAACATCTCACTGGAAATAATCCAAGGAAGTCCGTTAAGACCAAACGACCAGCTGGTAGTTAAAACTGTCAGCATAACATTCTTGAAAGAAAGGGCGGTACGAATTCACAGGGCATGGGATTTACTGACAAGACAGAGTAGATCATGATCATGCCGATTGCCATACGGCCACCAGCAGCTGTGGAGGCGGAAAGCGCCTGGCCGGCCTTGATCTCCTCGGCGGGATGGCCAATCTTGACATAGGCACCGACGATCCACAGGCATACGGAGCAGGCGAACGAGGAGACAATCATGGGTCGACGTCGGCCAACCATGTCGATGAAGGCAATGTAGTACACGATCGAGGCCACGGCTAGGCACGGGGGTCAATATATGTGATCACAGTAGATTCCGAGGCGGAGAGAAGGTCCTACCTTTGATAAGTCCATAGATACCAGTGTACAGAGCGACATCAGTCACTCCAAGTGAGCCGAAGAGTGTAGGCGAGTAGTAGTTGATGGCTGCAACAGTCAGCATCGCCTCTTGAATACCTGGCCTGGCCAGTCAGTCAGGAAATACATACCGGAAGCTCCAGATAGGTTGTTGAGGATGAAGGCAGTGGCCACAATGAACACGCGAATGCGCATGCCCTTCTGAGAGAACTCATGCATGGCACCTCGGAATAAGGCATAGGCCCCAGTACCGTAGCCAGCAGCGATTGCCGTCTCCTCTGCAAGTCTTCCTCTGAGAAGAGCGATCTCTTCCTGGATGTCTGCGGTGATGTTAGCAACCCGGGTCTCACCGAGGATCTCAAAGATGAAAAGATAGTGATCTTGAGCACATACACTCGTGGTCAGCAGGCAGCTTTCTGAGCTCAACAAGAGCTTTGGTGGCCTTCTCCTCCTTGCCCTTCCTCAGCAGCCACAGCGGGCTCTCGTGGATGAAGAAGCCACCAATCAACAACGGAACGGCTGGGACGAGCTGGACGCCCATCGGAAGCCTCCAGCTTGCGGAGCTTTGGACGTTCATGTTCTGGTTGATGCCGAAGTTGATCCAGAAGCCGATGACGGCACCGATCTGGTAGGCGAGTTCGAAGAAGCCTGTGAGGATGCCGCGAATCGAGGAGATGGACAGCTCGGCGATGTATGAGGGGACGGTGGCGGTGACGGCACCGCAACCAATGCCCGTAAGAACGCGACCAGTGTAAATGTAGGAGAGCTCGTTGGGCGTCACAGTCATGAGGACGGCGCCGACGATGAAGATCACAACGTTCAGCTGGAGCGCCCACTTGCGACCCCACCACTCAGTGACTGTTTCAAGACGACGACACTATTATCAGCCGATCTGAGGTATGTTTTTGGTTTACCGAGAAGTCTGATGTGGAAAAGAATACTTACAGAAGAAACAGAAGAGAGCACCGAAGAAAGCGCCAGCCTGGAAAGCAGAGGTGATGTTACTGGAGATGTCGCTGGCATTGGTAGGGTCGATCTTGAAGTCCGCAACGAAGCTCTTGCGAGCGATGGTGGTGCCGATAAAGGCAGAATCATAGCCGAACCTGCAAGTTTCCTAGTCAGACGCATGCTTTTCTCGGAAGGGAAATGTTCTTCTGAAGAATTTCTTTCAAGTCAATAGTCTTACAGGAATGAGCCGGTGGCAATAATAATGGCCTCAATATATAGCGTCCAATTGTACACCTGTTTAGGTGTAGGACGGTCTTCGACCGCTCGCATGCCCGCCATCTTTGCTGAAAGAAAGAGAGAGATTGTCCTTTAAACCAAGCAACAAAGCCAAACTGGGAGGGAAGAGAGAACAAAGGCAACAGAAGGAAAAGAAGAAGGGAGGGAGGAGGGAAGGAAGGGGTTCCTGTTCTCTTCAACTTAAGGTTGGCGATGATATCCGGGGGAGCCTGGGGAACAGAAGGCGAGGAGGCACGCGAACGTTTATAGAAGTTTGGCAAAAGAAAGGCCTACCAACAGACCGGGTCGGCAAACATGGGGCGGGCACCTAGTCATAGAATGGCAAGCATCATGCTATGATTGATGGTCGGATATCTGGGTGAGAAAAAACGGGCAGAAGCGACGCGAGATCAATGTTTGCTTGCTGGTGGTGCGGGTAGTGGGTGGGTTTTCCCCGAATTTTCCATGCTGTGGCTGCCGTGCTCCTGTTGCTGAAGAAAAGAAAAACCTGGAGACTCCAATGCCCCAGAGTAACTGTAAATCCATGACTTTGCGGAGAAACAGTGAGAGAGGGCGACGCTACACGACTCGTGGGTGTGTGTGGTGGGACTCTGATGGGATGCCGAGAGCCTGGAACATACCTACACTCTGCCGAAGAAAGGAGAGAGCCGATGCCACGGCCGACAGGCAGACGTCACGTCGCAATAAGTGTTGTCGCTATTGCCCAATCAGGCAATATGCGAGCCGACAGTAGGGTGATTTAAATGGGGGGCGGACCTGAGAATCATTCCCGACTGTTACGAAATAGTTCAGCTATTCTTTGCCTATGAGGGTTAAAAAAAGTCAATTAGGTAAAATGTCGCTTCCTTTTGATCGGAAAGAATATCCAACGATCTTTTATTCTTTTTTTTCTATCCCTGGCCAGTGCTGAATGACGTTCGTTCATGGTTGGACTGAAGAGGCTTGCCAAGCCGGCTGGCGGTCATGCATAGTCCCCATGTAGTAGTAGCGGTATTATGCCACTCAAGGCCAAGAACTCCCATGTTTGTTCACGGCATGTGTAGGACCAACCTTAGCCCAGAAAGGGAATGAATGGCCTTTGGGGAAATGGCTTGCCCCGGCCCTTGCATGTCGCGTACCTCTCAGGAACCGACGGTTTTTGTCCATCCACTTTTGAACATGCCATCGCACATGGTGGGGAGCATGGCATGTTATATTTTATCGTTCTGGGGAATCACTTTGTCACTAGTCTTTGCCATTTGTTCGTTTCTGGGGATTCAGCCTGTCACTAGTATTTGCCAGATACAAATTTCTCACTTTGTGGGCGAGAGGAAACCCGGTGCAGTGACTGAGGAGCAAAGGGAACTCACCCTCCAGCAAGAGTAGCACATACACATACAGGTACTAAGCTCACACAACTGACTGAGAGCCACGGCACATACAGGGCGAGGTAGGGGCCGCCCCTGGTCGGTTCTCTCGCAAGGTCTGTAGGCAGTTGGGCAAACATGTTTCATTTTGCAATGTTTTTTCTTTTCCTTTCATGTTGGGGTTCAAGCTGCTCTCTTATATGATGGCAAAACATGAGTTGAAGGTTTCGTGCATCACCGTCCGGATATCATGTCTCTCCCTAGTGCTGTCTTGCCTCCTCCACAGCTCCTCGAGCACATCGGCAGTGATCCCTGCGTTGCTGACCGAATTGGCCATCTGTCTGATGACTTGGATGATCCACAAACGCTGGTTCACATCCTCCTCCTCGGACCCCCACATGAGTAACGGCCACAGCATGTTGACCGGCAGAGCCTCATCATCCGCCAGGGCAGCCTTCATGTCGTGTGCGAGCCGCTGCATGGCGCTCACGGCTTCCTTCACATCGGCCGACCTGGGGAGGTGACGGTAGGCCACGCGGTGGAGGTGGATCGGGATCGCGTGGTAGTTCGCCATGGCGATACGGCATTTCCTTGTGACACTCGCGGCGAGGCTGGGACTGAGGAGCGGCGCCACCAGGCTGCCCGACACGGCCTGCTCGAGTATGGGGTGAAGCTGCTGGTACAGCCTGCGGTAGTCCCGTCGGATCTCCGAGGCGAGGGACATGACCTCGGTCTCATCCTCCACGGTGCCTCGCTTGCGGTGCCATTGGTCGATCTTGGTGATGCGGCCCATGTAGAACTGCGTCTTCTGAAAGAGCCGGAGCGAAGGCTTCGACAGGAGCTCGGAGATGGACGTTTCCATGTCGTTCTCCGTGGGAGACTGGCTGCGGCTGTAATCGAGGCCGTCGCTGTCCTCTTTGAGAAACAACCCCTCGCCGCCAGCGGAGACGGCCCGTCCATCAAGGAGCCGTAGCCAGGATATCAATCGCTTTTCCGCAAACGTCAGCGTCTCCTTGTCCAGGCTCGACACGATGCTGTACGCCATGGAAAGATTGGCCTGCGCCGAGCTCGTCCGGTTTGTCACAAGGTCCACATAGCTCAGCAGGAACAGCGCGGCCAGCACAGGGCGAGCCCTGGATTTGACCGCGCCTGGATCGGCCTGGATCTCCAGCTTCAGGGTGGTGATGTGTTCTTGGCTCTTGATGTAGAAGGAGCTGAAAGTGGACGAGGAGCTGTACGTCCTGTCCTCGCGCATCTGCAACGCTGAGTAGGCGAGCACGGCATAGTGGACCATGGCTGAAGCGGGTGCCATGGACAGGATCTGATCCCTCATCAGGTACCAGCTCGACCGGGTCTCGAGAGGCGCCAGGATGGGCGGTTCTTCCGATATCTTGAAGTGATCCAGGAGCTGGCTGGCGCTGTACTTTGCCACATCTGTCGGGCTGTCCTGGAAGTAGACAGGGTCGACGCCAAAGTTCGGGGTGTCTCCAGACAGCCGCAGACTGTCAGTCGTCGGCGTCCATTGCTCCATGGGGAAGTCGGGCAGCGCGTCGCTGGGCACACTCGGATCCCAGAGGAAGCTTGCGAAGTTGAAGGTCTTCTCCAGTGTCAGGCTCTGGGCACGGCTCACCCCTGGCGAAGTGGCCAGCTCTGGCGTAGGTGTGGGAAGAACATCCGCTTCCCTCGGGGCCGAGTCCATGTTCAAGGCAGCGTTTTGCTGAGGCTGGCCGTGCACTGCCTGCATCGGCTCTGCATGATCCGTGGCTCTCGACATGGATTGTGATTCGAGTCCCTCACGAACCGGCGTGACATTATCTTCGGAGAGGTGTCTGTCAGTCGATGGTGTAGCAGGAGGCTTCAACCAGGAACATTCGAGATTCAAGCGTGAACAGTGGCCGCAGCATGGGCGTTCTAAGTTGCACCTCACTCTGCGCCGTCTGTACGAAGATGCATGGTCAATAAGTTTTTTCGTCTCACCAGCAACTTGGTGTATCGTCACGTACTTGCAGGTAATGCAGCCATCTTTGGTTCGCCGTTTGCGCAGTGGCTTCTCAGGATTGTCGCGATGCCAAACTCCGTACATATCGGCGAGCTTATCAACTGTAATCCGATCCTCTCCTCGCAGCATGGGGGGGAGGCCGGGGGAGGGGGGAAACAAGGTTTCTGGGGAAAACAAAGTAGAAGAGGCAATTGCGAGCAAAGAAGCGAGGCGAGGTAGTAACTTAGTACCTTCGGTAGGTTCTGTTAGTAGGTATCGAGACGCTGAAAACGTAAAGCGACGGACTAAACGGACGATTCACAGCCTGTGGCGCTAACGGCGTCCCGCTACCACGCGACACCAGCGACGCCAACCTGAACGAGTCATGTCGAGAGTCATCTGTGGGCGTTTGTTTGCTTTTTTTCCTTCACATTGAGCGTATGTGGTCATCATTACCCTTTTTTTCTTGGCTCCTCTTCCTGTGTTTTGAGATTTGGCCAAGAGAAACGCAGTCTTCAATAATACCCACCGTTCGTTGCTAATGTTGTGTGTACCAGGGCTCAAAAAACTTCCCCAGTTCAGGCTCCGATTAATCACAGGTAGCGGCACATTTCCACGCGGCGCCGGTCTAGCTTGTTCAAGCAATGACGACACACTTTTTCCTCTTATATCGTGATGAGATTGGCAATCCCGACACTTGAGAAACCCTCTCGCGCGCGCGTAAAACAATTGCTTGTCTTTTATAAGTGAAGTTGACCAGAATCTCTGATGACTGATCATGTGAGCTAACATGATGGAGTCACGGGCAACATGTGCCGAAATCTTGCCATCTTGTAACTCCCAAGTACCAGTCCAATATCATCCTGCAACATCAAAGATGGGAAACTTACAGTACGCGCACTCGGCGCAGTCCGAATTAGCCATGCCCAGGTGATCGGCTTGAACAATCTTCCAGCGCTGTCAACCTATTGCTTTCTTGTTGCTTTGCTCCTCGTTCGCATCAGCGTTTTTTTTTTATCTCCTGTTAGTCTCCCATCCAGGCATCAGCGTTTTTTAAAAAGAAGAAACCGCATGATGAACGTCTCTCTGCTTTCGTACTTGACGTTGATGCGATTGATGGTCTGTTGGCGAATGACGGTATCTTCCCACTCTTCTGACTCGCCAAAGAGCTCAGACTCCCTAGCAACCCTTGCCGTGGTTTTGATGGCAAGGTTACCGGTACTACGTACGCACGGTCATCGCTTTGCCTCTACCCCTCTTTGACAAGCGGACTGCCCGCGAACCCAAGCTGCAACTCCATCCGACATAGCTTTCCTCTCGATGCCATGGCTCAGGCTCTTTTCACACCGCGTATCGGGCTTCATCGAGAAGATCAAGCCCACGAAGCAGAAGCAAGATCGTTCCCCAACGCTTGAAACAGAGCGCAAGCTCAAGTTCCATATCGGCCTCTTGGATGATGTGGAGAATCGCGAGCTGTACAAGGTGGGAGGTTTCCATCCAACAAGGATTGGTGACCTGTTCAGTAGCGAAAGATATCAAATCCTTCATAAACTCGGGTACGGTGGCTTTGCAAGTGTCTGGCTTGCGCGAGATCGGGAAGCCGAGTCAAATGTCGCTTTGAAGATACTGGTTGTCGACGCCTCCCAAGAGGAGAAGGAGCTGCACATGTTGAAGTTCGTCTCGGAGCAGCACTCGTCATTATCCGATGTCCATGGGAAAACCCGCGTTCCTAAGCTCTTAGATCACTTCTGGTTCGACGGCCCCAACGGCCGCCATTTGTGCCTGGTCTTACCAGCGTTCGGACCAAGCGTGCAGCAAGTCATGAAGACGTCTGAGACTCGAAGATTGAGGGCAGATACTGCGAGATCTACAGCCCTGCAAGCAACTCAGGCGCTGGCCTCTCTGCACTCAATTGGCGTTTGCCACGGAGGTAAGCACAAAGCATTCAGTAATCGCTCTGTTCACCGTTGCTGAAATTCTTTCTACAGACTTCAGGCCTACCAACATCCTGTTTGCAGTCACCGGCATATCTCACTGGTCGGAAGAAGAGGTCAAGAACAGGCTCGGGGAAGTCGTCGAAGAGGAGATGTGGTACCGTGACGGCACACCAGCAAAGGAGCCAGGTGTGCCATCGACTGTGATTCGTCCCACCGACTTCACAAAGCTGATCCCGGAATTCCTCGAGAAGTCGGTCTTCTTGGTGGACTTGGGGGAGAGCTTCCATGTAGACTCCCCTCCAGCCAAGCGTCTCGGAACGCCGGCATCATACTGCTCACCAGAGTGCTATTTCGACGGTGCCGCATCCACCCAAACAGATATATGGGCACTGGCGTGCACCATCTTTGAGATACGGGCAGGCTATCCGCTTTTTGATACCTTCCTTGGGGGCTTCGAAGATGAGGTTGCGCACCAGATTGTGGTCACTCTGGGGAGAATGCCAGAGCGGTGGTGGAGCAAATGGACCCTGCGAAATGCCTTTTTCGACGAGGATGGGAAACCGGTACAAGACGGCATTCTCCAACGAGTGACGTTGGAGGACAGTCTGAGGGAGATCGGCACAGACGACTTGGATACCGGAGCCTCGAAGACGGCTCAAGGAATACTTTGCCAGGAGGAAGTTGATGATTTGGCAGGTCTGCTCGGCAAGATGCTCAAATACGACCCCAGCGAACGAGCTGACATCCAGACCGTGTTACAGCACAAGTGGTTTACGAAAGAGTACTAGACGACACATGACAGATCGGACAGACCATCAAATAATGCCTTGGGGCTTTTTTCTTTTCCCTTAATGGAGGTCTTTCTGTGTCTAGAAGTCCTCGACGACATTGGCGGTTTCGTCTTCCCACCACTCCATCATCGCCTTGATCCTTTGCGTCCTCTCCTTGGCCAACCTCCTGCCCTCGTCCGTCTTCATCATCCCCTCGAGCCGGACCAGCTTCTCCTCAAAATGCGCGATCGAATCCTCCAACTTCCTCCCCTTCGCGGCACCAAAGGCAAAACACCTACCAGCCCCGACGGCGCCGATCGCATCCAACCGATCCGCGTCCTGAACGACGGCAAGCTCCGGGAACTCCTCGACGAGCCGCTGGACTCGCGCCGGATCCTTGACCTCGGAGGAATACGAGACGCCGAGGCAGATGGTCTGCGCGGCCTCGGCGAGCCGCGGCGAGGCGGACAGCGAGATGAGCTTGTCCCGGATCAAGGTCGACGAGTCCTCACCTGGTTTGAGATACTTCTTGTCGCCAACGTCGTGCAGCAGCGCGCAGAGCGTGACCAGCGGAAGGGACGTGTTTGGAACGGTGGGCTGGATGCGGCGAGCCAGGCTGACGACTCGGAGGATGTGGTTGAAGTCGTGGGACCCGTCGTAGTGTAACATGTACTCTCTCACGTAGGTCTTCACGGCAGCCATGACCTCAGGGCTCACTTCCAGGCCGGTCGAGGCCATCTTTGAGCACAGCGTAGGCGGCAGGGTTACCAAAGGAGGGGTCGAACAAGACGAGGGCTTGAGACAAAAAAAAAAGTCCTATAAAAGTTGATTTGAGAGATCTCTCTGATTCAAGGCACGTTGTGCAGGAAAAAGTGCTCCTTTTCTTTTGGCAAGCTTAGGTGAATTGAATGGTGAAGAAGACTTGGAGGTTTGGTGCAAGCGTGAATCGCGTCTACCCGTGTCCCACTTAGTGCTGGGCCGCCTCCCGAGGGATGCGCGGATTCACGTGATAAAAGAAGAAGAAGAAAAAAGAATTTGTCTGTAGAGCCGTTCCCTACACATAATTTGCTTGCTGCATAGAAAAAAAACAGGAACATGTCTCATCTCAGTTGGGATTGATGCCGTCAAATGGGGATGATACGGCCAGGTGATTGGGTCCCGTACGCATGGGAGCTCCCATGACGTTGTAGTGTAAAGGAGAAAGAGTGTGCGGACTCCAGGCGTATTAATTCGGTCTCTGCTTTCTGGAGTTTTTTTTTCGGGTCCTAGGTATTAAAAAGGGAAAACTTGTCCGTTTGGTATCATTGACGAAGTTGTGTTCAAGGGAAAAATGTAGCTAAGAGCAAAACCCACCAAGCCGATGTGTGACTCACTCACATAATGTGCGCCTATTCGGTCGACAGCCGTGAAGCCACTTCTTTTCTCGGTTTTTTTTATTTATTTATTTGGGTGAGAAAGGAGAGCTGTGTGGCATTTATGACCCTGACCCAACGCCATTCTAGTCCATAAGGCTGCATCAATGTTGGGCGAACCAACGAGGGGGGCGGTCATTTTATGCATGTTGGTCGTGTTCAACGTGCTGTAACGTCGATCGCCGTAGATCTAACGGTTGTCGATGCTGGTTGAATACCGCCGTACGAACACTTTACTATATTGAATACCGTCGGTTGGTCCCAGCGACATGGAACCAACAAAGTCAGCAGAGCCTTTCGGGGGGATTGATGGACTTCAGTCGTCGTGTTGTTGAGGACAACCTCATATATAACCAGGATCTTCCAAAGCACGAGGATTCTGAAGCAGAAACCTACATAGGCACCTAGCCTAGTACCTCTCCTGGAGATCCAGCCTCCTACTTGCTCTATTGAGCTCCAAACGTCTTCAGCAATGTGTGATCTTTCGGTTCTTCGTCCTCTTCCACATACCATCAAATTTGAAACGCGTTGATGAGGAGTTCTAGTAGTAGAGGAGGGTTGACGGCGGGTGGGAATCTTGTCAGCTGTTACCTGGAAAACTTGGGTTGCTCATCCTCCAGGATGTGGCCCTGCATCCAGGAGAACGATAGTTGCTTGAGACGGAACCATGTTCAAATCTCATGACACTACATCTCCCTTCCTGCAAGTTACGCCCAGGAAATTGTGTCAAGCGGTGTGGCCTTTCTCCAGCGACCCAGGCCATCGCTTTCTAGGAATCGCAAAGAGCACAAACTGTTTACAAGGCCATCATCATCTTCGGGCTCGGCTACCTACGAAAGAAATGAACAATATGTTCGCTCGTTCCCAGTTCCAAAATCACACGGACCAAAAAGTCCTTCGTTCCAAGGACCTCCCAGACGACGAACTTGCAATCATTCGCGAGACATGCAAGGCGCATGTAGAGCCAGGGTCGCGTGCCACGGAGCGCGCTTACAGGGTCGCAACATGCCCCTCAATCGTCATCCCAAGCGAGGGAATACGAATGGCTGGTAGCGAGAAAGATCAACGTCCCCTTCGAGCGGGTACTGCCCGATGATACGTAAACACAAATACTACTATCAGCTCTCTTCCGACATCTACATTCGGGTAAGTCTGTTCGAGGAGCGAGCGACGGCTCCTACAAAGAATCAGGGCGCGTTTATGTTTGACTTGGGATCCACTCCGGTGCAATGATCCCATTCGTCTTGCCTTTGCACAGATACAAGGACCATGAGAGCGCAATGAACCCAGACGATATATGACAGACGAATAGAGTCCGCAGCAGCGAGGCTCGTGTGACCTAAGCCGCATACCCGCCGAAGCTAATGTCGATAGGCAGGAAGAACCTGAACGGATGATATGCATGTTATCATGCCGAGAGATGCGCTTTCGCATCTACTACTACTTCGTCAAACCTATGTGTGTGTGTGGGTGTATTTGGTCTGGATTTCTATTCGTTTAGAACGGAATAGGTGATCCATTATGTGCACAAAAGCTCATCTTCAGCTTCCCCCCCTTACGAATGAGAAGAGCGGTACCTGGTGTGGGTGGTATGAATAACGGGCGGGAAAGCCATGCAAGGACCCAAGCTGTCGGACGGTTCCCCCCATGTCTGGTAAAAACTGCCGGGAGACGTTGAAGAAACAAAACATGTACGCAATGTTTGCATCCGCAATTGCGGATCGTGATGTGAGAACGCGACGTCGACCGTGAGGAGTGGATGGCAGGGGTTTATATGTGGCTTATGGGACGGCGCTGAAGGCTGCACCTTGGACGAGGATGATCTACCTTTTGGCCAAGGGTAATAGGAAGATGGCCCACCGGCCGTGTCGTACAGTACGGCACATCCTCAAACAAAAGAAGATACGTTGAACGAATGCCAGTAAGTCGGGAGACAAGCCTAGAAGACAGACCACGTACAACGTGGTACGCCGAGCGAGAAGAAAAAAGACACCGCACCCAGGTCAAGCGCACCAAGGCCGCATGTCAGCGATCATGTGGTTCGCGAGCTGGTGAACATTCAGACAGGCCAGTCAGGCAGGCAGAAAGACGGACATGCCGCCGAGAGCACTGCAGGTCGGAGGAGCGAGCGGGAACAGATGCTGATCGGGGGATAGACTGCGCTGGCTTGCATGAAGGGTGCGGAACGTGACTGGCGCGAGTCAATGCAGCATTGGAGAGGGAAGGACTATGTGGAAGTGAAGGCAACGCATAATACCTAGCTGGGGTATGTATCTTCGAAGCGAACACGCACTCCCAGGCACAAGGCACAAGGCACCAGGACGCAACCAGTTGGATGACGGAGGATGGATGGAATCATGGAATCATGGAGGTGGAGAGATGAGCCAAAGGTGGGGCAGCACGTCGAAGTGGGGCTCATGGCTGGCGGCAATCGCGCGTCTGTGGCCTGTGATTGGCAGCGATGCAGCGTGACAGGCTGAGCGGAGGTAGACCAATCACGGCCCGAACATAGACGCCGCCCGAAGAGGATCCACCTTTCACTCTCCTCTCCCGGTCCCCCTCTACCGAATCTTTTCCATTATCCTCCATCCTCCTCGTCTAATGTGCACCGACTTTACATATGTACAACTGCTTGTGGGTAGTAGTATGCATACTCCTCAACTCTGATCCCAGCTACTACTTAGTACTATCCCCGTACAACTTCTGGTCACCACCATCACGCACATCCCTTATGCATGCTAGCCGCCCAGCTGTACTACCATTCCCTGTCCGGTGGCCTTGCCTATGCCAGCATCCTGTACTCACAGCAGCTCCTCCTCGTCCCATTCGTCTGCCTTGAAATCAGTGGCTCACCTTTCGCGGTACCATCGTGCCGGCCTTCTCGTTTCCAAGCACACCGTGGCACTCACTACCTGCTCTGACTACGAAGTCCCTCGCTCTACCGAGTGATTCACAAGATACTTCTAAGTGGCAGTGGGGTTCTCTCTCTCTGTGTGTGTGTATGCAGCTGAGCCCATGCTGCTCATTCACACTCTACCTTTCCTGGTGGTGCTCACTCGCAAGCCGTCGTCTCCTTTGCTTCTGTAGCTTGATTCCGTCCCCCGTCCCACCTCGACAAGGGCCGATCCTGGTGGACATCGCATGCTTCCCACCGACCCTCGCAGGCGATCGACGTAGTAGTAGTAGAAGCAGTAGTAGTGCTCACATCCCGTTTGCCATTGTTGCACACGAACTCAACTCAGCTCACTGCCATGGCGCACCCCCACCCACATCCCATCGTCCAGTCGACCTCCCCATCACGGGCCGCCATGACAGGTCGCACGCACATATAACCGCCCATCATCTCCCACCCTCAGATCTTCGTCCTTCTTCTTTTCCCTCCCTTCTTTTCCTCTCCAGCAAGTCCGTTCAATCGTAATCCTCGTCGTTTGGTTTTCCCTCCATCCCCCCTTGTTTTTGCTTCTCGTTTTTTGCAACTCCGTAGAGCCGGTCTCTACTACTATTCTTAATACTGTCCAAAGAAACTCCTGATCTCTTACCCAGAGCTTTCTCAACAAACCTTCCAGCGGGGGATTCCGTATCGCCCTTGGAAAGCTCAGACCAAAACACCTTGCCAGCCAGACAACCCGAGTTGCCGGTCAACTTTTGTTTTTGGCTCCAGAGAGACCTGTCTTTCGACAATTCTTTTTTTCCCTACTTTTTCGACTCAGTCAACATTATTGTTTCTGAAGCTGAACCTTTTTTGTTTTGCGAATTACTCCTTGATAAATTCTTGTTTTTGAAACACAGCACTTACACACACACTCACTAATACCCCCAACGCAACCATCATTGTGGATTCTCCTTGCTCGCAAACGCACGCCACGTTCAGACAATCATTCAACTCGACAGCATCTGTCAAGCAACAAAAGCAGTCAATTCTTTCAGTCCAAACTGAAAAGCAAAAGCAGGGACAAAAGCCATCATCGGCACGTGAACACCAACAAGCCAAGACCTACAGATCACATTGCCCATCAACCATGTCTTCGCAACTCTCCTTCTCGCTTCGCGTTTCCTCCTCCGTCAAGACCGTCCATCTTCTCGGCTCCTGGGACAACTACGTCGGCCAGCTCCCGCTCTCCAAGGACAGGTCTTCCTCCAAGTCAGGCTCGTGGAAGGGTACCTTCAAGTTCCAGAACTCTACTCTTGAGCCCGGTCAACGCTACTGGTACTACTACATCATCGACGGGTACCACGTCGCGCACAACCCCAGTGAGAAGTCCACCACGGAGCCCACCACGGGCCGAGAACTCAACATTCTTGACGTGCCGCACGGATCCTCCAAGAGCTCCTCGTCCTCTTCTTCCAGGCACCATTCTTCGTCGCACAAGTCATCCTCGAGCAGCAGCAAGCACTCTTCTTCGTCGTCTTCCAGGCACCACTCTTCCAGCAGCAGCAGCAGCCGTGACAAGGACAGGGATCACCATCGTTCATCTCGTTCATCCCGCAAGTCCCTGACCGTGGACATTCCCAAGGGTCGCCCGCTGTCCACCTCTCAGATCAAGGCGCCGAAGCCGGTGTCGCCAACCGCGACCAAGAAGATCCTCGAGTCAGACTACCGCTACTACGACGACGAGGAGATCGCCGACCTGACCGCCCGCTTCGGCTACGCAGTCATCGACGAGGACGACGTGGTCACCAACTTCAGCAACTCGCCCATGTCCTCTGCCGGCTCCTCGCTGTCCTCGTACGAGTCCGACTCCTCTTCTGGCTCCCCCAGTTCATCCTTGTCAGGCTACAGCACCCCCGGCTCGGACCTCTCATCGTGCACCTGCGAGAGGTACGGCATCACCCGCAAAGGTGACCGCATCAAGATCGACTGCAAGGGTCAGTACTGCGGCTACGAGGACAGCTCCGACTGCTCGAGCGACAGCGGCTACGAGGATCGCTACGACTCTCCCGCCTCCCACGGCAGCTCCCGCCGCAACGGCATCGTCGTCAGATGAGCTTGTGGCCCTCCCTGAAACTGTCTTCCTCAGGGTCGGGGCCCCCTCATACTTGCCCTCGACGCCTTTGCAGGAGACGGGAGAAGGAGTCATGTTTCTTTTGCAAAAAAGTTTTCCTCCCAAGACTGTGCGTCTTCTTCATTGCTCAGGTCTTGGGATTGCACTCGTTGCTACACACATTGTTGTTGTTCGTTGACCGTCCTGCCTAAGCGGATCGCGCTCCCTTTTGATCGCTTCGCAGGACAGACACACACAGCCCCTTTGTTTCCATCCTCCGCGGGACGGGAATCAGTTGTAGACTTTGTCGATTCACTCAGGCTGGTTTCCTGGGTGAAGCAACATGGACTACTCCTGACACTTGGCGCGAGGATGGAAAACCCCCCCAATGGGTCGATGCTGCGGCCTCCCCCATGGACGGCATGTCCGTGGGGTGAAATGAATTTCTCTTCGTTTTGTTTGATATGTCTGAACGTGTGCACTTCACACATTGTTTTGGTAAGATGAGGAGTTCTCTCTCCTCACCTTTACACACACACACATAAACCCCCCCTGTCAACATTGGGAGAGGCGGCCTCATGTGACTTGAGGACGACCACTCTCCCACCTGGATCAATTTTTGTGGATGTTTTTCTGCCATGGACATTCTGTCAAGGAGACAAAGAAATCAAGTGACAGGATGCGTCTGTCGTGGTAGGACTAGCCACGAAAGCAGAGGTGCAGCGGAGGAGGAGGATGACGAAGGGCAGATGTCAAAATGGGATGAGAAACTGCCGTAGGATAGATGCCGAATGAATCTACCCGAACTGAGAAACCTGTGAAGTGCGTGGCACATGTGGATGAGTTGACTTTCTTGGACCGTAGGATGCTTGCACTGAAGGGATTGAGTGAGCAACGAAACACACGAAAGTACTTGTAGGTACGTACGTGCTAACATCCGACGGGTAATAATCAGGAGTGCGGTACCTTACCTAAATCAGGTTACGGCCAGTAACGTTAGTCATAGTACTGCTCGTAAGTACCTTCAGGTGGTGAGAGACAAAGGCACATGAGGGGCAACGGCGGAGTAAAGCTACAGCAGCACGCACCTGGCGCGTGGCCCCACAGTCGTCTGCCCCTCACTCCGGGTCTCTACACCGTGGACCGGTAGTGGCTACTTACGGTGTACAGCAGCAGCTTCAGGGGTTTCATCTCGTCAAGTTGTCTGGTCTTTAAAGCTTGCTTGCTGGTCTCCTTCGGAGGAAAAAAAAGATGCAATGCGCCTACTAGTAATTCCATGTCTGTAGTAGTCGTAAGGAGTAGTAGTACTAGTAAGTAACAGGCCAGCTGCCAGCACTGCACACACACCTTACAAGAGGCTGACTGCCTGCTGCTCCAGCTGCTCCTCACTCACCGACTTCTTCATTTCTCTTCGACAACAGCTGCTCTCCACATGCAACATCTTGCGCAATTTCTCTTGACCAATTCAATTGAGTTAAAGGGAAAAGTCATCCCGAAATATCTCGAAGGACTTATTGGGAATTCACAATCAAAAAGCCAGAGATAGCACCAGGCTAGCCGACATCATGGCCAACCAAGAACAGCAGCAGCCTCTCGTCCTCCCCATCATCGACTCCCACATCCACCTCTGGCCGTCCGCCGAGCACCAGTCCCTGGCATGGAACACGCCCGACCACCCTCTTCACGCCCAGCAGCGCTCCATCGCCGAGTACAAGACCGCCGTCGCATCGTCCCCTTCCCTCCTCGGCTTCGTCTTCGTCGAGACGGACCGCAAGAACAACCACCCGGACGGCGAGGCCACGCCCGAGGATGAGCAGAAGAGCTGGGAGGCACCACTGCAGGAGATCCGATGGATGAGGCGGCTGGTCCTGGGCGAACCGAAGCCCGGCGAGGGCCACGAACCCGCGGACAGGAAGCTGTGTTTGGGACTGGTGCCCTGGGCCCCGATGGCCAGAGGCCCCGACGCCCTCGAGAGGTACCTCGCCCAAGCGGAGGAGGCCGCCGGCGAGGAGACGTGGCGGAAGATCAAGGGCTTCAGGTATCTCCTCCAGGACAAGCCCCACGGCGTGATGCTCACCGACGAGTTCATCGGGAGTCTGAAGTTACTGGGACGAAAGGGGCTTGCCTTTGACGTAGGCATCGATCATCACCGCCGCGGCAAGAAGCAGCTCGAGGAGCTCGTCGAGATGGTCGAGAAGGCGCACGAGGGCGTGCCTGAAAACGAGCAAGTCACACTCATTCTCAGTCAGTCCATTTCTCTTTCTTTTCCCCCTCCCCCTCCCCCGAACCCTGGTAGATCCCATCCAATGTGGGAAAACAACAGCAGCTAATCTTGAGTTCCGCCAACATAGACCACCTCTGCAAACCCGACATGTCAATCGTCAACACCGCCTCCGACCGCACCTTTCACGCCTGGCGCACCGCAATGTACACCCTCTCCAAGGCCAACAAGACCTACATGAAGCTGTCCGGGAGCTTCTCCGAGATGCCCGACTCCCTGCGCAGCCGGTCCGACGACGCCTCCCACATCTTCCAGTCCACCCTCGCCTGGCTCGGCATCGTCCTCGCCACCTTCGGCCCCTCGAGGATCATGTTCGGCAGCGACTGGCCCGTGTGCACCCTCGACGGTCTAGGCGATGACGCCTGGCCGAGGTGGAGGGATGTCGTGGAGAAGATGTGCTGGATGGCCAGTCTGACGGATGACGAAAGGGCCATGATCTTTGGGGGCACGGCGAAACAGGCTTACAACCTGTGAGAGAGGGTGGATAACCCACCTCTTCATTCTCTCTCTCTCTCTCTCTCTCTCTCTCTATCTCTCTCTCTCTATCTCTCTCTCTCTCTCTCCTTCGCCTCTCTACATTATCCTTCATCTTTCCTGTCTGATTCAATGAGAAGACGAGCGCGAGGGCGTGTGTTTGTGTGTGTGCGGAATTGATCTGGGAGGACAGCCCAGGACGCAAGAGCCTGGCAAAGGTTCTAAGTCTGGTACACACACACACACATACATACGGGATAAATAGTCTTCACAAGTTAGCTCACCCATGATACCAAACATTTGCAGTGCATCCATGTTGGAGCCATAAATTCTTTTTCTAAAAGAGAAAAAAAAGTCAAATCATTCATTCGTATGCTAAAAAAAAAAGAGCCAAAAAGTCATCACTCGTCGGCCCTCTCGAAAAGGCCGAAATCACCAGAATCAAGGGACCTGCAGGAGAAGTAGAAGAAGTAGTAGAAGAAGTGAGAGAAAAGAAGGAAAAGAAGAAAAACGGCATTCGTAATGACGCCAACTTCCTGCCCGTAGGCTGAATGGCAGATCCAAATAAGCGATTCCTATGCTTTCATACACGCAACGACGACGCCACACCGTTTCTATCCATCAAAAAGACATTTTTCACTCCCTCCGTCTCCCATAACTTCCCATCTGCTCAATGGAGTTCATGATACCACTCCGTCCCGGCCTCGGCAAGCCGCCACCGCCGCCGCCACTCTTTGCCCTCTCGTGGGGGCTCTCAGGCCTGTACCCGGCGCCCTGATCCCTGAGGTTCGAGCAGCGCTGGCCCTGGGAGTCTTGAACTCGCTGTGGGAAGATGGCTGGTTCTCCTGCATCGTCCGCCTTCTGGCCGGCGCGGGAGTCGTGGCCGAAGAGGAAGGGCGTACAGCTGGAGTGGACGCGCCACCGACAAAGGTCTGCATGCTCATCATCTCCTCCGCCAGCTGCACTAGCTCCCCCTTCTCGACCCTCTCTTTCTCGAGCATCACCCTCAGTTCCTCGTTGTCTCGCTGCACGGTCTCGAGCACGGCTTCCAAACGTCGCACATCGGCCTCGAGCTCCTTGATCGTGGCACCGTCCTTTACAGCCTGAAGCTTGCGTTGTTCGGCATCAGCGTCACCGTAGCTGATCTTGGTGAGAGTGTTGTCCCTGCCCGTGCGGAGCTTCTCCTTCTCGTCGCTGAGGTCTTCGATGCGCTTCTCGAGCTCTCGAATCTTCTTCTCCCAGCGTGCTTCGTAAGATTTCTTAAGGGCAGCGACTTTGGTCTCGTGTTTGCTCTTGTAGAGACCGTGGAGTTCCCGAGCAACACGTTCGACGGCAACCTCGACATCGCGCGTTGATGATGCAGCAGCGCTTGAACCCTCCTTAGCCTTGTCGGTTGTTGAGGACTTGTTCTCTGCATCCTTGCCAGCACGCATGCCCGCCATTTTGCTTTCGGCCTCCTGATGCAGCATTTCTGCCGCCTCTCTCCTCTTCTCGCTCTCGTCAAGCTTCCTCTCAAGCTCCTCCCTCTCTCGTTGGCCCAACACAATCTCTTCTTTCACCTTTCTCAAAACATTCTCAACTTCCTTCCCCCTCGCCTCCCAGTCCTCTTTCTCGGCAGCAAGCTGCTCTTTCTGGGCGCATTCCTCTCGCAACTTCTCCATAGATTCTCCAACACGCTTCTCGGCATCACCTACGGCGGTCTTCAAGGAATTGACCTCAGCCTCCTTCCCACTAAGGCTAGCCTTCAGAGAACTGATCTCTGAAAGGAAGCTAGACTTAAGAGACTCAAGTTCCCGGGGTGTGACGGTGGGAACACTTCGTGGAGTCGGCATCGGGGGAAGGTCGAAGTCGATCAGGTTGTTGTAGGTCCGGCCAGGAGTTGATGCCACATTGGGTGTGGTCCGGGATGGAGAAAGTGTACCACGCTTGAATGGCGATCTTTGGGGGTTTCTCATAGACTCGGTGAAATCCATAAGTAGATTGATGGTGTTGTTCGCGGATTCATGCCTTGTTGCGTCCATACGGTGGCCCCGTGATGGGCTTGGTTCAGGTCTGCCTCTCGGCGTCAACCCTCCTCCAGAAGCACCCAATTTCACCGGGCTCTGGCCACACCTTGAGAACATCGTGGCGCTGGGAACCGCGGAGAAGGTGCTGAAGGTGCTGACAATAGTGTCGTCAGGTGCAGCAGCTTCATCATCGTGCGCAGCACCACAGTCCACATCCATCATGACTTTGTCCGCCGCAGCCTCATCTACGTCCATTGCGCTCCGTTCGTCCTCGAATATCTCAATAGCCTTCTTGAGACCTTCATTCTCTCGCATGGCCTCAGCAAGGTCCATGCTCCTGCTGGACTCCGGCGGGGATACGTTGACGACAGGATCATGTGATCCGCTGACCTTAACAGGGAATCGTTTGACCGGCGACAACTTGCGAGGGCTCCGCGAAGAGGCAGTGGAAGAGGAGCTCTCTACTGATCTCACTGAGCCTCTATCTGCCGATAGAATCTTGAGAGGCGACAGCTCGGCTCCAGAGAGCACGCGAGAGTGTCTTGCTTTAGAGGGCGAAATGTTCTCTTGGTTCATGCTCATCTGCGTATCGTTCACGCGCGATACGAATGGTGACGAGTCTTCACTGTCGTCCTTGTTGTCCGCCATGACCTCTGTGGTAGTATATGTTCGCACCTCGTATTCTTCGTACCGTGTCGTGGAAGTAGCTGGGTGTGATTTCGACGTGTTCAGTGTTCCCTCGTGCGCTGGTGCAAGAGGCGAGGCCATTATCGTGTACTTAGGGAAGAGAGCGATGAAAGAACGGTCATTTAGCTCATGAAATTCGTAGCGTAGGAAGAGTGACTGGATTTGTCAAAAGATCCCAAAGCTACAGAAAAGTAACAAACGTGTGGCAGTTGCGCCGATGGAAGTTGTGATCCCCACAGCGAGTAACAGGGACCATACATGACATGCGTTGCCGGGCAACCACCACGTGATGCTACGCCAACTCAATGCCTCGCCACGTTTACTTATCCATGTCTTCAAACTGAAACTGACGTGGTCTACTTCGTCAGGAGCACAGATTGATTACTTCCATTATCCTGAGTGAATTCAGCTGACTGTTCTCTTGCAAGGTGGAACGAGGCTTAGTAGTGTGGCGTGGCGGTCGTTTGCGCCTCGTCACACAATGCCTCATTCTACGACTCCAAGTAGTGTCAGCACTACAAATGTTGTTTCAGTGAGTGTCGTGTATAAAACAGCTTTTATTTCCCAATCGTAAGTCGTTATCCTAGCAAATCAACCATTTCGCGGTCCGAGTGTCTTCGGCCGCCTCAAGAAGCAAAATAAGTTTCAGTCAGTCATAAGGTCATCATCAGGGTGAAGATCAACGACAGAAGAAAAAGCAACAATGAACAACATGCAATGAGCAATGCTCTCCCTTTTCCCGTCTTTCCAACTCTTGCCCATCCTCGCCCGAGTCGAGTAAAGAGAGCCACCCATCAAAGAGGTTCCAGGGAAGAGATAGCGCCTTGCATCACGCCAGGTCCTCCACAAACTTGAAGCTGCGTGGCCCAAACGATCAACAGCAGGCCGCGTTCCAGCCTGGAAAACATTACAGGCTGTGCTGTCCGATGTGAATTCGAAATGCAATTCGATGCGCGAGGTTGTCATGGCAGAGCGTCACAGAACACGGATTGGCCGTTCCATCAAAAGGATTAAAGCCCCTCCATCATGGCATTCCTCGTCAGCCATTAACATCAATGGGTTGTGATGCTCAAAGCCGCATCAATCCATTGGTCATAGCTCATCAGCGTTTCCCGGACCCCGTATGTGCTGATGAGTCTGCGTGAATCCGTAAAAACAAGAGAAAGAAGAAGAGTCGAATGAAGTAGATGACGAAGTGAAGTAGAAGGTACTGAAGGAGACGGATAAAGTGTGACGAGAAAGTGAATGAGTGTATGGTGCGGGCCAAGCGGCCACTGTGTCGGCAAGTCGTCATTCTAGAGATCTTGCCAAAAGCAAACGCTTTTGTCGAGAAAGGTGAAGATAGCTTTCAGTCGCGGTCATATAGAAACCGCTGAGCTCATCGTCTTCGCGGAGCAGTTACTGCTGATGCTGGTCTGCTCATGGCATCGTAAGCTGGGGCAGCCACGGAGGTCTCCATCATCGTTTTGCGACGCTTGGTGTCCATGGCTCCCATCGATCCCGGGCCACCACTGCCAGGACGAGGAATTTCGTCTTCGTCGTCGCGGCCTCGCTTCATCGGACCGTTGTTTCCGTTTAAGAGAGGCTGACCAGCGTAGCCATTTGGCATCGGCTGTGGCATGTCTCCCTGGGAAGCGTAAACCTCGTTGCCGCTGCCCCCATTGGCAGGAGCCCTATCGTTGCTCACGACATTGTAGAGGGAACTGGAAGTCTGCTGTACACGAGGAGGGGTGCTATAGCCACCGTGCTGTGGATAATAGGGCTGCTGAGATGCCGTAGTCCTGGGTGTGGCTCTTCCCGAAGAGGAATGATGGTTAGGTGAGCCATTCATCTCGGAAGGGACATTGCTGTCGGCAGTAAGAGCACCGACACCAGGAGCGGTATAGTTATAGGAATTACGCTGTGCGTCATAAGCCGTACTGTCATGGGTATATTCTTGGCCGTGCTCATGATCGCCATCTTCTTCCCCAGTATGAGGCTGACTGCTCTGCTCAGAGGGCAGCACGCCGTTTTGGGGTTTCGCCTCTTGCTGATCCCCTGCTGGTCCACTGATAGAGGGGCGGTTCGAAGGAGGGCCCATCTCTGTTTTGGAATATGAACCATTCTGGCCGTACATGCGGTCTTGAGGCGGAGGAGCAGTAGACTGGTAGGGCGATTGCTGAGATGAAGGCGCGCTATAAATCTGCCGAGAGCTATCGTAGCTCTGTGCGCCAGCTGAGTAGGACTGCATAGACTGGACGGCGGAGCCAGGAGGTGTGGTCGCTGGAGTCATTGGCATTGAGCGAGTGTTGCTTGAAGCAGGATCAGGGGGCAGCGGGTAAGTACCTTGAGGACCGTTCATTCCCTGAGCCTGCCAGTTAAAGTGGTCAGAGCTCCCCATGTTCGGCATGACACTGCTCGAAGCACTGGGAGGGGTTGGGAACGTGTGCGCTCTATCAAGTGAGGGGCGTGCAACATGTCCAACCAGTGGCGGCTGAGGTCCAGGAAGTGTCATGGGTTGGTGAGGCTGTTGGGGGGTCTGCTGGTGGTGCGGTTGAGGTGTTCCTTGCTGTGGCATCGATGGAAGGCCAGGGCCGTTACGGATCTGACCTTGGTCATGCTTGCGCCTTTCAGCTGCAGCCATAACCTGACTTGTCCTGCTCTGGTTGGTAGGGTGGTAGAGTAAAGTGCCGATATTGTGTACGAAGAGCGGATAGAGAAGTTCAGTGATCTTCTCCTTGTTGGCAAACTCAAGAGCACGGTCATAGGGAATCCTAACTCATCGTTCAGCACGTGCATGTTTATACTTCCAGCTGACGGAACATACCAGACGCCCTTTAGATGCATAGGACCGATCTTCACCACGTGGCGGACCTTCTCACTCTTCAGAATGCCATCACGCCGGCCTCTCGTCATGCCGGCGACATTAAGCAGTTTCGTGCCGTTAATCATGTGGTTGTCTAATCCGCGTTAGTATTGAATCATCGAGATGTGATCATATTGCCCACCTTCTCGTCGAGCGACGCAAATTCCTCGAGCCTCAACCTGGAAACACAGGCTACCCTCATCTTCCCACAACGTGGCAGTCACGCGAGGCTTCATTCCAGCAGGTGAAACTTGTCCCGTAGTGTCGTACCCACTGTAAGAGTGCTGGACACCGCCCGGGGCATTGCCGCCTGGGAGAGGAAGAACATTCGGCGGGGCGACTGGCTGCGCGGCCGGCGGTGATGTCAAGCCATTGGAGTAGCCGTAGCTGTTGTAAGGTGGCGGGTGGCCGTACTGTGAAGGTCCTGGGTGCAGCAATGGAGGCTGTTGCTGAGGGTAGTGGCTCATTGCACCGGAAGTGACCGTTTGAGGAGTGTGCGGCTGCGACGCTGACATGTGTTGGTAGTACATATCGGGCTGGCCCTGATTCATGGCGTCGTAGGTCGCAATCGCGGTTGCTGGACCGGTGATTGCGTGGGCGGGGAAAGTGGGAGATGGAGTTTTGGGGCCAAGGGAAGACGGGGCCGAGGTGAAGGACGAATGTGAGTCTGCGTGGGAACCGTTGGAAGAGGCGATGGAGCTGACCCGAGGCGAAGAAGTACCTGGCGAGTATGCCTGACCTGGTGGGAGAGATGCAAGGGAAGGCAGCCTCTCACCAGGCATGTACGATGGGCGCGAGAAGGGGTCGGAAAACGGCACGTTATCCAGGCCTCGGGTATGCACCTGTGAGATCGACGGCAGATCCAGCTTCACGGTTTAGACACGAACTCTCCACGAGGGAGATATAGTTCGTCCAAGGCAACGGGCCAGAAACTGTTGAACAAAATACTTGGGGTAGATCCTGCCAGGCAATGGGCAGTGCAAACGGATGCTGGATGCGTACTATGCGAGGCGTGTTTTCTTTCAGTTTGTTCGTCACTTTCGGGACAGGTGCTGAGGCTTAGCAAGGGTGGGCGCGTCAAGTAAATCGAGGACGTGGAGATCGTAAGAAAGACATTTAATGCAATCGTGCCGGTCGTGAAATGCTTTTGAGACTGGGTTTAGGCGGTCCTCAGGCCTGTCAGCAAGGTTGTTGACAAGGAGACCTGGCGAGAGGAGCTTCCGTAGGTGGAGATGCTTGACCGAGAAAGTCGGTGGGCGAAGGTGCTTGCAAGAATGATGGGCAGCGAGGAGCGAGAGGCATGAACGGGGGCAGAGACCAACGCGGCGACGAACAAGCCAACGGTGATTGCAAATGCTGAGGCAACGAACAGACAGCTACAAGCAACGCTCGAGTGAAGTGAAGATGCTTTGCCGAGTATCGATGATGTGCAAGACTGAGTGAGTTACCAGGTGGTGTTGAGGAACTCCCACTACTGCAATGCAGATGTTAGTAGGTGCGTTGGCGATGGCGGGTGTAGTGGGAGGGGTTAAGCACGAGGCGCAGCAGAGTGCAATGCAGTGTGCAGGAGAGAAGGGACGAAAGAGGACAGAGAAGACGGGGAGATGGGGTAGAAAAGGCAATGCGCAAGACTGCAGGACAGAAACGCTAGGGCAGCGACGTCTCTTCGCACGCAGCAACAGGCTTGGTGTTCTTCAATGCTCTTCAAACAACGCTGCCTCAGTCTCAGGGACGGGGTCAAGTAGGAAGTAGGTGGGGGATCAGGGCAATGAGGCAAGGAAGAAACAGACGAGGACAATGAAGGAGGATCGAGTTAAGACACGCGCTGAGACTCACCAGCTTCCTCGCCGCTTTCTTTTTTTGTTTCTCCTAAGAGCGAGCCTTGAAGGGAAGGGGAAGAAAAAAGAGGAGGTCGGCGGAGGGTCGTGAAGATGGGAGAAGAGGAGTAATTAGAAGAAGCCTGTGCTGGGCAAGGTTTTGTTTTTGGTGGTGCCTTCGTCGTAGGAGCAGGTAGTGGTGGTGGTGGTGCTGGGTTGGTGGTTAGGAGAGGTGTGGTGGTGGGAGGGCGTGGGCTCTGGCGGGCGTGTGTGAGTGGGTGAAGGCTGGCGGGCGAACATGGGATGGGGAGTGTCGTCGACACGGAGGCAAAGGTAAGGAAAGGGTCGACATGTGTGGTTGACAGAGGATCAGGACACCACCAGGATATTTTCGCTCTTTCTCTGCCCTCTCTCTGATGTGTTTCCTTTGGACTTACTCGAACGAGCGCGACAAACGGTACCGAAAGGGTGTGTAATCATCAAGCAGGGGAACGAAGAGAGTACCAACTAAAGTTTGAACTGAGTCTCTCTGGTCTTCTGCTCTCGCGCTTCCAACGGGGATGGGATACCTAGCACCTACCTACTGTACTCCGGAGTTTGGTGACTACTACTACCACCACTACCACCACCCAACACGCCCCAGGGGCTCAGGACAGGGGGGCATGGGAAGCTGCGGCGGCTTGGTAGCAGGAGTGCCGCTAAGGTAGTGGCCCTGGCGTCAGTACCTCAGGCCTGGTATCTCCACTGTTCAACTCAAGGGACGGTGTGACGGTCCCGAACCCGCACGACTCAGTTCAGGACCAGGAAACGCACACACCATCGTGTTTGTTTCCTGAGCCAGTGGAATCATTACCTACGTGTACCTCACACAGCCGTACCGACTTGGTGATGGATACCTGACCTTCCTGTTTCCTATCTAAGGGGGATCCGATCCAGCTTGGGCTGGGTTTGGCTGACAGGGGATCCAACCTCTGCGATTTCGGGCCATCAACACTCTGCCTGGACTGGTTGTGGGACAACGGCCTGGACTGACCTCCATGATTATGAAATCCCGGAGCCAGCCATCCCTCGTTCCGACGCCATCGTTCACCGAGTTTGGCGGCGAATCTTCGCGGGAAAGGGAGGTAGTTGTCTGTGCATATCGAATAGCTGCTCCATCGGTATTTTCGATATCTCATCACCCATGATCACATACTCCGTCCGTGCTTGTGGTTCATTCTCTCTCAACCTGGACGCCCATGAGCAGCCAACATGGACCTACACTGGTAGCGTGGTGCTGGGCCTGGTTCATCTGCTCTCCTCTCTTGTCACGCCTCAGTAGTCTGTACTCCGTACTCCGTACAAGTTGTATACTACAAGTATGTAAATGGCCCTACCTATCCTGAGGGGACTAGAGGTAATATGGTACCGAAATTCTGCGCCAGGGTTTGGTGGTTTGCACGGACAACTCCGTGCCAGGGAGTTTATGATTGCACATGGCTCCAATTGCACAAGCCGTTTCGCCGTTGCCTCTTCCCTCAATTGGCTTTGACGCCTATGTTGTCAGGGGCAAGTAGCTTCATATCAAGCTTTTTGGCTCTGGCGCTCCTCCTTCCGCAGATAGGAGTTCTGTTCAAGAACTGCCAACACAATTGCTTATTTGTATGCAGGGTCTGTCGTCGTCGTGCCAATCCTTTCCTCGCAAGCCGATCAAGGGCTCTTTTGGATCCCCGTAACTTCCTCCCTTGCCACGGCGATGCCTTCAGTTCATCCTCCCGAGGCGCCGCTTCGACCAAGTGGCTTGCCGGGGGTGGTTGGGCCAGATGGCCAGAGCGGGGTGTTTCTGCCCTCGAGGCCATCGCCAGGGGTGCGGCTAACTCGTCTTCCCCTCTTGCCTTTCTCAACAAAGAGAAGAGCCCAGGTGGTGGGAGGGTCCAGATGCTGGAATAAGACTGGTTCAGAACGTCCTGGGTGGAACAAGAGCTCGTGCCAGGGTGTTGAGAGAGGAGAATCCCGTCTGTTCAATGGGTCACTTCGGTTGACAACGGGGGGTGCTCAGGAGTCGAGAGCCAGCGAAGGCCTGAAAGGGCGGCCAGCCTCTCCGCGGCTTTGGACAGGGATTATGGAAGGTGGGCTGAGAGTAGTAACCGCTCCCTGCCCCACGCCCCCAGCCTGCCGTGTTTGCTTTGCGTGAAGTCGGCCGATGCGCGACGGAGCTCGCGCAACCAGGATAGATGGATGACCAAACAATTCTGATGCTGGTCTTAAATGTGTGATGGTGAGGCGCATCGTTCATGTACTGTATATCCTCGAATGATCGCTGATCGCGATTGATGCGCTGAATTTACGCTACATCCTGTCCTGGACTTCCAATACTTACTACTTCCATCGCTCTTGATATGTTCGCGGGCAGCTAGCTCCATTCGTGCGCCACATGCCGGCAACGCATGCAACAACTTGCATGTACGCACGATAAAGTCGTTGGAGATGGTGATCATGATAATACAACATGTAGGCTCTCTAGCACTTGTCCTAGCACCTTAAACATGGACCGACCATGCATCGAGCAGCATCACGAATAGTCTTAAAAACACGAGGAATGGAAAGGCGGCCGCCTACCACTAGAGTCGCAACTATTAGCCACCGTCTCTGACCTTTACGAGGTGGATGGGTGTAAAGCTCCGGGGTGAGCTAGTAATATAATGAATGGCTCCTGATCAGGTTCAGCTTCTTTAAAGATGAAACTCTACCGATCAATCGATGGCCGATTTCTGTCGCCTGGCAAGACTGGTCTTCGATTCGAATTTCGCAACTAGCCATTTACTAAGATCTTCAGACCCGATTATCGAAGTTTGTTAGTATGGTAAAACACCGAACCGATATGCGTGGAAGAAACCAGCCAAGAGCGTGATCCCTTGAGTCCCCCCTCCTTGGGGGCCCGCTTCGCCAATGCCTTAGCAGGTCGTAGTGGGCATGGAGCAAGGGCGCCACCAAGGTGAACACGCTAAAGCCCTGTGGTCGCGGGATCTGGCGCAAGTGGCTGGGGTCCCGTCAAAAAACCTCGCATTGGCGGCGGGGATTCTGCGATTGTGTCAGCGGTACCATTTTCTACGGAATCGACCAGCTTATTTTTAACCAGACCTGACCTCGAATCGAAGCATCATGCTAAAACTACCGACATCAGCGGCAACAGGCTCTTGAGAATCTCGAGCTGGCCTTCCTTGCAGGACGGCGCAGCAGGGTCCAAACGCGATATGCCACGGGGACTCCGGAGACACATCAGTCAGCCCTTGGACTGCCCCACGACGATCAATTGGACATTACGTCCCAACCCTGGTCGATCTCCGCCTCCAGCTTGGGTGAATTTGGTGATGGTGCGTGCGGGTTTGTGGATTGGTAAAACCTCATAATAGAACTGGAAACGATGTCATTTTGAATTTGTCCATCCAAGGTCGTGTCCCAAATGCTGCTATGCGACGAGGCGACGACGGTGCAGAGCTTCCGCACAAGCCATCTCTCAATCTTGAGACATTGATGACGAGCCATGTGCTCAACTACGATTGGATGTCTAGCGCCCAGGTCACTTTACTGGCCTTGAACTTGCCAACACAGCAGGCCCTGGTCCACGGTGGCTGGCGTATCCAGGCGGCAAGCGCTGGTCCGGTCTCTTCAATCCCAGCCAGGCGGCCCTGCGTGCTCTGGCGGAGAAAAGCGTTTGTGATATTGTTAGATCACATGCCAGGTCATCTTCGTGGGTGATACTGGTCTCTGGAGAAGTTTTCGATGCTCCAAGACATATTTGTTTCTAGACTTGCAGCGTTTGGCACCTGACGCAGGGTCCGCCTACCTGCAGCTATGCCAGACTGTGTGCCTCGACGCATGTCTGGCTTTGACGTGAAGAGTAAGACACTTGTGTCTTGGTTTGTTCGTCCTCTTGATCTCAAATTGCTCTGATAAGCCGGACTTTCCAACAGTGGCTTTTAAAAAGCCATGGATCAATAACACAACTTGGAACAGTGCTTGCACTTTCTGGGCGATAGTCTAAGACAGAAAAGCCGGTTCCTGCCACCCACCACACACCGCTCTTCCAGCACTAGAGCCGGAGTATCCCGATCCTTCGCAGCAACCTGGAAGATAATCATGAGCATGTGGTTGAATGAGATGCTGGTCATGTGCCACTTTGGAGTTCGAGATGAGGTCGGTGCAAAATTGCGAAGCTACAGGTTGTACTTGTAGTTCTTGAGAAGCTCCAGCACCTGACCTTTTAGGGCTGACAATTCCTGCGACTTTAGCTGCGTCGATGTCCAGTATGAACGGCATGGCTGTATCTTGCGACGAATGGAGACTATGTCTTGGGCTGTGTATCATCAGGAGTGCTACCACTTTGTCCCCCAATTTGCCTTGGCCCTGGGGTTGGTGCAGGAAGAACTGGCATATGCAAGATTCCGTTGTACATGCGTTGGCACCACCGGACACGGCTCAAGGGGGTCAGCAATTGGTGACTTTTTTTTTCACCAAGTGATGCGGCAACCCGAGGACCTCGAAGTGCCTTGGACGGTGGAACAAGTAAGCCATTGGTGGACTAGTATCCTGGGTCCAGTACGATTGGGATGAAGGGGGTCCTGGTTTATTGTTTAGTTGTACAGTGGCACTCGTACTGGTGCATATTCAACCTACGCTTCCCGAATGCGCTTCTAGAGGTACTTCGTTATACAGAGTTGAGGACATGAGACGAAATTTCGGAAATTGAACCTCATCTTTTAGGATGTAATGATGTCGCTGATTCCCGTATCATAGGCTATTCTTGAGCACTGAAGGCTTTGCTTCAATCAGACGACATCGCTGATCGTGGAATTCTCGGTTTCGTAGGTGGTGTTTCGGGTGGTGCCTAAAGCCCTAGGACGGGAGGAGCACGGACCAGATTGTGGCCCCCTCCCCTCTTCCTTGCATTACCTGGCCCCATTCACAGCTGCCCTTCCTGAGCTTGCATGTTGATGGTCAAACTCAGCCAGATCAGAATCTTGATGCAGAAATCGATTTTCGATGCAGCCTAGTTGTCAGAAACATCAACTTCACCCGGAGAATGTGTGTTCGTTCGTTGTTTCGTCATCTGCTAAGCCCACATCAAAATGTTGTGAGGTCCTGCCCCCCCTGAGTCCAACGGTGGATCAGGAAGCACTAACAGTCGTATAGCTTGTCGTGATTATGTCACACTGATCTGGTATCAATGATCAGTGTCATCAAGGCTTTACAACCTCTCGACATTGGCGAACTAATGGCAGGATATGTAACCCTCGCAAGCGCTTTCGATGGCATGATATAGATGGCTGACTGAGTCTTCAAGCTTAAGGATGAAAAAGTCTCGAGCTGTCCATCGCCATTGCCATGTGACTTAATTGGCTTTGCCTTAACGCCATGATAAACAATAGGGCAACCGCCACTTTTGATAGCTGCCAGCGGCGCCAACCCAGGCCCATCGTAAAAACGGTACCGGTATGTCTTATTCCGAACCAGGGAAAGGTTGTGGCATACTGCGCTAGATCTCAATGGCTCATGTTTCGGTGGCAACGGCATCTTCACCTCACCTCATTCTCCTCGCTGCAAACTATATCGTCTGGTCAAGGCTGGAAACCTTTTGCCGGCGTTACCATGGACCACACCGATTCATGCTAGTTGTATGTTGCCCCCCTCACAAGTCTAAATGCTGAATGAGAGAGAGAGATTCTAGGTCTGGACATCGTGATCTGCAAGGCTCTCTGGTTCATTCAACCCACGAACAGTCCACGCTTGGGTCCCTGCAGCCTTTCCGGATTTGACAGGGGTAATGGCCGAGTTGGCTTGAGCACTTGCGTCATATGCAGAGCGGCTAGTAGGCCTAAAGTTGGCCAAGGTAGTTGCAGGCAATCTAGTGTTGGGCTAGGGACCCTTGTCTGTGGTTTCAGAGTCGAGGGATCCTAGACTCAGCATTACTCACCTGAAGCTCGCAGCTATCCAGAACTTACCATTCGGGAAACATTGATGCCGTTCCGCATGGGAGACGGTCGGAACCCCAGCTAAGTTCGCTGCGAAAGATCCTCCCTCTGATTTGAGTAATTTCTTGCCGTCTGAGCAGCAGCTCCGGGTTCTGCCTCTATTGGCCTCATACTGGTTTCGATTTCAGGGCGCTCGTTATGGTTGCAACAGATCAAGTGCCGCGCACAAATTTGGAAGATCGATGTACCAAGTACTCATACTACACATTATCGGACTGAATAGGCTGATCGACTAAGACCCACGGTAAGCAGAATGGCCAGCTTATCAGACCCACACAGCACGATGTTGTTCCCGTTGGTCTTGGTATGGTACAATTGTGGTGGACGGCTGAGAACATATACCCAATCAGCAACCACCACGTCTCGATGGCACCACCACACCTCACACTAAGAGCGGGTTACGCCAACGTTGCCATCCATCGTCGGGAGCTGTCCGGATGTATGAAAGGGATTTCTTCAGATACTGCCCCGGCAGCGGAAGGAGATTTTCTGGGCCACAATGGCTGGTCAGCTTGGGATCTACTACGTCTTCTCGATGGCACACCACCCTCACACTAAGAGCGGGTTACGCCAACGTTGCCATCCATCGTCGGGAGCTGTCCGGATGTATGAAAGGGATTTCTTCAGATACTGCCCGGCAGCGGAAGGAGATTTTCTGGGCCACAATGGCTGGTCAGTTGGGATCTACTACGTCTTTGTAGAGCGTCGTTTGGTGCTGATATACGGCCGAGCTTATGTTCTCTTAAGAGTATATGTACATTATGCAGTTCATACTCGGTTCTCGCTTCTGTCCATCATAGCATGAGCAAGGGTGGTTGTTGATCGATGGAGGGTAGCCCAATAAGCTTCACCGCTTCTTTCTCCTCGACATGTGGGAAACATCCTGAGATAATACTAAAATGACACCCCAACCCCACGCACAGGGCATGGGTCGTTTAGCTCCTCCGACACAAAAGAAAAAACTGACCTACTGACTCTGGGAAGCAAGGTGTAGGCAGTTGTAACAGACGGCTCATAGAAATCGTAAGAGCACGGGTAAGAAGATGCTAATACTCCATTCTCTAAACCTGTTTCTGACCTATCATTGCAGAGGGAGGCCATGTCTATCAACCCGCGAGCCTCTTGAGTCGCCACCAAGAACCCGTATCCCCAACACAATACTTCGTGGCGATGGAGCTTGTCAGATGGTGCATCCGCGTCCGCACTGCATACATTAGTCTTCCCGCTCAGCAGTATGCTGCATTGGTGGAGTGGTCGTTTTGGCAGGCCGGATGCATGCTATGTATGATGAATCGTTCGGTGAGAGCATGGCATGTGCAGGCTGCATGGATCATGTACTCCGTACGGAGCACGCATATGTACGATCATCCGTTGGACAGCCCACGCCCGAAGGTCGTTCTTCGTGGCAAAAGCGTGGCCATGTGAGTCTGGAAGCAACGACTGCTATCGAAAAATTGGATGCATGACCCGGAGGCGCAGCAGCTGAACAACCATGATGTCTAACGGTCCGTCGCCACAAAAAAAAGGCTTCTTATGCCCTTCGGGAAGGACGAAAATGGCGGGAGCCCAGTCCTTGACCCGAGTGTATTGTCAATGCTTGCAAGGTAATTAGGGAGGGTCTCTCTCCCATCGACAAGCCGCCGAGGAGGCGAGGTGTATCTTCCCCGCTCTCTCGGCGTCTGCTTGTGATAAACCTGTAGTGTTTAGAAGGAATTGCCCCATCACCACCGGTTCAAAGGTTTGGATCTGGATACTGCAGCTCAAATAGGTGGTTATGCAAACAGGCTTTTTTCTATCGTTAAGGACGGTAGTGCTCTGGAGATCATGCATGTATTCAATGAGGTCCCAAAACATGATGCTATGCAAGTATGTTGCGCATCTGCGAGGTGTGGTTCCCTGGCCAAACATCGAGCCCCCCTAAGAGATCTCTTTGCTACGGATTGCCAACTGGTAGCACAATATCCTTCAGCCATCCTCGGCCCTCTTACTATCCCCGGTGAAGCACGCATTGTTCAGAAGTTACAGCCGAAAGCCTGCCTCGACAGGTTGAATGGGTCATGCAACCCACAACTTACCTGCGTGGGATACCCTTGTGAAGTGCAAAGTACCGGGCTGGTTCTCATCACTTTGACCAGGATGGGCCAGGGAAATCCCCGCTGTGGTTGAACTGCTGCGAACTACACCCAGGGTCAGTTGGCCGCACAGGACGGGTCCGAGACGCTCTTTGGCGGATTTGAGAACATGGTAAGCCCGGGGAGGCTGGGTTGAGTCCTTACTTGAACATGACACCACTGCTCCACACGGACAAGTTACATGAGCGATATGTTTCGACACTAAAGCAGCCCATTTCTCATCCTTCAGTTCGGTTGAGGTCAGTGGGTAATAACGAGACGGTCCGATGCTGTTGGTGACCTAGGCAAAGCCAGGTTTTCTTGAGGTTGTGGGACCTTCACGAGAGGAGTTCCAAGGCTTTGAAAGCCATAAACTTACTACAATGCCCACTATTCGAAGCCAGGAAAAGGAAGGGCCTTTCAAATCATCACAAAGATGTAAGTAAATGTGAGATGTGCAAGCTGCAACAGGAGACCACATCATGGTGATGCGATCGTAGATCAGATCCGGTGCTGCATGCTATGCAAGGCGCTTCCGGGGCTCACGATCCGCTGTGTGGTTTGTCATGAAAAGGCTGACCTGCAGGGCAAAGACTGCGAGAAATCACACATTCAAGGATCGGTGTGTGAGGAAATCAAAAGCATGGAATGCACACACACAAGTAAAGAAAACTGTTTTTCAAGGTGAGGCTTTTGGCTCAAACAGGGGCAAAAGCTGCGAGGTCGCATTGCGAGCACGTAGCGCAGTCGCTTCTCTGTTCATGCTCTCGGCGAAAGGGTGTGATACTTTCATCAGGTCTGAATCCTACGCCATTCAACTGTTGAGGGAATAGCTGGGACACCATCCAGGCATCCGGCATACCTCGGAGCATTGGAGATGCCAGCACACGTATGAGTTGGTATGAGTTCCTGGAGAATCCTTCGCACAGTACGGAGTACGGAGTACAGAACACTTAAACAAAAACAGCCAGGGATCCGGACAAAGTAAAACGGAACATTGTGCAGTAGGTGCCTAGCTCCCTGCAGCGTTCGCAGGCTTTTCTTTTGAGCATTGTCTTTCCAGATCGGCCTCGGGATTACCTGCGGTCAGGGCCAGGGGCGGGAAGAACGGGGGGCGCATGGGCTGGGCTGGGCTGGCTTTGACAAACCATCATCTCGCAGGGCTCTCACATCTTGCAGCAAGCTGGGAGCGGGAGCGCGGGTGCATTGCATTGGAGGCTGGGGCATGTGGAGTGGGAGGGGGTTCAATGAAAAGGTTTGCAGGGTTTGTCAGTGTTGGATGGATGTGTGGGCTCTCGCCAAGAAGGGCGGCTGGGCGCGAAGAAGGTGACCCTGGTAAAGGATGATTCGAGAGGGGTTGGACAAGCTGTGTTCGAAGGAGACCTCGCGAGCGGATACGATGAGCTGGCAATTCGATCGGTGAACTCGGGTACCGTGAAGACACATAGCCCAGGCGAACCAGGTACTCTTCCTGCAATCGCAACTCTGCAGGGTGATTTGCGCTCATTTGACATGGGAGGGTAGTTTTATTGACGTGAAACTGAACGTGCTATTAGATGTTGACTTCTCGAGAAGAAATACCTACCTAGGGGAGTAGGTACCATCTTAGAGCTCTTAGCTCTAGGGTAGGACAGAGCTGAGGTAGTCATGTGATCTCGTGTCGAAATCGAGTCTTCTGGTCTGGCGCCGTCGCGCACGATCTGAAATCAACGCGTGGAGACACTGAGGGAGCAAGTGCTACACTAGTACTGTCCGATTATGTCTTTGATTCGATTTCACACTTCCGCTCCCTTCTTTTGGAGATGCATCCTGATGTGTCCTGATTGAGCCTATCATGGCAAGCTGATCACCAATCAACGCATCCCGAAAAAGTAAAAAAACACACACGCAGATGCTGTCATCAATTGAATAGGCTGTCGGGCTGCCTATTTTGCACACTATGCCGCCTTCGAAACCTAATCTTCCAAAGACGGCCGCACCACGTTTCGGTGCGCACTTTGATGCATGGAACTCCTCTTCCTCAGGCCATCAACGACCGGATAATCAGCCAGGAACGGGATGGCGGGATTCGCGCAACCAGAAACTCTCCAGCCAGTTTCGCGGAGGTACTTCAGGCGGCGGAAGGCTTAGCGATACTTGGGGAGCCGGCTCACCTGATTGGGATGAGAAGAGAAAAGTCATAGTGCCGCAGACACTGAGAGAGAGAAAGACGGGGAAAAAGTCAGTAGCTGACATGCTGATGAGGCCCGGAAGGATGCAAGAAGTCCTAATGGGTGATTGCTCTGAGGGTGAGCGAACCTCGAAAGGTGGTGGCTACATGATGTCAAAGCTTAGTGTAGCCGGATTCGACGAGGTTGAAAGCAATCAGGCTCTCCTGACGACGGCCGACTCAACGAACGAGCAGCAGCCCCGGCGGATTTTCGATGGGGTGGTCGTGTACGTCAATGGTAGCACATTTCCCATGGTGTCAGATCACAGACTCAAGCAAATTCTCAGCGAGAACGGCGGCAACATGTCCCTTCATCTGGGACGCCGAAAGGTTACGCATGTCATCGTTGGCCGCCCGCTCGGGGGAGTCTCATCAGCCACAGGACGTAGTGGTCGCGGTGCTGGGGGTGGTCTGGCCGGCGGCAAGCTTGAAAGGGAGATAAAGAGAGTAGGGGGATGCTCTGTCCAATTCGTCGGTGCGGAGTGGTATGTTTCTCTAGTTTGCTTTCTGTTTGCCGTCTGCACACGTGAGGCATGATGTCCTCGTTTGTATTCCTGTGTTCTCCCATTGCTCGCTTGTGTCCCGCAGTACTGACTCGACCTCCTTTTCTAGGGTCCTTGAGAGCCTGAAAGCCGGCAAGAGATTGCCCGAGGCGCGATTTGCGAGTCTCAAGGTCGCTGCCCAAGGACAGAAGAGTATCTACAAGCGTTACGCGGGGCAAGTCACGCCCGTAGCTAACAGCCATAACGACAGTGCTGATCCAGCGTCCGATAACAAGGGAATGGCTGTACTGACACGCAAATGATTCATCGCGGTTGCACTCTTCATATCGGCGACGACATGCAATGAATAATGTGGTCACGATTGAGGGACAAGGAGGATTTGGCCTCACACAGCCGGAGAGCATTGGACAATTCGCCCTGAGCCCGCTCCATTCAATCATGTCCGTTGTGGCGTTCTTCGAATCATAGATCATCATATTGGAGCTTGGATCTTATGCTGCTTTCCGAGGCTACTTTTCTTTTCCTTGCATCGTCTCACAGCATGGCTTTCAATGCAAAATCTGATTGCCAGGACCGGAGAGCGGGGGACGAGCATCGTGCGGAACCTGACCTGCTTTTTGGCCAGGTCATTAGGTAAATGAAGACATGTGGCAAGGTTTCCTACATTGCATGGTACAATTTTTCACAACGACGAACGGAGAAAAACCACCCCCAAAGCATAACTATGGACCCCACACTGCAGGTGAAGTCTCCAGTCGATGTGCTGTGAACACCAAGCTCTCGTTTCCTATGCGTTGGGGTTGATAATGGAGCGATCTCCGACATGGGTCGCGATCTAACGGGCTTGATTGTCCATCGGTCTCGGTTCATTCACGGGGCCTTGTTCAACGTTTCAAGGAGGGCTGCAAAGTCTTCACCGCCGTTTATTTGCGGCACAGCCAACACAACCTATCGTTCTTGATCCCACAGCCTAGGCATGGGAAAATGCCCCGTTGTGGAAGGCTCCCGTCTATAGAATCACCTTTGCCACACGGATGCAAACCCCTCTCTGCTTCAGCCGCGTATGTGCCAAAAGGCAATCATCTGTCCAACATCCTGTACGATGGTCTTCGAGGACACTGCAGCTTGCTCTGCCTAGCCGGTCCTGTATATGTGCGCCAGGTTGCTTCTTGGTACAACGACACGGTGTTCGAAAAGTAAGGGCACATAGGTAAATCGCGACCTGCCGAATCAAATACTTCAGATTTGCGTCTGCTTGGCAACGGACGCCTTAGAGCACCGAGGCTACTATTCTCACAAATGGCCTACTGGCGTTCAGGAGAGGGGGGGGGGCCTGGTTGAGAAGTGCTCTAGGTCGGAACTCAGGTTACAACGTCTACGGAAATCCATCGCTCACGATGCACACATGGCGCGCCCCCTCCATGACCATGGCCTTCCATGTGCAACATGAAAGTTTGACAATGCGGGTCGGATATGGCACGCCCCATCCCCCCCTCTTTGGAATCAGGCTTGAGTGGCATGCTTTCAGAACTGGCTGTCTCGGTGCAGCGGACAGTGCAAGGGCGTCTGAGTTTCATAACTGTACATCTGTGTTCTGGAGTACTGTACAAGTACGCTCCTCCTGTCTACATGCACACTGGGTACGAAGTGCCAAATGATTGCCAGGTTCGTGTACTCAGCGCTGAGGGCAAGATAAGCAAGAGCCCAAGGCTTGAATCGACGGGCGGACGGGTGCGTGCTCCGGACACAGACCTGACTTTGGCCACCCTTGACGCTTGTGCTACCAGTCTCTCTGATCGTTCAACAAGCTCGAGTCCTGAAGGTGGTAGTGGCCATTGCCCACACCTCCCTTTTTTTTCGATAATCGCGCTGCCTTGCACGGGAATCAACCCCATCCATTTGGCTTTCGAGAGATAATTAGCTCCTCTCCCCCGAGGCAACAGCGCGCAGGTCTTGCCTTTCTCGGGTCCTCTCGCCGCAAGGCCATGAGTAAAGATCTGAGCCGTGACGTGTGAGTGGGTGGCGTCTGCACAGGCGTGAATCCAAACATTGTGATTGATGGCAAGTCGTGTGTCACGGCATGACGGGCTACTGACAAGTCCTGTTTCCTTGTGGCCTGGCTTCTGAGGGACCGGCACGGCTTGTGTGGCGTTTTATTACGAGGGTTATGAAGGGCCAATGCGTGCTGATGAAAAGTCGCATTTGAGGAGCACAACAATGCGGCAACAGTATCCTCAGTTGGCGCACGACGCAGAGACCCTCGATCACAAAGGAGCCAGAGGCTACGAGGACCGTATCATGGCATATCAACACGAATTGTTCTCATTACAGTGGGATTAGTCCCTGTTGATCAGGAAATCCAGGTGCGGTGACGGGGCGTTCCAACGAGGATGTGTCGCATACAGAACTTCATTCAGCCTTATTAAGGCTACTGCCAGACGGAGACTTGCAATTGGTGGTGGTTTAAAGACGCCACAAAACTCTGGCCACGAACCGAGCCAAGCCCGTTGCGTCCTACGAAACGAGGACAGCAGAGACAAACACAACTTTTCCCGCTTTGCCAAAAACTGACGTCAAGAGAGAACTATTTGGTAATAATTATTTATAGCCACCCACCCTCGGGAATGGCTGTCATGGAAAAGATAAAAAATTCCTCATAGTTGGGATTACTCCCAAAAGCCCATTGGGGTTCCAGGCCCATGATCTTCATTTTACAGAGCCGTCTTTCCGGAAAATGACGTACCACAGCCAGGAACGCTCGTTGAAGCCCTGAGGCAGTCCGTAGGCCCAAGTTTCTGGGCATGTTGACTTCTCCCCCTAAGCGCGCTTGCGGCGCAACCGCTATGTCAGATGTGCCATCCTGGAGACCCGCAGATTTGGATCGCCAGGCTCGACTTCGCCCATGAGATTGGGACCCCCCTCAACAAGTATGCTGGCGCTTCTTCTTTCGAGATCGCGATTTGGGCATATCTTCAAGCGCTGATGCTAAGGGGAGGCCCCAGATTAAAAAAAAAATCTTCACGTCCTGTGGTGTCGCGAATTTCTCAACTTACGAGCAGCCAAGATTCATCATATCCTCTTGGCATGATTTGATGAAGTTCAATCAACCACCGCGGAAAAGAAGGGGAGGGAGGAATCAAAGGCACCCACAGTGACTCCAATATGACTCCTTCTGGAGGGTCTCGAATGTCTTGGGCGCCGTTTTGACTTCGAGCACGATACCACCGTGTCGGCTTGGCCAGTGGTGCTGTTCGGGCTAACCCGACGCATCATTCCCGAAACAGCCATTTACACCAAGAATCGTCTGTCCCTTTCGGCTCGACGAAGCCGAGCCTTCTATCCCATCAGAGCGACGGTCAGAGCGACGGCCTAATGGAGGGTGAGAGATTTGGCATAGATGTAATGTAACCTGCAGTTGTCGGGTCCGCTGTGAAAGCTTCACACTTGCTTCTGTGTGTGTATGCATACATATATATTCACAACACCGAATCCTTTTCGTATCGCTCAGGACTTGCTCTCTTTTCCCTCTCTGATCTCTGTTCATCTCCTACTCCAGGAATTCAACTACAAGTTTCGATGATTGAACCTTTGGCCAGTAACCAATCCACCCTCAGAATCACACCGGCTGCCTTCCTCTTGCAGCCGTCCGAGTTTGAGCCACCCTGAGGGCTCCTGATCAAAACCACACTTTACTTTTTCCACGAGTTGGGAACTACATGGACAACTCTTTTGAGCGACAGCCAAGATGCTCTCCAAGGGTTTCAAACTCCCCCACGTCTTTGGAGGCAAGGGCCGGGGTCCTGCCGCGGCCGTGACTGCTGAGGATGCCCTCCGCACGATGGCGCAGACGGACGTCGCGGCTCTCTATGACAACCTGAGGACTTCGGAGAAGGGGCTGACCAGTGCCGAGGCGGCTCGTCGTCTCCAGAAATCTGGACCGAATGTTGTCTCGTTCAAGAAGGCTCCTTCTTGGTGGCTCCTCCTTCTCATGGTCATCCCGAACCCGTTCAACATCCTGCTCTGCTGCATCGCGATCATCAGCATCGCCAACCCCGAACCCGGCTGGGACACCTTTGGTGTGCTCGTGGTCATGATCGCCATCTCCTCCGGGGTGCGTTTCTGGCAGGAATACCGAAGCATCATCTCTGTCGCCAATCTACAGAAGTCGGTCACGACCAACGTCAGGGTTCGACGCCGACCCGACTCGGATCCCGATGAGCCAATCGAGATGGATGTTCCCGAGAAGAAGGTCGTCGTCGGCGACATCCTCATGCTTGCTCCGGGAGACACCGTCGTCGCGGACTGCCTGATCCTCGATGCCAACTATCTCCGTGTCAGCCAGTCCAACATGACGGGAGAGAGCATGCCGGTGCCCAAGGTTCCGTCAGCCTCGCAGGATGAGAAGAACTTCGAGACCCTCTTCGACCTGGCTAACATTGTCTTCATGGGTACCAGTGTTGTTTCGGGACGTGGTGTCGCACTCGTTCTCAAGACTGGAGATGACAGCTACATTGCCTCCATCATCAAGCAACTGTCCAAGAAGAGGGAGCTGAATGCCTTCCAGAAGGGCATCCGCAATGTATCTTACATGCTCATCGGCTTCATGCTAGTGATGGTCCCTGTTGTGAGTTACCAACCCCCCGCTCCTTTCCCCTTGGTGTCACGATAGTTGCAGCAAGAAGAAAAAAAGACTGACTCCCGAGTCCAGGTACTGGCCATCTCCGGAACCGTGACCAAAGACTGGGGTGACGCTGCACTTTTCGCAATCAGTGTGGCCGTCGGCTTGGTCCCAGAGATGCTCCCCGCCATCGTGAACATGAATCTCGCCCGCGGAGCCCACCTGCTGTCCAAGAAGAAGGCCATTGTCAAGCGACTGGATGCTATCCAGAACATTGGCGCCATGACAGTGCTCTGCAGTGACAAGACCGGGACGCTCACAAAGGACCAGGTGCACCTCGATGGCTTTGTGAACTGGGAAGGTGTGCAGAGCACCGATGTATACAAGCTGGCTTACATCAATGCTTCGTGCCAGGATGGTCAGGGGAACGCAATGGATGCGGCCATCATGGACCACCAAAAGGACTTCAAGTCCGGCATCACGATCCCGCGATTCACCAAGTTCGCGGCGATCCCCTTCACCTTCGAGCGCCGTCGCACCAGCTGCATTGTCAAGGGTTACACGCAGCATCAGCTGCTCGTCTGCAAGGGCGCTTTCGACGAGGTCATGGCCCTCTGCAACAAAGTCTCCCGCCATGGCAAGGATGAGATGCTCGATCCAGCTCTCCGCCAGAACCTCGAGATCAAGGCTCACAAGCTCGCCCACAGCGGCTTCAGGGTCCTCGTCGTCGCGAGGAAGGAAGTGTCTACCGCTGATCTGGAAGCTGCCGACTCCCTCGAGGAGCTTGAGGATTCCATGACTCTTGAAGGCCTTCTGACGTTCCTGGACCCCATCAAGGATGATGCTCTTGAGTCAGTTTCCCGCCTCCGCGTTTCCGGGGTGGAGGTCAAGGTCCTCACAGGCGACAACCTTGCCGTGGCTATCAACATCTGCCAGCAGATCAGGCTTGCCGGTGACATGGAATCGGATGACGTCGAGGCCATCACCGGCTCAGATCTGGCTCTGCTGGAGGGAGAGGAGTACGAGGAGGCTGTTGCCAGGTGCAAGGTGTTCGCCAAGCTGACGCCGACGCAGAAGGGTGAGGTCATTGACTGCCTGCGCAAGGCTGGCCACTGCGTCGGCATGCTTGGTGATGGTGTCAACGACTGTGTTGCGATTCGCGCTTCCGACGTGGGCATTTCCGTGGACTCTGGGTCTCGTGCGGCCAAGGATGCAGCAGACGTGATCTTGACCGAGAAGGGCCTCAACATCATCGCCGACGCCGTCCGCATCGGTCGCGTGACCCACGGCAACTCGATCAAGTACATCAAGATGGTGGCCTCGTCCAACTTCGGCAACGTCTTCAGCATCCTCATCGCCAGTTCCTGGCTGCCGTTCACGCCCATGAGCAGCATCCAGCTGCTCGTGCAGAACCTGCTGTACGACATCTCGCAGATCGCCATCCCCTGGGACAGAATGGACGAGGAGTACCTGGTTCGCCCCAAGACCTGGGCCTCGTGGGATCTCTTCCGCTTCATCATCGTCCTCGGTCCGACGAGCTCGGTCATCGACATTGCGACCTTCTGCACAAACGTCTACTACTACGGCATCGACAGCGCCAGCGGCAACGTCGCGCTCTTCCAGACGCACTGGTTCCTGCAGGGTCTCCTGACGCAGACGCTCATCGTCCACCTTCTCCGCACGGACAGGATCCCCTTCTTCCAGAGCCGCGCCGCCCACGCTCTCGTCTTCTCGACGTGCGCCATCATGCTCATCGGCTTCGTCATCCCGTACATCCCGCCCATCCGTGACGTTCTCGGCATGACTCGCCCGGCCGACACGTACATTGGCATCCTGGCAGCCCTTCTCCTCGCATACATGCTCGAAGTGCAGCTTGTCAAGGCGATCTACCGTCGGATCTTCAAGACATGGCTATAACCAGCCAATAAGCCTACCACAAAATGGAAAAAAGTAGGGACCCTTTTGGTGAGGAGAGGTCTCTGCGCCTTTCGTGGGGGGGGGGGGGGTTGCTGACGACGAAAACATTTTTGTTTTTGTCAGACTTGGGGGAACTGCTAAGCCTGGTCCTCTCGGCTTCTGCATTTTCCTCCTCCCAACTTTCTTTTCTTCAATGTTCATGATTCGAACTACCACCCTTTTTTTAAGATTTATTTACTTGGAGTTCGCGTACTTCGGTACGGTGACTCTATTAGAAAGACGAAATAGAACTTGCGTTTGGTGTGAATATCAGCCGGAACCAGTGAGATCTTCCGTCGTAACAACAGCACAAGAATCTGACTATCCATCCATATACGATCATGCTATATACGTACGTATCTGTTCGCGTGCTGGCAGTGTCGGATCTTTCTGTGGATTGGCATAGCTAAGACCGATTTGCCTTGGAAGCATCTGGCTTGACGACACAGTGGTCTCTCTCTCTCTCTTCAGCGTTTCTCTACCTAGTCAACGGCAGTGTCACAAGGCGAATGCAACAGCAACATATAAGTATATGTACGTTGAATGAACTTCGATTTGAGGCTATATTTCTCATTGTTCATCTCTCAAAACTTTGCAATTTTCTTTAAGAAACCCAATTTTTTCTCCCCCAAAACGCCAGCGGGCCTTTTTTCGGCCACATGCTTTTTTCCCCCTCATATCCCTTGTGTGAAAGCATCCCCAATTTTTACCTGATCTTAAGGACGGCCTTGCCAAAGTTCTCGCCCTTGAGCAAACCGATGAAACCGTCGGCGGCGTTGTCGATGCCCTCGGTGACGTGGAGCTTGGCCTTGACACTGCCGTCCTTGATCCACTCCTGCATCTTCTGCTGGTGCTCCGCGAAGTAGGCGGGACCAAACTCGGGCATGCCGACCAGGAAGCCCTCCATCTTGAGAGTCTTGGTGAGGACTTGCTGGATGCCCTGGAGACCCTTGCGCTTCTCGGCGGGGACGTTGTACTCGGCGATCTGGGAGACGTGTCAGCACGGAAATTGCGTGTGTGTGGGTGTGTGTATGCGTATATGGAACTTACCATTCCGCAGATGGGCATGCGGCCACCCTTGTTCATGGAGTTGAGGGCGGCCTCGAGGTGGTCACCACCGACGTTCTCGAAGTTGATGTCGATACCCTCGGGGGCGAGACGCGGCAGAGCCTCCTTGGGGTTCTCCTTCTTGTAGTTGAAACCGGCGTCGAAGCCGAGCTCGTTGATGATGAAGTCGAGCTTCTCGTCGGAGCCGACGGAACCGATGACGCGGAGGCCCTCGCGCTTGGCGATCTGGCCGACGACCTGACCGACGGCACCGGCGGCGGAGCTGACGAACAGGGTCTCGCCCTTCTTGGGCTGGCCGATCTTGTGAAGACCAGCCCAGCCGGTGAGACCAGGCATGCCGAGGGCGCCGAGGAAGTGGCCGAGGTCGAGGTTGTGAGGGTTCTGCACCTTGCGGACCATCCTGGCCTTGGGATCCTCGACGACGGCGTACTCGGCGATGCCGACGAAACCGAGGACGAGGTCTCCCTCGGCGTACTCGTCGTTGCTGGTCTTGATGACCTTGCCGATGCAGGTGTTCACGATGGGGTCGTCGATGTTGAAGGCCGGGGCGTAGGACTTGGTGCTGGGGTCGCGCATCTTGCCGCGTAGGTACGGGTCGAAGGAGGCGTACTGGAGCTCGAGGAGGAGGCCGCCGGGCGCGAGAGGAGCGTCGAGGTCGATGGGGCGGTCCTCCACGGCGAGGTGCTCGCCAGCAACGGGCAGCTCGGTGGGGAGCTTCTTGTAGACGAGAGTCTTGTTCTGAACCATGGTCGCGGTGTTGAAAGGTGTTTTTGTGTGTACGTGTGTGTTTGTGATAGAGAGAGAGAGAGAGAGAGAGAGAGAGAGAGAGAAAGGGAAGAATGTGTGTGAGGTATGGGTACAAGATGGAATATTGCAGAGGAATGATGTCAACGGCAGACGTCACCAAGAGGACCCCGAAGGTGTATATATACTTGTATGTATTAGATATGTGGAACCCTACCTACTCAGGTTCTATACGCATGAACAGAGAGACCAGGGATCGAGGATTAGTGCATTCCCCATAAAAGGAATCATTGGCTAACGAATTGACTCGAAAGTCAAAAACACAGAATAGGTAGGTGAACGTTCACACAGTCTTTCGCACCATGCGGTGTGTTGGTGGTGGTGGGTGGTGGTGACCCCCTCCTCTACCGCAAGCCCGGATCCGCAAAAGTGACCACTGTTTCCGATCGGAAAACGAAATTGCGTCAATGATGATTTCAAAGCAACATCATACTCCGTAGACAGGTACAAAGTAGGTAAAAAGATTCTGGGGGCTAGTTCGGAGACATGAATCAGCCCGAAATCCTTGATTCGATGGGAACGTGTTGCCACGGCGCCTAGCTGCTGAACTTTCCCGTTTCCAACCCGGTAGATGTTGTGTTTGCGGTTTACCTATCGTAGATTTTCTTTTCAACCCCCCTTCAGTGTCTTTTGGTGGATGGCAGCAGGGAACGAACCTCGGCTGTTTCGTCTCGTTTTTATGGGTTTTGGTTGTTGGTTTGGTGTCTTATTAATCCATCGCCCTCTTAGTACCTGTAGTATGTAGACACACTATTAAGACAAACTGCCCGTTGGAATGCACGGGGGAAGCAGCACGCCAAGTGACGAAACACTGTCCTTTGAACTCCGTTTTTTTTTTACTGGACGGACTCCAATGTGCTGCATCTTCTTTCATCCAAAATCCCTCCTCTCTTTTGGTTCTAACTTCGCCTCAGATAAAAGTCCAGGTCCGAGTGACGTTAGAGAGAATCTTCTATTCGCCCCCTCCCCCCTTCTCCCTCCCACCACACTAGCGAACGGGCAAGTCAAAGTATCTTTTCTGCGCAAACACGTGGAAAAGATACATCCGTTGTTCTTCAAGCCAAGTGGATCCAACCGCAAATCGACAAACCCCCGCCCGTTAACGCCGTTTTTTTTTTAGAGGAGACTACCCTGACTAAAAGCTTGACAAGCTTCTTTTCTTCAGACAGGATTCTAGAAACAACTATAGAAAAAAAAAGATGCCGAGGCAGAATCATCGTCATACTTGGATACCTTTTGGTAGACTCCTACTGCGGGAGGTCGCCCGCTCGATTCTTATTCGATTTCCGTTGCTTTGCGCGCCACAGCTTTCGACAAAACGGGAAGCTCGCCAATGAAGAGTTAAAAGAAGAACCGAAGTTTCCAGCACAGACTTGATTGACCGCCTATTCCATAGCATATCGACCGCTTCGCAGGTTATGCTTTTGAAAGAGGGCTTTTCTTCTACAGTAGCATCCCAGAGGCGAAGCGTATGATGGAAAGCCTAGCTCAACCTGATCTCGATCAAAGTCGGAGACGGGCTCAGGCACAGCTCTCAGCCTTACTACACATGTAGAAGCCTACTGTCATAACCACCCACCTACTGTACCTACTAGCGCCTACCTTCTTGAGATCTTGCATCTGTCTGTTTTGCCAGGCAGAATCCATCGCCTGCGCGTAACGCTGTGCGAAGCTTCTCGACATGCTCATCTCACTGTAACTGTGAAAAGTCTTGGTCATCCCAAGGAGTGAGTAAACTCGATTAACCCTCGCTTTCTTGATCTACAACGAACAGGTTTGGTTCGAGCTGGATCGCTTGGAGCATCGGCATGTATGGAGAAAGCCTTGAAGTTGGCCTTGCAACCGAACTGCGCTGCTGGGCTGATGAGACTTGTGTGTTTTATAATTTCTTCATGTTGGAACCTGACGAGGCTGCCAGGAGAGGGGTGAGTGAGTGAAGGAGTTCAGCCATCGCAACTTTAAAGAGAGAGAGACTATACTGCATCAGATATAAGTAGTCGCTACGGGGAGAAAAACCAGCTAGGTGTATCGAGGTTTTTTCTTATGTCAATCATCCATCCATCCCGAACGCATATCCAAAACTCCAAGCACAAAACTCTGCATTGCTGGTGAAAACATATTCTTGCAACATGGAAAAATGCCATGTTCTACAACTTCGCCTTGACGCGTCCCTCGATCGCCCGATGACTTGCCCCGTTCGCTTCAAAGTACTCCTTGACCTTCTTCCTCGCAGCGTCGACGGCGCTGACATCCTCCACCGTGCTCGGCACGTTCACCTCCTTGTGCCACTCGCCGTGCACGCCGTTCTCCACCAGCTCCCTCAGCACCCTCCTGAGGGTCTTGCCGGACCGGGTCTTGGGGATGATGCCCTTGCCCTGCACGATGCCGCCGAGGGTGGCGATGGCGCCGACTTGCGAGCGGACAAGCTTTTGGATCTCGGCAGTGAGTTCAGGCGAAGGCACTGCCGAGGTCGGATGATCAGGGACCGAGAGGGTGATGAATGCGAACGGGAGATGACCTTTGATGGCATCGGGAATCCCGACGACGCAGCATTCTGCGACGTCCGGGTGTGATGAGATGGCCTGCTCGATACCTCCTTGGATGAATAGTTAGTACTGAAAATCATCGAGAGCAGAGCCAGAGAGCGTGGGGAAGGCGATTTGACCTACCACTCGAGAGACGATGCGCACTGACGTTGAGCACATCATCATTTCTGCTCATCACGAACAGATATCCATCCTCGTCAATCATACCTGCATCTCCCGTATCCATCCACTTGCCATCGAACCTCTTCAGGTAACTCTTGTAGAACCGTTCTTCATCCCGCCACAGCGTGGTGAAGGCCGTTGGCGCGAGAGGCATGCCCAGGACAATATTGCCCATCGTCCCGCGCGGCACCTCCTTGCCCTCGTCATCCACAACGCGGACATCGAATCCAGGCATGGGCTTTCCCGCGCTGCCGTGCTTGCAGTCCGGGGGCGGATGGTCGCGTACGTCCGACTCGCGGTGGTCTCCTGTGTGAGGCACGAGAGCCCTGCCGGTCATCGGTGAACCGGCTTCGGTGGACCACCAGTGGTCAACGACGTGGGAGTTTGATCCGCAGTATTTGTTGAGGAGCTTCTCGTACATGTCGATGATGGTCGGCTCGGACCGCTCACCCGCGAGGAACAAGCCCTTCAACGCCTTGAGGCCACCGCGCTCTCCGACGGCAGCGAAGTGCTTGTTCTCCGGGTCGTCGCGCTTGATTGCACGCAGGGCTGTAGGTGCCGTGAAAAGGCATTTCACCTTGTACTCCTCGATGAGCCGCCAGAATGCGCCGGCGTCAGGGGTGCCGACGGGCTTACCCTCGTACATGACAGTCGTTGCACCGACTAGGAGCGGTGCGTAGATGATGTACGAGTGTCCGACGACCCAGCCAATGTCCGAGGCTGTGCAGATGACATCGCCGGGACCATGAATGTCGAACAGGTAGCTGATGGACAAGTGGAGGCCAACAGCATGTCCGCCGGCATCTCGCAAAACACCCTTCGGCGCTCCCGTCGTACCAGAAGTGTGAATGATGTAGACCGGATCAGTGCTCCTCACGGGAACACACTCAGCCCTGGTTCCTCTTGCCCGTGCACTTCTAACGACCTTCTGCCAGCTTGCTTGGCCGGCGTTGCGGTCGCAAGGGTTCCAACGAAGCTGATCCCGTTGCCAGATGAGCGTCCTGGCCGGCTTGTGTGTGGAGAGAGAGTAGGCCTCCTCGACGAGAGGCTTGTAGGCAATCGCGGGTTTGTTGCCGTCGATACCACAGGAGGCGGTGAGGAGGGCGGCAGGACGGCACGAGTCGATGCGTTGGGCGAGCGCCTTGGGAGCAAAGCCGCCGAATACGATGGAGTGTATGGCACCGAGGCGGTTCACAGCCAGAATGCCGATGAGAGCGGCTGGGACCATGGGCACTGTTCAACCAGTCAGCATCCTGGCCACGCATCAAATATATCGAGCGGTGAACAGACTGTAAACCATGACCACATCGCCCCTACGAACGCCCTCTTCTCTCAAGGCTCCAGCAAGGACCTCAACCTCGTCTAAGAGCTCACTGTACGTCAGCTCATCCTTGACTCCAGTCACGGGACTGTCGAAGATGATGGCAATATCATCTCCCCTTCCGGCATGGACGTGACGGTCCACACAGTTGAAGCATGTCGATATATCACCGTCCGGGAACCACTCCCAGCTATCATGTGTTACACCACCGCTGAGCGTCTTCTGTTTCTTCCGGAGGGTCTGGCTCGGCTTCTTGTGCCAGTAGAGGAACTCGGCCTGGTGGGCCCAGAAAGCCTCTGGATCTTCCAAGGAGCGTCTGTGGATGTGGTCCTGAATGTGGTCCTCGCGGGTAGACATGGTGCACAAGGACCTTTTGGCGAGTACCGACGTGAGAGAAAGCTGTAGATGCGTGAGTGCAGTCGATGATCTCGACCTCGATGACGAGTGATAGCGCCGCTGGTCCCGGAGTGTACGACGGCGTTGATGAAGCTGGCTGGGAGCGTGTAACTGCTGGATAGTAGGAAGGGCAGGCAGTCTAGTAGGACAGCGGCGCATTGGAGAATTCACAAGAAAGACGGTGACCACGAGAGGGGGATGGTGATCTTTTTGAGTGTGATTGATCGGCAGTCAGTCCCAGCTCGGGAACATGGAGGGAATGAATGCAGCCAGCTCTTTGTAGCTTCGGCTCTGGTCTCGAGCTGCGATACTAACTAGCTCGTGCCGACCCAGGAGCAATGAAGATGGTGTCTCAGTCGCACGCTACTGTGGTGGCGTTCGGTCACGTCACTGGGAACGTGGACGGAGGTGAGGAGGAGACACTGGCCAACGAAGGCATGCTGCAGTGCATGGTCATCTACCCAGTTGCTTGCTTCACTGTGTTCTGGACCTTGTGTGGGACAGAAAAGTCTGGGGAAACGGAGACCTGTCGTCGCCGCCCCTCCTTTGGCTGATAGCGGTGAACGACTGCTAATCGGCTCCCGTGATTGGCTGCCCCCACATGTCTGTCCCCTGGCAGTGATGTGATTCAGTGTTGTTCGGTATGTCTTTCAGCGGGGTGCTGCCCGTAGCTAAGGCACCTAATACTAAGTAAGCCTGTATTACCACCTAACCGGGACTCAACTCACCCCTCACGGCAGCCACCCCGTTGATCCGGTCTCCCGAGCCAGTGCCGACGAACTTCCAGTTTCTCGCCGAGGAAGAATGTGCGGTTTCGATCTCCCATTCATGCCGTAGGAACATCCCTCTTGTGTCTTCATCACTATTATCAGTCAATAAGGTTCCTTCTGAAGCCCTTGGTCGAGAAGGGGCTGAGCAGTGCGATTGGGTTTGTCACCTCTAACTGTCCACGAGTAGAAGATGAAGGCAACGAGTTGATCACCGTTAAGATTCAAGCGATATATCATCCTATTCCAAACTTCCACATGCTGACCAGCGAATAGAAGAACCCCCCCAAACACACCTGCAATATAGTACGAAAGACCTAGGGTCCATCTGGCTAATCTGAAGTCAACTCAAACAGCATACAGCACTCCAGCATTGCCGGATGTAAAGTACAGGGTAGGCACGATGAGTGGCTCGGGCCGAGGATCTTGTCCCTCCGTCAATTCTTCACCCAAAACATAACACCAGAGGCCTCGACCTGTTACCCATCCATCCATCCACGGACCGAATCCAAGCCGGTCAAGTCAATCACGCTCGCATTATCCCAGTGGCTGCGTCCGGAAGCGATAAGACGGTTTTGCCAGAGTCGACACAAAACCATCCACCATAGTACATGAGTCTGTCTGCAACCATACGCTTCGTCCCTCCAACAACATTACATCCTGAGCACAATTTCCCGATTTACCCGGGACGATGCCCTCGTATGGTGCAGACCGGGACATGATCACACAACCAGACGGCTGGCGACCCTCTTGGCCTTGGTAAGTCTGGATCACAGATCATCAACGACATGATAATAGTACGAATGCCCCTTCCTACCTCTCTCCTCTCACCCCGCCCATATTGCTTCTTCCACAAGATTGCCATCTCTTGATTTGGCAGTAGGCCGACGGAAGTCAAGGTTTCGGTCCATTCTATTCTTATGCACTTATGCATATGGAAGCATAAAACGCATAATTGCTGGCCTGAAGCACAAAACCAGACATCTTTGCGTTATCGTGAGCACTTTCCTTATGGTACTCCTAACTCACAACGCGATCCCCCCTCCCAAAGCACGTTTCTCTGTAGTAGAAAACGAAAACCTCAGTCCTAAGCCACGAATCACATCATATCGCGCAGACTGGGGACCTCATGTTGCAAGGGAGGAAAGCGAGTAGCAGTAGCCTCACTCGTCATGATCACACCTATGGCCCTCCCAAGCCCCTTGGTGGGAAAACAGCTTTTGCGCGTGTTGACTACGAGTGCTGTTCCTTGATAAGGCCCACCACCAACAGGTCGTAATCTCTCATCTCGCTTAGCGCCATGTACGAGCAAGCACGCCCCCCTTAGCCCCCCCCTAAAAAGGAAAAAAAACACAATGGCCTGGCAAATTGTTGTGAGTGGGGCCAATGAGTGTGTCTGGTGCCTAGTAGTACCGTCGTATTAGAGAGGTTGACCATTCTGGTAGTGTTGGACAAAGTCCTCTTCGGATGCCAGGCCAATCGAGACAGACAGACAAGGGCTGGCCGGGGTGAACAGAGAGGTCAATGTGGTCGGATTCATCTTGACAGGCGTAAATGAACTATTTTCATCGAGTGGTTGATGCGAGGTTCTGGCAGTCACAGCACGTCGCATGACAGTAGACGCCGAACCGCTTACCTACAGCCTCGTCTGGTCCTGAGCCGGGGTGAGTGTTGGCCCAGCAGCGCCTGTGACTCTTATCGCGATGCGATCGCAGGTGGGCGTTAGCCCTCCTTCGCCAGAGTAGGCAGGAGCCTATGACGACCGGGCTTGCGTTGGATCTCAAGAAACCTGTTTCTTGAGAGTTGCCAGGTGCACATGGACAAACGATGGAAGTTGACGCAAGATGCACCGCAACGAGGCATCCCCCATGTCCGGTCAAGACCAACATGACTCAAGAAGACACCAGGCACGCATGCGCAAAGACGTAATCAGTTGGGAGTAGGAAGAATTAGAAGAGAAAAGCGTCGGGCCAAAACTGACCTCCCAGCGATGCATGTTGTTTGCCTATATACGTACAGAAGAAGGCTCGCCAGCATCGAGTGGAAAAAGAGTTGACAGGAGGACCATAAACACACCCAACTAAGTGTAGAAAAAAAAAAGAAATCTGGGGATTCTGAACATGACCGCCTTACAGTGTCCGGGGAATGTACAAGAATGCATACGTTGTCTTGACCTCTCTTTCTTGCGGCTCCCGAGTTCCGTAGGCGCGAAAGCAACTTTTCGAGGAATTTGTTCACTTTTCGGCAAGGAGGCACGCGAAGATAGAATGGTTAAGCAACACATTATTATATTTCCCCAAAAAGTGTAAGTTGATTGCGAGACCGCACACACACAAATCTCGAACGTCTTCCTTCTGTTCCATCTACACCGACAAGAGAAGACAAAACTGGGCCCAAGGCGTGGCCAAACTCCCGAAAGAAGAAGAACTCCATGGTGCCCAAGGCGGGTATTGTCAAGAAATGTTGTCAATGCCGATGTCGAAGATAAAAAAGAAAAAACAGCGTTAGCTTGTCGTTTTGCATGTCCGTCAGATCCCAGAGAAAGCGAAGAAAAAGTCTATACAGCCCGAAGATGTAGATTTGTGCCGCTGTGCAAAATAGACAGATAAATCGTAAGATTGTACATGAGAAGCAAGCGTCAACCCTGGTGACAGTGTATTATCCATCCTCTATCATCCCCCTCCATAGACAGGAAGGGGGTCAAGAGGAGGGACTCAACTGCCGGAGGTTAAATGCCGACGATGCTTCCCTCGCACTGTTCCCACGACTTCCTTTCATCCCTTCTTCCCAACGCAACCATCTTCTCTCCCACGACGCTACCAGTCACCAGACACATGGCTGGCGAAGGCGGATCCCCACGATCATAATTAAAGAGGTATCAACTTCTTGATAAAAGAAATCGTAGGCGGGTTTGGGACATGGATGGCGAGGCGTGATTCAAAAAGGCGGTTGGTTGCTTTACAGGACGAAAGCGGCAAGACCGACAACACCAGCGAGGCCGGCGGCGGAGAGCTTGCCAGCACCGGCGGTGGGGACCGGGACGGGAGCAGGCTTGGTGGGAGTGAGGCCGCCAGTGGCAGGAGGCTGGACGGGAGGAACCACGGGGGTGGGGACGGGGCTGTGATGCGTTTTTCAGCAAGATGCTCCTATTCACAATGCGCGAGGGACGAATGCTTACCAGTCGTGGCAGACCTCGTGGGTCTTGGTCTGGACGGGCCTCTCGATGGTGCAAGGGCAGTCGGTGATGGTGACGATACCGGGCTTGGTGACGGTGATGGTCTTGTCACCGTGGGTGATCTGGGTGGCCTCAGGGCAGTAGGTGGTGTAGCTCTCGACAACCTCGGTGACGATAACGGTACCGTTCTTGCCGTAGGCGGCAGCGCCAGAGACGGCGGCGAGAAGGGCAGCAGCGACGGAGAACTTCATCTTGACGGTATTAGGTTTTTGGGTTGGTGTTGTTTAACGAGTGGATATGACTGAAAGATAGTCAAAAGCGAATATGTGCAATAGCGAGTGTGTGCGTGTGGGTGAGGAGAGAAAAGGAAGAAGGGGAAGAGAAGGGACGGGAACCGGAGGTGTCGAGCTTTATACCATGTTGACGAAGGGGGGGGAGACGGGACCCGGCCAGTATTCCACCCAGATCAAAGGAGGGCGACAGCGAGTCGAGAGATTGGAGAGTCGATGGGACGGGATGGGGACCGGGGTGGGCGAGCTTTCGGTCGTGCAGGGGTGCGAAGCGTATCCCAGTATGTACCGCCGTGCTGAGGTTGACGACGAGGATGGATGTGATGTAGACAGGGTGGACACAGGCTCGGACACAATCGAACAGTGGCGGATGATGGCGCCAGGAACAGAAGCATATTGAGCAGGGGGGGTGGGTAACATGCTCACACTGGTCCGCAAAAGGGGGTTAGTTCAGGTGGTGTGGATATGGAAGATGGGCAACCATACCAGGAACACCAACAGCCACAGGAGAGAATAGCAGCAACAGGGAGACGGCAAAAAAAGGGGGGGGGGGCATTAAATTGACCAGGGAGGGGCGTCAAAGTCACCAAGGAGAGAGAGATTGAGAGAGAGAAAGAGAGGGTGGGTGTGGATGGTCAGCGATAGTGCGCTGCCTCCAGTTGGTCCGTCGCTTTTGCGGTTCAGGGGGGGTGTCCAGGGCTGGGGCACTTGACCCATCGACGAACCTTGCCCACGCGTGCTGATGAGGAAATCTGAGGATTGCTATTTCTGTTCCAAATTGCATGACAACCGGCACATTCTTTTCTTTTCTCTTAGCTCGCTGAGTTTTCTTCCTTTTCTGTGGATAAGCTGCTACCTCTGGCTACGCGTCCCTTCGCATGATAATGTTGCACCTGTCGGTATCTCTCTGCCCACCGGTGGGCAGTGATGAACTGGGTTGACTGCTTTGTACCATGTTGTTGGCTATGCGCAATTAAAGCTAATCTTAACATGTACTCCGTACATTTTTGAGTATTAGATCGACTTCACATCCGTATAATACTCCGTCTCCTGCTAGCTACGCACAACTAGGCAGAAACTAAAAGTTTAGGTACAGCCAGCCCATGGAACTCTACCCAATCCACGTCGCATAAAGCCCGGCCAGCGGGCCCGATTCAACCTGCATCTTAGTTGTACTATTCGTCGTAGTAGACATTCCTCTGTGGATACTGAGGATGGGTGTCCACTTGATCCAAGCATAATTGCTGTCGTCAATGGCCCCTCAGTCATTTTGTGCAGCCGTCATTTCGCCCCCATCTAATCACTTGCTGTTGCTGTGCTGACAAGATTAGTCGTTCTTTAATGACGCGACACGCGATCGCGCTCCTGCAGCCATCGCTCGTGCAACTTTTCATCTTGTTCCTGTCAATAGAGACGAGACGCCATTGCTGGACGGTTACCAGTCTTGTTTTCCTCTGACTTTTTTTCTTCAAATGTCGTCGTGTGCTGGAATGCTGCCAAACGACGGGTCGGCGGTCATGTTCCGAACCCGTGTCTGACTATTGGACGCTCCGGTGAGCCACATCGTGTTAAGGAATGGAACTGGGCATTGTTTGTTGCCTTGCCGAACAATAACTCTGTTTACGACAAAACAAACGTATACTTACAAGTATATGTGCACAACCTTCCCCCCAAAGAAATGTCTATCCAGCCCACAACACCATACGTGGTAGAGTCAAGTAGCCTGTCGACGGCGTTGCGTAATGTCAGGCTTATCAGCCTGCCAGCAAACAACTTGCTCGACTTTTACCACCACCCATGGTCCTACAGCCTACTGGGCTAGATGACGATAGTATCCTGGGCTGGGAGACAGACATGCAGTCAGTTACCGATGCAGACCTGATGCAGGGCGGCAGAGAGACAATTGCGCGATGATGGAGCTTGTCGTAAGATCTTACATATACATGGAGTAGGGCATCCCTTGTGCCAGACTTATGCAGATCAGCCTGTCCATTGTGCATTGTTATGCACACACTGCATAAGCGCCATGTCAACTTAGGTCCGCTATCAGCTCGCCTCACAGCACACATCATCCACTAAGCCTAGGGCTGGTGGGCACTATGACAGCACGCCGCCGAACGCGCTAATGCAGGTACAAACTCTGGCGTCCAACGTGATATCCTACCTGTTCCTGCTATTGTCAGCCTAAGGCCGCAAACTCAGTTTTGTCATGCCCTCCACACCACTCTCCCGTTCCAGTCTTGGAAGTGCACGATATCGCTCGTCTACCTGCAACCTGGCTGGCTCCACTACCTATCGAAGTGCTATCGAGCCCACCATGAACATCCAATTTCAGCATGTCGCCAGTATCGGCTCGTCCTCCGTAAAATCATAAGCAGGTATGACTGGTTCTCCTGAGCTGGGGCTGGCCCTAAGAGGTGGCAAATTACGGGGCTTGATACGGTCGTAGGACTCATACGACCAACTTGAGATGGTATGAGCTTTCAGGTCCAAAAGATGAGGCTCGTCTGCATTGCGGCTGCAGAATCCTACTACTACTAATCAAATCAAGTCAGACCTTGTTATTACACATGCTTTGCTGCGGGAACGCCTGGATCGACGACTGCCTCGTGCTCTTGGCTACGGTACTGAGATTCGGTGTAGCATCCTTCTTTGGGCCTGGCAACCCAAACGATATCTCGAGGCACTTGGAGCCGGGCTAACTGTGCAGCCTTGACATTGATCTCCAAACACACGGCCCGCTGCCCTGAGCCTGCTCGTATTCCTCATCTCTGGACAGTTGTCGTCAAGCCTACTCCGTGCAAGGAAACATGGGTTCGTTTTCGGCCCACCGTCAATGCCATGTACCGGGGATGTCGATGCCACCGTCAGCCTTGCCGCCATATCCAAAATACTATGTACTACCATCACCTCAAGCACTGTCACCCTGCCTCGTGGCTATAATGTTCACGAGCTATCGGTGGAAGTTCATGACCATATTACACCCGGTTCTGATCTGGTTGGTTGTCGGTCCGCTAATCGCTGCACGAAAGAGCTGGCACCGTTGTAGTCGCAGGTGCTTCGTTGCCCACAACAAAGCCGTCCATGTCGTTTTCATTAATTACGCGTCCCTCGAATGGGAGAAGTAGCCATGCGAGTTGTGATGGGCGCTGCTATAAGAGTGCATACTTGTACTTTCGTTATCACGCGTGTGGCTAGCTCAATCCCAATGTCTGGTAGCTGGAAAGTGACGACTATCACACACCACCAAATCGCGATTCTTGCACTTTGCTGCCTTGAAATAATACAAGCTCTTGCGATTGGCAGACTGCGCACCATTCGCTTTGTCTGTTAATTTCCGAAATATCCCCCCCCAGTATGTACATAATGATTGGGAAGCATCATTAATAAACGACACCAGTGTTCCGCACACACCACAAGCTGTAATTCGTCTCCCAGCCTTGTTGGCCCTCAGTCCTTACCACTGTTACAGAATTTGTCAAAATTACTTTTCTCGCTCTACAGTATAGATCTTCTGTAGATGCCAGACGGCTCACCTGGTCAGCGAAGCGCTGAACAGTATGCACCGTTACTTCAGCAGCAGGTGAAGCTTGATATGGCAGACTCCCTCAACGGACCCTCCAGCTCGGTCCAGCACAGGTAAATCGTACATTACATCAAATCACATCGCTGACCTTTCAAGGTGTCCCAGGTCTTCTCCTGAACCTTCTTTCCCTGGCGCTCCTTCTGGGGTGTTCGTTAGCGGGGCTCCACCCCGATAGTGTCTTGCCTGGTATTAGCTGGTAATCAGTCGACCTCGTATTCAGAAGTTTGGTACCGTTCAACTGATCCCGTCAGCGGCCTTCTCGCACGGTGCCTCCTCAGTAGCGACTCTCAGCCGGGCCAATGCTTTCCATGCGGGCCTTCCTGACTTCAATACCGGATTGGCACGATGCGTCCTTGCTCCTTTCCACAGTTCTTTCCAGGGTGCTGACGATCATACGTTCTGGACAGAGCTTCAGATTGATTCAGAGTCAGCCCATGGACAGGGCATCCTCCCCCTGCACTACCTCGTACAACAAATGTCGCTGAAAACACCGCGATGGGGCACTGCCAGTAGTACCCAGATCTTTAGCGCCGGTGGCACCCACCAGAAAGGTTTTGTTCAGTGTGATCGCCCAGGATTTGGTGCCCACGCATCCCTAGGTTCTTCTGGAGTTTTCGACCGATGCATTGCCAAGCGCCGCCGCTATTGGCCTCCAGCTTTCTCATTCGCCAACGTGGCTGTCGATGGGGGCGTAGATTCTGGATCTTCTAATCTCCCAGAGCCCATTGAGCACTTGATGGTGGCGTCGGGCAAGACGGTTTCTTTCCCGGTTCGTAGTTGTACTTGTTAGTTCTCGCGAACAGGTGACTTTACTATCCGTACTACTTTTTCACGTTCGGTTCTTCCGAAAGACCTGCTGGATCGCGTTATCAACGCGAAGCGTGTATCTGAACGCGAAAAGCCGCTGCTGGGGTTAACATAATTGCAGCCTCAGGATGATTAGCATACCACAGTGCTTCGTCGTCGATTTCACGGAGTGATCCAGGCTCGGCTCTCTGGACAAAGCTATCCACTTCGGATTCCGTTTTCATTTTGCCCCTGATGTCTCAAAAGGCCGTCTTCGACACGGCTAATTCTGCACCCGAGCAATTGATCTGGTAAAAGCTTTCAAACACGAACGAGCCATCTAGACTGAGCTCAGACATCAGGATTCGTCGGGCCAAGAGAATAATACTGGAAAATGGAAACACTCCCTGGTGCCAAGTCCGACGCTTCTTCGCTTGTCGGTTGAAGGCACTACTGTCAACGTCAGAAGTTTGATACGAGAACTACCCTGGGTGTTCCTTTCTCGTGCCAAGGTTATCTGAATTATAATCTTTCTGTCCTGTGCTAATTTCCAAGGCAATACTCCGTACTCCTGGACATTATACATACATACATGCACACCATGATGACTGAACGGTTCACCGTTCCTGATGCGACGAATGCTCAGCTCGCGTGAGTGCGAGACGGTCGACGAACGTCCCCCTAAGCGGACCCGCAAAGGGATGGAACTTTCACACAGCGTCTCTTGATTCGTCTTTCTAAAGATGTACCGAGATTTGACGGCACTTGGGTGCTGACTGTTCCTTTCATCGATACGACCTTGATCCAGGGGGAAAGGGCCCGAGCGGGTTGTTTGGGACGCGTTCTTATACCCTGGTGAATCGCCCTCGTGTAAGTGCCTGCCGACGCGAGAACGCAACTTCGGCCAGGTTTCTGTGTGAATAATCAGTAGGCCTGGGAGTCCTGCTTATCTTGTCGCTGAGCATGCCAAAGTTCTTTGACTTGAAGGAGAAGGCGGTTGCCAGTCACCGTCGGGAGAAGCGACCATGGCCCATGAAGTTCAAGGGACTATTCACACTGCCTGCCAACTATGGCGGTGACCCTACTCAAGCCCACTCCAGATGTCGAACTTTGGTCTGACGAGCGAACGAGCGATTGCATACCACATTTCGGTCAATATCTGGTTGACTTGGCTCCGGAGTGAGCTCGTCCGTACTCTCTTGTGCCTGCAGTGGCCGTGGCTCTTTGCACGCTTCACATAGCCTATCGCAGACCGGCTAACTCACCGTGAATCTGTTCCTCGGGCTCATCCGTCATACTTTATCAATTATCAGGGTCGCCCTGGCAAGACAACGTTGCGCGTTCCGACTCCCGTTCCTCTCGACGATCAGCCATGAATCACGCATGTTGAAAATTGATACCTATGGGAGCGCTGATTTTGACGAGACTCCCTCAAACTCTTCGCATTTCTGGCAAAGAATACCACCCCCCACACACATACTGGAATTTGTCCGTGCTGCATTGCGTACTCATATGGTGTTTGCGATCGAAGGCATGCGCGGTCGAGCTCATGTGAAGGATGCTTGAAGTCTGCCTCTTGCTGGTAGGGTGACAGTTCATCTCCAGCTTCACCTTGCCGAGTGGTCTTTGTCAATATGCAAACTTGAGGGTACTCGATGTGTAACCGGGAGATTGACTTCTGCTGGCAAGTGCTACGAAAGCCTGATGGCCAGAGCCTGGGAGCGGAGTTTTCAGACCTCATTCTTGTATGGACGTGGACGAGATATGCTGAAAGGGGTTGAGAGGCGGGCTGGTGCTCTTGGTATGTATAGGCGTGCGTCAGTGTGCAGGTTTTCACATTCGCTTCCCCTTGGTTGTTTCTTTGGTCTGCACGAAGTCATAGAGACGGAGATGGTGACTACAAAGCAGTGCCAAGGGAAGTAGCAAAGGATTGCCACTTATGTCAGGAAGTGATGGATATTCCGAACTCTGTCGGTCATCTAGAAGCCATGACTATCAGGATCTCAACCAGATCTTACGAACATGGTGGCTTTGGGGGCCAGGTGCCCGGCTTGAACCGGTTTGTACCAATTTGCGGGGCCGTGTGCGGAATTACAAATCGAGGGGGGTTCCAGCAAGGAGGGGAGGCTAGAAGCTCGGGACGAATGGACTCTGGTGCGGTTTGATGTCATCATGAGCTTTACAGCTTGCAAGCTAAATAATCTTTCCGGACACTGGTCTGGTTCCTGTTAATCTTGTCACTCTCCGTGAACTTCCTCTCGGCTTTGAACTCTACGGAAATTGGATATCAATAAAACCCAATCCCGCACGTTCTCAACATGCCCGAGACTATGAAAGCAGTTGGTATGTCCGAAACTCAAAGCAGTTGCAATTCTGGCTGTTGCTGCAGGCTGACTATCTGCTCTCATCCCAGACATTAAAGGAGGCAAGGGTGAGCGCGATGCTCTGTTCATCAACAATGACACTGTTCGGCCCTCGCCGTCGGCCGGCCAAGCTCTCGTCAAAGTTCACGCCTTCGGCATCAACCGCATGGACATCATTCAGCGTCGAGGTTTCTACCCGCTCCCACCCCAGGCGCCGTCGACTCTCGGCGTCGAGTTCAGCGGAGTGGTTGAAACCTTGGGCTCTGGTGAACACGGTAACTTCAAGATTGGCGATGAGGTGTTTGGACTGGCGTACGGAGGGGCTTACGCAGAGTACATCGCCGTGAGCAGCAAGATGCTTCTTCACAAGCCCAAGGAGCTCAGTCATGTGCAGTGCGCAGCCGTGCCTGAGGCATGGATCACAGCGACGCAGGCTCTACACCTGGTGCTAGGATTCGTGGCGGGCAAGTCCATCCTGTGGCACGCTGGTGCTTCCGGGGTATCTATCGCTGGTATTCAGCTCTCTCGCGCCGCGGGCGCTTCTGCTGTATACGCGACGGCCGGTACGGATGCCAAGTGCGCGTTCATCACGAGCAAAGACATTGGCGCGACAAAGGCCTTCAACTACAAGACTCAGGATTGGGCTGAGGAGATCAAGAAGGTCACGGACGGCAAGGGTGTGGATTACATCGTCGACTTCATTGGAGGTGATTACTTCAACAAGAACGTTGATGCCGCGGCCCGGGACGCTCGCATCGTGCTCCTCGGAACGATGGGCGGCAATGTCGTCCCGCAGGCGACCATTGGCCCGATCCTCTACAAGAGACTGAGGATCGAGGGCAGCACGTTGAGATCCAGGGACGAGGAGTACCAGGGCAAGCTGAGAGACAGACTGGAGACATATTGCGACAAGTTCAAAAGTGGAGAGCTGAAGATTATTGTGGATGAAGTTTTTGCGTGGGAGGAGATCCAGGAAGCCCACCGGCATATGGAGGAGGGAAAGAATTCTGGAAAGATTGTTTGCACTATCGTGCAGTAAGTAGGTGAAACATGACATATCAAGGTTTTCGAGGGCGGCAAAATCCAAGTTTGGAACTTTGGAAGAATCAAAGTCCTGCCTTGCACTGTGTGTGAAGTGGAAAGGATGTCGAATACGCAACGCCCGTCACTAGGTATACTGCTGTTCTTCTTTAGTGCTCCCTGAGCCATTTGAGCATCTGTTCGTATGCTGTGACCTGGGCATCTTGGATAGACTGCTGCTCGTACTCTCCGACAACTGCGAAGCCTACATATTGATTTAATTAGCCATAAAGTCACCCTCAATAGTCGCCACGCAAAGCATGCAAAGTTAAGGAAGCAGAACTTACCGTGGGGTACACCGGGATAGACCTGTACTTCATGTTCCAGGTTCGCTTTGGACATGGTGTCCTCGCCGCCGGTTCTCACCTCCTCTGGAAACAAAGGATCGTCCTCAACGCAGACCAGACTCATCGGCACGGCAATTCCTTGGAAATCATCGGGCGAAACTGACGCGGCATGCGCCACGGCTCCAGCCCTGATATAGGGGCCCTTCTTAACCCTCAAGGACTCTTCATCGGCCACCCCCTCCTCCTTTCTCGGCTCCTCCTCCTTGCCGAGGAGCAGCACAAATCTGCCGCCAACGCAGTAGCCTACCGCGTAAATCCCCTCCCCATTCTTCACCACGTCCGCGTACTCCTCCTGCGCGGCCTCAATGACCTTGTGCAGGATCGGCATGACTTTGTCTGGGGTGATGCGGGCGAGCCACATGTCTACGAAGAAACTCTTCGTCACCTCAACGGCTTTAAGCTTCACTTGTTCAAGCAGGGAGGGAGATTCGGCGGAATCGGGGATGTGTGTTGATGCGCCGCCGGGAGCGGAGTCGCCGCCGAACATGTCGGGCATGAGGACGAGGAAGCCGGAGGATGCGAAGCGATCGGCCTGAATCTGGTTGTTTGTGGAGTGGATGCCGGTGCCGCCTGTTAGGAGGAGGAGCAGCTTGCATGGAGCATGAGGGTAGTCGCCGGGTTTGGAGATGTAGGTCTAGACAGCAGTGGTCAGTTGATTGCGATAGCTTGCAAGAAACCGAGTGTTGCAGGGATGAATCACGTCAATTCCATTCAGCTTGATGATCTCGCCTGTTGAACCCTGCCCACTGGCTAGTTGGTGTTAATGAAGAGGTTTGTAGGTAAGCATGGATCAAACGTACGAGTCGGTCGATCGGTTATGCTGACGGGCGGTCAGCTGTATGATAATGTCAAGGACCTCCAGGAAAAGCTCACCAGTGCTCATGAGCGCCCATAGATGGGCCGGTCTGCGCAGGAGTATCACCAGGAATGATGGTCTCCTGGGCATCGCTCTCAGGCGCTTTAGTGGCGTTGTCGGCGTCCGCCATGATCGGGCTGTAACGTGTGGATGGGAATTCAACGAATAGGTAACAATGGAGAGAGAGGACTGAAGGAAATATTCCAGCAATGAAGGAGAAAGGGGACGTTAAGCAGGACTACAACTTGTAGATTCGTGGTTACGTGGAGCTTGGACAAGCTCCAACTAAGCTAGAGGTGAGGCGAGGAGACGTCATGCATGCAACGGGCAGCTTCAGAACGGAGCAACTTTGAACACCTTGTATCATTTGCCCTTCTTATACAGACAAAGAGAATATGGAAATTGGATGCGTTTATTACAAGTTATTAGGATTATTTCCATCCGAGAGATTTCATTAACAATCGACAGATTCACCACCGTCTTTTTGTAAAGATGCTTAAGACCATTTCCTGGAGCCTCTTCAGCCCCGCCCTTGAGGTTCTTGGACAGCTCCCAATTTCTGGTGAGTCAGCAGACAACCCCGCCAAACTCAGTCACTTAAGGTACTCAGTACTTTAGGCGTGTTTCCACTAAACGCGGTCAACGCGTCGCCTCGAGATTCACGAGCCACACTACCGTTCATCCATCCAACATCACCCGTCCAGCACTCAAAGCCCAGATTTCTTTGCCGCGTGCTGAATACATAAAAGTCGTCCTAGACAGCCATCGAAATGGATGCTGCTTCACAACTCTCGAAAGGATCACTTGAGTACGTCTTGCTTTGCTTTGATTCGCACACCCGAAATGCTACGCGTTGCTCCGTCCCAGTTCTGACCGATTTTCAGCGTGATCTTTAATGACCCCGACAAAGCGAACAAGCTCTTCCCCGTCCCCGTTCTACAATGTCTCCAGATCAAGCAGATGGCTCCAAACCCTCAGGGCGATGAGCGGTATCGTCTTGTCTTGAGCGACGGCACTCACTACGTCCAGACGATGCTTGCGCTGCAGGCCAATCACCACGTGAAGGAGAACAAGCTTGTTCGCGGCTGCATCGTCCGCCTTAAGCAGTTCACTCCCAACAACCACAAGGGCAAGAAGTGAGTCCACTGGTCTCATCCTGCGACTGTCAGCATCCGTGCATAATACTGACTCTAAGAAGCATTCTCGTCCTCCTTGACCTCGAGGTCATTGAGTCGTTAGGTATTCACGAGAAGATCGGTGAGCCCACCGGCGTCGAATCAAAGCCCTCGGCAGACAATGCGATCTCCGGAAACGACTTCTATGGTGCGAAGAAGGAGGAGGCTAAGCCTCAGCCCCAGGCTGTTGCCTCAAGACCTGCTGCCACCCACGCTGGCGGTAATATCTACCCCATCGAAGGACTCTCCCCCTTCGCACACAAATGGACTATCAAAGCCCGTGTCACAGCCAAGTCCGACATCAAGACCTGGCATAAGGCAACGGGTGAGGGTAAGCTTTTCAGTGTGAACCTTCTCGATGAGACCGGTGAGATCAAGGCTACCGGGTTCAATGACCAATGTGATGCCTTTTACGATCTTCTCCAAGAGGGACAAGTCTACTATATTTCAACGCCATGCCGTGTATCTCTTGCCAAGAAGCAGTTCTCCAACCTCCCCAACGATTACGAGCTAGCGTTCGAGCGCGATACAGTCATTGAGAAAGCTGAGGATCAGACCAGCGTCCCTCAGGTCCGCTTCAACTTCTGCACTATCCAGGACCTGCAAGGGGTTGAGAAGGACAATACTGTTGATGTAATTGGTGTACTGAAGGAGGTTGGTGAGATCAACGAAATCATCTCCAAGAAGGATGGCAGGCCTTTCCAGAAGCGTGACTTGACAATTGTCGATGACACGGGTTTCTCCGTACGTGTCACCATCTGGGGTAAGACCGCCGGCAGCTTCGAAGCACAAGAAGAGTCAGTGATCGCCTTCAAGGGTACCAAGGTCTCGGATTTCAATGGCAAGAGTCTGAGTCTGCTGTCCTCGGGAACCATGTCCATCAACCCCGACATTCCCGACTCGCACAGGCTGAAAGGCTGGTACGACTCCGCTGGTCGTAACAACAACTTCGCCACCCACCAGAACATGTCGAGTCTTGCGGGGGCAACAGGCCGCAAGGAAGACGTCAAGACTGTTCAGCAAGTCAAGGAGGAGAACCTGGGCATGGAAGGAGATGCCTTTTACACCATAAAGGCGACTATCGTCTTCGTCAAGCAGGACACCTTCTGCTACCCAGCTTGCAACCAACCGAATTGCAACAAGAAGGTGACACAGGTTGGCGACGGCACATGGATGTGTGAAAAGTGCCAGAAGTCTCAAGACAAGCCTGAATACCGCTACATCATGTCAGTCAATGTCGCGGATCACACAAGCCACCAGTGGCTGAGCTGCTTCGATGACACTGGGCGCCTGATTGTGGGCATGTCTGCGAACGAGTTGATGGAGCTTCGGGAGCAGGATGAGGCCAAAGCGGCTGCCGTATGGGAGCAAGTCAACTGCAAAAAGTTCAGCTTCCGATGCAAGGCCAAGATGGACAAGTTTGGCGATACGGAGAGGTAGGTCTTCGCCTGATTGCGCGCTCAACTTCTGCTTCATTCAAATTTGATACTAACACGTCACACAGGGTTCGATACCAAGTTATGTCGGCAGCGCCTATCGACTACAAATCTGAGGGTAACAAGCTTGCGGAGCTGATCAAGCAATACAACATGAACGAATAGAAGGTTGGTTTCACAAAAGGGCTCTGGGCGGTTCATGTACTAAGGATGGAGTTAAGTGGATGACCATGTGACAACTTGTACAATTGACATGATTGTGCCGCTTTCTTTGCGAAAAGAGGATTCGGCCACTGGCTTAGTAGATGATTCAAACATGTGGGCACAATTAATGGTTTTCGTCTTGGGAGAATATGAGGCGTGAGATGACAATGAAGTACTTGAACATCGACTACTTTCAGGTTCCCAATTCACAACTAAGGTAATCGACACCATTGTTCGCAGATCGTTTGCTCATCAGACGCCGACTTTTCATATGTATCCTGTAGAATGCCGCACTGGCGTGTCTATCATTTCACCTGGGACGTCGTTTTTCTTTTCTTAAATCGCTCCATGAAGAACAAGGTTGCAAACTTTATAGGCTGATATGCTTGTACTGCCGTTGGCCTTCGCCGGATCCGTAGTCTCCTGCGGCCTGGTAGTTTCCGCGGACCTTATACTTGTAAATAGTTAAGCCTTCCAGGCCGACCGGTCCACGAGCGTGGATCTTGTTCGTGCTGATTCCGACCTCGGTACCGAAGCCATAACGCATACCGTCCGCAAAGCGAGTTGATGCATTCCAGTAAACGCCAGCCGAATCGATCTCGCTCATGAAGCGCTCGGCCTCTTCGGGGTCTGAGGTCATGATGCAGTCGGTATGGCCGGAGGAGTGGTGGTTGATGTGATTGATTGCATCTTGAAGGGAGGGCACAGTCTTGACTGCGACATCGAGAGAGAGGAATTCAGTGGTGTAGTCAGCGGGGGTGGCGTCGACGGGGGAGGGAGAGAGGTTCAGGGAGGCGAGGGCGGCTTTGGAGGGCTCATCGCAGTGAAGGGTCACACCCTTGGCAGCCAAGCCGGAGGCAACAGCCGGGAACAAGGTGGAGAGAGCAGAGTCCTGGACAAGCAGCGTCTCGAGAGCATTGCAGGCAGCGGGGTAATCCGTCTTTGCGTCGACGATGGCCTTGACAGCCTTGTCCTTGTCTGCAGAGGCAGCGAGGTAGATTGCGCAGAGGCCATCTGCGTGGCCCATGACGGGGATCTTTGTGTTCTCCTTGATGTGACGCACAAGTTCGTTCGATCCACGGGGAATCACGAGGTCAATGGACTTGTCTTGTGAAAGGAGCGCAGAGATCGCATCACGAGTGGTGACGAGTTGGATGGCGGCGTTGGGGACTTGGGTCTTGTCGAGGGCGGCGGAGATGACCTTTGAGATGGCAACAAAGGACTCGGTAGATTCCTTCCCGCCTTTGAGAATAGCAGCGTTGCCAGATTTGATGGCCAGGCTGGCGATGTTCGCGATGACTTCCGGACGGGCTTCGAAGATGATGAGAAGGACACCGATGGGGGAAGAGACTCGTTCAAGGATGAGGTCGTCGTCAAGCTGAGTCTTCATCTGAAGCTTGCCAACTACTCTGGGTCAGTCTCAAGATATACACAAACGAGCTTTGCATCAGCCAATTCATGACTTACTCGGATCAGGCAAGCCCTTGACATCGAGAATGCCCTTGAGCATGTCGTCCCACTTGCCCTTCTTCCCAAGATCCAATCTCGACACAAGAGCTTGACTCAGCGACCCGTCTTTGGCAGCCTGGTGCGCGAGCTCCAGATCCTTCGCGTTCGCAGCGAGGATGTTGTCCTTATTCGCAGCGAGTGCATCGTGGATGGTCTGGAGGGCATCATTGCGGGCTGAGGTCGGGAGTGTCGCGAGAGAGAAGGATGCGGTTTTTGCCTCTGCGGCTGCGGCCTCAGGGGAGGCATTTGTGAGAGACATGGCTGGCTGTCAACAAAGCTCGTGAGCACAAATAAATCAATCAATTCGTCTTTTTCCGCTGTCGCAGACTTTTGCAAATGATAAGGAGGGTTAGAATGCCACAGGAATTTGAATCTACAACACCTTACGGCGGCTAAGAGTCAGTCACAGTCAAGGTTATGAGGTAAACCTAGACCTTGGTGGGGTGTCTGGGGCCCCTCTGTGACGATGGTGGTGGGGGATTAGCAGTCTGCCGTTTTTTTTTTTCTCTCAAGGGTTTCTTGAGTGGCAGTTCACAGAAAAGCCACCAAAAGCTTAACCTCTCTATACCTGAGCAGCAGAGCTCATTGCCAGGGCTGAGATTCAAACGATATGGATCCCGAAAGAAATGCTGGAGAGCGGTTGTGGATGTTGAGATGTCCCAATGTCGCCAGGTAACCCTCCCCTAACCCCGGTTTAACCCTGTAAATTGTCTGAGAACGCTGAAGACTGTGGCTTCTTCAGCGGAAGCTGTTCCGACGTCAGTGAGCGTTGGCTGAGACTGTGTAACGTCAGCTATGTCATCACGTGAGCTGCCTGCCTTGTCATTCTCGTTGCGTTCAACCTCAATCCTCCTCTTCCATCATTGAAACCATCACAGCTGTAAAAATTTCATTCTGTCACGCCCGCCCAGTCCGTCGTCATTGACCGCGCCGACATCGCTGGCGTGCCGAGGCACCTGTTCCGACAACGACATGAGGCTCCACAGCCTCACACTTCTTCCAACGGTATTGATGACAAACGCCGTCGCTCTTCATGCTTGAGTCCGCACCCCGACCTCGGGCACGCTTAACTCGCCAGAGTTACTACGATGGCCTTTTCACAGCAGCTATTACCTTACCCCGTGCGTGACCTTTCCTTGTCGAGGTGAAGAGGGGAAAGCTGCCGCCAACAACGTCTCGCAAAAGGGCCCCTAATAGCACAACAAACCTGGGGGACTTGGTCTCCACCGTTGTATTCCCGGTGAAGGTGTGCATGCCAGTGCCTTTAGACCAAAGTCAAGGAAGCATGACTGCGGCTGCGTCTCGCGAGGAGCCCTCCCTTTCTTGTCTCCCCATTGGACGTGCTGTATTCTCTCAGCCCCTATAAAGCAGCGATCCCTTGGTCCTGTCGATTAGACAATACCTACTGTTTTTGGGGAAACATGAGCGTGATCCAAGGGTGGGCCACCAGATGAACTACCCTGCCGCCTAAAAGAAGATCCCGCCGAAGACGCGAAGTACTTGTGCTTTTCTATTAGGCTTGCAGAGAAATGGAAAATCTGCACCTCTCCCTGTTGTTTTCTCCCTGAAAGATAACTGGGATTTCCTTTCTTGTTTCCTAGGACTATCCCTTACACTATTGATTTCGGAAGACGTACCTCGTCTGTGGACTCTGCGGTTGTCTCAATAAAGTGGCGAGATGCCACTGCGATCGACTTCCCAAAACAGGGCCTGGGCTGTAAGGTCGATTCGAAATTCCCGATCAGGCTCTGACCTGACTTCTTTGCGCAGACGAAGAGGGCTGTATTAGCAAGTACTTCTCCTGAGTCTTTGGCATGGCTTTGGACGATTTCGATCCTGAAAAGGGTCACTGTCGGCGTTCTTCAGCCGACATCGAGCGTCCCCTCTCTGTTCATACCGACAGCACAGCAGCCTCAGAGCCGAGGCTCAAGTACGATAAGAAGGACTCCTCGCGCAACACCGACGACATTGGAATCATCTACGCCAGCACGGCTGGCGAACCTTCAGGGAAAACGTGCGAGGAACTGGCTTCCATTCATAATGTTTCCCGTTCCCACTCAAGAGCCTCGTCGGCACGCTCACGTCCATTGTCCGTGGTCCCGTGCTCGAAGCGCCGTGGACTTTTTGGCCGCTTTTCGATTGTTCCAGAGGTCGATAACCCATATGACTACGCCAACTCTACGAAATGGGGCATCACGGCGACGATTGCGATTGCGACGGCCGCTGCTCCCATGGGCTCATCTATCTTCTATCGTATGCAACCCTTTAAAAACCCGTTCACGGCCATTGAATGAGAAGACAGTCTCTTTCTTGCTAACTACCATGCTCTTATAGCTGCTCTTGGTGTCTTGTCCGATGAGCTGAAAACCACTGAGACCATCATCAACATGTCCGTCGCCTTGTACATGTTGTCCATGTCAATCTTCCCGATCTGGTGGTCCGCTTTCTCAGAACAGTTCGGTCGTAGGAGCATTTATCTCATCTCCTTCACCTTGTTCATTCTCTTCTCCGTTCTGTGCGCTGTCAGCCAGAGTGCAGCCATGCTAATCGTCTGCCGCCTCCTCGCTGGAGGTGCATCTGCTAGTGTCCAGGTTGTCGGCGCGGGCACCATCGCGGACATCTGGGAGTCCTTCGAACGAGGTCGCGCCATGTCGATTTTCTACCTTGGCCCTCTGCTGGGACCCCTGATCGCACCCATTCTAGGTGGCATTCTGACCCAGCACCTGGGCTGGCGATCAACCATGTGGTTCCTGGCTATTTTCGGGGTCATCGTCATTGTCATGCTCTTCTTCTTGTTGCCTGAGACCTTGGCCCGCAAAACGGAGCCAGCCATGGCACAGGAACTCACACGCATGTCGACCCGCGAATCAGCAAAGGTCAAGAGTAAGAAGTTGGCGATCTCAGTATATCATTACCTCGTTGAACCTCTCGGGGTCCTCGCCCTCTTGCGCTTTCCACCCGTCCTCCTTACCGTCCTCATCGCCGCCATCGCTTTCAGCTCCCTCTTCGTCCTTAACATCGCCATCCAGGATTTATTCGCCATGCCGCCTTACAACTTCGACGAGACCAATATTGGCTTGACTTACATTGCGTCCGGGTTGGGTTATTTCTTGGCCTCGTTACTTGGTGGTCGATGGATTGACAAGATCATGGCGAGAGAGGCACGGAAGGCCGAGAGATACGATGAACACGGAAAGCTCATCTTCCTGCCCGAGGATCGGATGAAGGAGAATGCATGGATCGCGAATACTGTGTATCCGCTTTCCTTGCTGTGGTTCGGATGGTCGATGCACTATGGTGTGCAATTTATGGTCCCTATCAGTGCCCTTTTCGTCTTCGGACTGTCCTCCATGCTTCACTTTGTAAGTGCTATGTCCCCCTTGTTAAGACCCTGTTTCATATCCCAGCCTTGAAGATGGATGCGCTCAAGTGAAGAAGGATATATCAATGGCTGACTAAGTCTCGCACAGACTCTGGGCACCACCATGCTCACCGAATTCGTCCGCAAACGTAGCTCAGCAGGAGTGGCAGTAAACAACTTCGTCCGCAACATTCTGAGCTGCATCGGCACCGTCGCTGCAAAGCCGTGGCTCAACGCTGTGGGTGTGAACTACGTCATGACCACGTTATGCGCGTTCTGCTTGTTGTTCGGGTATCTGGGTATTTGGGGCATCACAAAGAACGCGCAACAGTGGAGAGCGAAGATGGACGAAGCGTTAAAGAAGATGTAGGGGACGCTGGCTAAGGATGGAGCATGATGAGAACGGGACTTATTGAGATAGATACACTTTCTGGGTTTCCGCGGTGCAGAGACATAATTTCGCGATTTCATGAATGCTACACCTTGGGTCAATTCTTTGTTTATGAAGTATGGGTTGGTGTCCTGGCTTGCCATCAGAACACTGTTTTCTTTTTCCTTTTTACTCTAGTTCTCCTGATCGCCATGTCCTTTATTGTCTCGTCCCTTAAGGTGTTTTGGGCAGTGTTCATGTTCCTGTGGCTGTACGTTCAGAATGTCAGAATACACTTGGTGAGGAAGTGTATGTAAGAACCTTACAAAAGAAGAAGTCGTACATGAGTTGAACCTCTCTATAGCCTTCGCTCAGGCCACAACCCCCCTTCTTCTCACCACCTCAAGACCCGTTATGATGCTTGCCCAAACAGCTCAGCAACCTTGTCGACGCCCACATTGCCACCACTGAACACCACACCCAGCTCGAACACTTCATCCCCGCCGTCCTCTTGCAGTTTTGTCCTCAGATCCTCGTCGAACAGGACGGCCGCCAACGACACGCAAGCACTCGGCTCGACCACCATCTTCATCCTCTCAAACACCAGCCTCATGGTCTGGAGAATCTCCTCCTCCGTGACGCTGTACATGCCGTGCACCAGTCCTCTGTCCTGCTTGATGACGGACCAAGTGTACTGCCCGAGCGGGGTGCGCAGACCGTCGGCGATGGTGAGCGACGACACAGACGGGACACGCTCGTTGGTGTAGTATCCCCTCTTGGCATCGTCGGCGCCCTCGTGGATGGGTTCCGCGCCGAAGACCTTGATGCCCGTTCCCTCAGCGCTGAGGGCAATGCCGGAAAGCATGCCTCCTCCGCCACAAGGGGCAATGATCCCGTTCAACCCTTTGCCTTTTCCTTGCTTATTCAACAACATCTCCTCCACCTGCTCCTGCATCTCCAACCCCATGGTCCCTTGCCCAAGGATGATGTCAGGGTGGTCGTAAGAAGGGACGAAGCGGGCTCCCGTTTCGGCCATGACTTTCTTGGCGGCCGCGTCGCGCTCCGGGGAGGTTGACCCCGAGAAGATGAGGTTTGCGCCGTAGGAGCGCGTCGCGGCGATTTTGAGCGGGTTGGAGATGGATGGCATGACGATGTGTGCTGGGATCCCTGATTCTCTGGCAGCAAGGGACAGAGCTTGGGCGAAATTCCCTGTGTCACATCAAAGCTTTTGGTCAGCCTGACTTGTTGGTTTTCTGACTGTCACGAGATTGAAGTTTGTCTCTGATTTCGCCTTCGTCTTAGCCATCCTACTAGATGGACCTGACAGGCAACACGATGAAAATAAATGCCTTGAAGTGTGGAAAAGAGAGTTTAAAAAAAGGAAAAGGAAAAAGGCAGAAAAAAGGCACTCACCAGAACTATGCGTCACAACACCCTTCGCCATCCCTCCCTCCTCCAACCACCGTTTGTCCATCTTCAGCCTCGCCAGGGCATGAAATGCTCCTCTCGGCTTGAAGGCGCCGACCCTCTGCAGATTCTCACACTTGAACCACAGCCTGACGTTGGGCTTCGCCGGCGTCCTCCCCTCCCATCTCGTGCCCTTGAGGTCCTCGGCGCTGCGGGCTGTAGACGCCAAGTCGGAAAGAGTGGTGTTGGTGAGGACGGGGGTGAGATGGATGTGGGAGGCGATGAGGTCCCTGGCTGCGAGGACGGAGGGACGGGAGAGGGGTGAGCAGGTTGCGACGTCGGCCATCCTGTTCCTTTTGTTAAAACAAAAATATGAAATATAAATAAAGTTGACGTTGCCTCTGTTACAATTTGGCTGTACTGAGGGTAATGAAGGCTGGCGTCGTGAGAGTTGAGATGAAGATGGGATGAGATGGAGAAAGACAGGCGGATAAAAGAGTGGCAGCATGCACGGCTTCCTATAGTAGCCGACATCGCCAGGACCCTCTGCCTACGCCAAGCAAACACCATGGGTTGCCCAGAAGGCGCTTTCATCGCTTCAATATCAAAAGCTCCACCAGAGTGAATAAACAACTGAATCGTAACGTTTACAGCTTACGGGTCATTAAGCCGCCTTTACTCTGGAACCCTGATCACGCATCGAGTACCGGGGAGATCCCAAAACCACTGTCTCATCGCATACACAGTCAACCACCCAAGTTGAGAGTGTCAATCATTATCACCAAGACAGTAGTATCACCGAGGATGGAGACATGTATACAAATTCAATCGGCAAAGAAAGAGACGACCATTGGTATTGTAAATAAGCTCAAAATTGTCCCTTCCGTCCTTTTTTTTCTTTTGCGCCTCGGCTTTTTTTCCTGCCCTTGGTATATTGCTTGTAGGAAGGCTGAACAATCTCCATTCTCTTCTACAATTTTTTTGTACCTTCCAGGCATGGAGAGACAAGAGACAAGGGGAGGGAAATGGGCACATACTCCCAATTCCAACCGACTTCGGGAACTTTTGTGTGATGTGGTAAGATGAATGGGTGGTACAGTGTTGAAAAATTGTTGTTTGCGACACACGAGGTTGCTCTTTTCGAAGACCTCAACACGCGATTCCATGCTGAGTGGGATGGGTATCCCAAGAAATCACAGGTTCACTAGAGGAAACACACACACGGAGGCTTGATGCCTTCATGGAATCCTCTATTTTTGGTTCTCGGGACGGAGGGCACTAGGAGAGTCAAAAGTTAGTACGAGTGAACCAGGAAGAACGCAGTAGTCAGAGCGAGACAGTGCGGAGGTTTAACTTACCGGACGGCCTTGCCGGCGCGCCAGATCTCAAGGTTGCGGATCTCCTCCATCTCAGCCTCGTACCTCTCACGGTAGTCAGGCTGGCTGTTGTAGTCCAGAGAGCGCTGGGTCTCAGTACCGTCGTGGACGGAGTTGTAGAGGTCGTTGAAGACGGGCTTGAGGGCGTCCTTGAACTTGGGGGTCCAGTCAATGGCACCACGGCGGGCGGTGGTGGAGCAGGCCTCGAACATCCAGTCCATGCCGTTGGCACCGATCAGGGGGTACAGAGACTGGGTAGCCTCCTCAACGGTCTCGTTGAACGCCTCGCTGGGGCTGTGGCCGCGCTCACGGAGAACCTCGTACTGGGCGAGGAACATGCCGTGGATACCACCCATCAGGCAGCCACGCTCACCGTAGAGGTCAGAGTAGACCTCCTTCTCGAAGGTGGTCTCGTAGAGGTAACCGGAGCCGATGGCGACACCCATGGCAATGGCCTTCTCCTTGGCCTTGCCAGTAACGTCCTGGTAGACGGCGAAGGAGGAGTTGATGCCACGGCCCTCACGGAACAGGGAGCGAACAGTGCGGCCGGAGCCCTTGGGGGCGCAGAGGATGACATCGATGTTGGTGGGGACATCGACCTTGGTCTTCTCCTTGAAGACGGGAGAGAAACCGTGGGAGAAGTAAAGGGTCTTGCCCTCGACGAGCTGGGGCTTGATGGCGGGCCAGGTCTCGGACTGGGCAGCATCGGAGAGCAGGTTCATGATGATGGTACCGCGGGAGATAGCCTCATCGACATCGAAGAGGTTCTTGCCAGCGACCCAGCCGTCAGCCTCGGCATCCTTCCATGACTTGCCGTTCTTGCGGACACCGATGATGACGTTGAGGCCGTTGTCGCGGAGGTTGAGACCCTGGCCATGACCCTGAGAGCCGTATCCGATGAGGGCCAAGGTGTCGTTCTTGAAGTACTCCAAGAGCTTCTCCTGGGGCCAGTCGGCGCGCTCTATTCATGGCAAACATCGTTAGCGTTGCCGAGTCTTCTGATTTTTGCTTGTATTGCAGTTTCACAGCGCCACCATGGGTATTCCCAGAGAGCCAGATACTAAACACACAAACTGCCAAATTGCGCGGCAACGTGTCTTTTGGTGGCGGGAAGAAACGCAGCATTGGAGAGGCTTCAGATCTTACCGTAGACATCCTCCTTGGAACCGGCGAAGTCAATGGTCTTGACGCCGCGAACCTGCTGCTTGGGAGCGAAGGCAGGCTTGGAGGCGGTAACGGCACCAGCACGAGTGAGGCCACGGGCGGCAGCAGCGAAGGTGCGCTGCTGGACGCGAGGAGCGGCGACCTGGCGGGCCAATTGAGAGCGGATGCTCTTGGAGAGGGTTCTGGAGGCCATTCTGGGGATGTGTGATGTGTGTGTATGTGTGTGAGTAGGATGGGAGGGGAGGGGAGATGGTCTGTGGGCGGTAGAGGGTTTTTTTGTTGATGAGAAGGGTGAGGTGAAAGGTGGATGAGGAAGGGGAAAATCCTGGTGTGACTAGCTCCGAAGCCGGCGGGAAAATGGGATGCCTACACTGCGTTTGACCTGGCTTTCCACGGAATTGCGGGTCTTCCTCCCCGTGGAATAGGGATACGGGCCTAACGGGTTAAGACAGTGCTCCTCAGAACCCTAATCTTGGGAGCACTAGGTACCGCCGGGGAACACTGTGAGGCGCTGTGGCGCCCTGGACAGACTGAGGCTCCTATTACACTGGACGGTGGTGGACGAGGCGGGTAATATCTAAGTACAAGTACTTAGTAACTTAGGTATGCACCGAAATGAAGGCCACCCAGCGTTGGTGCTTGCTTTGGCTGGGCCAGTTGGCTTGCTTGTATTAGTCACTCGTCCATGTAAACCTTGACATTGGCTGGGTCTTGGTGTGCCAGTGACAGACAACCCATGAGGACCCTGCTGACTGCATAAAGAGGTACGGATGCTCTCTGAGTAAGGTATAGTAGTTTTCTCTGTACAGAGCGGGAAATCTTAAGTAATTACGTTAGTGGTGCAGGCCCCAACCTCGGGTGTTCCTCATCCGCTGGAACTCACCCGTTACTGGAGTAACTCACCTGCTTACCGACATCTTGTACTGGTTCAACCCCCAAAGGACCCACCCCAGCTCCCCGCTACCCTCTTCTTTGTGGAGGAATCGCAATCCACGAGTCAGCCTTGACCGACATCCGATCACCGGATGCTTTGCAAGTAAGCAGCCACAGCCCAGTACAGTCATACCTATTCTACCGCCTCGCCGCATGGGTTCACCGTGGGCTAGCCGATGATCTGAAGCGACGATTACCTTGCTGGCCACTTGCCACACATGGCGAGGATATACGCTTTGCTATTACGCACGAGCTACGTCCGATGAGGTGGCAGCAGTTGGCTGAATTGGCCGACGAGAACGGGAAAGCATCAGCGAAAATGAATCCAAAAATATGTCGTTCAAAATGCTGTGAAGATGAAATGATGCCACAACGCCTTTCAGACGCCCGGCCATGCTCGACCTCTATACGTAGGATCGTCGTCCTCCACCCTCGCCCCTTATAAGATGCCCTTCATTTGTATGTCCAGCTCTCCAGTAAATGTACGCTCTTTCGCTGCCGCCGCCGTCCGCAGTCCTCGTGATGACTCCTAGAAACATCAAATGATCTAGCATCTGCTTGCTGCTAGATGACACGGTCATACGTCACACCCTTAATGGACCCTCCGCCCATCGCTGACCTCACGTTTCGTCGGAAGCCATCACGGTTGTTGCGCAGGTCTTCGGCTGCTTCCTTGTTCAAGGGGTCGGAAGCGTTCGGCTCGAGGAAGAGGAACTGCGAAATGAGGAAGGTGTTCTTGTTAGTAAAACAGAGTCCAAGAACCGGAGTGGAAGCACGGTGGCCATGGCAATCAGCACGACTCACCTGCAGCCCAACAATGACGGCATTAAGATTCAGAACAGGCTTCCAGTCTTCTCGCAGAATGTTCAGGCAAACCTTGCCCTCAAGGTCGATATTAGGGTGATAGATCTTTTCGCGGCACTGAACTTTCGGCGGCTCGTGCGGGAAGTTCTGGTTGATGTTGAAGTCGAATGTGAACTTTCCCGTCCGGTACATGCCCTCATCCGGCTCTATTGTAAGTATAAAGTGTAGGATATCGTCGGGGTTTGGAAATTCTGTCTTCATCGTCGAACCAAGAGAGAGTTCCGAAAGGTCTGGAATAAGGAAACGGGTTTAGCATATCTGACCCAAAGCCGTTTATTGTTTCAATAAACGGCGGCAAAAGTTAAGAAAGCATACCCTTCTGTACACGAAGCTGTGCTGCCGTCACCTTCTTCTTCCTGCCACCAGCGGCCTGACCCTCTGCGTTCTCCGCATCCTTCTGCTCCTTCTTCTGCACCGTGATGAGTTAGTAGACTTGACTAGGAAACAAACAATACATGGCCTCCTTGCGGTTGTCCCGTGAGCCTTACCATCGACCAGATCTTCAGCATCGCGTCGTCTCGAGCCCAGCCGCCTGGGAGCCGTTGCGGTATTCGTCCAGGTGCGTTGTCCAGATAGAAGGAGATCCCAGAAAACGAAGCGAATGAGATCTTTCGTAAAATCTGCCCTGCCAAGGTTTCGTTGTGCGCGTGATGCCGATGCGCGGTGCGACGTTTGTGGTGATGTTTGGAAGAAGTCTGGCGCGGCTGTTGGGCTGGAGGATCATGGTGGCGTCTGGCTGAGATGGTGGGGCAGGTGCCAGCACGGGATGTTTGAGCGCGCGGGAGTCGCAGCCAAAGCTTGGTCTCGACTTATACTACAGTGGACCTCGCTGATGATGCATTCGCCCGTTTGAAGAGACAAAGGCCACGTCGTGACTGGGGAGATGAAGGGTGTCCTCAATGCAGCGGCCGACGGCAAGACTGTGGAACGCCAACTCGAAAGAGTTGGTTGTTATCACCGAGCTCGTTGAGCTCAAGCGCACGCACAGGACGGGATCCCGCCCGTCGCAAGGACCTCACGTCCGGTCGCGCAAACTTCCGTGTTTGCCTGGATACACCTTTCGAGTCTAGGATCGATGACGGTAGTCGGCAAAGTCGGGCTCTTCAATGAGCTATGCACGACTTGATCGACACAGCCTTCATTCCAGCACTCAGGTCGTCGTGCTGTCTCTTGTGCGTCCATGCACTAAGTCTAGAATGTCCCTCCTATCAGGTCACAGATAGGTTGTCTTCTGACATAAGACGCAACCGTGCGCTTTGTCTGATCACCAGCCCTGTCATAGCTGGAGGATAAGCTACCACCGCCTTCACTTATACCGAATCGAGTTGAGCTGCCTGTCCGTTGACATGCCATATGTGGGCGCCGAGGAGCTGGCACGAGTGAAGGCGATGCTGATTCGGTCGGGATCATCGCCATGTTGCTGGACAAACGCCTAGCTGCCCTGACTTAGATAAGAGGAGCATAGTAGATCTAAGCTACTAGATACTTATCTATTCTGCTTTTTTTAGAAAAAGAAAGAAAGAAAGAAAGAAAAAAGAAGGAGCAAAAAATAAGGAGGAAAAAAAGTCTTAGCAAGAGACGGTTTCGATCCGTCGACCTCCGGGTTATGAGCCCGGCGCTGATGAGAGTTAGTAACATGTTCAGAAACTGTTAAGTAGTGGATTTTCTTACCGCTACCGCTGCGCCATCTTGCTTTGTCGGATGACTCCGGCGAAGAAGATTTGGTTTATGGAGGTGACGGAGCAAATTAGGAGCAAAAGAGAAATAGCCGGAAGAGCGAAAAAAATTTATAGCAAGAGACGGTTTCGATCCGTCGACCTCCGGGTTATGAGCCCGGCGCTGTGAAGAATTAGCAACGAGTTTAGCGACTTTCGAACAGTGGGCTTGCTTACCGCTACCGCTGCGCCATCTTGCTTTGACGTTGGTGACAGGCATCTGCTTATTCTGAAATATATACCTATCAGTAAACATTCATTCATTGGTGCTGTCATCTCGACCACTGAGGATTCCACGCAACGCGACTTTCGCATTGGAAAGAATGGCAACGTTCTCTTCAATTGTAATGTCGCACCGCATAGCGTAGTCTGCTCTGCGGCAAAGATGGTTGGCCATCAATCATGGTGGCTTCCTGTAATGTCTATCAGGCCATTTCACCTGCGGAGTCTAAGTTGAGTTCACCTTCCAAGTCCATTGCAGTCGTCTAAGCCAGGCTGGCATCAAAGCCCTGAACAAAGTCGTTCATATTAGCTTTCCCTCTAAGTGCAGCATTTCTCTATTGCTCCGCCCCTGATCTATGATATATTGCTTACCGCGACCGCTGCGTCATCTTGCTTTGCGGTGCTTGATGAAGTAATGATTATTTGATATGAGGCAAGCTTCCTGGCTTCCTTCTCAGTCTTCATGGTGGACACTACATGCAGTTGTAAACGAGATGTTCATATAAACCGTCGCTTAGTACACGCTGATTCTCTTCCGTGAACTCACTATTATAATATTCATTTAGATAGCTAAAATGAGCATTGCCGTCTAGTGTTCAAATGATTCTATGAGAAAGAAAGATATGTGTATAGTCTAATTGAAACCTGTCCCCAACGCCCGACTTCATCGTGCATCTGCACAAACCTTCCGATATTCGGTTTTTGCTCTAAACCGATTGCTTCATTCTCCACCCTATTCCTGCAACAGCCGACAAAGACGGCTTCTGCGCAGCTATCAACCGAGATCTGCCCTTCTAAACCCGACTCTGAGACCTTCAATGCGTTGCTAACGTGACAGCATAGTTATACTACGAGTATGCTACGCTACATGGCTATACGAGTGTGCATATGAAGGAAGGAGGCTTGGCTTTAACGGTTATAAAGACCATCTTTCCGCTGAGGGTACAGTTCGCACACTTAGTAGGATGCGCCCAGCTTAAACTCTTTTGAATTCATGGATTACGGGTTATGCATCAATTAAAACAAAGGTTAGAGTTGCTGGCAGGTTGGACCTCTTCCTATGAGAGGATCATCGGAAGCCAGTATCCCGTTACAAGCGTATCGGCCAAGGGTAGCTCGCAGGTCAGTCTACATGTCCTAAGATCGCAGCCTACTCCAAGCTCTTTCGGGGTCGAAGCCCTTCCTAGATCCAAAGAAATCCCTACGAGAATCAAGAGTCGTAGGATAAAGAAGTCGGAGATTCGTGCCACAAAAGTGTCCTAAGGTTCTCCCAATCTAGTGTTTGTTGCTTGACCATTTCGCTTCAGACATAACGTGAACTTGCGATCATGGTCAATGATGCCTTTGCTACTTGATGCTGTGGAGGATGCGTTACATTTCGTTGTGCAGCGGGTAACCGTCTCGGTTGCAGTGAATTTCTCTGTGAGAAACGTTCCGGGGACGCCGCTCTCTATGTTGAGTGATTCAGGACGTAGCATAGAGAATAGCGTCAACACCTCGTTCGGCAGACTTTTGAGCATTATTTGCGTTGTCATCTGAACTAGACGTGACTTGAGAGATCTTTACATAGCAGCCTCGTCACGGGGCTTGGCTGATGGAAAGTACGATAGTCGACTTGAGACTGACCTCACGAGTCAGAATATCGCCGGGCTCATAATCAGGAGGTCGACAGATCGAAACCGTCATTTGCTAGATGATTATTCTCTCTTGTGTTTTTTAGGTATACGATCATAAATATATATATTGCTCCTCGAATTTGCTCTTATCTCCAAAGCGCCACGTGCCGCGTCCACCCTTTGGTCTTATAGTCCACTAACGTGCATTCGAATGGCACATTAAGTTCTCGTCCTCTGAATCGGTTTCCTTCATGGCTTATCGACTTTCGAAATATGCTAGTCTCCAACGCCGCGCTGAGGCATTGATTGATATCACGTCTAGGACACGATCTCGGCATTCTGGATAGCGTGTTCCAATGAGACGGTCAAAGCTAGCGACAAAATGTGTAGATCGTCAAGAGGTCCTCCTTCTTCGGCAAGCTTAGATGATGATATCAATGACACAAAAATACAGGCAGGGAGTACGCAGCGCTCCCAAGTGTGCCCCGACGTGCAACACTCAGCAATAGTATTGCATGATACAACATGCAATTTATCCGAGAAGTGCTCTCTTCTGGTCTGCTTCAGCGAGTTCTTGAGCGATTAAAACAAACAATCTTTGATACATAAAGGCTCACTAACCAGAGCTACGCAAGGAAGCTAATGGTGTGCAAAGGACACGGCAACAGGGTATTGCCGTGGGGGAGCTCCTGAATATCTAACCAGCCTGCGCCTCTTCTTCTTTCCAATCTTCCCAGATACTGAGTCCAGTGTTTCTCTTTTGTTCAAAATACGCACTTTAATATTGCACTGCATTTCGAAGGGCTTCGATCGCACGTGTACATGAACGCTTCCACCGCTCTGTACTGCATCTTCGGTAGCCAAGCCCACACCTGGCATGTGACATATCTGCCGAGGGCTTGACTGATAGGGCAAAGCAAGGTCTTCTGCCATATTTTACCTTCTGGCAAAACAGCACATGAGGCCAGTCTTTCCAAGAAACCATAGGAAACCAATGAAGCGGATGAGCGAGAGCACCGCGGTGGCATACAACAGGAACTTGAAGAAGTTCGCAGTACGAGTAGACGCAGAGTCCTGGAACATTTGCGTCAGTCAACAGTTTGAAGGTGCGGTGAATGAAAACACTTACTCCAATGCCAAATGAGTCGAAGTTATCACTCGTGATGACGATGACGAGGAAAATGTTGGAGAACAGCCAGGAGATGACCAGACCAGTACGGAAAGACTTGTACGAGTCCTCCACGTCCTTCTTCTCAATCTCCTCCTCTTGCTTAAACGGTGCGAGTGCACGCCTGACAGTTTGCTCGAACTGGCTGTCAATATCCTCCTGCTCCTTTTCAATTTCTTCGACGACAACCTCGTTCTTCTCGCCCTTTTGAATATTGGCCGACGGTAGGGCCTCGGCCTTGTCAGCGCCCTTGGTGCCCCACGAGACATCATGCCAGTTGTTGAAAGCGTAGACCATGAGAATATTGATGTAGGTTGACATGAGGAACATGTATTGAGGGAAGGAGTGGAACATGTGCCACGGATCCAGGTACAAGAAAGAGGCAATAAAGTAAAGACCGTAGATAGTGACAAGTGCGATCAAAATGACACCGGCAGCGCTAGAGCCGGAGAAGAAGCTGCGCACGAAGTCTCGACCAGAGTCGAGCGAGATCTGATCCGCGATAGGGGTATTGAGCGCGCGCGCGACCAAGAAACCAGAGAGCACGAGAATGTAACCCTGGATGATTCCAAAGACCATGAAAGAGGCAATGTAGGTGAACTTGGAGCCCTTAGGCCTGTTACCCAAAGCCAGGATGAACTGCAGAATGACAAAGGCAAGATAAATATACTTGAGAATGGCGTTGATTATGGGGGTTGCTGTGTCGCCGAAGGGCCAGCCGTGGTTCTCGGAGCTGTTGCTTGAGGCAATAACGGGTCTTCCAACCAGGTCCATGATCACGGTAGTAGTGAGAAAATAAGACGCGAGTGAAAACCACGTGAAGATGAGGTTGAAGATGTTGTACAGAAGCTGGATGTGGAGGAAGATCATGCGGACGATGTTGTGTCCTGACTTGTACATGCGACCGAAGTGCATGAGCGAGTAGAGCGTGGCAGCAAAAGAACCGTTGAGCCAACGACGACGCTGGCTAATGAATTCCGGAGCTCCCTCCGGCACGTCGGTTTCGCCCTTGGCAGCCTTGATGTAGCTGAGATGCCACTTCTGGCCAGCCTTGGCGACAAGCTCGAAACACAAAATACGATCCTCGGCCAAGAACATATTCTTTTTGAAAATGTTCATACCGTCAATGCCCTTCTTGCCGAGCATCTTAGACAGAGTATGGTCACCGTGGAAGTACTGCTCCAACGGACGCCCCATGATTGCTCGGTAGCGGTATGCTGAAAAAGCACCGGGCAAAACACTGACGTAGCCAAAGGAAGACTCCAAAGGCTTATCAAGAATGTTCGAGATCTTGTACTCGAAATTCTGGATGGCGACGAGGGGGTTGAAGAGCTTGCGGCCTCCTTTGCCCAACATGGCGTGGATCTCACCACAAGCGCCACCAAGATCCTTGTCGTTGTAGAAGCCTTCCCATAGCGCCAGAAGTGACCTGGGACTGGGCTTGGTGCCGGCATCGAGGAGGATAGCAACTTCGGGGTTCAAAATGCGGCCGAAGGCGTTGAACAGCCAGCGGTGAGAGTTGATCTTCTTGCTGTTCTTCGCCTTGAGGCAGAAGATGAACTGGACAGGGGGAAGGTTTTGGGGGCTATCCTCAGTCGGGCGAATGAGCTGCTGATTAGGGGTGACGGACAGCTGGCTGGTGTACTCGAAGATATGAGCGACTGTCTCCTTGCCGTCAACATCCTTCTTGATGACACCATCCTGGTAGATACCAATGGTGGCGAGAAGATCAAGGGTGTTCTTGTCGGCCTTCTCGATACCGTCGAAAACGAGGCACACAACAATCTTTTGCCATGCCGGGCCACCCTTGTTCCAGAACGTAGACTTCTTGAGGTTGACAATGTCGCGGATGTTCTGCATGACACCGTGTAGGGTACGGGCCATGAGAACCTTGTCCTCGTTGTAGTATGTTATAGCGATGAGAAGCTCCGTGTGCCTGTTATACATCCGCGGTCGCAAGTCATAACCGTTCTTGAGGGTAAAGTCGTTGGGGTCGCACGTGGCGGCAGTATAACGCATCTTCATGAACTCCTCGTTGCCGCCCTCAACATCGCGGTAGCGAGGCTGAACGGCATTCTTGATGGCACTGGGCACTGGATAGTCGATACTCAGAACGGAGCCCTGAACAAGTTTGACTTTTCGAGTGTTGAAACGCTTGAGGCCCCCAGCCTTGCCAGCGGGGGCCTGAGGAAGCTGTCTTTGCATCCACTCATCCTCGGGGTCGTTGAGAGTGGAGGGCGGGCGTTGGCCGTAGCCATAACCGCCATCTTGGCTGAAGCTATCGAAACCTCCACCAAAGCCAGTGCCAAGGGCTGCCGTCTGCCCAGCACCAGGAGCGTATGACTCGGTAAGGCTATAGGCAGAAACAGGGCGGTCTGGGGGCGTCGCAGCGCCGAGTCTGTCTTGCTCGTAACCCATCGGCGGCGGCTCGTTTAGGAGGTATCGGCCAGCTTCGTCGTCTTGGTCGTGAGGAGGAAGGTGATACTATCGAAGGGTTAAGCGAAGGGTATCAAAAAGGGGAATGGAGTCGAGGAAACTTACGCCGCTGCCTCCAGCAGGCAGGTCTTGCATAGGATGGCCACCATAATCCTGGCCTCGACCACCGTTGTATGCCATCTTGGCTTGCTCAGGAGAATGTCTCTGTTTCTCCGTGGGCCTTCCGCGTTGTACGAGGTGATGTGAGACGGTAAATGAGGAGCGGTACTGGTGTGGGCGCTAGATCAGGCTCGCGGTGTCAAAGGGAGGTCAAACAAAAGAAAAGCAAAGGGCGGCTCAAGCTCCTAAGTGGTGCCAATCGCAAACACGGAGCCTCTCTTGGTGCCGGGAGGGGATGAGTGGCAGAGGAGACAATGAGAAGCGAGGGGATATGAGGACGAAGATGAATAACGAGGGGATGTGAGAAGAGATGGGATGAGATCTATGATGTTAGGGAAAGGATCTTGTTGAAGAGGAGGTTTTGGTCAGTCATAGGAGGATCGTCACTGGATGGGTGACTGGCCTTGTTTCACGCTGTCCAAGCTTCAGTGCTCTACGGGGTTGCTGAGTCGCTAACCACGGCCACCATAGTAGCGCCAGGGGGGCCCAAGACATCTAACGGATAGGGGGGGCAAACCAGCGCTCCGCCTACTGCTGAGCCACGCTGTTGTGCGTTGGTCTCCCGGTCCTTGGGGTGGGTATCCCCCTGTTATGTGCAGACACGTCCTTAATACTGACCATTTGCTAACATGCAAGGTGGCGGGCAGGTGGAGGTTTGCAAGTCCCGAGCGAACATCGTCATAATGCTACCATGGCGGCTTGGGGGTGCCATTTCGTGACATGGGCAGGAACTTGTTTTTCTCTAGACCAGGCGAGCGAGATGTGCGTACCTTGCACTGGAGGAAAACTTTTCGGTCCTGGAAAGCGCATCAAGTACTGACCTTTCTGGCATTTTTGACAAACGTTTCTTGTAGGATTTACTATCGCGGCGCTGACGACACCACATTAGCTGGCATGAGCACAGCAACTGAACCTAGCTTCATTTTATGTGGAGGTCTAAAGTATTTTAGCCAGGCACAGCACTTTACCGTTATCCGTTCTCAACGTTGCACGAGCTGATCACACAGAGCGCAGGTTTAATGCCTTTTCATGTGAGCTAGTAATAAATGGTTCACTGTATCACGGACGTTGAATTGAGACCTTGGCATAAGCCGCGTTTCCTTACGCTCGAAGTTTTCTAATGTCCCAAATTTTAGCACCGCGAAGTGATCAGCGGGCCTGATTTCTTTCTACCAAAAATAGAACGGCACTAGCGCCAGCGAGGCGGCGTCTGGGGCTGGTGCATGTCTGGTGGAGGCGGTGCAAACAACACAAGGGAAACCCCGACCGTCTGATCTTGTACGTAGACTGGAACTTACAAGTTATCAGATGAAAGACGCAATTGTGATTGAATTATACTGCACACGGCGTCTTCTTCCCTTTCTCTACACAGCTGTACGGGTCTTTGGTTTTGTCCTGCGTCTTTGTGGTGAAGAACCCGGTAACCTCGAATGATTGGTAGCAAGCAGTCGTGTTTGCGGCACGTGATCTCGTCAAATCAGGGCTCAAATTATTGTAAACCCAAGCCGTTGTTATCCTTGCACTGTCTTGCCGTGCCGTGGCTCGATTGCGTGGTCCCTAACTCTGTTTATCCAGGCTGCCTTAAGCTGATATGATTATGATAACAGTTCAGCCATATGCGTTGACTTGTAGTCGAATGCTTCAAATAAGGTCCTACCTTACCTCTGGTCCAGAAGGTGAATTAAGGGGAGAGACTGAGCAGCCATACATCCAACCAGACGAAATTCTCACCAAAAGCACGATGAACCTTCTACAGTTCACTGGCTAGCCAGAACCGACTTATTTGGCTCTTCAAATCAGAAGGATACGACAATTTCCCTTTCGAGGCTTGCTCGATTCGAAAATATGCAGGGTAAGCTAAAGTACACGGGCTACCCTAGAGAGAAGACGGCACTGGAACGCGAAAGCGAATTAACCAAGCAACCACCCACACCTGCTTTTGAACAACTACTATCAACATAGTCTTACAGTATTTACACATCTCTATCAGACATCGAACAGCTACAGCATTACGTACAATGTACTGATGGGACCACAAACCTGGTGAATACTATTGATTGGGTATAGATGCTCGCTAAATTACAAAGTAATCCCTCATAGAATCATAAAAGACCGTCTCTACCCATTTTCGCAAAGCCCTAAGACATGCAAGCAGCACGTAGGCGTCCATGATAGAGTCGGTGCTACCAAGCACGTATGGCAATGAAAGGTCAATGTGATCCCCTCGGTCAATTGCATAGTACAGCTCCCATTGGGAGCCATTGACGATGAGCAGTGGCAGGGTCGGTAACAACTTGCGCGACCCTTGCTCCGTTTCCTGCTCCGTCTCATCCTCCCTCTGCTGTTGCTGGGAAGTACGACTAAGAAGCCGAATGCCACGAAGCCATCGCAGGTTTTCCATGCGACGGTGAAATGCCGCTGTCCAGATCTGTACCTGGTCCAAGGGATCGCTCGTGGGGACGTTATTTTTCGTCTTGATGGCTATAGGCAGTAACTGGTCTTTGACCGGATGAAAGGAGGTTTGGCTCGTATGTGATGGAGGGAACGGGGGCTGCGTAATCTCAACTTGTGTGAGCTCGCGCAGAACGAGTGCAAGGGCATCGTATTCAGGTAGGTCCAGGGCCACCACGAAATCGACCTTCTTACTGCCGATTCGGGAATGTAAGGTCTCGTCAATCGGAGCAGAGATTTGCGACCCATCGTTATATGATGATGACGTGCTAGACATTGTGTATCCAGACACGGAACAGGCCAGTTGCGATGCCGCGTCGGCGCCGTCGTTGTTATTGGAAGGTTGATAGAGGCGGGGAATAGCGTCGTACGTGATTGTAGCGTACGTAGCCGGTTCAAGGCGAGCTGATACCGTCTTGGCCTGATATGGCTGTGAATTGTGCTTCCTGTACCGACGCTCTAGCCTTTTGGGTTCATTCGCGAACCCTTCCTCGAGCATTGGAAAGTGCACTAGAAAATTCCAGCCGTCTTCGTTTCGTTTGATCCGATTCGACGAGATGGAGTAGTCTATGATACGACAAAGGCGTCCCAGTTGTGACTCTGCGCCAAATTGCTCCGTGATGCTATATACAGAGTCGTGGTATGGTTGGTCTGCCACAGCTTCAATGGCGTCTCTTCCGCTGATCGGCAGAACCTGGTCCCGGGAGTGGCGGCCCTGATAGCTCGCGCCAGGGTCTGCACATCGGCCGGGAGTTCGTCATCTTCTGACGCCTGCTTGAAGGGTTTCGAGAGTCGGTCTAACGGCGTGTGCGCTGTCGTTTGACTGCTCCTCTTCCTCGGGGACTGAAAGCCTCGTCGTCGCTTCGAGCTGCTGTTATCGTGTTGGCCGTGGCGTCGGGTCTACAACAAGTCACATCGTCAGCAGCCTATTGCATTTAGTGGTCCGGAAAGCCACCCTACGTACGATCAGGGACAGTATCCTGTGGCCCGTGATCAAGGGATCTTTCGGCAGCTTTTGAAGGCGTTTCTGGCGCTCGTGATTGTGCAGGAGAGACGGGCACCACTACATCGCGTAGTGGTGCTGCCACATTATACGGCAATTGGAAATCGGAGTCGTCACTGTTGCTATTACTATCGTGATGCTGTCGCTGACGCTTTGCTGTGGAAGGCGAGTCTGCGTGGTCGCTCACTGAGACCTGAACAACCCAGGAAGCAACCCTTTCGGAAGTCAGCGTCGACATGGAGTGGGAGATGCAGACGGCGAGCGAGCAAGGCTGATGTGGTAATAGCAAAGTGTCTGAGATGAGGGCTGTTCTTTCGTGCTCACCTAGAACATCATAACGCCGTTGTTTGTTTCGATGCTTGCTACGGGGCGAAACAGCAGCTGTGCATAGTGGGCCACAAGGTACCTATCTCTAAGCCTAGCCGACGGTTACCCCGCGAGCTCAGAGCACAGTGGACCCTCACTTGACAGATAAAACTGTTCAGCCACGGTGTGGCTAATTTCTGTGGCAGACATTGTGAAGCGGATTACTCCCCTGGAGTGGTACTTACACAAGCCTCCAAAGAATAGAACGTCGTCGCGGTTGTTCCCTGTGGGATGTGTCATGCAATAAATAACGACAGTCTCACCGCAGTCCGATGAGGACCGACCTCTTTGGGAAAGAGTGCGAGATTGACGACCCTTACTCACATCACAGTACACCAGAACGGCTTTCAAAGACCTAGACGACGACTGAGAAAAGAGAAGTCTGTGCGCCAAGACCAATATCGAAACAAGAGATGATTTCAATGCCGTTAGGTTCGAAAATAGTCCAATAGGCAGTCGCACAGCGTCGAGTTGCCCGTCGTCTCATGGTACGGTGGTGCTTCAAATTAACAATCTCACACAGGGCATTTATGACCCGTGGTACCACACCAATGGTGGCCTCTGATTTGTCCAATGAGCTTATGGTCGTATCGACAAAGGGGTCTTGGATGGTGCATAGGCGAACACTGGAAGGCCATCCATACCTGTGGTTATACGGAGGACCTGATGCAGGCTAATCATCAGTCCCTGCCCCTGCAATCGTGCCACAAGCACAACTGGCCAGCCCGCCCAGGATGGGGTAGCGAGGCTTCGTCGACCTAGGATCCATTAATGGCTGACAAAAGAGGGAGGATTCCACGCCGTCTAAAACGCAGACGCGAGGGCGAACGCAGCGGCCATTCCAACACGCGTGAACAGAAAGCGTCCGAAGCATTGCTCGAGGGTTGGCATGTGGGCTACCGGGTCGATGTGAAACGGTCGCTCAACTGTCCAAAGGTTACTCGAAGGGCTGACGACGCTTGCGTTTTGGCGATGCAGAGGAATGGATGGCTTGCAGACAATGAGGTGGGAAAAAGCCTCTTGAGATCCATCCGTCTAGACCTTAAGCGATTTCGCTGTGGGTTTATTGTTTGGAGCGACTTGAAGAGAATTTGAGTGGGTGGATCTATTGACACAGTGCTGTACTCCTAAGGGCATGGTTCTCGCACGTTTGGCATCACAACTGCTACTGGGATAAACCCAGGGACCAATGCCTATGGAACTTACCATTGGACTGCGCCGACCGAGTGAGAATCATGTTCATGAGGCGCACCCTTAATAATATCGGAAGACACTGTATCTGCACTGTACCATGGCCCGCGTGGGTTCATCTCCACACTAATCCAGATATGGCTTTAGCGGCGTCATGCCCCTGGCGGCACGTACACTTCTCGCTCCTGGCGTTCGTGCCCACTAAGTCCCCTCCAAAGCGTCGTCACCAGCACGTATACAGGCACCTCACCCTCCCTTCCAGGCGATAGTGTGTGTCCCCTGGTGCCTGTCTCTGTGCCTGGAAAGTCTGTCTTTGCTATCAACGCCCAGCCGCCGCCAAGCTCGACACGCTGCCCAGTTTCCCTCCTATTGTTCCCACTTCGCCGCTGATCTCCTGTGATCCTTTACCTCCTCCTCTCACTCGCTCTCTGCGATCAGTATCCTCATCCTCGCCTGTATCCTCCAAGATTCACGTTGAGAGGATCGCCACGACTGCTCTCGACATTCAACATCACGAGCTGTACCGCTGTTTGATCCGTTTCTCGTGCCGATTATGTCTGCTTTCTCTACGATCTAGCATCGCCTCTTCGTTCCAGCACTGAGCTAGTCTCCAGTCCACTCGTTTCACGTATTCTTCTTGACATCCGCTCACGATTACATCGACTTTCCTTTCCGTCACCTGTATCTCTTAGCTTCCACCACGCTCTTTCCCCCAAGACTCGGCGATTCCCCGATATCCTTACCGAACTTTACCGTTACGACTTGTCCATTACTCCGGCTCCAGACCTAGGATCGAACAACAGGCTTTCGCACTTTTCGACGTTCACGCAACCAACATGGAGGGTGGCAGCTACATCCTTGCGAGGAACCTCGAGGAGCTGAATGCAGGTAAGCAATTATAGACTCAGGAAATCAAGTATAGCATCAACTGACTCGTTTGTAGCCCTGAGTTTCTCTTCTCGACAAACCCTTGCTGCCCGACAAAGTGGCAAATGTGTCCAGTGTCCTGCGGACAACCCACCGTGCAATCTGAATTGCGGCTCAGGAGAAGAGTGTTCATACAGGGTGCCGACTGATTGCACAACATGCACGAAGGCCATCTGTGTCGCTGTCGAAAATCCCAGCAATTCTAGCAGCAACAACGGAGGTAGTAGTGGACCAAACATCGGCGCCATTGTCGGTGGCGTCATTGGTGGCCTGGTTGTCGTTGCTATCGTTGCCTATCTAGTCTGGCGATTCTGTGTGAAACCAAAGCGATCAGAGCTCTCCCAGTCGGTTTATTTCCAGGAATCTCAGGGTGGTGAGGGCGTGGAGAAGGACGCAGCCTCGCGCATCACCCGCCGATCCTCTACGCACACTGTACACTCCATCGCTTCCACCGTTCTCACACGCGCCTCCAACATCATTCAGATCGCCTACATTCCCGGTGTTACTAACCGTGCCACACCAACTTCGCCCACCGTCCTCGTTCCTCCTGTTCCCCCGATTCCGATGCATCACGCCGAGGGTAGCCAAGATGGTCAAGATGATCAACACTACTTTGTGCCCGGGGCCCTGCGTGACTCTACCTATTCCGGCCTCTCTGGCTATTCCGACAGAACATCGTATGCCACAAGAGCATCCTATGCCCCGCGCTCGAGCATTGCATCAACAATCTATGGCAAGTCGGCCCACGTTTTCACTTCCGCTCAGTCTGGCATGCGTGCCAAACCCACCATGGTCAGTGTGAAGTCGTTTGGCAATGGAAGCCCTGAAAACACCCCTCCAGTGCCGAGCCTTGATCTGGAAAAGTTTGGACCATCTCGCCCGAAAAGCTCGGCTAGCAATTTCAGTGTTGGTTCTACATTCCTGAACAACGCCAGCACTGCGACCGCAACCCCAGCCCGTGCGCAAGTTGTCAAAGTTGGAGGTGGCCCTCAAATTGTGAAGGTTGGTAGCGGTCTCAAGAAGGTAGACATATCTCGCTCCGGAAGCGAGCCTTCTTCCTCAGCTAGCTCTGCCGTCACCACTGTTGCCGAGCTCCCCGGCGACAGTGCTGCACCATGCAACTCCAATACGATCACAATCATCGAAGAATCACCATCGGTAGACCAGGGCCCCTTCTCAGATCCACCGTCTGCCAAGTCTTCCCCGGGTCTTGGAGTGGTGATGGAAGATGAACCGGAGGAAGACGAAACCTCCAAGAAGTCTGCCACTGTGTCGGTGAGCGCGATCCAACGAGGGAGCAGCCCCTTCGGGGACCAGCACGCCACGAAAGACTGATCTGCCTACACTCCTTGCGACTCTTACTCTTTTCTGACATGCAGGCATCTTGAGATGGAAACAGGTTTGTCCTGTTCAGCCATTTCATGGTCTACATGTTTGGCGCTGTCTCCTTCGAGACTGACTGGGAGGCGCGTATTTCTCTCTAACTCCTCTTTCCTTCTGGCGATACGGGGTATGAACTTCTTTTCGAGCGGCGATGGTTCTTAAAAAGAAAAGAACCACATGGGATATCAGGCGTCATTGGGCTCTTTCGAGAAATTTATGTTGCTTGTATCTACCTTTCTGATGGGATAACACTTCTGGGAATATGCGATGCCATTCGGATCGCATACCCGTTTTCTGACCTTCTTGAATATATATGATTGCAGTCACAATGCGCATGTCTACTTCCATGATACTTTAATGTTTTCCTCTTTTTCTTTTTTTTTTAACCAAGATCCATCGGCAAATCTGAGAAGCACCCAGATATTTAGATCCAAGCATGAGTAGAACGTCCAGGGAAGCGTTGCACGGACTCTTCCCGCTTCCTCTCCTTGAAAAACACACACACACACATACACAGCCAGATGAAAAGGGCCAGAGCTCTACAGCGAGGGATTTGTGATGTAACGACTCAGTGAGTGGGTGGAGCGTCCCTCGGTGTCGAAAGCGGCCGCTATATTGCGAGAGAGTGTGTGCGCTTGCTGGCTGAAGTGAAAAAAAAGCAAGAAAAAACACCCACCTCGTCAAGAGAACGAATTATCGAATCTCATTGTCTGTTTAAAATTACGCGGCAAGAGGGGGGGGGATGAATTGGCCTCGGCCTGCTTTCCATCACCATATCATCCAAACAATGACTTTGGCCGTGCATAGAGAGAGAAGGAGACGATCTGTACGAAGCGAATAAGGGTGCGCTCGCATATTTGGAGTTCACATATTCATCTCGACAAAAGCCAATACTTGTCGTCGCAGCCTTAACGCGTGGTCTCAATCATATAACCAAACCCTTCCGTTACCCAACCCTCCCCGCCCGCGGCCGCCTCGCCTGTTCAGCTCAGTGAAATTAGTTCCCCTCAAGGTTGACTATCCTATCTACTACGATAAACGGGACGGGTGAATCCAGATGCCGAACGAGACTATTTCCCACAAGTCTAGACTACTACTACTGCTGCTAGCTACGACTACGACTACTGCTACTAGTTTTCTTTCATCATCCACGGATAAGAAACAAACCCATGGCAGCCCCTCCCGAGATATCCCCCCTCCCCTCTCTATTATGCTCGTTCTAGGGAAAGCAGGAAGAGGAAACTCGTCAAGGCACGTCAAAGATCCATATATTTTCCTGCAAGACTTGTTCCCCAGAACCAGACAGCGTCAGAAGCAACTAACCGTTACCGAGAAGAGTTGTGAGGAGTTAGCCGGCAAACGAACCCCTAACAAACCTGTTGTTTCGGCAAGCTTCGACGGGATACTTACAGCGATTTTCTTTTTCTTATTTCCCTTCCCAGTTTGGACCAATGCTAGGTTGAAACGCCAGCGGAGAAAAATGTGTACCTCGACCTCATGGAGGGACATGATCGAACCATCAACGGCAATCAGCAAGTCGATAACGACCAGTGAACTGGTTTTTAGTAGTATTAAATCATCCTGATAAAAGGAGCATGGAATTTGGAAACCCACAACTTATGCGCACACGCATGATCGTAACGCAGAGGAAATCCCTTCGCCGTTAGAAAACACAAAACCGCGCGTTGCGATATTAGCCCAAGCATCTACAAGGTCGTTTGTGGTTGTCGATTTCGGCATATCTGACCCCTCTCTATCATACCATCACACCACCCACATCGAACCTTACATCTACCCATCCCTCCCAAACCGTAAAAAAAGCGCAATTCGTTTCCCCTCCTCTGAAGCATACAGGAATCGCAACTAATTAGTACTAGACGAAAATCACTATTCCTACCTGGCTTGAAGGGAAAAAAAGAAACCCAGTGAGAGAGGGGTTATTCCCATGAGGAAAAGAGGGGGGAGAAGACACTAAAACGTTTAGGATCTTGTTCGTTTCAAACCCGGCTCGGATCCATGTCCACGCGCATGCTGCTTCGCCCTGTGAATAAGCAAAAGGTGTATCATCCTTGCTCCTTGCTCCTTGCTCCACGACCAGGCTGGCAAAGAATTGTCTGTACACTGGGGGCCTAGTGCTGCATCTTCCCTTCCCTTTCTCCGATTTTTTCCTACGGTTCTGTGGAAGAAGCCAAGACCGGATGAGCACCCATGGTTCAAAAACGTTATAGGTACGTACCTTGCAGTCGACAGGGCATCACTAGAGGCAGGTATCAACGGTATCACTCTGGTAGTAGGTTAAATAAGCACCGAGGAGTATATGATCTGAATTCGGGGCGAACACCTGTCAATGCCATCTGACTACCTCATGGATGTGCCCTCTCGGTAACTTGTTCCCCGGTTTTGAACGCCACAAAACAACACAAACTCTGAGGGTATTAAGCCTCCTGCTTTCGAAGCACACTTCTAGACTGTATCCTTCAACTTTCGTATCCTGATCCTCAAGGAGTCAGACAGCCCAGCATGCCCATTGGTCGCTTTGTCTTGTCAGGATAAGGACCAAAGCCGTGTAACAAGTTGCCCTCCTTCCGCCAAAAAAAGCGGTCCGGTTGCATCTCCAGCAACTCGTTGTTCTAGTGAAGCAATAAAAACACCTGTGCTGCATTTAGAGGTAATTATGCGCATGTTCAGAGAACTGCTCGCATATGATCCCACGTGCGCTGCAGATCAGGCTATGGTAGATGGTATAAGAGAAGAGGTGTTGGACCCTTGACCCTGCTGGGTCCAGGTAGACTCGGTTGGTCAATCAGACTTCCAGATGTGCAATGAACGGCAGATAGATAGAGCATGTATTGGTAACCCATGGGACCACAAAAGCAGGAATCATATAGATGTCGAAGTTCTAGCGCCTCAGAAGATGTCTCATTGCTCTCTTCAGTTTTCGAATAAACAGATGCGCCATTCGCCTTACAGAAACAAGTTTGGCTTTTTGCATCGTCGAGAAGAAACCAAGCCATTCAAGGAAATCAGGCGCCTTGTCGAGAATATAACAGTAGATGCGAGAGTCCATATCTCCGCCTCGGGGCGGCACCGTGTCTTTTTGTGTCATGCATATCGTAACACCTTCTTGCTGTCGCGTCCCGCGACCCATAGCAGCGTCGGTACGGCGCGAAATGCGATCAGGTATGAGCACCTCGACAGCGTCGCGCATAATAGTGCATGCCATTCATAAAAGAACACATAATTTCCCACGCTTCTCACCATCGCGCTCACGACGATATCTGCCCTTGTCACGGTGAGGGGCGGAGTCGCTGTTTGTCTGCCTGCGTCCGCCTGAGCCTGCGGATGGCCGTGCAATCTGTTGTCGCTGCCGCCGAAGGATTCTGACTACATCGTAGAAGGCTTTTTCGACGTTGATGCAGTTCTTAGCTGAAGCCTCAACGAACTCGCAACCCAGTTCCCTTGCTAGGGCATGTCCCTCTTGCGTAGATACCTCGCGTTCTGTAACACGATCGCTCTTGTTTCCGACAAGCATCACAGGAATGGGCAGCGATGCACTGGCTGCTGAGATAGGCGAGCCTGGGTATGATGGGGATGATGCGCAGGATTCCTTGACGCGTTGGATCTGGTGGTGGAAGCGCTTGATGCGGGAGAACGACGAGCGAGAGGAGATGCTGTAGACGAGAACGAAGCCCTCCCCATCCCGAATCCACTGGTCCCGAAGCGCTGTATACTCCTCTTGGCCGGCTGTGTCGAGCACTTCCAGCATGCAAGGTTGGCCATCTATGACGACTTGCTTCCTGTAAGAGTCTTCAATCGTCGGGTCGTACTAACGGGAAGCTGTATTAGCAAACGGGGCCGGCAGCGCAGTGACCGAAGGCTGACATGACAGATCAGTTCAGGCCGAGTCAGTAGAGGCAACTCACAGTTTCTACAAAGTGTTGCAGACACAGCTGGATCGTCAAGGCTGTTTTGCCAACACCTCCATCACCAAGCACCACCAGCTTGTAAAGTACCATGCGACCCGCCATGGTGAAGAGGGGAAGCAGGAACAGAGCGACGTGGACCAAGACGTTCACACAAGACTCCAAGCTCGTTCTTGCCAGCGATGAAGAAAGGACGGAGGCTGAGAAAAAGGGCCCAAAGAGGGGAATGGGGTTTAGCAGAATACCGCACAAAGCAAGGTCTCTATGTGAGTGGTGGCGGGGAGAGGGAGAAAACGAGGAGGGGTGGGATCAGAGAGGTGAGGAGCGAGGTAGGCGCTCAAAAACGGAGCGTAATGCAGTTTCGCTGGCTGTAGGGGATGGAGAAGAAGGACAACAGGACTTAGGTTTCGAGGGTTTGAGCGGTGGTCGATTAGCTAGCTGTGTGCAAAATGGATTGAGCGTGGCTGGGTTGGGACTGGGAGAGAAGATAAAGTGAGGGGAGAGAAAGGAAGAAGTGCTGTAGCTACTCTGCACCTGCACCAGTGTCACTCCGTCCCGCTCCCTTTTAGTTGTCCAAAGCTGCGAGTTTGCAGTAGCCTCTACTCCGTACGTCTTTGGCTTATTGCTCGTGCTCGTGCTCGTGCTTGTGCAGCGACAGTAAATAGTGCAGCGTTGGTGGAGACGTCAAGGGATGCAGGTACCGGGCCAGCAAAACAAGTAGCAGCGGTACGCAGGGTCAGAACAGCTCCTCCTTTTGGCCTCTGGGTGGATGCCGCGTCTAGCAGCAAAGCCAGACATGAGATGAGGGCCAGTGGAAGAGTGTGGGCGGGTCCTCGATGGCGTCCGTTCGGTTTATGGGGATGCGTAGGCTTGCTTGGTCTCTTTAGACCGTCCGTTCGCTCCTAATTGAGAGCGGGCTTGCAGCCAGTCAGAGACCAACCTACAGTTGGCCTGGCGTAGACGCGGTTCAGTCAAGGACAGCTTCCGTTTGGTCTATCACCAGCTCAAGTCCCATCGGCTGAGCTCTTTGGCAACCTGGCTTTCGCCCTCTGTGATCCCCACTGGTGCGAGCTCTCTGTGATTTTGGGCCTTCGTTGGCACCTGAGATCAGCCTCGGGTGTAGCTCCTTAAAATGACGGCGCCGGGTGAGACCTTTGAAAGCTTCTGGCCCAGCACGAAGGGAAGGATCAGCCATGCCTAATGTGGTGCAAACAGCATTGGGACAAGATGTTTTCTCTCACCAGGTTAAGAGCAGTAGTGCCATGAGGGGGCCCTGTTGGCCAGTGTGGGCTCCGACCGGGTTTCTCAAAGGAGAACGAGGGGGTCGCGTACGCAGGTTCAACCTCCCGGGGGGGGGGCTTGTCCCCGACCCTTGACAACCCGTTTTGGGGGTAGCCCATAGACCACCGCCTAATGTGGCACTCATTGATTGTGATGGTTCTCCCCTGTATGGGATGAAGAGTGCCCATGAAATAACAGACATGCCACTAAGCCTCGTGGCAGCATGATAGCTGGAACTGTCCTTCGCATGGCAGCCATATCATATAGAGGTAGCTAGCTGATAGGGCAACATCTACCTCCTAGCTCCCACTTGCATGAGCTTGCAGGTTGTGGCAGATTCGTCTGCTCTAGCCGGTTGTCGGCGACCACATCGAAGATGCCATGCTCAGACATCCTGGCCACACATCCTTTTTGTTGAAGATTTTCGTCGGTCTCCATCTCCCATCTCCAAGAGGGCCCGGGGCGGAGGCGGGAAATGGTTCGCTTTTTGGCGAGACATAAGGGACAGGGTATCAGTCGAGACGGGGAAAGCAGGCCATTCCAGACCAGGGCTTGCGAAATGAGGATGGCATCTTGAGTCAAGAGATGGAGTAGTACTACCTCCTGTCCTGTAAGGCCAGAAATCGACTCGAGTTGACAGGGAGGACAAGGACCGAGCAAGGTCACTCAAGTAGTAATCAGGCCAAAGGTCGCGCGCGACAAAGGAGAACCTCGTGGTGAGAAAAGGTTAGGATTGGGATTGGGACTGGGCCTGGGATTGGGATAGGATCCAGACCAGAGATGATCGGGAAGGTGCTAATGGGCCTGCCCTCCCGCTCCTGCCCTGCTCATGTCCTGTGCTTCCAGTAGCATCCATAGAAGGCACGTCCTGGATGTTCCTGCCCTTGGTATGCGGCAGTACTCACACTCACCACTGTTCGCGGTGGCGTCAACTTCGTACGGAGTACTCCGTATTACAGCACCTGGTATTCTCGCACCTCCACCATCTTCTTTCCTATCGCTTCCTATCATGCCTCCTTTCTCCATGTCCTCGTCTTAGGAGCCATGCGTTAGCTACAGACAAATTCCTACCACTAATCAATCAGTACCAAACTGAAACCGTGATCGTCGCCGAGACAACATCCCATGCACGGAGAGGCCTGTTTCCCTATCAATAACACACATGCACATGTTCATTTGCTCGCCAAACTGACGACCAAGGGATACCGGCTACACCCGTTTGCACCCAGCTCCCTATACTTCCTAGCATCGTTGTTAAGGCGGCTGGACTGAGTTCGCGTCTCGACCCTCCTGCAGAGATCACATTCCCATCACATCACATCGTAGACCTGCATACCGTAGCCTCGCCGCAGCAGCGCCGCCGGCCCGCGGCACGTCCCGTTTTTTTAACAAACGGCTTGACCTACGCATTGACCTGGCAGTGACCCCAAGGCATTCATTTGCCTTATCAGTTCCAACAAGCTGGCCTCTGTTGTTGCGTTTTAGTGAACACAGTAGTAGGCGTGGCTTGGGCAGCAGAAACACCAGTGCAAACAAGAGATCGACACGCCATCACACTCGATTTGGAGCTCCGCCTACGGGCTCAATCTTCCGAAGACGGGAATTCAGAGTAAATCTTTTGCTGGGTAGAACGACGTTCCGGGAAAGCATGCCGATGACCTCGGGCTGTTCCAGCTGTACTCCGTACCGGTACCTGTAATCGTACAACTGGCCAGTTGGCACCCTTCATTTCATTCCTGGCACTGGAATGCTTGATGCTCGCCCGTCTCCGCGCCCTCGGAGCCGGTTACAGGGCATGGCAGGGCATGGCACCAGGCGTGCAGCTCCACATGCCATGACCCTAGCCTGTCGACATGCGCATGCCTCCGATCGTTCATCCTGTAGTGCCAGCATGTAGCATGTGGATTCGCTTTCATATTGGCTTCTGCGCTTCAGATGGTGCTCAGAGACATAACGTACTCATGCTTTCCCCTCGTACGTACAAGTTCCATCCCACTTGGGTAACGCCGCCCAAAATGGATGAGGGAAGAAAGGAAAGGATTCACAAAGCAAAGTATGGGTCAATTAGCTCGAGAAAGACGTCCAGGAATGGCTGCATGATGCCTTGTTACCAACAACGAGTGTGGTCAGACGTGATACTGACAAGGAATAATTTGCTACCATTTTCGGCTTAAGGTAGTAGTACATACATGTACAGGTTGCAAGACGGCCACAACAGGAATTTGGCTCTGCATCTCGGGCTGAAGTGATTTTGACCGATGTCGTCCGTCCCCCCCTCAGGTTGGCTAGTTGCTGCATCCGTGGTGGGCTCGCGCAAGGATTTGTGACATTACCTTCAAATGATCGTTTGCTGTCACCTTCTCGGCGCTTCGACGCGGGATCCTACACTTCATGCAAGGCAGCTGCAGCGGCATGCGACCTACAGAGAAGCCAACACATACATGGGGGGGTAACCTGCAGGAATGGCTGGTCCCATCGGCGCTCGCCGTCCCCGGCCTCGTCAGTCGCTTCTTGCACTATGGACAGGCCGAGCTCGGATATTGTTATCTGGCGTTGTCAGGACACAAATATGGCCAAGGCTGATGAAGAACCCATGCCCCAGGATGCATCAGAGGCCTCGAGCGAGAGGACCCACGCTACCGACACCAGTCATTACGGGAAACCATGGCCATAGAGTCTGAATATACTACAAGGTATGACAATTCATATATTGATCCTCGCATCTTATGAATTGAGATGGCATGCTTTCTGGACCACAGTGACTATTCTTCCTGACTTCCCGACGCTAACAATCTGATGCTGTAGATTTTCGATGTAATTTTTCAGGAACAGTCTCCTTTGCGAAACCAGCAGGTACCATTCCAACTTGCTTACAGCTTTGTTCCGCGGAATGCTTTTTCTTATTCCCGATGCAATGACTGTCTTCCCTTAACCTCCTTACTAGATACGATCATCCTCCGTCTAAAGCTCATTCACGTGTCACATGCAGTTTGTGACCTCCACCACTTTTGCTAAACTCGAGAAGCTTGGATGACCAACCCCTTCATGCTCGTTCCGGCCCCTGGATCTGATCTCAATGTCCAGTATGACTAGGTAGTCACGAGGGAGGGATTACAGTATCTTCGGCGTGATGCTCTGTTGAGTCCTTAGCAAAGCCATATTCCTTGTTTGCCTCCAGTACTGTACATTCAGAACCCATCCTCGGTTGGGCGCGCATACAGGAGTCGTGGGGGCAAGGTTTGTGACAGGACATGCATAACGTCCGCGCCCCGGCATTCCTGGTGTGTTTTTGCTTTGCTGTATCTCGAATTGAACGAGGATCGACACGCCGCGAGGCCCTTTGAGGCCTGACCCTTTGCTTACTGTGGAGTGAGCTTCTTGTTAATGAGTCTTGTGTTCAAATATCCTCGCTATGTGATCGAGGACAAGGTAATTGCGATGGAGAATCATGAAAATGCCACCATTGCTGTCGGTTTAGGTTCTATTCTCTAGCTCCCTCGCAACGCCCTCCATCCCTCCATCTCCGAGGCCAATCCAGATATCAACCCATTCTTTCGCCCGCTTATATCTCTCGTCGTCCTTGTGCCAAGCTTCTTCCCTCTCCCTCTCCACGTATATCGTCTTCATGCCCTGTCCCCTAGCAGCCTCGAGATCGTTCAGGTGAGCCGCCACCATGGCGACCTGACCCATCTTCTCGTCTCCACTGCCTTCACCCAGAAGCTTATCCACAGCACCGCGGTAGGTTCTTGGGTTGGGCTTATAAGCCTGGAAATCCTCTGCTGAGAGAAGCTTGTCGAAAGGGAGGGGTTCTGGGGAGAAGTCGACGAGGTCCCGAAGGAGGGAGCGATTGCCATTCGAGAGGGTGGTGAGCGTGAAACCCAAAGCTTTCAGTCTCTGCAGGCCCTTGGGGCTGTCCTCCCAAGGCGCCAAACGGTGCCAGACCAGGCTCAGTGACTCGATCTCGCTCTCAGAGTACAGCCCGTCCAGCTCCCATTCCTTGAGCAACTCGACCAAGCTATCACGGTGGTGCTCGTCAACAGTCTTCCACTCGTCCTTCTCAGGGTCAAATCCTTTGGTGAACTTCCCGTAGGAGTCTCTCCATTGCTGGGCAAAACGTCCCCAATCCTCGTCAGATAGGCTTTCGAGCCGTTGTGTGACGGGGCTTGAGATGGAGGGAGAGAGGAGTTTCCGGTGCGCGCGTAGGGTGAGCTCATCGGTGACTGATGTGCGCCAGTCCACAACTGTCCCAAAGACGTCAAAGACGAGACCCCTCACTGTTGAGAAGGGGGAAAGTGCTCCAGGTGACATCTCGGCTGATGACGTGGACTCTGCCAAATAACCTCGAAGGCTGATGATTGAGGGTCGGCGGTATGACGTGAGGACGGGAGCCTAAGCTTCATGTGACGATGAGATCAGCAGCGAAACGATAAGTGATTATCAGTCTCTGCAAAATTCCCAATGCCATGTAGCTCAAGAGAGGTGCATGACCGAGGTGGAAACTTGGCGTATAGGGTAGTCAAGCTTCACAAGACCTACACTCATGGGTAAAGAAGCGTTGCGCAGCATACTCAACATGGAAGGTTGATAGGAGGTACCTACACAGCCTTGCAGTGAATTTACATAAATACAACAGCAAAGAGAAGGAGAGTATGAGATATACCAGTTGCTCCTGTTTTCTTCTCTTGTAATATGCTCTGTTTAGCAACCCTTGAACTTTGTTTTGCAGCCTTCACCATCTCCCCCCCTACCCGATACCTGTTCATCCATCTACGAACTATGCCCTCGCACTCAGCTTGCATTTAGCACATCACCTCGGTTGTACTTCTCCCCATGGACAACGTAAGTTTACAAGACACTTCCAAAGCAGGTTTTCCCATCCACATACCCTGCTTCTTGTAGCACATCCGAATGTGAAGGTAAACAAGGCACCCACATTCAAAAAGATTGAGGGAAGCAGACTCCGAAAACCCTGGATCTGTCATGTCATGTACTACTTACGTCCACATGCCAAATCGAGTAGAAGGTCAGCGGGACGCAGGTCCGGCGAGGCGGGTTGACACGGCACGATGGAATGTTGCAGGCGCTTAATATACATGTATTACAACCCTAGAAGCAGAATGGCACATGGGAACAGCTTCTGTCGGAGAGAGTAACGTAAGACGGGTGGTTATGCTTGCAGTGCCGAAAGATTGTTTCGTTGATCAACGATCTTTGATCCATCGTAGTTGTAGTGGTACTTCCCGTATATCCTATCAATACACCAAGATCAGCCCCTCTCGACATCATACCACTAAGTTTGCTCCATATTCCGCTCCGGTCGCGATTCAGGGCTACGGTACCGATGGCAGAAGGCAGCCGACCTGACCCATACACACGGCTACCAGCTGCCATTGCCTCTCTCGCAAAGTCCTGACAAAAGCGTATGTGTCCGTGATTTTGGCGCGTATTGTGCTCTTAGTACTCCGTAGTGCTGGGACCAGACCATCTAGCGCAAGCACCACAGAGACTTTTTTGCGATCGTGGCGCCCAAGTCTGAGACGCCGGCGCGAGGACCGGCGAGCGGCCAGCCGTCCGTTGGATGGATGGGTGGGACGGGCACCAATGACGGGCCGTGGCGGTGGGCTAGCAGCAAAAGCTTTTACTTCGCAGGTCGCCAGAGTGGAGGAAAAGGTGGGAAGAGGATGTAGCAGCGGTGTTTCTTTTCCATATCAGATGCCGGCAGTCCTCCTCGGTTGACCTCCTGTACAGAGTAGGTTAAATGATACATGCGGGTGGAGGAAAACACCTTCATCGAGATGTTCAGCTGCGTATTTACCCTAGGCGTTGACTGCTGCAGTTTTTTTCTTTCCAGAACAAGACCAGACTACCGCGGCAAAGGGACCAACGGCATCAATTTGTGCAACATTTTCGGGGCCGAGCTTGCTTCCTAGTCTTCAGAATGAGACGGTATCCCATGATCAGCAGTAAAAGTGACATCGTCCCTCAGACACCGTCAGGAGAGTCAGCATGACCAACCTTGGCTGGATGTGCAGCAGAGGGCCTTGCTGTGTGCAACGACATACAGCCACTGCCTTGCGGAAACAGCGGCAGGGAAGTCATTCGCCCACCAACGGTCATCTTGTCAAACCACAGTGGTTGACGGCCTCATTGTGATCAGCTCATCTCAGTAATGAGGAGCCGAGAGACAAGGCCAGCCGTTGGCTGCTGTGCTGTTGTGGCTGAAGCATGTCTTGACCCATATCGCGTTGTCATCGGGAAAGATGCCTGATAGATGCTTGACGCCTACAGTACATTAACTTGTGACTATCACAAAAGCATGGAGTAGCATATTGAGCGCATATTGATCTCCAATCGTAAAAAGTTCCTGTCTGCCGCGCGGAGCTTAAATCTGCCTTAAGTCGGAGGTTTCGAATTGAAACTGTGGCTCATTGGAAGACAGGGCTTCGCGAACCTTGTGTGGTTTTGTTGCTTCTTCGAGAGCACCCGAGAGAGGTCTGATCTCTCTAAGTTATCTTCATTAATAATTGCCCGAACCAGAGCCTAAGCGTGCAGGACGCACCGGAGGCGAGTAATGGCACCCGAGGTGAGATTGCAGCTGCGAGGTGATAGCAACGCCACATGAAGGAGGTACAACATGGAGATGATCCCCCACGGTAGGTATTGTGATCCTGGATGATATCGCCGGTTTGTGGACATTAAAGGAGCAGTACAAGGCACATCATTTAGCGACAAGGCTTCGGCTACGCTTGCACAAAGCCACAGTGCAAGCTTACGGAGTACTCCTTTGGTGATCGACGAAGGAACCATGAGGGTAATTGTGGACGAACATGTTGCAATTCTGGCAAGTCTGCAGGAATGTCAGATAGGTCGCGGCACCAGGGAGGCCAGCCGCGCACCAGTGAAGAGGTAGGTCTACTCTCTAGCCCAGTGACCAAACCTACAAGGATGCAGTGTGACTCTGACCAATTCTGGACTGGCTATCCGTGGAACGTCAACTCTGGAACGTGCTCTACACGTGAAGAAAGGTAGACCAAACTGGGTATGTACTTGTATATGTAATTACAGGAGATGGCTGAGCTCGGAGAGACTTGAGATTGATGTGACCCAAAGTCGTATCTGCAAGTGACGCGATGTGACGAAGGGAGACAGGTTTTTCCCGGCCGTCCTGTTTGCATCAGATGGCCAAGAACGGAAGCTCGACATAGCCAAGCCCAGCTCTCCAGCCGAGATTTCGACTTGGGTCGACTTCCTCTTCGGCCCCAACACGAAGCAGGACTGTAGGAAAGTTGTGCGTTTTTGTCGGACCTGAGGTTGTCTGGACGGTGAGGTCATGTTGGAGATATTTGGCCCACAAGAAAGGAAGCACCAGGGCCCTCTGGGCATGGACCTTGAAAGAAGCTGGGCAGCACCTTTTCCCCTTCTCTTTCTTCCCTCTGTCGCATCGAATGAGCACGGTCACTTGGTTATCCATCAAGTCTCCGTGCCCGACGTAGGTGAGCAGAAGCAATGGCAAGCCGGACGGGGGTTACGAGACGACACAACGCGTCGCATGGTCAATCATGGGTCTGGTAGGATGAACTTGTGTTTCCCTTTCTCACCCTGAGAGACGAGAGAAATTGGCAATACCCTTGCCAACCGGACGAGAAGCCAATTCGACAGCAGACACACGGCGTACGGCCTAGCGCGACCCAAATGACGGGGGTCCGGGGCGAGGGGGGGGGCGGACCCTTGGAAAGGTCTAGCAGGCCCGGATGAAAGAAAGGGCTCATTCTCGTCAGGGGCGGCAACCCATCGTCGTTAGCGGCGGATGGAGTTCCCCTAGCGAAATCAGAAGCCCGAAATTTAGGGCCCCACGGTGGTGTCGGTGGGGTTCCAATGCTCTATTTGGGTGCTGAGGACTGGCTCGTGCATCTTCACGGCGAGTATGGGGGTACGCGTTGTACCGTGAGTCTAACGGCTGCCTAACACCGGCAAGCAAATAACTGCCAGGGCGTTTTAGCTTTGGCACTGACAGTTATGTACAACATGTACTCTCCATACTAGCTTAGTACTTAGTAGTACATACCAGCAGAAGCGTGCACATATTTATTATTGAGCAGCAGCACCTGGCAGCGGTGGTGCTAGTAGTTGTACTAATCTACCAGTAGGTGGGTGGTGGCACTGGTTTCAGCTTTCCAACCGGACCAACGTCGACCAGCATCAGCCAACAAAGCCCAAACTCATGCAAAATGAATGGACGATTCGCGGACCTGGGGATAAGAATCAATCAGGACGCGGAGCCCATCAACGCTTGTTACCTCCCTTGATGGTCCAGCATCAATATTATCCTCTCCTTCCACACTCATCATCCCGCCTTGACCACCTTTCTGGACCTGCAGCCCCCCATTGGAGATGATGGCGCATCCACCACCTTCGAACCCCTGTCAAGACAGACAGCCGCCACTCTCCGTGTCTCTCTAGACCTGCCAGACACCTCCGTTGCCTTGCCTTGCGACTACAATACGGAACGGCTTTGTGATGTGATGTGAGACACGCACGTTCGACCAGCCGTTGGTGGCTTGTCCTAACTGGTCCTTCATCGACGACTCGGAGCGTCTCGGCGGATAGACTAGAATTGTCTCTTGAACGACGTGGAGAGCGGGCCTATGAGTTGTCATACAAAGTCTTTCATCATTGCCAATGGCTGGCTGTGCCCTCTTCGGTTCAAATCACTGACAAGACCAGCCCCCCCTAACCTGGCTGTGGTTCGTTGCTTCATCAGCGCTGACCCCGGCTCCGTCCAGGAAGAGCAGCGATCTCCTCCAGCTCCCTCTTGGAAAAGAACGCAGGCATTGTCGTCGACCGCGTGTCCGTTTACTTATTTTTTCACCTTCGACCCAGCGCCTTGGGTACTCGGCTGCCCCTGCCTGCAGCGTGCGGAGCCATGCCATCCCCGGTCACTTCTGGCTTCCCGAGAGCACGTACTGCTGTTGCATCCCGGTCAAAGCACTGAGCACCGCGTCGTAACTTATCCAGCGAGGGGGACCTGGTGGAGACTCAATAACAGCAACTTTGTCCCTGGATCTCTTTCGACTCCGAGAACTGCCTATCTTTTGAGTTTGGCTGTTGTCATCGTCGTTGTTGCTTCCGCTTAGCCCGTGACCAGCCTGGGAGTGAAGTGTCATTGTCTTGTGCTTCTAACAACCCCGTCTCCTCCCAGCTGAAAGCATATCCTTTTCCTGTTTCTCCTTGCTTCTGGCCTGACCCCAGCTTCTTTAAGCACTGGCCCTTGCGCCTGGCTGCATTGCATCTCTAGCCTCTGCCGTGGTTTCGCGTTTCTTTTCCCTTTCTCATCCCGCAAAAGTTCAATACCTCGCGGGGTAAGACTCGGCCTCCAACGACCATCGTGTGATTGTGACTGCCTCAGGGGCAACTCTTAGAATCTCTGGGTTTGTCGTGATCTTGGTAAGTGAGCTGTCATCTTAAGCCTGGCCCTCGCCGGTCCAAGTTCTTGGTTCGATCTGTCCCACTGCCCGATGCCGCTCGGACATGCGACGAGCTCAACGACTGCAGACCGGAAATTCCTCAAGCTGCGTGTGATTCTGACATCGCACTCATAGTTATTCTGACTACTCACGCGACTGTTATTTCTTTTATATTCATCATTGCTGTCGCCGTGGACAGCTCCGTGCTCTTGTCGATCCATCGCCTATCACTGCTGCGACTTGAACCTACACAGCCCGGTTGCAACTTTTGTCGCATTACACCAAAAACAGGGCATTTCATCCACGTCCTGAGTTCTCATCACAACCACAAGTTCGACCCCTGTTTCCAAGTCCAATGTCTCATTGATCTGTTGCTCAGACGTAAGTGCGGTTTGATATACCCCTATCACATTCCACCCTGGTCCCTGACAGTCTATGCGTGAGTGATGATCCCGAAACTCAGCGCATGTGAGCCACGGCGGTACTGACTGAGAACTTTTGGCATCATTAGAACAACGGAAGCACTTTCTACATACGGCCGCTGTCTGAGGCAGAAACGAAGCTACTTACTGCCAGGTTCCCTGTAGTGTTCGTTGAGGGCATATCTCGCAAAGCCCACAAGTCAGTTCGTCATCGTTGTGACGTGGTGCTCGCCTTGAGCGAATGAAATCTGGAAACAACTTGGGACCAGCACAGAACCCGTGCTAGATGAAGAGAAGTTTTCCGGTCTCGAATCTGAAAAGACGCCGATAAGTCACTTTTGCGACGACCTAGAGGTCACCTCACCGATGTTGGGAATCGACAACAGCGCTTGAAGCTCGGTTCGGGATAAGAGTGTCGTTTTTTTTTTCGGGCAGTAGCCGAAAATATGGGTGTTTGGGAGACTGATGACGAGTACCTGAGCGGTCCAGCTGCTGTATCGTTGCCAACACCGCAGGATACGCCGTACCGGACTCCCTCACGGACGTCGAAGCTGTCTCGACGATCGTTGACGCCACCGCCGTCAAGTTCCTCACCGCCCCTGATGCCTACTGAGAAGAATACTAAGCGCGGATCGATGGACATAGCAACTGATGAGACCATCAGCGTGCTCGATCCCCGGAGATTCACCCCGACTTTGCATGCAAATCTCGTGTCTGAGATACTCGCCCTTCGACGGGACCAGGAAGAGAAGATCAGACACATCGAAAGCCTCGAAACATCACTCCAGACGACCCGAGAAGAGCATGGCACTTTTCAAGGAAACTTGCTGGCAACAGCAAAAGAAAACCGGTCACTCAAAAGACAGCTCGCTTTGCTGGAAGGCGGTACCTCTTCAGCCCTTGGAGAGCTGGCACGGGAGAGGGACGAAGCCATTGACTCCATAGGAGACATGAAAAAGAGACTTGAAGCAGCTCAGCGTAAGGTCCGGAATCAAGAGGAGGACTCTCAGCGTATGCATGATCTCTGGGCCCAAGACAAGAAGTCGTGGGAAGAGGAGCGCCGAAAGTTTGAGCGCAAGGTTCACGTCGCCGAAAGCCGCCTGAAGGTTGTCCTCGAGGAGGTCGCAGCCTACCAAATAGTACACGCACAGGCCATGCAGAATGGCCATGGACATGGACAAGAGAGCGATGTTGAAGAAAGCGGTCGTGAGAATGACGCTGCCAGCGTGCGAACCATGAGCATGACGAACAGCATCAGATTCTCTGTAATGAGTGTCACTGGTGCAGGTAAAGTTAATGGGCATTCATTGGCTGATGAGCTCAACTTTGATGCCGATGACGACGATCAAACCGATGTCGATGGACGAGAGAGTGCCATGTCTTACCGTGCCACTCCCAGCAGGCATCGACGCAACCCCAGCCGAGATAGCGTTGCTAGTCGCTTACACAGGAGGAACATGAGCATGGAGAGCTCGAAAAGGCCTGGAAGCAGCCGGGGCAAGCTGTTCCTGAACCAGTCGGTGCTCGAGGCACTTGAGGGTGAAGAAGAAGAATCTAAGCCTGTCCTTCCCGCATATACGCCGACATATACGGACACAGGTGTGCAGTTCTCACCACCGTCCTCGCCAAGACTCAATCCTGTCAAGACACCGAGTCCAGAGCCGCCAGTCGAGCTCTTGCGACGAGGCAAGACGCCCGATCCGGATAGCCCGGCGCGCGGCGACTCGGAGATAGAAGCCAATCAGCGCCGGAAGCGAGTTCAACTAAACAAGACCTTGATCATTGAACCTCCAGCTCCTCAGCAGATGGTATCTGCAGGTTCGCAAACAGCCGAGGAGCCTTTGAGCCCTCCGAAGACGCCAAAGTCACCTTACCGCAAGTCAAGCCCAAGCCTGGCGCCCAAAGCTGCGCCCATGGTCACCAATGCGACACAGACTGAGGATGCATCCACGCCAGTGAAGGAGTTCATATCACTTCCCCCACCACCTCCGATTCCAATGGATATTCCAAGCATCAGTGTGCAACCTCCAACAAGTCGACCAACTACCCCGAGGGAACCAAGGCTGCCTCAGTATTTTAAACACTTTGGCTGCCAGGTCAACCTCTCATCGTCTGCTAAAACGAGTGACAACGGTACCCAGACGGAAGGCATCCAGATCGACAAGCGTTTAGCCCTCCTACCGCCTCATCTGCAGCCCTCAACCACCTCATCGCGCCCCGCGTCGCCGAACGTTCTTTCAAGCACTGACCTGGATAAGGGCTTTACGCCGGTGCCGAATGGTGTTCCTCCACGGAACCCACGGAGGTTAGCAAGCAAAGGAGCTCCCAATGACAGCCCTGCATCTGTTCGTAACAGCGAAGAGCTCCATGACGCATACCCAGGCAACAATGACGATGGACCACTCTCAGACAGCAAGGCAGCCCTGATCAAGAGGCCTCATCGCTTCAGTAGCCTTTTTGCTGGCTTCGACACTGCCAGCTCCGACGAGGGAGATGAGTTTGGGGATGTGGAGTTGAGTGACTCTGAGTTCCGAACGGCATTGTCTGCTCCACGTCCTCTCTCAACATCCAGCAAGTCATGCAACAGGAACTCATTTGGGACTGTGCCAACGTCCCCAGAAGAACCGCCATACAAAGCGCCGGGCTCAAGCATGGCAAAAGCCACTGGGACTCAGAGCAGCTATACCCTGGCTGAGAAGGAGGACTCCGCTCCAAAGACAGGCGCGGTAAGGTCTGGCAAGGCTGGCTCGCACATGTCCATGCCCCTGGGCGCTGGCACTAACCGAGCGAGCGTCATGCGAAAGGCTGCGATGATCCAAAGCGGCATTGCAAGCCATCACGGCCGCGCAAGGAGCCCCAGTCTCCCCGACGCAAAGAATCCTCCATTCCCTATTCCCACGAGAGCAAGTTCTCGAAAGCCACCGATCAGCGCCAGCGCCCCCAGTGACGGTCAGCGTAGCCCAACAAGAGGTAGCTGGCAGAGGCATGGTAGCCAGCGTGACAGTTATAGACCACCAAGCATCCGAAAGGTCAGGTCCGCGGCTGCTCTCCCACGTAGTCACAGGTACCGTAGGCACGGCAGTAGGTCACCTCCTCCACTCTCACCCTCGACTGAGGCGCCTGAAAGCCCGGCCTTGCCGCCACTACCTCGAAACGATATCACGACGCCAAGAACCCGTGACCGAAACAGTAGCCAGTACCGCCGCCACCGCCATGAGCTGTCAACAAACACTGACAATACCAACCCAACTGATCCTACATCTAGCAACGGAGCGTCGCAGACTAGTGGTGTCGTGGACGCAATCGCGCAGACCATGGTCGGCGAATGGATGTACAAGTATGTTCGAAGACGGAAATCGTTCACCGTTGAGGCACAGGGCAAGGATGATAGCAGCAATGACCGGCACAAGCGTTGGGTGTGGCTGGCCCCCTACGAACGTGCGATCCTCTGGAGCAGCAAGCAACCTTCCTCTGGCAGTGCCTTGATGGGCAAAACAGGACGCAAGCGTGAGTCGTGCACCCATGTCCATCTTTATTCCACGTGCTGACGACTTGCAGTGACGATCCAATCTGTGCTCGACGTGAAGGATGACAATCCTGCCCCCAAGGGCATGACTCCGATCTTCAATCGTTCCATCCTGATCTTGACGCCTCAGAGAGCATTGAAGTTTACGGCGTCAACCTCTGAGCGCCATTACGTGTGGCTCACAGCTCTCTCGTTCCTAGCGCACTCGCAGCAAGCTGTGCCCGAGATTGTTCACACAGTGCCCCAACCAAAGCCCGAGCCGGTGCTTGAGTTTGGGCCTCCAAAGGCGAAGCCGAAGCGAGGCGGGATTCGGGATTCCATCCGTCTCGCTAAAGGCAGGACAGGGCCGTCGAAAGCTGCGCCGCCCAGCACCCCCAGTCTTCCGAGTGCGCCATCTTCGCAGACGGGCGATGTTTCGTCGTTTCGCATCCCGGAGTCTCTGGGAACCATCTCAACTACGCACACACGCGAGCAGTCGCGCGATGCGGCCGAGCCCCCAATGATCCCCCGGTTCCATGACAGAATCAACGAGCGGAGCTTGAACGGGCCTCTGCCCGTGCATTCTCGTAAGCGCAGCAACACGGGTGGTCATGTCCCTCCACCGTTATCCTTCCGGGGATTTTCTGGGCCGGCAACACATCACAACCCGACCAACAGCACGGCGGGCAATAGCATCGGCACAGCTGGTTCGTCGGATATCTACCAATCGCAAGGCTCGAGTGCTGGTGGTAACAACTGGGGGATGAGTCAGACTGCATCTCAGCGAACGTCAGAAGCATCTTCACGGCCGAGCAACTTCTTTGATGCAATCGGCACTGTCCGGATGGAGGCCTTCATCAGTCCACTCGGCCACGGGCAGCATGATGGCTACCCTGATGAACAACAGGAGATTCGGTACATGGCCAGGCGACGAAGTAAGGAGATTCGCCGACGCCGGAGTCGAAGTCGGCAGCGTGACAGCTACAGCTCTAGAGGGGGCCGCCGTGGGGGCGAGAGCTACTCTACGGGGGGAAGACAGGGCGGGGAGGACGACTTTTTCCGCGATGATCCTTTCCGAGGCTTCTAAGAGCCTCTCCAAGAAGAATGTCTGAACTGAGCGTGTTCTATTGTTTCGCAGCGACAAGATACCTCCTCCTCTTCCTTTTGTTTTTTTGGATCTATACGGAATGAGGCCTCAGGGCCCACAAGTTCACCTGGTTTAGTTATGGCGAAGGAGTACACTGGCGTTCTGTTGGATTTGCATCTGGGAATCGTGCTTCTTAAGGGGGAGGGGGTCGAGGAGGATTTCGGCACTGGCTGGAACCGCAATAAGCTACATGTACACAAGATTAGGCTGACATAAAACAAGAGTCGATATCTGTGAAGCTAGAAATATTTAGGAGCTGAATAAGCAGAATACCCCTTCCCTTGCTGGTGAAGTCTCATGTGATGATCGATAAGTGTTGGATTTGACTGGTAATTGTAGGTTGGTAAGAAGACGATGATCTGAGTACCATAGGCGCTGGCGAGAAAAGAGATGGTTAAACTCAGTGCACACAACAGGAGACTGCGAAGGACATACTCCAGCATCCCTTTATGAGCCGATGAAGTTGACGCATGTCTGACTGGAATCCGGGCGATAATGGCGGTGATGATGATGCTGGAGCGACAGTGTGGTGACCCCACCATCAACGAGTACCTACCTACTGTAGGGAACCCCTCCAACTTTTCAACCTTCGGAGACTTCAATAAACACCACATCTGACATCTCACCATTTCTTACACCGCCAACAGCACATCCTGCCACCTGCTCAACCTGTCAGGTCTCCATGGTGAAATCGGGAGTGTCCAGGGAACCTTGGCAATTTTCTAGTTCTTGAAACAACGGGAATAATCAGTTCTGAGAAAGTGTAAGGACGACAGAGAAAGAGAGAGTGCGTGTGTGCGTGTGAGAGAGACAGAGAGAGAGAGTCAGAAGGGAGCAAGAGGGCACAAGCACACCCATACATTCACCTACACCCATCCACACGAACAATAAGGGAAGAGAGAGATCATACAGCAATATGGAAACCCCCACACTCGAAGAGGTGCAGGCCCGGCACCGGCGCGAGCTCAAGGACCTTCAAGGCCGAATAACAAGCAAGAAGAAGAACGCAAACAAGAAGACGCGCAAGGGCGTCAACGACGAGTGCGCCGTCATGGAGCGGGACTTGAAGGAGAAGCAGGCTGCTGAGCTGGCGGCCCTGAGCAGCAGCACCGCCGGCGGAGACACTGCGCCTGAAGTAGCATCAGGGGAGGAAACAGATGACGACGGATCACCCGAGGCGGCCGTGGAAGAAGAGCCCGGCAACAAGGTCGGCAGGGTAGTGAGCAAGGCAGAGGAGAAGATGGAGAAAGCGGTCGAAAGGCTCCATCTAGGGCGAGGCTCAGAAGGAGGAACAGAAGCCGGTGCATCCTCCGCTTCTCCCTCATCGCCGCAGGACGGAGCAGCAGCAGCAGCAGCAGCAGCACCGGGGAAGAAGCGAAACCGGCAGAAAGAACGGCTCGCTCGCCGCAGAGCCGAACAGGAAGAAGCGGCCGTGCGCGCGGAGCAGGAAGCGTCGACGATGACGGACCACCGGGCGGCGGAATCCGCCTCCATCCTGCGCACGATCAAGTCGCACTCTCTGACGGAACACGCGATCGCGCCGGACGGGCACTGCCTGTTCTCGGCCATCGCGGACCAGCTCTCGCACAACTCCATCCCGCTGACGTCGCACGGCGAACCGGCGTACAAGACGGTGCGGCGGGACGCGAGCGCGTACATGCTCGAGCACCGCGATGACTTTGCACCCTTTCTCGCCGCCGATGACGGAGATACCGGTGTTGGCAGCAACAGCAACAGCAGAAGCAATGATCTGGAGGCGTACGCGACAAAGATGAGGGATACGGCCGAGTGGGGTGGCCAGCTCGAGCTCATGGCCCTGGCGAGGCGTTACGGCGTGGAGATCCGCGTGGTGCAGGATGGCGGAAGGGTGGAGAGGATCGGCGAGGAGCAAGGGCTCGGCGCCGACGAGGGCACGGGAAAGGTGCTGTGGTTGGCGTATTACAGACACGGCTACGGGTTGGGCGAGCATTATAATTCCTTGAGGAGGAGTGTTGCCTGAATGGGAGGCCCCTGATGTTGGTTGGACAAGAGAGAGAGAGAGAGTGTGTGTACGGAATTCATGGAATATATATACGAATGTATGTATGTGTGTGTGTATGCTCAAGGTATACTGATACAGGAAGATGCAGAACAGCCAGTGTCTCGTTTCTCTGTCCGAGGCTCTCTCCGAAAGTTGTAGAAGAAGTTTGGTCCAAGTTACCTCATATGTATGCGTATGTATGTATGTATCCATGCGCCTCTGCTTCATTGTGCACATATTTGCATATGAGCTTGTGAGATAGTACGAGTATATAAGTATATTCATTGGTTCATGAACATCAGTATAGATAAAAATAGAGAAAAACACACTGCCTCCTTGTTTGGTTGTATCCCTTAACGGGGAACATGGATCTTCTCCTCCCTCGAAACTCCTTTCTATCCTTTGATCAGTAATTCGCCCACCCATCTCCTTTCAACACAAGAGTCCAATCCATGAGAAAGCTCCTCTCTCTCTCTCTCTCTCTCTCTCTCTCTCTCTCTGCTCTCTGAGTGCTCTCCCCTTCTACCGACTCCAAACGGAGATAAAGTCCTTCACACTTCCATCCTCGCCCATACCCGCATCGTGTGTCCTCATGGGCTTCACCAGACAGAGCCTATGCAGCGCGTCGTCCTTGGGTCTCATCATGGCCGACTCTTTGGGTCTCCCGCTGCCGTCCTCCTCGTATTCGAGCTCCTCTCCCGGGTTGGAGAGCAGGGCTTCGTAGGTCTCCGGCCAGAGGCCCCAAGGGGGACCGGGCTCGCTGAGGGGCTTGCCGATGGGGAATTCGAGGCAGATGAGGCGCGAGTTTGGGTCGTGAGAGAGGACGGATGTTATGCGCTTGGACCAGAGGGGGCGTGCGGACGGAGGAAGAGCGCAGAGGAACTGTTTGAGGGCAGGGCCCTTTTTGTCAGCAACAAATCCTTGATGTAGACAAGATGTGAGAAGTGCATGGGGAACAAAAGAGCGAAGAGCGTCAAGGGCCCCCTTACGTACCGTGTAGTCAAAGATCAAGTCAAAAGTTCCCGAGCCCTCGGATCCAAGACCTTTCTCCCAGCCTTCCTGGAAGAAATCCGCCACCACCCAATGCACGTCGCCCCTCTCCGTCCCCGGATCACCCTGGACTGTATACACCTCTTCGAGTTCACCTCTCCCCTCCCTCTCCCTCAGCTCCTGCTCTTTTCTCCTCGCCGTCTCCAGGGCCTGCTCGCTGCCGTCCACGCCCCAGACGTCGTAACCCCTCGCGGCTAGGAGCAGCACATCGTGGCCATGACCGCAGCCAGGCACCAGGGCAGTCGGACGGCGGCGTTTGGGTACTTTCGAAGACTCGTGCGTGGATGGGCGGGTGAAGAAGGAGGCTGCCGGGTTGGGGATGAGGTCGCTGCGCTGGGAGAGGAGATCTGAGAGGGCGAGTGAAGGGGAGGCGCGGTCCCAAGGGTGGTAGGATTCGGCATAGAGAGCGTTCCAGCGTTGAGTGTGGTCGGAGAGAGGTGTTGAGGAGAAGGTGTCGACGAGTTTGTGTGCGTTTTGCGACATTCTTGTTCTTGTTCTTCTCGCTCTCGCTCTCTTTTTGGGTAGTTTGACAAGAAAAAATAACGTATCCGTCTATGTGCGTGTGGACTTCGTCTGTCTGCAGTTTGCACAATGTCAATTCCTATGCGGTGGCTTGTGAGTCTATCTTATGAGACGGGGAATACTACTTACGCTATTGTTACAGGTGCATCGCGGGGTTCTTTTGTGGGTGAACGCTTAAGCCGAGGGTGATGATGATGCCAGGTTGGACATCTATGTCTTTCTGAGTATGCGTGCCTGAGTGTATATCCGTGTGTGATGTGAGAGAACTATTCTCTTGACAGAACTACGCAAATGAGAAGCTGGTGGAGCAATTGGCGATTGGCAAAAGCGGCTTCTTGAAATTGAAATCCAAGGAGCGAAGTGGAAGCGGAAAAGGGCAAGCCGAGGATGGAACCCGAGCACGCGACGTCACTGCAACTGTGACTACATTAGTACTTGTAGTGTTAGTAGGCACATCTCCGGGGTTCGGCGAAGCGGCACAGCGGGTGCTGGACAATGGGTGACCCGCTGAATGTACAACTTACGGTAGTGGTAGCGTGGTGGTAGTGGTTGGTGCCCTGTATCGTGCGTTGCCTGCTGTTAGTTCCCCCAATTTTCCCGCGGCACGTTGCATGCATAAACTGTCTGGATGGATGGATGGCGTGATGCTCGTGCTGATGCCATGTTCGCTTCGTCTAGGCTTGTCTCGACAGACTATAATTAGTGAAATTCTGTGGAATGGGTACCGTCTGACATTGCCACGCTGATTCTGCACAGGTCCGAGGCTGTTGCTGCTGGCCTGCTCTCATTTGTCACATGCCCTCATACACTATCATCAGTCAGGAGAGTGGTAGAAGTGGGATTGATTCACGGGGAGATCGGGGTGGCTGTTTCATCACCATCGATACTTGATGATCCTGTATATACATTCAATTGGTCTTCCTGTCTCACTCTCTCTCTCTCTCTCACTCAGGGTATCCTCGCCTATTCCAGCCAGTCCCTCGTAGCAAATCCAAAGATAGACCAACCCTCTCTGTGCGAAATTGTATACCGGGAGGTAGACAGACAGGCGCCATGCCGACAATCCTTCCGTGCCACCTTGAGGGAAAATGGAATCATCCATCGGAAAAATAAATAGCAACAATGGAGCGATGAAGTCAGGTAGCAAGATAAACACCGTACGAAGCAAAAATAGAATCCCGGCCAGAGTTTGTGTGAACTCTTCCCTCCCGCGCTGCCCCAGTGTCTCTGCTTCATCTCTGATCGTGGAGTGTGGTGACGCCGAAAACTGATGGTGTGAAGTTTGAAATGGCGAATAGAACCCAAAAAAAAAAAAAAACAAGAAAGAAAGAAACGCAATTGTCCTGTAGACGGATGACGATCGCCAAAGAGAATAAAAACAATCCGTGTGGTTGGAAAACGCTTCAGCAAGGCTCTGCACATGTATCTTCTCCCGCTCTCCTCCTGCGCTTCCTCCGCCTCGCTCTTCAATACGGCCAAGGAAAAAAAATTAAGTCGGTTATATGTGTCGCATGGCTCACAGGGCCACGCTCTCAAAGTCGCGCACCATTACGGCGACCTGCGCTCGCTTTGCCGCCTCGGCGACGAGGCTGAAGTCTTTGAGTAAGGCTTCGGTGGACGGTGTGGGAGCCGGTGCAGCGACAGGGATGATGGCGGTCGTTGGTGATTGTTGCATCGATGAGGAGGCGGCGGAGTTGGGATTAGACGGCGATGAGATAGGAGCGTCCATTGTGATTGTTGAAATGTATTCTTTCCAGCCTGTATTTTCTCTTTTTCCGCGTAATGTTCCAAGGAAACACTTGCGCAGGCGACAGGGAGGAAGCAAGAGTCGAAGCACGAGGGCGGTCGTTTGCAGTTGATCTCGGCAGGACGAAAGAAGGAAAATGCGACGTGAGATCAAGCACTTGTTAAAAAAAAGGGACTGTGCGTGGTCTTATCTCTGAACTTGGTGGAAAAGGACAGGAGAGGAGAGGACAGATTGGTTCCTCGGCCGTATATTTTGATTTAGACTCGGCAAGTAGATTGAAGCGGATGACGATGGTGCGATAGCCGGCTTAGGCAAAAACAGAGAAAAGTCCCCAGGCCGACGGGCAAAGCGGGTCAAGAGACGACCAGGCTTTGGATTTGGTTGTTTCTTTTTGCCGGGCAGTGAGAATCTGAACAGAAGAGATGTAATGGGAGGAAAAAAGTGAGACGGGCAACGTCAGCAAGGAGAAAGATTGCGTAAGGCTGCGCGAGAGAGAGCGAGAGAGGGTGCGTGTGGTTGTGGGTGGGAAGAAGAGAGAGAAGAAAGGACGATATCCCAGGTTGTTAGAAGGATGGGCGATTGGTTTGAGTGCTGGACGAAAGCGTGGGGGACCGACCGATGATGGACGAGCGTGATGGTTGGAAGGTCTGGTTTCTGCGTGGAAACGGGATGATAATGTCGGCAGCCGGAGAATTTAGCATGCAGGCGACCAGATGGACTGAGCTGAAGTGAAGAAGTGAGTCTTGGTAAGATAGTCTATCTACCTCATCAGGTCATGGATGGATGGATGCATGGGATGGAGTCTCCTCGGTTGAGTACCACTGGGGGGATTCCATGTGCATGCATAGATTCACTTCAACAGGCACAAAGGGACGTGGCCCCATGTGCCCCCCGCAATCCATAGTATTGTAGCACTGTAACTGCACTGTACCGGATCGCATCGCTTTCGGTCAAACTGCCAAATCCCCGAAACAGGCAGCCAACGGGGGGAATCCCGAAGTTCAGTTGGTTGGACATCTGGCTCCAGCGGGGCCTACAGCGTCATTCCCCACTGTCCATACTCCGTATCTCTCCTCCAACCTCCAACCTCCAACCTCCAACATGTCCCACTTTTGGATGTTCTCGGCTCTAACAGATCTGGCTCTGATAGTGCAGTGCAGTGCAGTGCTGCAGAGCTGCATGCAACCTTTTGTTCGGAATTAGTGCTAGTAACACGCTGTACTTAGTACTGCCAGTAGTAAGAGTACAAGTTACTCAGGCACGTTCTAAAAGCCGTCATGGATTAATGATTGAGGACACAGCAGAGGCCAACAACGCATGATTGGTATGTAGTGCCGACGGAAACACGGAGCGGCACTCCTTACTATCGAGCCATTCCAGTACAGCCGATCCAATCGTCTTTTCCCAAAGCACGTGTTTTGTTTTCTTCTTCTTTTGGCCGACCCTTTGCAATTGCCAGCATTTGTTCAATCAAATCAAGTCTTTTCCTTCGCCCGTTCGGCTTTTCAAACATCATTCTGCGAAGTTGGAGAAAAGAAAAGGACCCCCTCCCCCTTCCCCTTGCCCTGCGACACTCGACTATTGCTTGCTAGTTTAGTAGTCATTTGGTCAACTTTGGTTTTCCGGATTTTGCGGCTCTCTTCTTCCTCGGATTCGCGCCAAGCTAGTCACTGCCAAGGATACTGGTGAACTACGGAGTGCTACTCTACTCATACAAGTATGTACTAATTGTACCAGACCAGCAACTTGACTCGAGAGTCGAAACCACCCCCATCCATGACACACCCGGATAATGATTTACTCTGATCCGCTCTCCTCCTCCACCGCAGGTTGATCCTCACTGTATTTTTGTGTTTGGCATCTCACACAGTCCTCCGTCCCCCTTCACTGCCGGGGATTCTCGGGATATCTACTAAACAGATCCACGTCCCGGTGGAGCTGGACCCTTGTTTTGCTCCTCCATTCTCTCCATTGCCATTCTTTCAGAGCAGAGTAATTTCTCTCTCATGGACTTCCAACGTCACATATGGAGAACTGCCTTGACTCGGGTCCCGTCCCTGGGATCACGTACGGCCTGCTACAACTAATCTAGAAAGAAAGAAAAAGATTCGGGTGTCCGTCTCCCTGCTACGTTTTACCTCTTTGCCTCCTAGTTTGAGCGGTCACATTGACTTCCGATTAATTCACCTGTTGATTTCGCATGTTGTTTCGCCAATAGGAATCGTGATGGCTGGCATATCGTCATATTATCTACAATTCCGCAGACTGTTACAAGTACAAGCTCTAACATAGCTCATTCCGTCAATATCTACATATGTACATATGTATTTACTACTCGTATAAAACATCCTTCTCAACTCGCCCCGACACCCTCCATCATGAGTATATACAAGTAGCTTTAACCGGGATTTAGCCACCCACTGATGCCTTGTACACTGTCTCATGCAAGGTACGTACGTATTGGTGCTAGTAGTTGTAGCTCCAGAATGCCAGCTTCAGCCTCAGCTCCAGCACCAGCACCAGCTCCAACATTTTCTCCAATCTCGTGATATCACACCATATCAAGTCGTCACCCATCAAACAGCCTTTGCCGCACACCTGCGGCTCAGCGCAACGACAGCATCATAACGAACCATCATGGCGTCCACCGCAACCGACGCACCGTCTCTCTTTGCTACACAGACGCAGACATCCTCGCCGTCAATCTTCAACATCCCTCGGCCCTTGCGCTCTCTCTTCAATCACTTTCCCCTCCAAATCTACCCACCAAACCCCCTCCCCTGCACCGCTACCACGTCCTTCGATCCTTCGACGACGACGACGACGACATCCACCGCCTCACCGGCACTGTACATCTTCGCTTCGCCCTCCTCAACATCCTCGCCGTCCCCGAACCCGACCTGTCTCAAGCTCCAGACCTACCTCCGCGCCGCAAACATCCCCCACACCTGCGTCTCCTCTACAAACCATGCTTCTCCGAGCGGTGCCCTGCCTTTCCTCCACCTTCCCAGCTCCTCAGAGGCCGGCAGCGACAGTAACAAGATACCCTTGACCGGCGACAAGATTATCGACTACGCCAAACGGAATGCGAACCCACCGACGGCCATCAGCGAGGTAGACTCCAATCCCAAGCTTGAAGCCTATCGCTCTCTCATCACACAAATCATCCGTCCTGCCTGGGTATGTCCGCTTTCTCTCGTCTTCCTCACCCTGCTCACTCCCTTCTTCATCTTACAAATGGCAAAAAAAAAAAGCATCAACTAACATGTCACCGCAAACAGCTCTACGACCTCTACCTCGTCGAATCAAACGCCCAGCTTGTCAGGGAAATCTACCTCCCGTCATCATCTCTGGCTCATCCTTCCCTTCGACACACCCTCCGTTCTGCTGCGACATCCGAGATCCTCCAAACCACCCGCCGTGCTGTGATACAGCCTGCCATCCTCCATTCCGAAGCCATCTCCGCTCTCCGCTCCCTTGATGCGCTCCTCTCTGCCCCGGAAGAGAAAGATGCACGAGATGGTGACGACTGCTGGTTCTTCGGAGCCGCGGCTCCAAGCTTGTTCGACGCAGAAGTCTTCGCCTATACGTGGCTTCTACTTGACGAGGAGGGCGCGATGAGACAGCTGCACAGCGGCCTGAGGGAAGAGCTGAGGAGCATGAGGAGCCTGGCCAGGCACAGGACGAGACTCTATGAGAAGTGTTGGGGGCAGAAAGACTAAAGCTGCGTATGGCGGAAACATAGTTTGGATGGGAAAGGACTCCTACGCGCGGTGACCCTTGTAACGAGGTCTTGTGAGCGTTTTGCACCACAGTATCCGGTGCTGCAAACCTCCCACATGTATGATATGATGGCGAAGCAGAGATCTAGTAGATATGATACCCACTCTGCCTCAATATATAAATCACGGAGATTTCACGAGCAAGATCGAAACCAAGATCGAAACTCTTCATCTTCATGCCCAACGTCCGCTGAAGACGTCCGGGAAGTATTGGCCCGAGTCTTCTGGCTGTCCTTTGATTCGTGCTCACGGAGGTCTATCATACACCAGTAGACGTCGTTGAAGGGATTCAGAGAAGAGACAGAGACAGAGAAGAGAAGAGGCAGCCGTGGACCAGTACAGGAACATACTAAACGTCAGGCAAGACCAGTCGAGTTTGAATGGAGGAAGGGAGTATATATACACACAACTGTCATATCAAGTTTGACCGCTTCGGTGACTACTAACATGCCATGGATCAATAACCTAAAGGATGTTGGAGAGGGGAGCTGATTCTATGAAGCTCTTATAGAATAGCCCATCTGTGAGGCTCAGATCTCGGTGGATTTGGGTATCCGATCCACAACATCTTTCACCGAGACGAATGCTCCGTCACTCCCATCTTGCCGCAACTCTTCCAACAGAACTGTTGTTTGCGCATACAGCTTTTCCAGCGCTGCCCGAGATGACTTTCCTAGAGATACTGTCCATGGCGGTTAACATATGGCCTCTTAACTGCTCGACGTATCGCAAGCAAACCCGGGGTTACAAAAGGAGTAACTTACGTAAGATGGCCGAGTTGAGCTCCTCTGCCACTGCGACTCTCCCGTTCCTATCCAATAAGTGGCTGACTTGCGGCTCCTTGAGCGGGTTTCTGTAGGCAACTAGAGACCAAATTTCATCAAGCGCCTTGCGAACCTCCCTCCGTGGATCGGTAGCGTATTCGGCCTGCAACGCTTGCCCGTATTCCAACATGCTACTCTCCAGTTCCAGGAGCTCAGCTTGTACCTCTGCATCTTTCGGACTTGAAGGATGATCCATATCAAGGTCCATGTCTTGCCCTCCGCTGTCATTCCTAGCGTCATTCTTCATGTTCAATACAGCGGTCTTGCGGACCATCTCGATAAACCGGCGACAGCGCAGTCGGAAGTGCACCTGTTCGTTTTCTGCGAGCACTCGTGGGTAACACAGGTTCGTGAACTTCAGTGCACGGTCAACATCGCCTTCCAAAATGGCTCTACGTATCCCTGAGGTATGTGGTCAGTAGGAGTCCACTGATATGTGTTCATGGAAGACCCACTTTGACGGTTATTGGCATCCTCGTCGTCCTTGATATTGATGCCATCCACCATCGCATCCGGATCCATATTCAGTGCCTCCTTCTGTGTCCTCATCTCCTCAGCAAAGGCTCTTGCGGTTTCCACATATCCATCATGCTGGAGGAATTGCAGGACAAGAGTCTGCACAAGATCCGTCTCATTCATACTCGGCTCCAGTCTTGATGGGTCTGCTGACTGGACTGTCTGTTCGACACTTTCCCGCTGTTCCTATATCGGGCGTTAGTCAAAAGCGCCCCCGCCGACACCAAGGAGATACAAATGGAATCCTACCCTCATAAATTGATCAATGTCGTAGACAAAGGGCGTTTGGCCGAAGTTGGCCCTTACATGCTCTCCGGCTTTCTTCAAGCTGATAGCTGGATACAATTTGCCTCTGGTAACATTCCCGAAGGGATCCGATTTATCTGCTCAGTATTAGCAATACGACATCTCCGGACTTCGGAGATTAGGAGATACGGACGGAGTCTTGTGCCATTTCTGGTGAAGAACGCTGTGTTGTCCCGAAAATTGACGCCACAGCCGATAACGTCGCCAGTGTTAAATGGCTGTCCAAAGTACTTGCCCACACTGTGAGCTGTAAGACACTGACCATCATCACCATGATAGCCCCATGATTCTGGTTCCCAGCCAACTGGACGAGACATCTGGGCGGACTTGGTGCAAAAGCCTACTGCAATCGTTGCGCTATCGTCAGGTCAGCAAGACGCAAGGTACGAGAGGAATGAAGGGTATGAAGCAGAAGAAGAAAAACGTACTCATTCCGTTTAGCCTGGATAATCTGAACCTCATAGTAGTACACCCCGCATTGGGGGGGCATGTAGTGATCGGCTCGAACTGCACTTGCCTCATGGTCCCGCTCGTGATGGTTCTTCTGCGCCGTGTACTTGATGCTCAACCCATCTGGCTGTACCTCGATGCCTCCCCACATGTCGTCCTTGTTCCATCGTGTCGGTAGGGGAGAGAGTGCGTCATTCTCTTCGAATGGCGGTGGTCGTTCAATGACGGTATGTGCCATTCCCATGTGGGAGCCTTGAGGCAACGACCCTGATTTAGGACCGAGCTTACTTGATGTGCCGTTACTCGAGGCTTGCAGCGCTTCGCGCTGTGCCTGCACCTTGGCCAGATGAGCTTCCTCCAATTGGTGTACATATGTAGAGCCCTCGAGATATGAAGGGACGAAGAATCTGTCCTCCTCGAGATGTGAAGGGTCTTCGAATTCGTCTGGAGAGGTGAACATGTCGAATGCCCGAGAGAAAGAAGGTGTACCGCGACCATTTCTCCATGACGCGTTGCCAGTCGCTCCATTAGCATCGTCATCCATCTCAGCGGCAGTTTCGGGGTCTCGGAGCTGGGTGTTGGGAGAATCGACGGAATACGGGTGGCTCGGGTTAAGAAGTGAGATTCTCGAAGGGTGGGTGTAGAAGTGGGATGCAGCAGCGGCGGCAGCGGCAGCAGTGGCTCTAGATGAGCCAGGTATGTAACGTGAGCGAGCGTTCGCGTTGTTAATAGTATTGCTATGCGTTGAAGACGAATCGGATTCTTCTAGGGACGGTGACCCATGACGATGAGGGCTGGTCATGGTAGGGCGAACGGAGCACTGAACGGAGTTACGATATACAGAGACGAAGAGGCAGGCAAAGGCAAGCTCTTGGGGAAGCTCGGGGAGGAAGCTTCACCCAGTTATGCCTGCCCTTGGACCTCGCGATGTTGCTTCCAGATCCGGTGATGTCCAGACAGTATCGAGCGAAGGAAGAGGGTTCAATCAAGGGTAAAGCTGGTGACCGCCGAAGTCGTTGTCCGCACCGTAGCAGCTTCTAGAGACGTCTCGGGGAGGAAACTTCAAGAGCGATCCAGGGAGAAAGACACCCACAGTGTGTTGATTGATGACGGGGTCGTAGTGGTGATGGTAGTGGTGTTGGTGGGCGCTGCGAAAGCGAGCAGCTGGAGCGAGTGCTGGCTGAGCTGATGGCCGTAGATAGGCGTTGGGTGTTGATGGACAGGCACTGGCAATGATAACTGAGTGACGCCCAGCGATTGCAATGCCGCACTTTTGCCCCACAGCGACGGTATTGGCGGCTTCAATGGGATGGCGACTACCGCACGTGCGTTAACAAAGATGAGAATGAGCACAAGTTTATGTATATCGCAAAGAATCGTGAACTCAGGATCACCGATTCCTGGACTAGAATTGTGTCCATGTACTTGATCATCTAGGCACAGGAGGCTGCGTGGCTGCCGAGCAAGAGTGGGAAAGGGAGACGAAGAGAGAGGTGTCATGCATTCCGGCCTCCCCCCTCCCCTCATCAAGCCACTGTATTGCTACAATGCGCCTATCCGGCCACTAACGAGGCCCCTAATGCAGCTGGATCAGTTGTCTAAGCGGTCACGCGGGCAGGCTGCTTTAGTGACCTCACATGGACATTGGCAGTAACCGCCCGAGCCATTTGAGGACGGCGTCCTCCATTCTTCCCCGCTGGAATCAATCCAATCCTCCACAACTCAACTTACGTTCGAAGTCACATAGAGCCCACCCCGTAATTAGTCCTTGGTCCTACGCACCTTGTTCTACAGCCCCTAAGTTACAGCGAAGGATCCCAGTTTCGCACATCCAAGGCAGTCAGTCAGCGACGTAGGGTGGAACCAGGCTGTTTACCGCCCAGGGCTTGGTTCTGACAAGGCGTCATGAACTGACTCGTCTGGTGTCTCAACTAGACCTACATTTCGCCTGCCAATCCATCAAAATCACGCGAGATCATCGCAATATTAGCAATGCTCCTGTAGTATTGTGACAAGAAACTTCATTAATCACCGGTTGCGTCTACACTAAAATTGTACTCCGGGCCTTCTGTACCTGCGTCTCCCATGCATCTCCTGTCAACTATGGCGGCGCACTACATGACCCACGATGACTAAGCATGGCCATGGTTCGCAACCTCGCGTCTTGGACTGAAAGGATGCATCAGCTGCACTGGATTGCCCAGCATGGTGAGCCAGCGCTTCCTACGGTAAGAAATGCCCCCGCCGCCTCTTTGCAGCACCCAGAAAGAGCCCGAAGAGTCCACCTGGCATTTCCAAGAGCCCGTTTCCTCACGCTGACGACGCTGTCATCGTCTCGCCGCCACTGAATGAGCATGTACCAAACTGATACTCACCACGCGGAAGAATGAATTCGCTTAACGAACAATAGCTCCACAAGGTGAAAATTCTATTCCCGCTCCAAACCTGAAGTATTACAGTCTTTTCGAACACATACAATACGCCTTCCCTGGTCTTGTGACTCAAGGCTCCTGATCCCAAATCTCATGCGCCATCCCTACATGGTTTGATACCAACCCTCAACGCCGTACGGCACGCCGACCGTTTGTAGTCTTAGAATTCGAAGAGTATGAACAGAAACGCAAAATCATCGCACACTTTAGTGACCTAGTCGTCTTAGACAGAGTCAAACTCTCGCAAAATGACTCAACGAAAACCCGTCGGAGAGGAGCCCCTATGCTGCTGCACCGACGGCCATGGGAGCTGGCGACGAGGCCTGGATGCTGGGCGCGCTTTGCGCCTCCTGATCACCGTTGTTGCTGTTGCTGACACTGTTGGGCTCCGCTCCGTTCTCCTTGTTCTCCTTGCCGCTGCTGTTATCGGCGGAGGCGGCAGCTGAGGCCTCCGTGCTCTCGTTCTCTGGTGCAGCACGAGGCGGTGCAGTCCAGCGCGAAATCTCCCAGACGACACCAGTAAAGCTCTTGAGAGTGAAGCCGCCCCTGCTCCACTTCCTGCAGGGCTTGCCAGAGCGATCAAGGGCGCGAAGTCCGGCATTGATAGCACCTTGGTTGGCCTTTGGACCCAGCTTGTGAACCGTGGCCGCCTTGGCGCTCTGGTCAATGGTACCGTCCTCGCTGCGGAAAGTTAGTAAGTAGCGGCTGTGAGATATCACCCAAGGAGTGACTTACAGACGAGGCTTCTTCTTTGGACCAGGCTTGCCCCTTGGTTTCGGGATGCCGTCATTATTAGGTGCGCCACGCTTGACGCCTTTCTTCTTGGGATTCTCTGTCGGGGGCCCCATTGATGATGGAGCTGGAGTGCCATCAGCAGCAGGAGTGGCTGCATTCGAGTCGCTCGCGTTGTCACCATTCGTGTGGGGCGGAGCAGATGTTGAGTCCGAAGGAGAGGCCTTGACGTCTTTGGCGGGAGACTCTTCCTTGATCGTGGAGGGATCTAAAATTCGTTGAAGTTCTTCTGATGTGACCTTGAGAGTCACAAGCATGCTTGGTTTGCTGCCGGATTTACGGCGTGCGTCGCCTGCGTTCTTGCCTGAAGGAGCCATTTGGAGGTTGCGATGTTGATTATTGTTGTTGATGAAGGATTTGATGTGCTTGCAGAGATGTGTCAGGGGAAGCGTTTTGTGCGCGAGCGAGTTTGTCGGGTTTTTGTGTTTGTTGTAGTAGAATAGTCCCGGTCGGGTCAGTGGCTGCCTCCAGGGCTTTGCTCTGCGAGTCCGTCCCTGATGTCAACGTGGCTCAGGGGGTTTTTCTGCCTTTATATGGATGCAGCCAACAGCGATCGAAAGGCTCGTGTTGGCATTCAGTGACGGTGATGACCGGTGCAAATCACGTCGTAAGGTTGTGCCGGTCGCGGCAGTCGGACGCAGGACTGAGTCTAAAGGAGACAGTGTCTAGGTGAAAAGCCGAGACCCAGGCAGGGCTGGTATGGTCTGGCGATGACGACGGTGATGGTGGTTTGGGGAATCGGCGGCGTTGTCAAAGGGCTGTGATCGTCAAAAGAAGAAGGAAGGGGAAGAGCGGTGATGAAATTTCTGGGGGATGGTTGGGGCCATTTGGCGTGTGTGTGTGCGTCTTGTAGCTCAGCCATTGCTCGCGAGGGTCCCGTTCCGTTGACCCCGTAGGTTTGGGGGGTCTTGGTGGTCTCATCCTCATTTTGGTGGGCGCGGGCGAACTGGACTGGCGCTGCGGTTTTTCGGTGGTGCTGGTGCTGCGAAGGAGAGTGACAGAGGGAGACAAGGGGAAGGCACGCCTCGACTACGACTGGGGACGTGATGATGACCCCGATCGGGAAAGGCGCTCCCGCGTGGCGCGCCTGTGGGGATTGATCTTTACCAAAGTGGGAGACTTTAAAGCCCATTTTATCTATTTCATGAGAGAGATTTACCGTTTTTATGCAGGGTTTATGCGCACATACAGGATGCACCCTGCCTGACTTTGCCTAGCCCTTACACGGCTGGGAAGTGTAGGCCTTGTCGCCTAAGGCATCCACTTATCGATCACGCCTCTCTCACTCTGTTTCTTCTGCCTACCCTTCAGATTACTTCGGCTGACTTGGTGATGATGTGAGGGATCGCTTCCTGTTCCGTCACATTTGGTTTTTTCGGCCCCCCTTCCCAGGCCTTCGCCTTTTCGTCGAATAGGGTTTGAACAACCATCATCATTGCTGCGCCATTTCCTTTCTCACCTCATCCAGCCGTTGTCCAAACTGGATCACCGCTCCTCGAAGAAGCAGACAGGAATAAATTACATTCAATCAAGACAAATAGCCTAATCGACACCCACGTGAGGATGCACTCGCCTTGGTTTTACAACCTTTCTTTTGTTGGGCCGCCGAATCTGTCCCCGCAACATGACCTCAATAGTGCAGTGCCTTGGACCCGACCGACTTGAGATACAGCTCGAAGGGGCGCAAACCATGTCCACTGCAAACCTAGTGATATCGCCAGCTAATGCCCAGCGCTTTTTGTTGTTGTCTTCCCTCCTGCAAATCGACAGCCTACTATACTAATACTGTGAATTACCTCACAGAACCGTGTGGAGTGAGCACGATCCACATGTAAGGTCGCTTTTGTCGCGGAAGAGAAAAGCGTCTCTAGGACAACTGATTGTCATCGACGTGGGACACGAGGATCGGAACTTGGGATCAACTGCGTGGGAGCGATTGACACGCCGCCAGCAACCTGGTCTGCGACAACACAGTCACGCCACCCGCTGCGATGGAATGCTTTTTGTGTCGTATTATCGTCAGCGCCTTCAACGATGGATCAACAAGTGTTTGTGCACCTTATTTTGAAACCTCCTTGGTGCCAGCCACTCATTGTCCTCGCAACAGACTGGAATGCAGTCCCCAGCAACGCGCAAGTTCTCGTGATGCTATATGTATATCAGACAGCACAGTAGACGTTTCAATTCAAGTGAAACCGGACACCGAGATCATAATATCATTCTTTCTCTCATCTTTTATTGAAAACACCTCTTTCTTGAAAAAATCTTTTTGAAACAATGGTCCGTCTCCACGACATTCCTCTCCTGGTGAACATCGCTCTCGGTCTGAGTGGCAGATGCGATGCGAAGCTATATCCGCCGCGAGGCGGCATAGACTCCAAGTTCACAGATCCTCAGTCCTTTTCCCTGGCCATTCGCGACAGCCTTGCCAGTGGTGCGGATCCTGTTGAACTATATCATAGTATCAATGTCGCTCGCGCGGAGGCTGCCGCCAGTGGTCAGGTCATCGATGTGCCCGAGGAGGACCTTCGTGCGATTCTGGAGCAAATTGATGATCTGAAGGCCGAAGTGGATGCTCTCATTTCTGGCGATGCCAAGTCAGCTTCTCAGGAGAGCGGCAATGGAGGGACCCAGGCGAATCCCAGTCAAGTCGATAACGCGAGCAACTCGAATACCAACTCCAATGCCAACCCGAATACCAACGCCAATGCCAACCCGAATGCCAACTCGGATGCCACCTCGAATGCTGACTCGAGTGCCAACGCCAATGCCAACGCAAACGCAAACGCCAACCCAGGGAGCAACGCAATCCCAAGCAGCTCGAATGCTGCTGCCACTAGCAATGGCGAGGTGAGTGATCCCGAACCCTCTCCTAATGCTAACAGTGTTCCAGGTTCGGCGAGCTTCCAGCAGAAAGTGCCAGTTGCTGCTGTCAACAGCGGCAGCTCAGATGAAGATCCGACGACCAGTGCGGCTCCAGCATCCAACCCTGAGAGCTCAGTTCCGACCACCTCAGCCTCTCAGCCCACCGAAAGCAGCCCCGACAGCAGCCCTGATGCTGAAGCAGCTAGTCAGGCTCCGTTGGCCACTACTTCGGCACCGCTCTTGGATGCTGCTGCCTCGTCAGCCGCTGGTAACGGAGCTCCTGAAGATGGTGACGACGAAGAAACATCAACCACGACAATCACTCGAACTACTACGACAACCATCACTATCACGCTGACGACGCCCTCGACACGCACTGGCTCTCAGACTCCGGAGTCTAGCAGTGCCCCGGCGGAAGCTGGAGGAGCCCAGATCAAGGCTGCCATCATCTCTGGGGACAGTACTTCCGAGCCGCCATCCTTGACGACCACGGCAGAGATGCTCTCTTCGTCAATCGAGAGCATCATGACCCACTCAACGCCGCCTTCTCAGGAGGCTGCCGTCCAGGTTACAGCTAGTGCAACGTCTAGCGACAGCTCGTCCGGTTCTCAGTCGGAATCCTCGTCGGCACAGGCGGTGTCCACAGCTTCTTCGGTCTCGGTTTCTGTCTCAGTCTCCGCATCCGTCAGCGAATCCAGCGGCGCAATCACAACCGCCACACAGGCAGGTCTCACAAACAACCCGAGCGTGACGTTTGTCACCAGTACAGTGAACGGCAATGCGACTCTGACTGGATTCAGAACGATTGTCAAATGCTGAAGGAAGTGGGGGACACGATAGATGGATGGATGGATGGATATTGGACGAACGGGAACCCTGTGAATTTGATGGATACCTTTGGTTGACTTATTACGACACTCTCTTTTGTCATGCGACTGATTATTACTCGACTCGGACACTTTTTCTGGAATCTGGAGGATTCTTCGGAATAAAGGGGGGGGGGGATATACATGATGGACTGGTTAATGAGGGACAAGAAACACACTCACTTGTAATACTTCGGGCACAAGAACACACTCGCTTATGGTACTTTGCGGTAGCAGCTATGACTTGGGATACCTGAAATCAATCTCTTTTGTTCTTCAAAACCTCAACTTGTCTCATGTGAGATATGGTGTCTGTCTCACCTAGACTAGACCGTACGGCCCATTAAAACGGCACTGAAACAAAATACCTTCTGGAAAAAGCGACAGAGCGACTCTTTTCACCATGCAAGACCTGCCAAGATGGTATTCGTCGGCAAAGCCAACTTGTCACGCAGAAAGGTCTGTTCTACGACCAAGCACATAGGCCAATCATACGAAAAAAGAAAAAAAATTAAATTACCAGATACGGACATGTCCTTTATTGATCATTCACATAATATGTATTACCCTTCTACACAGCTCTCGCCACTCCCATTGTAGGTTTGGGGCGCATCGGAAATGCCGTCCTGCAAAGCCGGAAGCGCTAGAAACCTCGGCTCCATAAAACACTGGGTAGGGCCCCTCCTTCAATATGGGGTAGACTGACTTCTTAATATTGACTGTTCCCCGGATTCCTCTTTGCTTTGCACGATCGACTTGTTTTACTTCACCACCCACAGTACCTTGCATTACAATACAATACAATACATCCAATACACCCGTGGTATCTCTCCTGACTACCTGATACCTCTTCCCGTCAGATACTCACCATGTCCGGTCAAGGGGGAAAGACCCATAACCACACGGCGCTCGCATCGTCATCGGTGCGAGCCCTGAATGATGCAGCCTCGCGTCGTCATGGGCTGGAAAAGCTCCTCCTTGTATGATGCTATATTACCCCTTCCTTTTTTTCTCTCCATCTTTCGGCTTTGTGATTCCTCTGGGGCAGCGCTTACTTACAAGTCCCCCGCCGAGGGGGCCCTTCTGTTTCACTAGGCCTATGTTCAGAACCTACAAGTCAGACCGCTGCGGACCAAGATGATGACTTCGGCGTCAGTTCTCACCCTGACCGAGCTCATCTCGTCGTACCTGGCATACGGTCGTCCTGGGTACGGCCCGGTCGTGACCTCTCGCGTTCCCAAGATGGCCTTCTACGGCGGCTTCATCAGTGCACCCATGACTCATTTCTTCATGACCACCATGCAGAAGGCTTTCAAAGGGAGGACCGGGCTGTTTGCGAAGCTCTTGCAGACTTTGCTGACCTACCTACTGGTGATTATTTGCTCCTCTTTTTGTTTCCCCCCTTCCAATGACCCTTGTCCCGAGGCGGGGGGTGGAAAGGGGGCTTTCGATACTAACGTATACACAGGTTCTACCCGTTCAGAATGCGGTCTATCTGTCGTCCATGGCCGTTATCTCCGGTGCGAGCAGTCTCCAGCAAGTACGCGCTGTTGTCCGGACGAAGCTCCTGTCGATGATGAAAGTCACATGGGCCGTGTCCCCTATCGTCACGGCTGTCGCGGAGAACATCGTGCCTCCACTTTACCGCCCTCTGTTCATGACTCTTTTCGGGTTGTGCATTGGGACATTCTTCAACACACTAGCCAAGATGCAGAGAGTCGCTGCCGCAAGGAAAGCCGCGGAGTCCGAGAAGGCCCGCAGCAAGGACGAGTAGGGGGTTTCGTCGACGACGGCCAGTGGGCAAGAATCTTTTTTTAAAAAAAAATCACATGTAGACCGAGACATGGAGTTTACAAAAAAGGAAATGGCGTTTTGCTTTCGTTAGATTGTACAAATTATAGTCGTTAGCAGCGATTCCTAGCTAGCTGCTCTTCTTAGCCAAGTGTGTAGTGCTCAAGAACACCAAGAAATATACACGTGGTATCAGCGACAATGAGGAACGGCAGACGTAATCTTTTTTTTTCTGAAGAAAGAAGAGAGCACTGTATATAAACGACCAACTTTCTTGAGTGCCAGTGCGGATCTTTCGGACTACACGCAACGAAGCTTGGTTCATCCTGTTGAAAGACGAATCACGATCCATCCACCTTTGCATAATCTCGTCGACGCTGTTTTAAAAATATTTCATCATCTTTATTCTTTCTTTTTCTTATAAAAAAAAGATCTTCAACGGTATCCGGGTTGTCAATACGCACAACTCTCTCGAAGTCCGGTTTGACATGGCAGCATCAAGGAGATTCCACAGAAGCTGGAAGAGAACCGAGGCTCGGCGTGCCGTCCGCAATCCCAATTTTTTTAAACAAGGAGGCTTTAACTTGAAATGGCATAGGGAAGCACATCTTTGAGCTTCTCGAACTGCAAATCTCATGAGCTGGGCTTGAAGAAACTGCGGGGTTTGGTCAGCCTCGTCTCTGCTCCTCCTGGATCAGGTTTAGTCGCCCACGTTAGCTTTGAAGGTGCAAAAACATATGATATACTCCGTAGTCCGTAGTCCGTACAAGGACCATGGCTGCCTTTTCTCCTTGGTAGACGAACCGGACTTATCAAGGTATATCTTGCCTGCTTTCCTGCTTGCCTCGCCCTTTCAAATGATTATTTCATCTCATTCTCCCTGCGCCGACGTGATACTGTACTACCGCGGTTATCAAGTTAGTCACCATGTCTCAGCTCTGGGAAAACATTGTCGTCCAGCATGATGCCCTGACGATCGAGTTCGTGGGCACACTCGTCGTGCAGGTCATCTTCTGGTGGATTCCGTCGGCTCTCTTTGTTCTCCTCGACCAGCTTGCCCCGTCCTTCGCCGCGAGACACAAGATCCAACCTGCGCCGAAGCAGCCCAGGTCGTCGGAGATCCTGGACGCGATCCTGATATCTCTGCGGAACCAAGTCATCGTCATCGGACTGCAGGTGTCCTTGGCGGTGCTCGCCACCAAGCTCGAGCAGCCGTCGACTTTCCAGATCACGGCATCGCTGCCTTCGGCCAGGGAGTTTGTTGGCGACTTTGCCATCTGCCTCGTGGCTCGGGAGGTTCTGTTCTACTACTCCCACCGGCTGTTCCACGTGCCTTACCTGTATCGTCGAATCCACAAGATTCACCACAAGTTCACGGCTCCGGTGTCCTTCGCCTCGCAGTACGCGCATCCTGTCGAGCATATCATTGCCAACACCATCCCCATCGTGCTCCCGCCCATCGTGCTCAGAACCCACATCCTGACCATGTGGGCATTTGTCGCCTGGCAACTCATTGAAACGGCCACTGTCCACAGCGGGTACGACTTCTTTGGCGGCGCGGCGTACCGGCATGACCGCCATCATGAGCGGTTCGATGTGCATTTCGGTGGGATGCCTTGGCTGGACTGGTTCCATGGCACGGATGAACGGAAGAGGTTGGAGAGGAAGAACAAGTAGCATTCAAACGGATTGGGGAGCAAGCTTCCATCTCGACAGCAGACTCAACTCTATTACCCCCCTTCTTTTTTTTTTAAAAAAAAATAAATAAATAAATAATAATAATCATGAGGCTGTGAAATACCTTTTTTTCTTTGCAGAACAGAAGATCATGTCGACTTGAATGCTGCACGTCATTGGCACTTTGGAAAGGCTGTGGATTATGTGCACTGAGATGATGTACCCTAGGGAGTAACTTTAGCAGTAGCAATAGCAGTAGCAGTAGCAGTGGTGGTAGCACTGGCGGTGGTGGTGGCTGTGGAAGTCAACCCCTCACCGCCACCCTCTCCGCGCGTCTTGCCCACGACCAGCATCTCCATCTCCACGCCCCTCCAGGTCCCCTCCAGGGCGGGGTGAAAACACACAAGAGGGCTGGCTACTCATCGACTGGAATTTCGCGCCTTAGAAGTTCCCTGAGCTCGAGCTGGAAGGCTTTGTCCAGCTGTCGCGATCAGACGCAACCCCCTCCCGTGGCATAGAGGAACGTACGGTTGAGGGATTCACCATGAGTTCCCATCACGAACGACGCAAAGCATTACAGGGGAATCATCTCAAGTCACCGATAACCTAGTGCAGTGTGGCTGCGAGAGATGATGCTTTGATGCTTCTACGGTCTGTTCTTCCTAGTCTCGTCTCTCAAGGCCTCACTTTTGCCATTCGCGGTAGGCAAAGCTGCGTGAGGTCGCACTACCAACATGTACCAGAATCATCGGTTGGTAGTAGCCTTCCTGGTAGACCGGGCGCCACCCAACCTCTTGCGCGATCGCATTCATTGGTGTGCTGGTGCTCATACTCCTACTCGGTACCCCAAAAAAGGCGGGAAAACTAATATTGAGCCATGGAACAACAAAAGGCATCTACGATAGGGTTCAGATGGAAAGAGTGCTCATCCCATGATGAAGGACAAGATAGCAACAAGAGTAATTATCACAACAGCGCGACGTGGAGGTATGTTGACAGTATCGCGGTGCGGGCGTCTGTTATCTCGAAGAAAGTTCTGTCTCATCCTAACATCAACACAGTCAAGCCTGGACCCAGCACTGAGCTCAGACCAGGAGAGAAAGAGGAGTAAAAAGGGAACCTCAACAGTAATAACTGGAATTTCACTGGACAAAGTCGCAATCAAGGGGGCGTCACATGGCCATCCAGGTGGCCCTGGTCTCCCCTCCCACCCTTTTCTATCTCGTTTCTATTACGTGTTCGCAATCAAAAAGGCAAAGGGCAATGCGCGGTGCTGACCTTCGGGAGGCTCCTCGTTTCCCCCAGGAGCGCCGAGTTCGCAGGCCGGTAAGAATTCCGGCCTTTTGTGGGGCCGGGCATCGTCGGCCGTCCGGGGTAAGAAACCTCACCCAAGAGTCCAAGGCCACACAAAGCAACGACTTCAAGGAAGAGTTGTTGAGTTACACTCTGGTCTGGTACTCAACAAGGGGGAGCCGTGAATGAGAAAATGGTGGTAGCCCGACACTCACTTTCTTGCTCTTTGAAAATGCAGCGTCTTGATCTTCTTTTTTGTTTGAAGCAGGGCCACTTACACGAAAGTGAGCGCAACATATCGCGTTGTTCATCGAGAGCAGCAACTCGAATCGACGACAGGTTTTTTTTTCTCATCACGTTTCTCTTACGTGTGCAGAGCCGATTCGTGGTGAGAGGAGGGGGGTTTGACTCGGGAGGCCCGAGTCTCTTTATGTAACCTCTTTGGCCGGAATTCGTTCCGGCCAATGTGTACTTAAGGGACGAAGAAGAAGCCCGGGAGCGAGATGAAAACTGAATCTTCTAAACATCACTCGCAAGCTTCTGCTCCCCTCCTCCCCTATTTCAGCGCATCTTTTTTAGTCCGTATACTGTTATCGCCCTCTTTGGAGCTTGGTGCTTCCCCTTATTGCTTCATCCTCCTTTGATATCCATCCACATCATCACCAACCACCACCACCTCGCGTCCATTCCACCAACATGGGTTCACTGGGCGCGACCCCGACCTTCACCGTCCTTGGGGACACTCGTCCCGATGACAAGTCCCTCCCTGCCTTCATGGTGTCCACCACCCGTGGTTTCCTCCCACGCATGGATCCCATCGTCAAGCTTCCCCAGGAGTTCGAGCCTCTTGACTCCCTCCTCGCGCGCATGCCCGTTCGCACTTTGTCCGGGGAGCCGGGCCTCCTCGCCCAGAACAAGCTTGGCGATGCCGTCGACAACGGCTTCCCCAATCTCACCGAGGCCATGGACAAGTACAAAGACGACCTGCCTCTCATGAACGCCCTGTACCGAGACTACTCCTTCTTGGCCTCGGCTTACCTCCTCGAGCCGTGCCATGAGAGGTTCGTCAAGGGAGAGCCTTATGGTCTCGGAAGACAGACCCTGCCCGCCAACATTGCTCATCCTATCGCTAAATGTGCTGAGATGTAAGTATGGTCTTCTCTGGAACAGATTTCTTCTTCTTCTTCCTTTTCCTCCTTGGCTTCATCATCCTTCATGCCCTTCACCCTGTCTACATCACTGTCTTGGTGACTGTCTGTAATCATCGTCTCGATGACTCTTTTGAGTTCTTGCCCATGTCTATCTACTTTACCCCTTGGCCCCCCTCCCCCTTTCTTATCCCCAACATGCGACCTACATTTCACCCCTACTTCGCAAAACACTTTGATTAACATAAAATCAAGCTGCGGCTTCAAACCCTTCATGGAATACGCCGGCTCTTATGCCCTGTTTAATTATTACCTCGCCGACCCCAAGGCCGGCCTCGAATACTCCAACCTCCGGCTCATTCGGGCCTTCGAGCACGGTCTCGACCCCACCTCCTCCGAGGCCGGCTTCGTCCTCGTCCACATCGACATGGTCAGGAACTCGGGCCCCTTGGTCGCCGGCACGGTCCGCTGCCTGGACATCGCCGCGGACGAGGGCGGTCGAGGTTCACTGGCCCAGAGGAAAGGGTTCAACGAGGGACTCGACCAGATCCTCCAGGCTATGAAGAAGATCAACGGTGTGATGGAGACCATGTGGAACAAGTCCAAGCCCATGGAGTACACCAGGTGAGCAAGCAATATGCGTCTTGAGTTTACAAGAAAAAGGAAGGAAAAGAAACAGTCACTAAATGAGGACGACCAGCTTCCGTACCTTCATCTTCGGCATCACCTCCCAGAGCATGTTCCCCAACGGTGTCGTCTACGAGGGCCTCAACAACAATGAGCCCATGTCCTTCCGTGGAGAGAGCGGTGCCAACGATTCCATGGGTAAGCCTTTATTCCCCCTTTTATTATTATCATTCTTCTTCTGTTTCTTTTCTAAATGCCAACTTCTTCCTAGTTCCCCTCATGGACAACTTCCTCCAAGTCCCCATGCCCGAGACGCCCCTCACGGAGATCCTCAAGGACTTCCGCTCCTACCGTCCCTCCAACCACAAGGCCTTCCTGCTCCACGTCAAGGAGCGCTCGCAGGAGCTCGACCTCAAGAACTTCGCCCTCGGGTACAACTGCGCCGCGCCCGCCGGCCCAGAGGAGACCGAGGCCCTGCGCGAGTCCCGCAGCCTCTGGCTCCAGATCCTCAACCAGGTCCGCGACTTCCGCTGGCGCCACTGGTGCTTCGCCAGGGAGTACATTCTGAAGCGCACCTCGCATCCTACCGCAACCGGGGGCAGCCCCATCGTCACCTGGCTGCCGAACCAGCTCGAGGCCGTCCTCGAGGAGATGGTGAACATCCATGCGCAGACAGGCAAGGAGCACGAGAATGGCCTTGGCGAGACGTGCGAGGACATCATGGAGGCGGCCATCAGACAGCGGGACACCCTTAGGAAGGAGGTGGACAAGTACTGTGCGGAGCGTGGCGTGCAGCGCGGCTAAGTTCACAATAGCACTACTTGGTCATTTTTTTGAAAATCAAAAAAAAAAAAAAAAAAAAGGAAGAAGAAAGAAAAAACATAAAAAATGTATCCTCTCGCATGTTGTTGTTATGTGTCTTTTTACATTAGAGTCATCTGGTCTGTCGTGGGTATCGTCCTACTACTACTAGTTTGCCAGCCCCAGCTCCTCCCTCAGAGTCTGCAGTCTCACCGGCTTCGTCAAGAATACATCCACGCCACTTTCGAACGCCTCCTTGTGCGTCCGGTCTGAGGCGAGGCCCGTCAGCGCCAGAATCGGCACGTGGCCGAGATTATGATCACGCTCGAACGCCCGGATCTGCCTCGTCGCCTCCAGGCCGTCCATGACCGGCATGGACAGATCCATCAAGATGGCCGCGAACCGCGACGGACTATCTGTGAAAGTGTCGAGAGCCTCTTTCCCATTGACGGCCGTCAAGTATGACAGCTTGAGTTTGGTCATATAAGCAGCCAGAACCTTCAGGTTGACGTGGTTGTCATCGACGAGAAGGAAAGTTTCCTTCTCCGTATGTCTGCGAGACGGGACGGGTTTGTCGGGCTCTGTGGGAACGAGGGAAGCAGCGTGGTTCTGCAGATCAGGAGGGTGCTCATTTCTGGGGGTCAGTCTCGAGTCCAGTGCCAGAGAGGTCAGCTCCTCCAACGGTGAAGGGATGCCAATTGTAAAAGGGATGTTCTGAGCTTCACCCCTTTGTACAGATGGCACTGGCGTGTTACGTGGTGGCGAGACCTTTGTCAGGCCCGTCCATCGCTTGTACGCATGCTGCATGGCCCGTGCCAGTTTTCGAGGCCCAACCCTGCTAGTATGTCAGATGTGGTTCTTGTCTTGGGGACGCGAATGTACTTACGGCTGCGACAGGAATTCCAGCACCCCAGGATAGCCTGCAGAATCGTACTCCTTCATCAACCGGCGTGCCATCTGCGAATCTTGACAGATGATGACGTGGGGCATCTTGGCAAGAAGTGAGAGCTCCTCGGTCGATCGCGGCAGTGCATCGTTCGACCAGAGAACCAGGTCTGGCGTCAGTTCTGACTTGTCTCCTGCAGAGTGAAGCTCCACTTTCAGCCAGTCCCGGCAGATAGACTCCAATATTGAGCGTCCATCACCGTCACGGGACTCTCCGTGGTTACTCTGAAATCCGAAGATCCGAACTCGCAGACCCTTCAACGCCTGCGCTTGTTCTGCGAATGCTCCTGACTTGGGCGAGGCAAGATCAGAGTTCGGCCCCTCGGGCCCCGCGGGCTCAAGAGGAAGTGTCACGGAAAAGGTGCTTCCAACACCGATGGCGCTCTCAGCGTAGATTTCGCCGCCCATGCCTGTAACGATTGTCTTGACAAGACTCAGCCCAAGTCCGGTCCCTGGGGCAAGCTCGTCTTCTTGGGAGAAGGGCATGAAGATCTTGTGCTGCAAGAAGTCGGTGCTCATGCCCTTGCCGCTGTCCTGCACCACGAGCTTCACTATCCTCTCAAGTTTTGCCCGCTTTGGTGGGACTCTCTCTTGGGTGAGGTACAGGCGGATGCTCCCGCGCTCAGTATACTTGAGTGCGTTGCCAAGGAGGTTCATGACGACGCGGCGGATAGCGCCAGGCTGCAAATGAAACTCCCAGGAAAATGAAGGATCGATGGATATGTATACTGAGACGTTATCGGTGACGGGAGCCGCCGGGACTTGGCCGTTTATCTGCATTTCCGTCTCCACGTGGTTCAATCGCTCGCGAATGTGAGAGGGTGTAGAGGTGTGCATCAATTCATCCATTGCCGTGGAATTGCGAGCGGAGAGGCGCTGGAAGGTGAAGCCGGCAAGCATACTATCTGCTACCTCCTCAACGAGAGCATCCAAGCTCACGTCGACAGACAGTTGCTTCTTCCCGAATTGATCCGGGCTCTGTGCTTTCCGTGCACCACCATGATTCCTTTGTGAGCGTTTGCGTTTGGTCGCGAAGCTGTTGACCTTGGAGAAATCAAGGAGATGGTCAATCGTATCGAGAAGAGTGCAACAGCAGGTCTCTATAGTATGGCTCAGGTTTGCCTGGAAGACATCCAGATCCGTGTCGTTCAGCAACTCGGTTCCCAGGAGCACACCATGCAGTGGGCTTCTCAGTTCGTGTGATAACGACCCCAAGGCATCGGACTTCGCCTGGTCGGCGAGGGCAACCTCCTGGTTAAGCACCTCTGTCGCTGCAAGGGACGTGAAAGCCTTCAAGAAGCTCATTTCCTCGTCCACAGTGAAGACCCGTGTTGGGGTGCAGGTATACAGGAACCCGGCTGCAAACCATCTCTCTCGCTTGAGATCCCACACGGGTATGAACGCGACACTTCTTGCGTTTGGGAAAGCGTTGTTGATCAAGACGCCCTCCTTCACTGTCCTCCGCTTGCGACGTTGTTGTGTCGCGGTGGAGGCCATTGCGTCCTCTTCCCTCCTGACAGCAGCTTCGAGTTCCCCCTCATCAGATGAGTCGCTGGACTGAAGCTCTCCTATCCTGTCGAAATTGAATATCTTGCCGGCTGGGTACCTCCTGATCAACGTCGCGAGCATCCTCTTGGGCACCATGCCCATGTTGCCATCGTGTGAGGCCCCCAGATGCACGCTCGCCTTCTCTGTGGTGGAGAAGCCAAGGATGTCGCACAGTGTGTCCCTCTCTTCTTGTGCTGCCTCATGGCTGGGATCGTCGCTGCTGCTCGTGGCCGACGGCTGGCTCGCTGTGTCTTCGGCATGGGCCGGTGTCGGCATCGATCGACGTCTAGGAGCCGCGTGGCTGACATCAAAGAAGAGGCAGCCATCCACCTCGAATGCCTCCCGCATAATGTTCGCCGCTCTGGAGAAGACCTTGCTGGGCTGCTCATGAGCCCTGGCAATCATACGCCCCCCCGGCTGTGCTCCGGAGAAGGCATCGCCTGGCTGTCGCCGTCGCCGTCTGTGACGCTCGGCCGCGGTGTCTCCGTTGGATACCGAGGCAGTGGCGAGCAGACTTGGTGCAGAGGTATCAGCGATATCCTGCCTGTCGATGGCGGGAGGTTCTGAACTTGTGGATTCCTGAGCTTGAAGTTTTGGTCGCGTCATTGGCCCATAGGCCGGGGTCAGGAAAGCAGCAGCGTCGCCCTCGTTCACCCACTCAGTGAGGCTGCTCTCGCCTGCGATGAAGGCCCGGACACCCTTGTTGAGACGCTCATTCACATTGTTGATGTTACGAGAACGTTTTCCTTCCAGGTGATTCATGACAGCGCGCGAAACATCCCTCAAATACTCGACTGAGTGTTCACCCCAGCTCTGGGGTTGTTTGGTGCTCATGACGCAAAAGCTTCCAATATTGATGCCGCGATGGCTGCGGATGGGCACGGCTGCATAGAACTGACCGTCGCGGCCAAATTGACAATAAGGCCGTGTGTTGAAGCGGTCGTCGACGGCCAAGTTAGGTACCAGGGACAGCGGGAGGGTCATCTCATCGGTGGGATCGGCGTTCTTGAGGTACAGCACATGTTCGCATGTGCCATGACCACGGGGGATGGCGATTCCACAAAGCGCCAGGGGTGACGGGCACTTGTCGCTTGGAAGATTCGGTACCAAGGACATGCCTGGGACGGCCTCGGCGACGACATATTGATGGCCACTGTCGAAGAGGGATATGAAGGCGCGATCTGTGGCGGTTTGATAGGCGACGAGTTGAGCCAACCCGGTCAGGGAGCTGTCGGAGCAGCTGACAATCTCCGTTGTGGGAATGGCAACCCCGGTGTTGTTGAAACGGAAGTCGGTGTAGAGGAAGGGTTCGTATCTGACAGTTGGTTCAGCATGTAGAGGTACAGTACAGGCTTCAGAGCAGGGGAGAGGTGGGCAGTGGGAAAACGCCAGTCTGAATCTGACTGTCCGGAGTGATTGATTGCCTGTCTTACTTGAAAGTTTCGCGCTCACGAGTTGCCTCGTTCACAGACTTGTGAGGGCGGAGGAAGTGCTGGGCCTGGGCCGCCGGAACGGGGCTCTCGATGCTGCTCATGACTTTTCTGATGACCCTCGGGGCTCAGGGTGTCTCAGACCGCGAGATGAAGTCGAGCAGGATGCTTGCAAAACATAGTCGACGAGCAGTTGAACTGGACGATGGAAAGCTGTGGTGGTAGTGGGGGTTGGGAGAGGTCAAGCAAGGGTTGCCGTCAAACAGGTCAAAAAGAGGTCGTTCAGGTTCAACGTTCAGCAGGGGATGACGCAGAGGCGTTGTCGAGGGCATGCGCAAGGAATAGTACTGAGTAAGGCAAGGTCAAGCAAGGCACAAGTGATGGGCGCGCCAGACTCGGGAGCCCACAAGTAACTACTACCTAGTACAAACTCGCTCGTAGTAAGTACAACCAACTACTAATACTTGCTGCTGTTCAACTGCAGAGAGATGATCCAGCAGTGTCGGGCAGCTTCGGGGCCTGTCATGGCAGCAACAGCTGGCAGTAATTAGCAGCAGCAGCAGCAGCGTCGATCACCAGGCCAGGCTGTGGTGATGGGAATTTCAGTTGAAAATGGTAGCTACGCCTGGATCGGGCCCCGCAAGGCATGGGTCGATCTCGATTACATCTTTCAGGCCTGTTTCTGGAACGCTAACAGCCTTTAGCTAGTACTACTACAAGCAAGTACTACTACTACTACGACAAGTAAGTACTACTAGTGGCACGCGGTGGGGTAGCGGTAAGCCCAGAACCGGAGCATCATGGCCTTTTGCCTCAAACCACCAGTACTAAGCGGAGCCCCCTCAGCTGGCCTCCAACTAGCCTCGTACTGGCCTCTCAGCGCAAGCGACCTGGACCATGCGTGCCGGTCAAGTGTATATATTTACTAGTAGTCGTGCTCGTACTGCTAGCATGCAAACGAGCGGCCCATGATGTGAAGAATTGCGTGACAGGGTGAGATCAAGGGGAAATCAAGGGTTAGGGGAACAAGAGCAAAACAACAAAGAAGTCCAGCACCAAATGTGGATCGAATCGAACGCACATGTGACCTTAGCATCTGCAATCCCACGCTACGCTGCGCAGACACAGCATTCGTTCCAACACGAGAGCGTCTGATGGGCTCGTATCTCTATCTCACCTCTACTACTTACTGACTGAGCTACTGGGTCCACAGGGAAGGGTCTTGCTAATGCGCCCCCTTCACTGGGCAATGATCGATGCAAAGAAAGAAACTGACATAATACTGGTTGCTTGTTGGCAACTGGTTTTCCATTCGATCAATATCCTGCATAGAGTAAATATGTAGTAGGTAGGCAAGTAATTACAAGTACTGGTTGATGTACACTGGGATAGTATGTAAAGGTACGTGGCACGGTACCTTAGGTAAGGTAGCCACAACCAGATTCCAGGCATCCAAGGCCCAACTCTCACGGGAATGAATCCCTTCTCTCACCTTCAATCTTTTATTTCTGCCAACATCAATCCGTTGATTTCTACCCGCTCGTATCTCAAAGCAGCTGACGATGATCCAAGCGTAGGCACTTTCGTGCCCAACAGATCAGGCGAGCGGGGCTAACCATACACACACAGGTGTGGGTGTCCCTCTGATTGTACGTGTACATATATCTAGCTGTACCTTGGAAAAGATTGTCTTAGACGATGGTGTCGATCGCGGCTCGATCCGCCTTGGTTAGAGAAGGGTTGGTTGACCGACATTCATCACTGACCACACTGGACGACAGCCACCAATGATGGATGACCTGAGATGCTGCAGCGGGCTTGCACAAGGATGTCATAGTCAGGTTGAAGCTAGTAAGTTTACCCATTTGAGATGTCCGATGAACCGCCACCGTTATAGATCTACCAGGCCAACAAGGGTAGCTCGCATCGCCAGCCAACGGTTGGAACGGTGAGGATACGGACGCAAGGCATAGCATTCACACACCGTTTGCGCACCAAATTTTTCCCAAGACAGTATCGTGTATTACGTTGGACGGCGTTGCATGCCGCAAGCTCTTAGATATGGCAGTGGAAACTATCGTGATCCCCTGCCACCAAGCACTGCACCTCACTGGGCCAGGTGAAGATAAACCTAACTGGTATCACTGCCCAACATGTAAACACCTCAACGCTCCTGACTGCCACACAGGAAACGGAACTCGACTAAAACATGCATGCACAAAAAGAAAGCCAAAAAAAAAAAAAAACCAAGGGACATACAACAGCCGGTATTCGCTAGTCGTCACCGACCTAACTACTAATCGGCCCTTCAAGAGATTCACTAGGGGGGATCTGACGGGACCCCGTGCTTCCTCTTGAGTATGGTCGTATGTGAAATGCATCGATGGTCATTCTTCTCTATAAGGACAATAAATACAAGGACACTGAACATGAATCGACTTGCTGAGTAACTCGTCAAGCAACCTGACGTGCCACTGCCGCTGCGTTCCTCGCTGAGTCAAAGCTGCTACTGGGGAGCGCATCTAGACTGATGATGAAAGTGAGAACACGACCAAATTAGACCTCCAGTTTATCTTGCCTGGTCGGAAACTCTTGAATTTGTCTACCTCTGTGCATAAGATATAGCCAAGGGAAGCGCTTCGTGTGATTATACAATTGCCGCCTGACAAAGGGCTTGTGCTAAATGGAACGGGGAGGTCGCGTGCAGTGAACGAATTCCTCAAAACTGGCACGGAAATTTTGCTTCCAAAGTTCATCTCTAGGCACCATTCTCCATAAGATCGTATCCCGAGAAGAACGCGAGAATTGGCTCTCCATGATGACAGTGTACGGTCAAGTACCTCACGAAATGGTAAAGCCACACACCTAGCCAACCTGAACGGCTATAGCCTTCTTTATCCGAATCGCTGAACTGGAATTTGTAAATCAAGGACCTCATCAGGACCTGTTGTTTCCGGAACAGCACAGGAATGCCAACTGGCGGGAGGTGTTGACACACAGGAAGTCTTTGATTGATGACTCTATTCCCCCTCCCAACCTCGCGCAAAAGAAGTCAACCAACGCCTATGGAAATGCCCTCTTCAATATCTCAAGACTTTGAAAACAAAAGGAGAAAGAGAAAGAACCAGGAAAAAGGAAAAAGAAATGAAAGGTGGCTGGCTAATTAGTAGTACAGAAACGGAAACAAACGACAGGAAACTCGAATAGCAGTAAAGGACACCAAACCCTTGGTGGTTTTTCCATCCTTTCCTTCTCCCAAACGCCGAACAGAATGGAAGGCAGCAAACTGACGAGAAATAGGTGACAAGCTAGACACAGAACGAGAGAAAGGGGGAAAAAAGCAAGAAGAAAGAAAGCGCAGGAGGAAATAACAGACAGAGGGTGCCAAGCACAACAAAGCCTCTGTCATGGATCAGCATACCACGCCTCCAAAGGGCGCACAGCTCCTCAGGTCCTTGACCAGGTCCTCGACACTACTCAAGTGCCTACTCAGCAGCTCCTGTTTCTCCTCCGTGGTCAGGGTCACACCTCTGCCGGCGACGACGCTGTCGGGCCGGCCTCTCCTCGAGTCCGCGTTGAACGCACCGGCCAGCTTGCTCGGGCTCCTCTGCAGCATCGCCGGCACCGAGTCTCTCTGACCGGCGCGGGGGATGGACGGGGTCTCGGGCATGAGGTAGAAGTAGAGGAACTCGACGAGCTTGAGCTTGACCTCGCGCGAGGTCGAGCGGGACTTGAAGAGCGACGTCACGGTGAGCAAGCCGTCGAGGGCCTCGAACGTGCGGGTGTTGACCGGGTGCGAGATCAGTGCCGTCACCAACGTGAGGAGCGTTGCGGATTGTATCGCCGGACAGTTGACGGGTTCGAGGAGGTCAAGGAGGAGCTGTACAGATTTTGACGAGTTTCTTGTCAGAGAGCCCAAAAAACACCGTCAAGGTAGAACGGCAAAGCTTAGGGTAGGAGACTCACGTTCATGTTCTGCTCTCTGGAGAACAGCGCCTTGCTCGGAGGATGCAGCAGCAGCAGGCCCTGCGTCAAGTCCAGCGCGCTCAAGATCAACAGGTCGTTGGACCCGTCGCCGCCCTGCGCCAGCAACCTGTCCAGCGTGGCGACCAGCCTCGTCGCCACGTTCCACTCGAATCCTTCCTGCAGCTTGAAGAACTCCCGGAAGGCCGGGTCGCGGGACAGCTGCGCGAGGTCCTTCTTCCTCGGTTGCTTCTGCTCCCGCGCCTGCTCCTCGACGTCCGAGTCGATGTGTATGTCGTGACTGTTACCGCCGGGATCGTTGGTGCTCGAGTCGTGCTGTTGGTCTTCCTGTTCGTCACCGCTAGGAAGACAGATCTGGGCGAGGAGTCCTTCGACTTGACGCAGGCCTTTGCGGACCTTGGGTCCGTCGAAGGATGAGAGGTTGTCGAATGCCAGGGACAGGAGATTCTCCATTGTGTGTGTGTGTGTGTGTGTGTATTTTTGGCTTCTTGTTTTCTTTTTTGTTGTCGGAGAAGCTCAGTATCCCTTCTTGTTTTCGGGTGGCCGAAACACCGTGTTGCCGCCGAAGCAGTGTACGCAAAAGAGAAGTAGGTGTTGATAAACAGCTGCCGGTACGCCTTGCTAAGAGAGAGAGAGAGAAAGCTTGATCGGTTGATTGGTTGTGTTTGTCTTTGTGATGTACGGTTATGCGCGGGCCAAGGGTGTTAATACAGGTGAACGAAGAAGAAAAGCAGTTGGGTATCAAGATTCGTTGGTCAAGGCAAGCCCAAAGAACCGCAGGAAGAATGGCATGACAGAGTCAGAGAGTCAGAGAGTCAAGAGAGGCAACTCTGATAAAGTACTTGCGTGCGCCTTGTGATCCATCTGGTCGCTTGGCGGGTCGTGGCGTCGCATCGGGCTGGTCGCTTTTTGTGTCCAAAGTGGATGGGGCCTGACACAGGCGTTGGCCCAGCAACGCACTGGGCTGAAAGCTGCAACCACATCGACGAGTAAATTCTACCTACAGCACGGATCCGGATAATACAATACAGTACAGCACGGTGCAGCACAGTGCTCGTACACCCCATGCCAGGCAGGGTCCAACCCTGTGCGCAGTGTGGGCTGTACATGGGCGCTTTCACTCTACTCGATACGAGGCAGATATTGCTTCCTGAACATCGGTGCCCAATTGAGGCGAAAAGAAAATTACTGCTACCTGTTCATGGTCATGCTAAGACCCAGGCTGCCGGGCGCTGGAATGACTGACAAAACATCATCAAGAGGCTGCCAACAACCGACCATGCTAATCGACTAGTCAGTCACCTGAGCCAGCAGGAAAGAAAAGCAGTAACAAAGGCAACGACGCAGAAGAATAGGTGAGAGACGTCAAGACTGCGATCATCATGGAGGGTCTCATTGAAGGGAAATAATCGTGATCCTACATCGTTCCATCATCATACAATAAGGACACCAATTCCATCATAAAACATATCCATCTCTTGTGCCTTCTTCGTCATCGTCTTCTTCTTTCGTTGTCATAAATCATCATCATGCGTGGTTGCGTGCTCTAACCAAAGATCTTCCTGAAAGCTGCCCTGAAGCCAGACGGTTTCTTCTCCTCTTCCTTCTTCTTCCTCTCCTTATGCCTCGCCTTGCGCGCAGCATCCTCAGACGGAGGAACCCCAGACACCACAGCTGGTTCTGCCTTGGGCGCCCGCGTCGCAGCAACTGGTTCTGGTTCGGCAGCTCCAGGAGCAGCAGCAGCAGCAGGAGCAGCGTCTTTGGCGGGCTTGGGGGGAACCACAGCTGGCTCGTCACGGCTGCTCTTGTGAGACCGTGGGCGAGTATCGGTCGATCGACGAACATCCGTCGATGCACGACTGACACTTGGTGGCGCTTTGGCTGAGCGGTGGGTCGTGCTGCTTCGACGCTTTGGAATGTCGGGGCGTGATGCCTCGCGGGGTAGCTCAGACGCCTCGACTGGGGTTGGAATTGGCGATGCTCCACCGACGATGCCCACGGCGTTGGTGATGTCGAAGAACTTCTTCTCAGGCACGTGAGGCTCGGCAGCGCCCGAGTCACCACCACGCGACGACACGGGCCTCGATCTGTTCGAGTGGCTGTGGCGACGAGAGCTGCGGTGGCTCCGGTCACCACCACCCTCCCGTTCAGGAGTGGTGGGCTCCCGACGGTCCCGACGCTCGCGCTCACGTTCGTGACGCTCATGACGTTCTTGCTCGGTCTCGCGTGCACGTCGCTCTGCTTTGCGACGTTCATGGGCTTCTTGTTCCTCCGGTGTCCTGTGTCTCCGGCCCGTGCTCGAGGGGCTATCCGTAGCGGAGAAGCCGCTGTCTTGACGCTTGGGCGTGCGAGGCGGCGGGGTTTGAGCACCAGAGCCCGAGCTGGCTGCCCTGTCCCTGTGGCGTTGGCGATGAGAAGTCTCGGATTCGTGGGAGCGGTGACGGCGCTCTCGCTCCTTGTCCTTGGTGCCGTCCTCCCCGCGGTGCCGGCTCGAGTGAGTCGAGGAAGAGTGGTGGGAGCGACGATGGCGATGGCTCCTCTCACGATCCTTACCTGGGTCTTCCGAATCCTCTGTCAACATGTCAGCAACGGAGTTGCGAAGCTCCCGATCAGCTTCCTCTGCCTTGTCCTCCACCGTGGGCTCAGGTAAAGTAGGGCTTTCCATGCTCTCGACGTGACGCTCCAGGCTTGGCCGTCCCTCAGCAACGTCAATCCTGGGAGACATCGGGGGGCTTGCAGGTGGACTGAGAGCTTCGGCAGTAGCATAGATGACGACGGCAGCTGCCAAGGTATCCTCGGCGTGTTGCATCGTGAGTTTGCGTTTCCTGCGAAGGCTCTTGGCGCGTTGGCGGCTGATCATCTCGTCATCGGGCAACATGATGCCAGGAGTCGAGGAACGCGGGTCATTCTCAGCCGGGGACATTGGCGGCGTGAGCATACTCTCGGCAAGATCTTGTTCTGCCTGCTTCCCGGTGTCTCGGACTGGCGCATCGCCGAGTGGCTCGCCTTGGTGCTTCCCCTTGTGTGCTCCAGATTGCTCTGCACATTCGTAGGGAAGCTCGACAGGCACAGGCACAGGCACATGAGTGAGACCAGCGAGGTCCTTGGCTGTGACTCCACCATCGCTCACAGGGCTACGATCACTCTCAACAAGTTGAGTTTGCAATGCTGGCTCTGCGGACTCTGCTGCTTCCAGCTTTGTATCTTGAGGCACGTGCTCAGATTTGGCCGAGTATCCCAAGATAGGCGACTCCGGAGCTACCTCACCCCGTGATGCTTCCATAAGTGACCTCACCTGGGCAGCAGCAGCAGATGGCGATGTTCCAAGTTGAGAATCTAGATCTTGAGTCTCTGGCATGTTGACGTTGTCCATGATAGAAGTAGACTCAACGGCGACGGCATTCTGATGTTTTTCAACCATCTCAGACACGAGCTCTTGTGGAACTGAAGACTGTTCGCCTCGGTCTGCAGCGTCAAGTGACCTGCACGCATCCTGAGTTTCGAGGCAAGTTGCAGGCGTAATTTCGGTTGCCTGCAGCTCTGAAGTTGTCCATGTTGCACCAGGCACGCCAATGTCGGTATCCGTAGCATCAGTTGCCTTGTCGGTCAGAGCTGAAAGCATACGCTTCTCTGGAGCATCATCCCCATCCGTGCTAGGATGAGCAAAGTACACCAGTGCAGCATCAGGCGTAGCCGTAGGACTAACTGACTCTCGGAGACTCTGCTGATGTACCTCGGCTGCGCTCTGCTTAATGATTGTCTCTGATTGAGGCTCCTCTGTGCTGCCTGCCTTGATGTCGTTCGTAGAATCAACTACAGCCTCATCTGCCGGGAGCGCCTCTTCAGTCGATGGCTTGATCGTGACCTCTGGGGCTCGTGTTGCGTCTCCTTTGTCGAATGCGTCGGGGGTTGCCGTAGATGGCGCGATGCCATTCTTTGTAGGCTCTATGACATCTTCACCAGCAGTAGCCTGTGCATCGTCGGTTGCCAATGCTTGCTCGTCGTCCCTTGCCTCCTCCTGCGAGCCCACCGCCTCCTCCAGGGGTTGTGCAACAAACAAGGAAGTATCACAGAAATCATCGCGTTCCTCACCTTTCTTCGCCGTCTCCTTGACGGGAATTGGAATCGGTCCAATGGTATCCTTGCTCTCTTCAGCATCGGCCGACTTGACTGCTTCCGCGGCGGGCTCCTCGGGCTTGTTTTCCGGTTCGACAGACGTTTCTTTGATCTCTTCTTCTTCCATAGCAGGCTCGGGGGCTGCAGGAACTTCAGCTGCCGCCTCGGTAACCTCTTCAGTTTCCTTAGCCTCTGCCTTCGTCTCCGCTGCATCCTCGACCGGTGCTTCACCGGGAGCCTCGACGGGTGCGTGGTCAGTTGCCGGTGTGACATCTGCGATCTCCCTAGGGCCGCTCTCTTCAGCAGGAGACTGGTGAGCAGCAGGCTCAGCTTCCTCATCTGCATCCTTGCTCCCTTCAATAGCTGCCTGGTCAACTTCGGGTTGCTCAGGCTCCGCATCCTGGGAACTTTCAGGCACGAGTTCCGCCGCTTCTTCGGGCTTTACAGCTTCAGAAACAGCTGGCTCAGGGCTATCCTCCTCAGTCTGAACTTCCTCCTTGGCTTCAGCCTGTTTCTCGTCGCTGGCCTTCCCGTCAGCGACGCTCCCAACAGCTGGTTCCGAAGTAGCTGTTGCATCTGCTTCAGTCTCTGCTGGCTCGGCTTCAGCAGCATCTGTCTTGCCGTCTTCACCGTTGACCTGAGCGTTGGTCTCATCAGCGTCTGGCGCCGCGGCTTCTTTGACCTCGGGGGAAGCTTCAGTCTCAGTTTCAGACTTTGGAGTAGCATCGTCTTTCTTGACTGCCTCCGTGGTCTTCTTTTCATCTTCGGCCGAAGCATCTTCCGCTGGGTTTTCTGGATGGGCAGTTGCTTCAGTGGGCGCTTCAACCGGAGGCTCAGGAGCAGCTTCGAGAGCGACCTCTGGAGCTGACTCACCGACTGAATCACTAGGCTTCACCTCGCCAGTTGCTGTGTCATCAGCGATGTCCTCTGGTTTCTCGAGCTCTTTGACTGTATCGTCGGACACTGTATCTGCCAGCTCAGGCTCCTCAGCCACTTTCGACGCTGCTGCCGCTGTCTCTTGCGTGAAAGGATCCGAAGTGTCAGCTTCCACACCAGCATCAGAGGTGGCTTCTTTGACATCTTCAACTAGTTCCGTGTTGACTGCTTCAACTGGAGCATCCTCCACAGGCTTCTCGGCAGACTCGACTTCTGCTTCCTTTTCAGGCGCTTCTTTCTCGGTAGCCTTCTCTTCGGGACTGGTTGCCCCAACATCCACATCAGATGAGGCTGCCATGTCTTTGTCCGCATCCTTCGGGGTTCCCTCGTCTGCCTCAGCCTTGACCTCAGTTGCAGCTTGCACGCCAGCAAGCTCGGCTTCAGCCGTCTTCTCGCTCTGAAGCTCTGTGGTGAGGTCAGTTTCAGCTGCTGCCTCTGGCTCCTTCGCTTCGCTGGCGGCGATGGCCTCCTGATTTGACTCTGGAGCAGGGGCAGGTGTTGTTTCGGCAGCATCAGCTGGCTTCTGGTCCGCAAGGACAGGCGTTTCTGTCTCTTCCGTCTTGGATATAGGCTCGGCCTCTGGCACCTCAGCAGATGTGTCCTCAACCTTGACCGCTTCATCAACGTTGTCCTTGACGACCTCAGCGTTCTCTGCATTGCAGTCATCGGGAGCGTCTGTCGTTTCGGCCTTGGGCTCTTGCCTTGGCTCTTCCTTAGACTCTTCCTTAGACTCTTCCTCAGGCTTTGCTTCGGACTCATCGACGACATCTACTTCTGCCGCCTTCGCAGCTGGGTCGCTTTGAGCGGGCTCGGCAGCCTCGGCCGGAACTTCACCAATTGGCTGGGTTTCCGTTGAAGCCTCCTTATCCGCCTTGTCTTCTTCGGAAGATGCAGGCGTCTCAGATGGTGCCTCAGCAGGTGCCTCAGTCTCTACCGCAGGCTTCTCGTCGCCCTCGGCTCCATTGTCGAGTTTCTCGTCACCAGGCTTGTCTTCTGCTGGCGAGGCTTCCGCATCACCCGCGGCATTGTCTGCTTCGACTTTTTCGGAGCCTTCTGAGATCGCCTCAGAAGCCTCAACTGTAGCAGCCGCTTCTTCGGGAGCAGACTGAGGTTCCTTGACTTCCTCTGTCTCAACAGGAGCGGGTGCAGCAGCCTCCAATGGCTTCTCATCGGGCACAGTTGCAGAAGATTCAGTGTCTGCGGCATCGCTGGACTCAGTCTTGGCAGTGGACGAATCGACATCAACCTCTCCCGGGGCCTCTGCTGACTCAGGTTCCGCCTTGGTCTCTTCGCCAATGGTGTTGGCAGCGAGTTCCTTGTCACCATCTACTGTCTGGGTCTTCTCATCCTCTGGGTCGGCCGGAGCCACAGTGGCCGTTGCATCAGGAACGCCGTTGACATCATCCTCCGGGCCAGTCTCAGCCTCATCGCGGCTCAACTTACCGGAGATTTCCTCGTGCTTCTCGGCAAAACGAACCTGCTTTGGTGAGGCAGGGGCTTCTTGAGGTGCATCTGTGGTATCCTCTACTGCAATTCCCGGGTCTGCTGCCGTCACTTCAACATCCGCGGGCTTGTCGTCCTTGGCGGCCTCGGAAGCTTCAGTGACTGCCTCTGGCTCTGCAGGCTGTTGCATTTCGGGCACCTCGGGAGCCGCTGGTTCGGGCAGAGACTTCTCAGCTTCACCATCGACCGTCGGGTCTTGGGCCTTCGATTCGGTTACCGCATCGTCGGCGGAGATAACTGACTCGTCAGCAACAACGTCAGCAGCTTCTACCGCAGCTGTAGGCTCAGGAAGCCCTGTTGTATTCAGCGAGTCGACTTCTGAGGTTTTCTCCTCTGTTTCGGTCTCGGTAGGCTCGCTTGCAGCTACAACTTCTTCATGTGCCGGATCCATGACGGGTGGAGGTTGGTCTTCGGGAGCATCATTGGCTATCTTGTTAGCTTCGGTCTCCGGTTGTTCGTCAGCCTCAACAGGAGCGGCTGTCTCTGGCTCCTTTGGTTCGGCTTCGATGGCTGTGTGTTCAGTGGCCAATGCGGCATCTTCCGCTGCTTTGGTGTCATTGTTTGGCATGCTATCTGTAGACTTCTCATCCGTTGCCAAGGGTTCGGTAGGTGCAGATGCCTTTTCCTGGATTGTGTCGGCCGCATCTGTATCAATCACTTCACCATCGACTTTGACGCCAGCCTCTTTATCTTCGGCTTCGACGGTCTTGTCCTCCTCTGGGGAACTGTCAGGTACCCCAGCAGGAGTTGGCACCTCTGGAACTGTCTCTGGTGTTTCCTCAGGCGTCTTCCCAGGGTCATCTGCAGTGCCTTCAGCGCTAATGACTGCAGCGGACTCCTCAACTGGATCAGACTTCACAACGTCAACAGTCCCTGCATCGGTAGGTCCTGTCTCTGTGCCTTCAGTAGGCTTCTCCTCAGCCTTTCCATCACTCGTTCCTTCAGGAACATTCCCAGCAGCGGGAACAAGGTCAGCAACCTTAGCCTCAGCTTCCTCGTTGGGCTGTCCTTCGACAGGTTGTGTGTTCGCCTCCTTGGTGGTTTGCTCTTCAGACTCGTCTTGTTTCTTTTCGATGGCAGAGTTTACTTCAGCCGCAGCCTCAGTCACAGGTTCCACGGTAGAACCATCATTATCAGGCACAGCGTCTTCGGCAGGCTTGGCCACGTCGTCGACTTGAAGCCTCTCAGCCTCAATCTCAGCCTCCTTGCTTGCGGCTTCTGGCTCAACATCTTTTGTTTCGCGAGCAGGCTCTTCAGTGGATGTGGTAGCCACGGGAGCAGGGGACTCCTCGGCTGGCTCCAAGACCTCAGCAGCCTTGGCCTCTTCCGAAGCCGGTGCATTGTCCACGGGTTGCTCGGCTTCTTCGGCTGCCTTTGCGCTTTCGTTGGGCTTGCCTTCATCTGCAGCGCCAGCGCCAGCTATCTCTTCGCTCGATTTGGAATCCACGATCTCTACGGCAGGCTCAGCTTCGGGGGCTTCTGACTTCTCAGTGACAGGTATTTCCTCAGGACGCGGTGCTGGAACCACTTCTGGGTTTGGCTGATCAGCCTCGGATGGAGGAACAGCAGTAGCTGTCTCATCCGTGGGAATGACATCGGGTTCAGGGTTTGCCTGAGAGGACTGTGGAGCTTCAGCCTCAGTTGTAACTCTGGTGTCATCAGGGGTTGCTGCGGCCTCCTCAATTGGCGCGGTCTCCGTCTTGGAAGCGGCCTCTTCATCAGTAGCCTGTTCCAGCACCTTCTCTTCAGCCTTGGGATCTTCAGGTGCATCAGCTTCGGGTGCTGGAGTAGCCTCTACAGCCTTTTCTTCGGACAGTGAAGGAGCAGGAGCCTCAGACTCTTCGGGGCTCTTGGCCACATCTGCAGATGCAGGTTCGGTTTGAGGAGCGGGAGCTTCTGTTTTCGTCTCGTCCTCATTTCTGGCCGCCGGTGCAGCTTCGTCTTCGTTCACGGAATCAGGGGCCTGACCTTTCTCCTCCGCAGACTCAGTTGGTGCTTCCGGAGCAGCCTCGGTGACTTTTTCCTCCTTAGGCTCAGGGGCCACCGCTTCAGGGGTTTGACTCTCCTCCACCTTCACAGACTCTGTAGCTTCTTCTTTCGCGGATTCGGGAGCTTCCTCCTTCGCAGGCTCAATAATTTCCTCTGGAACAAGAGGTTCCTCTGCGGCAGGCTCGGGGGCTTCCTGGTCTGTGGGTTCCACTGCGCTGTCCTCTGCCTTCTTAGGGTCTTGACCGTCTGCCTTCACTGCTTCAGCAGCTGCTTCTGTTGTGGGCTCAGGAGCTTCCTCCTTTGCAGACTCGGGAGCCGGGTCTAACCCTTCACTGACATCGGCCGGAGCTGGTTCAGTGGGGGCAGTTTCAGCCTCTTCTTCAACGGCCTTGTCTATCGACACGGCGGTATCCGCTGGTACAGCTGAAGATTCCTCCACGGCTGGAGCTGTTGATTCCGTTGACTCTGTCTCAGGCTCAAGCGGTGCCTCCGGGGCGGGCGCTTCGCTAGCTGCAGCTTCGACGGACTCGGGGTCGGCAGTCACCTCCTCGGTCTTGGGCTCTTCGGCAGAAGGCTCTTGAGCAGCTGCGGGTTCCTCCTTCAGCGCTTCTGTTGACGGCTCTTCCGCCACAGGGCCTGCAGGGGGGGTATCGTCAGCAACCGGGGCAGCCTCGAGAACGGCTGGCTCGCCAGGTGCTGGCTCCTCTGTCGGCTTCTCCTCTTCCACCTCCTCGGTCGCCACGGCTGCAGCAGTGGCTCCCACGGCTCCGGCGCCAGCGACCACAGCAGCAGCCTTGCCCGCCGCCTTGGCCTTCTTTTCCTTCTCTTTCTCCTTCTTCTTATCTTTCTTCGCCTTCGCCTTGCCCTTTTTGCCTGACAAAGTTTCCTCTTCCTCTGCGGACTTGGTCTTCTCGGGCGTCAACGGCGGTGTTGGCTCGACAACGCCCTTCTTCTTCTTGTTGTCCTTTTTCGATTTCTTCTTGCCGCTGCTGCCGCTGGCAGCCGGTGTGGGCTCTTCATCCTCGGAAGCAGGGGCGAGCTCCTCTTCATCGTCGTGATTATCAGGATCTCCGACATGGGCAGCGGCCGCGGCAGCGGCAGCTTTCTTCTTCTCCTTTTTGGCTTTCTTCCTTTCATTCTTCGACAATGGCGCGGGTGTTGTGGGCTGCACGTCTACTTGCCGGCCTCCATTTACCTCATCATTGCTGTCGTTCTCAGCATCAGCTGCGATTCAAGTGTTAGCATTAGTTATTCTGCCTGAATGTGAAGTGAACAAGTGCATGTCAGGACTCACTCTGCTCGATTCCCGTTTCCGGCTCAGAATCAGATGGCTGGAAGTAATTGACTTTTGAGAAGTCAGAGTACTTGACGGACGACAAGTCATATGACGGGCTGAACTCGACGTTGTGCCCTGAACTCATGGCTTCGTGAGATTGTGTCCCTCTTTCTCTCGTCTTCTCATAGGCTCTTCTACTTTCACCCCAAAGTGACTTTAACAAGCCTGGAGGTGAAGAGTGCTTGGGGTAGGTAGCTGTAGTCGAAGGTGAACTCTGTCGATATGTATATGAGCCCCGTATGTACAACGACTGGGCTCAGGTAGTGTCCTCGATGTAAGGCACAGCGGTATAATGCACAGTGGTGGGTATCTGCAAAACGATATGTGGATGGATGCCCAATAGAACTCCAGCAAGCAAACGCAAGTGATTAGGTATACGTCAAACTTCTCAGGACAGCAAAGCAATTTGGTATCGTGAGCAGCGTACAGCACGTTTCTTCGTCACAAGTGGAAAAACGATACGTTTTGGTATGAGGTGTAAGTAGTAAGAGGGAAGAGAGGAGAAGCAGGGTGATTGGAGAAGCGGGACAAGGGCTCAAGAAAAAGGCTCTCACTCCCCCGAGCAACGAGCACAACAAACTGGACCCTGGATGACATTAAGGAAAAACTGAGCTGTCAACGTGATGCTTGCGGTTCTCCGTGGACGGAGTCGAGATAGTACCAAAGGCTGTTGCATGACCCCACGCCATCCAGGGATGTTCCCGCACCCCCCTGCCCAAGTCTGCACGCACTCACTCCTGGGGTTCGTACGGTACAGTGAGTGAGGTACGGGTGCAGTGAGACGACAGAAACACAGATCCTCTTGGGACATAGGTCCTTATTGCGTCCATCTTTCGAAGTCTGTCTTGCCGTCAAGGTTGCCACGTAGCCATTGACGAGTCATCAATTGGGCCCTTATGTGCACCTTCAGGCTGTGGGGTGGTGAATTATGTTGTTCTGCCCCAGAAACATGAGCCTCTGACTTCCATCCAGGCTTGAGCGGGATGCGAGTCAAAGGAGCAATTAGGTTGGGATAGCCTCACTTGGAAAACTCACGCCCCCCCTTGCAAATGGTGTTCTGTGGTGGATACCCATTCTCATGACGGCCTGACTGGACTTTCTAGACCCCTGTTCTTTTGGCCGCTATCCATCGAGACGAACGTGCATGATATCCCAAGAACACGTAAGGAAAGGGCCAACGGAATATCGAGGCCAAGCGCGGGTATGCACCTTTGAAAGACGGGTAACAGAGTGGTGGTGACATTGGGCGGCAAGATGATGCGCTGGCCGATATCTTCCAAGCTTGCAGGTGTGTATTGGGATGGACTTCTTCTACTGTAAGGGTACCTGGCATGATGTCGCCCGCGGGATGAAGTAAGAGAGGGTGGTTCGTCTTGGGCATTCACCCGAACTGCCTTTTGATCGAAGAGACTCTGGCTCTCCTGCAGCTAACGCTGTAGTAACAGGATGTACATATGTATATGTATGATGACCCGCCGCCGCTGGCGCTTCCTCGGCCTGCATGAATATATGAATGAGGTCTGAAATGTACTGAGAGGTTGGAGCAGCACTACCCAGAACGACCCCCATCGACCCCAGTCGGCTTGCAACGTGGCTCGCGTCTGCCAACTGTTCGCTTGACTTTTTTCTACTAGGTCATCTCTGAGTCGACGCCAGGTCGGTCGGTCTCTCGTGCTAGTCCGTCTCTCTCTTGGTTTCTCTGGGCTGGGCGAGGGAGGTTGGGTCGGGCTGCACTGCATCACGGAAGAGGTTGGGCTACTGCGCACGAATCCGGTATTGGACACACAAAGGGTAGGGTTTTGTGCTGCTGTCCACGGTTTCGCTTTTCGTCTTTTATCCTGTCTTGACTTGTCTTTGGTCCCGATCTTATCCGTCTGTTTGTTATTATGATTCATTCCGCTGTTCTACAGCGTGAACCCTGTCGCACGCAATTTGGTCAGTGCTGGATGGCAGACTCCATAGCCCTCGCACAGACATTAGGATGGGCGGTCCTTACTGCTCGTCGCCCTGGTCACCGCAAATTCCCAACCACTTCTTCTAACCATCTTGGACTTTTCGTCCTCACATGACCAGGACCATCCTGGTCAGCCAATCTCAAGCAGCTCTGGTTCAGAATTAGGCGGTAAGGCTGTTTTGCGGCCAGCAAGTTAGAGCGGTGAGGCTGCCAGTGGGGGCTTTAGTTTTCTAGCAGCCAGCCGAAAGAGAAAGCAGATATTCTGTCGTCAGACAAAGTGAATGCACGTGCCCAAAACTGTATGCGTCCTCTCCATTCTTTGCTGAGACCATGACTCAACTTTGCAAATATATCTCAGTTAGTGCACCGTTGGAATATGGCCGCGACGTAACTATCTGTTCACGCCTCACCGACTGGCTCTTCAAAGTCGTACACAAGCTCGTAATCGGTTGGCTGATAGCTCCGCCCTCTCTATTGATCTGTACATACAGCAAGTCTATTCCTAGAGCAAGCGTTTGAATTGCGTTACCGGAGCTACCTCCTCTTTTATTTTGAAAAACTTTGCAGATCGTATGGTATCTCTTCGTAGCTTCAATTTGCCCCCTCGCAAGTCTCATGTGAAGCCGCACTCTCTTTCAAACCGCCCCAACTTGCCTCTCTCCTGTCCTGATCCATCGGCACTCAGCTATCCCACCAGTTATGAGTGTTGTTGGAGTGGGGAGAAGGCACCCACGGTCCTCTGAGCTTCGGGTCAAACCGCCTCGGCCTTACCAGCGGTATTCCCTAAGAAGCCGTGGGGGCCGGTGCCTGTGTCGCACCCTCACCAGCCGCTGCCTGAGTCTTGTCAAAGGCACTGGGTGCGTATGAAGCCTTGGCTCTGTTCGTCTTGATCACGTTCTTGACCGTTTCTTCTGCTGCATCCCAGTCGTCGACATCCAGTCTCACAAGGTCGATTCCGTACGTGTCGGCAATACTGCTAAGAGCCATGAAACTCTGCTTGTCGTACACAAAGCTGATACTGACGCCGACACGACCGAAACGGCCAGTACGACCAATTCGGTGGAGGTATGTCTCGGCATCCGGTTCTGCATCACCGCGGCCCTTCATCGGGATATCGTAGTTGATGACCATGGAGACACTTGAGACATCAATACCTCGAGCAAGAACGTTGGTGGTAATCAAGACCTTGTTCTCGCCATTTCGAAATTTCGTCAGGAGGTCATCACGCTCAGCTCCATCAAATGCAGCATGAAGGGCAGACACCTTGTGCCCGTCCTCCATCATTCGGCGAGCAATCTCGCTGGCACTCTCACGCGTCTGTGTGCATTTAGTTAGCGAGATTCAGTAATCCTTCCAAAAACAGCACATGCCTTGACAAAGATGACGGATTGGCCAATTGTCATCAGGCCGTAGAGTTTGCACAGCACATCGTACTTGGTGTTGTCTGCGGGGCAGTCGATATACATCTGGGAGATGCCTTTGACTGTAAGCTCACTACGCTGTAGCTTGAGTGTGTGGGCATTCGGGGCGAACTTGGCCGAGTAGTTGTTAACCTTGTCGGGGAAGGTTGCCGAGAACAGAAGGATCTGAATGTCCTTGGGGAGAAGTCTGCAACATCATGAGCATATAGGCACGGCATCTTTCAGCAAGACAAATAACCTACGTCTTGACCTTCATGCATTGGTCGCCCAGACCTTGCTGATCCAGCATGTTATCGGCCTCGTCTAGAACCAGAACGCGTAGGCCAGAAGGGTCCAACTGCCTCCGTCGAATGATGTCCATGACTGTGCCAGGTGTGCCAACAATAATGGCCGCCCTGACTGGTTCACCCCTTGGCAACGCTCCGGGGATAGCTGCCGCAATATTGAGATTCTCGATGAAGCGCCCGATGACGCCAATAACGCCCTGGATTTGACGCGCCAGTTCTCGGCTTGGGGCGAGGACCATAGCCTGCGGCACATCTGGTCTGGTGAAGTCGACGCGGGACAGTATCGCCGTGACGAAAGCACCCGTCTTTCCCGTACCGGACTGAGATTGAGCAAGCATATTTCTGGGAGGGTCGGCGAGCATCAACGGCAGGGACTTGCCCTGGACCTTGGAGGGTTTGAGGAAGTTCACCGCAAGAAGGCCTTTGAGAATGGGCTCTGACCTGTATGGAGTGGTAAGCATGAGCGTCTGTTGATCTCCTCGCTTATTTTACGGGTTTCTCACAGTCCTAAATCGCTCCATTGCGTCGCAGAATGGAAAGGTGTTGCCTCGTTGGCTTGGAGATCGCTGAGGGAGACTTCAACGTCGAACTCGACCTCCGTCAGACCGGTCTCCTGGGCGACATCGATATTATCATCTCCAGTCGGGGCAGTTCCAGACTCTGGGGCTTCCGCAGGGACCCCATCGGTGGGAGTTGCGCCCTCGTTAGGGTTGGTTATCCGACTTGCGAGGTCGGCCATGGTGGTCTGAGGTTCCGTCAAGAGAAAGGATGATTGAGGCAAAGAAAGCAAATATCGGTACACCAGGAAGCACCCGAGGTATTCCGATGGGAATTTCGAAAGCGAGAGATGCGTAACAGGAGAGACAGAAGAAAGACACCGCCCTGGAAAGTTGACAGGTCGGAATTGTGAAGTTGTAGAGGTTCCGTCCCAGGATCGCACGCCCGAACCCGACTCTTTCAGGCTGTTTTTGGCGGGGCAGACCTTGACCTGCAAGGCTGTGGCGGGGTATCCAGCTGCCAGCCACAATGTCGAAGCTTCCCTCATCCATCCTGCGCCACACCTGCGACGTCAGATTCCACTACCCTCAAACAATAACTTCCAGACAACGCTTCCAGCCGTCAAGTAACTCCACCACGCGACAACAACGCAGATAATGAGACCACGCGATTGATAGTTGGCCCATCATGGCAGCACCTCCTCCACCGCCGCCGCCTCTGAAGGGCGGTCTCTCTCTCTATGATGACCTTCTCGACCCGAACGAGAAGTCTGCTGCTACCATCTCTTCAGCTCCCGTTCGGTACAATAATCAATCATCCGACACCACAGCCGAAGCCTCTTCAGCACAGCCCAAGAAACCTATAGATCCTTCTCTTCGCTTTCAACCAATTAGGCGACCTCAGCTCAAAACAGCAAAACCGAAGTCATCCCCGAAGCCACCGCCAATACTTGGGCCTGCTCCTACTGCAACTGACACGAGCAATACCAGTGCCACAGCACAACCACAGCAGCAGCAGAAGAGCACGCTGGCAGATTGGGCAGCTCGGGAGGAAGATGAATGGCTGTATGGAACTGGCGAGAAGCGCCAGCGAGGTGGCCGCAAGAAGAAGAAGAAACAGCAGCACCCCATCGACACAGATTGGGATGATATTTATGACCCGTCGCGGCCTACCAATGTTGACGAGTATCTGAGGAGCGATGAGAAGATCGACGAGGTGCGTGAGTGGAAGGCTCTGCTCTACAGACACAGAAGAGAGAGAGAACAGCACAGTGATCTCTCGGACGACTCTGAGGTAGACTCAAGACCGCTTCATTCAAGTCAGTTCTCTACCTTCACATTCTTGGTCATGACATGGCTAATTTTCCGTGAAAGATCAATTTGCTCCTCCAGCATCCTATAATTTTGCTCCCCCTCCTCCTCCATCACCACCACCTGTTCCCGACGCCCTCCCACCCCCAGCGCCTTCAGAGTTTACCAGAAACGATTCATCCACCATCTCTGCCGCTCCCATACGGTACATCCAGAACTCCCATGAACATGCCGACAGTGACAAGGAAGAGGATAGTTATTCTCCCCCTCCAGCAATCACAACCTCATCACCTCCACCTCAAACCTCCCTACCTGGCCAAGCCGGCTTCGCCTCGCGTCTCATGAAGAAATACGGCTGGACGTCCGGAACCGGTCTCGGAGCGTCGTCGTCCGGAATCATTAACCCTCTCCACGTCAAAGTGGAGAAACGCAAGAAACGTTCCGATGCAGAAGGTGGCGGCTGGGCAGAGCCAGCAAATAAGGGCAAGATTCTTGGAGGGCAGCGCGCGAAAGCTGACCTTTCAAGGGATGCTGCCGAGGGAAGGGGCAAGATGAGCGAGGTCATCGTGCTGGAGAATATGTTGGAGAACATGCCAGATTTGCAGGAGGAGATCTCAGCAGGCCTAGGACAAGAGATTGGTGAAGAGTGTGGCGAGAAGGTAAGTCGAATCCAAGAGCACAAGGTCGCATCCTCGACCCAGAGCCTCATCTAACACGAGAGTAGTATGGCCGCGTAGAGCGACTCTACATCGACCAGGAACGACGACTGGTCTTCATCAAATTCACAGATCAAATTTCTGCATTAAGGGTACGTCGAACGTGATGTGCATTGGTCTTAACCCGCGCGATTCATTATCCTTATTCGCCACATCGATTGCGGGTTTCATGAGACTAACGAAAAGCAGGCTGTCAGCGACCTTGATGGGAGGGTGTTCAATGGCAACACGATAGTTCCGAAATACTATGACAGTGACAAATTTGAACAAGGCATATATGGATAGATAACACGAATATCAAAACCTTTGACCCCATGATCTATGGTCGAAGCGGGGGCTACTTTTGGTAAGGGACCTTGTCATGGTCATCGAGAGGCTCTACATCGACCAGGAACGGCGACTGGTCTTCATCAAATTCACAGGCGGTTTCTTTCAAAGATCATCCACTTCTAAGAAGTTTGAGCAATACGTGTCCATTTATTCCATCCTGTTCCGTATCCTGCCTCTTTTAACTATTTGACCCTCTGCCTCCACCAGCCATGCCCATTAGCATCATGCTCATATGATGTTATATGATGTTCCTCATCATACGACCAAAGGACAGGAGACCCAATTCAAGGAGGTGATAATTAGATGAGTTTCTGTCAAGAGGTATGGATTATTAAGTTCTACCAAAACCACCTGACGCAGCCAGGTACAGTCGCAAGGCTCTGGTATGCCGAGAAAAGGGAGGGTTCCAACGAAATGCGAGATAGTGGCTAACAAGTAAAACAAGAGATGTGTAAGACAGAAAGAATGACGCCGTTTCCGTTGCAGACTATGATAAGACCTTTCTCAAGGGGTTTTTACAGGAGCTGAGCAACACCGAAGACAACAGCAAGGCTGAGGATAGCCATGTTGACGTTCATAATACCGGCGGCGTCTTCGTTGCCTTTGCTGCCGCTAGAGCCGCTGTTGGTCTGACCGCCGTCACCGCCCTCGAGAGCCTGCTTGTTGTTGCTGGTGCACTTGGCCTTGCCCTGGAGGATGTTGTTTGAGGAGGCCTTGTCGAAGAACGCGCAGAAGTCGCTGATGTTGGTGGTCGAAGAAACGTTGGCAGCACCCTTGACATCCTTGAGGGAGGGAAGCTCAACACTGGATTATTGTTTAGCGACGAATGAAATACCAGGTAAACCGCAATGTGAACTCACTCTTTGAAGTTGCCACCCATGCGCATACCACCGCCAATAGTACGGAGCTTAGGGAAGCCAGCAACCTCTTGCATGGCGGTGTTGTTAAGGATCGTAAGATCACCACCAATGGTCTCGAGCACCGGGAAAGAAACATTGCTGAACTTGACGTTGTTGATCAGGGAGACGGCCTCACCTACCGAGGTAAGGTTGGGGGCGGAGAAAGCAGTTAGCTCGTCGTTAGAGTCAAGCTTGAGGGAGGCTGAGAGCTTCTGAAGAGAGGGGAGCATGATGCTCTTGATGTCCTGAAGCTGGAGCTCAGTGGCGGTAGTGAGCTTAGGCAGCTGAAGCTGGAACTCCCTACCGTTGCCCTGGATTTGAAGACCAGACGTTCCCGTGATGTTGACGAGGTCAGATTGGAAGGCAACCATGCGCTGGTTATTGTTAATGAAGAAATCCTCAACAGTGACGACGTTAAGACCGCTGAGATCGTCGATGAATGTATCGCTGATGGTGATCTTGCTAATCTCAAGCTTGCCGGTGGAACCGAAGGCAAGGCCCTCAAGCTGGGCGAGGTTGATAAACTGGATCTCCTGCACGTTGGTCAAAGAGCCCATTTGGAGAGTCTTCAGGAACTGGCAACCGTCGAGAACAAACTTGCCAGAGATGGCGTTGATCGAAGAGCTGCTGATGGAATTGATGGACGAGTTCTTGATGACCAGATCACCCTGAAGCTGTTTAGGTCCCTCAATGCTGAGGTCACCGGAGACGCTCTCTCCAACGATGATGTCGGCGTTGACAACATCACAGGCAATCGTCGGGGTTGGCACTGAAACGGTAATGTCCTTGGTGCAAGTCTTGGATTGCCCTGAAGATGCGTTAGTTTCAATATGCGCTAAACTGTTGCTATTTTTTTGCTGGGAACGAACCGGAAGCGAAACCAGCGGCCGCGAGGGCTGTGAGAAGCTGAGAGGTATGCATTGTGATCTGAACCAGAAGCTGTTAGCAATGCTCACGTTCTCTCGCGTCTTCTGTTTGGACAGTCTGATGAGCCTTTCGTTGGCTGAGGAGCAAGCAAGTAAGATGCGCAAGTAAATATGGATGAGGAGAACAAGGGGGGCGACGAGAGAAATGGATTGGCGCGCCCTTTTGGTGCTTCTCCGCGAAAAGAAAGGGAGACCACTGGGAGAAACCAGACCCTCGCGACTGCACGCCAATAGCTTGATGAGCTTGCACGATTTCGAGGTAACAGCAATTGCAATGCAGTTGCAGCGAACTCTGAGCTCAAGGATCTGGGCAGGTAGGCAAGAGAAGAGAGGTATGAGAGGCAAGTCGTGAGTGAGTGAGTGAGAACGGCAAGATGGATTGGGCGCAAGTCTGGAGCTGGCAAAGCCTTGAATTGAATGAGCGACAGGAACGGTTGCGAGGCAGTTGCGAGGCAGCGCATGCCTGACACAAACCGGCCGTTGCTAGTTGTCTCGACGGGTAAATGGGGACATGGGATTGCTCGGTTGCGAAGGTATGGATGGTATGGATGAACACGATCGATGACTTGAAGCTGTTGCTAGGGTATATGCCTCAGGTGGCACCAGGCAATGCTCTGGAACGTACCTGTTTTTATTCCGGATGCAAGAGCAGGCAGAAGAGGCAGAAAGAAACAATAATCAAAGTTGTTATTTCAGACAAGAGAAGGAATCAGAGAGAAGACTCCTTTTGGCCTTAACGAGCGGCTTGAATCGAAAGAGACGGACGGTTGACGACGACTGAAGTAGATCAAGGCCAGAGAAACAGAGGAAAGGAAGAGGAGGAGGAAGCAGGAAGGATGGGGGATAGGGGAAGAAAACCATAGGCCCACCCTCACACCTCGCGCGCGCAGTGTCGCAACGCGCTCTCACCTTGAAATTCTTGGTCGGTCCAGCAGCCATTGAACTTGGTTGGCAGCTGGACGCCATGCCTACAGTACTAGTAGTAAGGTTGCTCCGGGTAGTGGTGGGTGGGGGGAGTAGATGGATCCCAGAAGCAGCACCGCGGTCAGGGTGGAGGAGGCATGGGGCCAAGCTCCGGTTTGTTCCCTGATGCAAGTTCGCCTCCGTCTCCTAATGGCGCCCCGACGGACGGTGGCTTTGGGGATGGGTTTCATGGGTTTCAGGCACCTGTAGCCGCTATCAAGTTTCTTTCAGGCACCCCCAGGAACAGGAATGGAACCATGGCAGGGGGGGGGGAGCAGATCCTGGAATAAAATGGGGCCGCATTTTAGCTGCATTGCCTGCTTTCCCGGGCTTCCGTTTTAGCACTTGTGCCTCAAATGGCTGCCTCACCACCGTTCAATGCACATGTTCATGCCCAAAACTTTCGCGTGATAGCCTCAATCCGGCAACCTGCTGCGTTGCTTCGTCCTATCCTGGGCTTGATCGATGCCTTTTACTCCTATGCCTATCACAGAGATACACGGGCAAACACCGCCCATTGTTTCACGTTCTCATGTTGCTTAAATTACCGTCCAAACATAGCCGGCCCAGTACACAAATTTTTGTTGATCAAATTGAGCTGCCCACCTGCCACAGGGAGGGAGAATGTGCCGTATTCTCGACCATGATCCGATATTGCCTTCATCTCGTGGCCTCGAGAAGCTTGTCTACTCTACGGTCTCTACGCGGCACGGTGCTGCTACATAACAGGGATGGACACGGATTGCAATCGCGCTGGGTGATGCTACGTACTACAGGACAACTATTTGTGAAGGGCATTAGCAGTGTCGTCAATGTGCCTGCCTTCAAAAGAGATGAGATGCACACCCCTTGGCAAAACCTCAATCAGGAGTGCTTTTCTCTCTTTCCACCCCTTGCTTGCCCAGGCTCCAGTGGTCATCGTGCGTGAATAGTTTCCTCGTCTACTCCACTCGTACGCGCCCCCTCACACAATGACACAGAGCGTTGAATTCCTGCAACACGGTGTCTTGCCAATTCAGTACCATCCCCAAGTGCGACTGGAATTTGGGGCTTGTCGGCGTGACAATGGTTCCTCAGCCATCTTACTATGGGCCGAGTATCAAAGTTTTCGCCTCTTTTTTTTCTGTTCCAATTTCTTGTCATCCCTCGTCCTGCGACCGCTACAGGCCTACACGACAGTGCCGACCAGAAAATGGCTAAAGGGGCTAAAAGAATGCTCGTCTCACCCTTTTCCTCGTGACTACCCATCGTCCGGCGGTCTTGTGAATCACTTGTACAAACAGGCTCATCGGTTTCCCTTTACTTCTGCTTCAAGGCCAGTTAAGGAAGTGAGGCATCGCAATTTGGTGGGGCCTTCCGCCATGAAGAATCGTTGTGTGTACGGAGTGCTGTACATCAAAAATACATTAGTTGTCCAGCCAAACTGACACGCCGCTGATACGAAGCATCAGAGCACTAGCGCTCCTAGACGCGTCGTCAGCTACCCTGGTGGCCACCCTACCTACAAGCAGATATTGGAGAACGCCAAGGGGGTGGGCTCCAATGTTCTCTTGAATCCTTACTGGCCACAGCCTCCATGTGGACACTTTCAAGAATCTTCGTCACCAGGTGGTGTGGTCGATACGAACACACTTTTTTGTTGAATTTGTTGGAGGCATGTAGGAAACCGAGCCACTGAACAAAGCAAAATTTTCATCTCTTGCTGGCTCAGCCATTCGACTTCAATGACTGGGTTCTCCGCACTCTTGACCACTGGTCACTTCCTACCCAAATGCATGCCAGTATTATGCGAATGGATAGAATAGCTCCCTACCTACCTACAACTATAGGCATTATGGAAACCTCGAACAGCTAGGTGGCACACCCATTCTCCTGCCATTAATGGTCATAACCCCTTGCTCCCAGTATCCCCTAGCTTGACTTATCATTGACTAGGGATTCACCACAATTTCCTTGCCCCATTTTGATCGTCAGCATCTCATTTTCTCATTCGAGCAATACACGGGCGACATGATGGGCAAGCGCTTGTGCAGCCACGGCGATTTGTACACCAAGCTCCGGGGCCTTTGGTAAACTACTTGTACGACTCCGTAGGTATCCAGGATTTCAGTTGGGCACGCCATGCAGCAAGTATGCTCATACAGTGCACAGTTCCACCCGCATTTCCTTGAGGACATGCCTGGGGGCTGGCACTATGCCAGAACCAGTGAATGGCTGCAGTGTCTGTTTAAATGCTAACTCTTGGCTACTTGCTGTGGAGAGGAGCCCATAAAGGCAGGCACTCTAGTTACTATGCAGTGGTAGATCGATCGAACTCGGGAGACTTCGTCAATGCAACAATCCCATGTTTGGTTGCGCAAGTGTATGTAATACATATAATTAGGAATACCGTTTGCTGGCAGGACTTTGCTCCAAGCTCCCCCGATGAACACGTGACGCGTCAGTTTCTGCCACCAGTGTACTCATAGGGATTGTCTTCGCTACCTTGCTTCCAATTGACGGGGACGAGAGTTATTTTTGGGACGACGCGTTCCTGTCATGATGTAATAGCTCTTTATGAGTTCCAACCCCAACTCGAGTGCAAGGGCTGTTCACGAAATTAAGCAACATGGTCCTCATACCATGTAGGAGTGCAACCTAACTTTCATCATGTATCAGGCCCACCTTCTTGCACGTTTTGGAGATATATCACAGAGTTTGACAGCTTGACATTCTTTGTATTGCGAAACTAAATAACCCTACTCCATTGTACTGATGTCTGTCTCTTCCACCCTCCACATATACCACATGAATAGGCTTCTGTACGGGGTGAACCTATCCGATAGTTCAATCATATCCTGCTCCGACATGTACTTCCACTTCCCTCCCCCTTTCGCCTTGAGTTTCGCTACATCCCTTCCCACGAAAGCCGCCATGCCGCGCTGCACTCCCAAGTCGCCTAGTGAGAATACGTCCATCCTCTTTAGTCCAAAGCAAGCAAACATCTCGACTGACCAGCGGCCCAGCCCTCGCACTGCCAGCAATCGCTCTAGCAGCTCCTCGTACGGTACATCGTGAAGCATTTGGGCGGTGAGCTCTCCAGAGGAAAACTTCTGCGCAAGACCTTGGATGTATTCAGCCTTCCGCTGGGAGAGACCCGCAGTGCGTAGTCGTTCAATGGAACACGTTGCCACTTCGGAAGGATGAGGGAACCGTTTGTGTGTTGAAGGGTCAGCTTCCTCCTGGAAGAGTGCCACAAACTTTGCCTTGATTGACTTTGCCGCCGCTCCGGAAACTTGTTGTGATATGATTCCACTAGCGAGGCTCTCGAATGGGTCAATTGTCTCGGCTAGGCCTTCCGGGGAGAAGACGCGGCAGAAGTTCTTCTCCACGAGGGGTCTCATACGTTCATCAACGGAGATGAGGTGCTTATTGGCTTCCTCGAGGAGTGTCTCCGTAGTGGTCTTAACACTCGGTGCTTTGGACGGGGAAACGGACTCAACATCTCGAGAAGCAATGAGTCGTGAGGACTCGGGTGAGAGCAGGGTAGCGTTGGTAAGGTTTGGATCCGCAAGGCGGTTCACTCGCTTGTGTAGAGGCTTGGGAGTAACAATGGCTGCTGGTTGTGCGATGGCACCGACTGCGCTAGGAGTGGGTGTTGACAGAGGTCTGCCAGCCGTGCGTTTCTTAGTTGGCGTTGTTGGGGGCTTGGACGCTGATGGCGATGAAGATATGGGTGAGGCTGCCGCTTTGCGTTTGCGGCTGGTGTTGGGAGCGGTTGAAGCAGCGGCTGGAGGCGGCATTGTCTCTATTGACGCCGCTTCGTTGTCGTTGGATTTTTGGCTGCTGATCCTGGATGATCTCCTTGTAGCTGCCATAATTGCGATGCTGATAGAGAGAAGCTGCTGAGTCGGGATGAGCTGGTGTGTGAATGCGACCAACTGAGATGCGTGAACGAGATGACGTTGCATGCGTAGATAATCTGTCGAAGCTCCGTTAAATTGCGAGACTCGCAGTTTGGTGAATACCAGTAGGTCTGAAGAACTTGTTTAGTGGTCTTCAGAGCCCAATTGACATTGGTTGTGTGGGAGTATGTTGCGAATTTGAGTTCCTGTTTCACGATGATGTCGTCGTTACGCCCTTTAATGTTGGAAATCTGGGGAAGCCGTAGTATTAGTCTTAGTTTGGAAGAGGTGGACAACAGGTTTCATGAATCTCAAATTTTCTGCATGTATGTCCACTGAAGTGTTCAATACCCTAGCACGATCGCCAATAGAATATTTATAAACATGAATTATGTGCAAGTCGCCTGTAGATTTCATCATCGTCAGCTGTCTTGAGAATCCTGGGACTCGGGATCGTCAGCGTAACAGTACAGGGTAGTCTATTTTCTTCCTAGAGAAAGAACGCGACAAGCAACATCATCCAAGCTTCTCATCACGATACCCGCGCCGACTAGACGTCTCTGAGATCCTGTTCACGCCTCGAAGATCATCCGAAGATACCGGTTCAGGTATTCGGAGACCCCCATACCCTTCAATCACCGTGTTTCGAACTACTACGCGATTGCGCCAATCCGAGGTGGACTACAACCCCTAACCACGACGTCGCCACAACTCGCAACGCGACCTGAACAGCAAGCGACACCCGAATCCCTAATTCCGACCGCCGTACATGGGCAAGTGGAAATAGAGGCAAGGGGCGCACTCTAAATAGGATGGTGCTCCCAGGGGGTGGTCCGAGTTGGAAGTCCTCGAAAGGCAGGATACCGCAGCTCCGTGTCTTCAGGAGCCATGTAACACAACCACGCATTATCCTGATTCTTGCAGCTGTTGGGATCTTGACTTTATTATGGAGGAGTTTATCGAGCTCCTATGACCCCAGGTGAGCAGCAAAGAATATAGTGCCGAGTGCCTCGACGCTTCTGACTGACAGCTTCTAGGTTCTATTGTTGGGGTCCAGCCAAGTCCCCCATGGACATGACAAAGAACGAACACGCACGATGGAATGCGCACCTACAGACGCCTGTCATTTTCAACCATCACGAGCCCATCAATGTTGATGCAAAATCCATCTCCCACGTCGACCTCAACCCCATTGTCTCCACTCGGGACGCCCTCATCAAAGAGCAACGAATCCTCATCCTCACCCCTCTGAAAGACGCAGCGCCTCATATCTCTCGCTACTTCGACCTGCTTACCCAGCTCACCTATCCGCACCGCCTCATCGACGTGGCATTCCTCGTCTCTGACTCTCGCGATGATACGCTAGCTGTACTCGCAGCAGAGCTGGACAGGATCCAGAAGCGAACCGATGGAACCGCTTTCAACAGCGCCATGATCATCGAGAAGGACTTCAATTACTTCCTGAGCCAGGGCGTGGACGACAGACATGCGGCTGAGGCCCAGGGGCCCAGGCGGAAGTTCCTTGGAAAGGCAAGGAACTATTTGCTGGCAACAGCATTGAAACCGGAGCATTCATGGGTGTACTGGAGAGACGTTGACATCGTGGAGAACCCACCGACACTCCTCGAAGACTTCATTGCACATGATAAAGACATCCTGGTGCCTAGTAGGTTCACCTTCATTTCCTGATTGGGCATACAAACTAAGCTGAGAGTCTAGATATTTGGTTTCACCGTTATGTTGACGGAAAGGACATCGAGGGCCGCTGTAAGCTACTCCACAAACTTTCATATAACCTGCGTATCTTGTGACTAATACGACGACAGATGACTACAACTCCTGGGTTGAATCCGACCAGGGCCGAAGGCTTGCTGCATCACTTGACAAGGACGTCGTTATCGCAGAAGGTTTGTTACCATCACATAGTACCCATCTCATCTGCTGCAACTCACAATCTCCTCGCAGGCTATCGTGAATTCAAGACAGGACGCGAGCACATGTGTCTCATGGGCGACCGGAAGGCCAATAAGGATGAGGAGCTGGAGCTCGACGGCATCGGAGGCGTCAGTATTCTCGTCAAAGCTGACGTGCACCGCTCCGGCATCAACTTTCCTGCGTACGCCTTCGAAAACCAGGCCGAGACCGAAGGGTTCGCTAAAATGGCAAAACGGGCCGGCTACCAAGTAATTGGGTTGCCAAACTACGTCGTTTGGCATATCGATACCGATGAGAAGCACCGCAACAACTGAAGAGAACCCATGCATGTCACGTCATGGCCTCCTCCACCTATATATGTATGACTGACCTGTCTGAGACTGTACATTACAGCTGGAAAATGGGGTTTGATTGGATAAGAACACTGTGTAACGATGGAGAAGTACATATACACGGATTGGAACATCCGAAATGGCATAGCACTCAGCATAGGCGTCACTGAGGCTTATCTGGAACGATAATACAGAAACATGAATAATGCATCGCTTTTAGGGAAGTCTTGCGGAGAATTTCTTTGTCAAAGAGAAGAAGGATTTTCTCGATATTATTTGCAGCTGAAACGAGGAATACCATTGACTCCGTCCATCGTCCTTCCTCCACTTGACAATTGCTCTGGAACAGCGTATAGCAATCGCACTGGCACGTCAATGACCATATTTTCCTAGAAGGCTGCATGCAAAATTTCCACAGGGTCTGGTGTTGATTTGCCATAGCCAGAGCTGAACTCGATGAAGGGGACAAGAAGAGCATCGTCACAGGGGCTGATGTCTGTGCAAAGTACATCTCGGTTCTTCTACTGCCCCTGTCGAAGCCAAGGAGTCAGAAGCTGCTCTGACCAACCACTTGAAGATATCCAAATGCAGGGCAGTTTCAGATGATCTCCAGAAGAAAAAAGTATGTAGAGGATCAGTAACGAAATCTGCAGGATCACTCAATACCCTATATCAAGACATCTTGCTGGCCAGAGACTCCCCCACAGGCCCTGTATTTAAGAGCAGCACCATTATCTTACTCCCGATCAGAAGGACGCTGTCAGGCCGACGTTCAGAATAGCATGGGGTCGTTCTCCAACAGAGGAAAGTTGTCGTAACCTTGAGTAGCCGAGTACTTGTCTTGAAGGGTCTTCGGAGGTGAATGCAGGCTCTTGAACCCAGCGAAAGAACCATACGGACCTTGAACGGGGCTGCCATAGACCTCTGTGGGCTCTTGTTTAAAGGTCGGCGTCTGGTAAGGACGGTGAGTTTTCAAGTCCATCCACCACTCGCGGTCAGTCTCCTTGTCAATCTTGCGGATAGCCTTCTTGCAACAGTCCTTGGTGGCTGGATCTAGGGTGCAAAGGTAGTCACCGATTTCATAAGGGCCATCAACGCCATTGTCTAGAAGTTCCCAAGCCTTGGCCATCTGCCAGTGAACGATTGCCTTTTCCCTCTGAATAATTGTTGAAGCAGATGGTGTAGGGCTCTTTGATTTCAATTTCTGGGGATTCGCTTCTTCGTGAGTCGGGCATTTAGTTGCACCGAATGCAACATCTTCAGGCATGCCTGTTTGGGTGAGATCAATGACCACTGGGACGTTGTAACGATCAATCTTGGTGCTTCTAGCAGTGGTCGAGAACTTGGGTGTCTTGGAAGCGCGAGCCTTGACTGCCGCAATAGCAGCTGTGAAGCTCTCGACAGGAGAAGGCATGACTTTGGACTTTGTCACCTTGGTAGAAGACTTTGCCGGGGTCGTCGGTCGGGTTGCAGAAGGTTTCTTCTTCTTCTCCTTCTGTGAAGTTTTGGCCACACCAGAAGCTGCAGGCCGTTCCATAGGGGTTTGTTTGGTGATACTCTTGAATGAAGCAGGTTTTGCCCCCTTCGCCTTGATGATAGGTGGCAGGGCGTATCTCTTCTGGCTACCCTCGCCAGTATAAAGACGAGCCTGGTCCCGTAGCTTTTGGGCAAAGCTAAGCATAGATATCTCTTGATGGTCATGGCTCGGAGCTTCACCTGAAGGGGCCGCTTAGCTCTATGGCAACGGAGTGACGTGACTGAGAGAAGACATACTCTAGAAAGCCCGAGGACCAATGGAGGCAGAGCCAGCTGGGATGGCATTGTAATTTGGCAGAGACTTGACCGTCAACACAATGAACCAGAGGCAGAGAAGCAGTAGAATCCACTCACTGCATTTACCATAAATGACTGATTTGCACTCACTACGAACGGCGTGGTGAACGGATTGAAGGCCATGACTGACAGGGGACTGAAGTTCACTTCTGGCAACCGGTGTCAAATGGGATGCTTGGTGGCGGATGAGATTAAGATGATGGTCGTGTGATCAAATACTCGATATCCAAAGAGCACTCGCAGACCGAATGTGGTAGACCAGCTTTCAGGATTGCCAAAGTCGTCGTGCAGAAAAGGAAGGAAAATACGGAGGAGGATCAAGGGATGGAAGACAAACTGGGTTTATACAAGTCTGGAAAAAGTGCGGGGTCAATGATCCAGCGAGGTCAACACTGAAAGCCTGTCTGGTGCAGATGAGAGTTGTTTGATGCTAGTTGATACGCTGTCCGACGAGCTCGTCGATGCCGTGATAGGTGGACATTGACAGCTGGCATTGTGACTTTAAGACTGCCGTCAGAACCAAAAAGCTCAGTATCAATGGGATAATCTGAAAGACAATAGAATACCAGTTCAAGACTCACAGCCCAATTTTGACGTGGCTGGGGAGGGTTTGTGTGCCAGGTGGTGTTGCCAGGTGACCATCAGCTGGTGCCCCTTTTCGCTAAGCATCACCGACATTGTGGAAGTTCACTCCCATAAAGCAACGCCAGGAGCTGTCTTCGTTGAAGAGTTAAGAATGCACCATAGAAAGAGAAGTTTGAAGATATTATATTACCTTAAATTCATTATTCGTGACTATTACAAAAGACCTTATCCTATGTGCCCAGCGACAAACGACCATAAGCTTCCATCAAACACGATCCGACTGTGTCACCATTAACAGCCAACTTGAGCTCACCACACATGACTGGGCGTACCATCCAATTGCACTTAGCACACGGTGATGTACAATCCAATGGGCGAGGGGTTGTAGTCCTGGAAGTACCTGAAGCAAGTGTCGCCCACAGCCGTCATCTCGTAGCCAACCCTTTGGCCCGCGGGACAGGCAAAGGTGGCAACCACGTATGAGTTGCCCGGAGCCATGGTGACACTTCCCAGGCATTCGCCCTTAGCAGGAGAGTTGTTGAAGCTTGTCTGGCCCTCAACAGCCGGGCTTGCCAGATCCCAGAACTGCACACCTCCGGAGCCAGAGAAGGTGAATGAGGAGGTCTCGAGATCAGCCTGCTCTGGGAACAGGAAGACAAGAGAGCAGGTCTTGCCTGAGTCAGAAGCGGGAATGTCGAAGTTGAAGATGGAGGAGATAGTGCTGGACACCTCGCCAAAGTAGGAGCTTGATGGTGCAGTCGAAGGACTGCTGCTGTCGACGGGGATGATCAAGTGAGGGAACTCCCAGTTGCCAGTGAGAGCTGCTGGGCAGTTACCTTGGGTAGAGCTGCTTGGCTTCGGCGGTGGCGGCGCGGGAGGAGAGGACTTCGCCGGAGGTGGCGCTGGCTGGCTGGTCTTCGCGGGTGGTGGAGGAGGAGGTGGTACCGCGGATGAGGCGGGACAGTCCGAGTGGCAGCTGTCTGCCTTGAAGGTGACCTCTGCGCACTCCCAACCATTCGGTCCCGTGTAGAGGTTGTACTCGCCGACCACTCCACCGAAGCATTCGTAGAAAGTGGTCTGACCATTGAACGAGACAGTTCCATCACAACCAATCTCCCAGCCTGTGGCGGGTACTTGGCCAACATCGCATTGGAGGGTCATAGTGGGAGCTGAGATAAGTGTCAGTCACAATTGGCCATCACTGTGAGGATGTGGAAGGGGAAGAACGTACGAGTCCACCAACATCCTCGACCTTGAGAATCCGTCATGCCACCATTCGTAAGGGTGAAGGTCCCGGCAGGGATGTCAGAACCGCAACGAGCCTGACCACTGGAGATTTGGCCGATAGGAAAGTTGATCGCTCCAGAGACAGTCATTCCCGTGTGGCAGCTCGATCCTCTGTTGTTCAGAGCAGCGGCATAAGCCAAGGAGCCGCTCCCGAGGCCGGCGAGAAGAACTTTCGAGTGCATCATGGCGAATATATTAGTGCTCGTGGTGTAGAATATATTGCTGTGTATAAGTTTTCAGTGTATAAGTCCGCGAGAGCTGAAGATTGTGTGACTTGAGGTTTCAAGTTTGCAGGATCGGAGGCAGAACGAGGGACCTTTATATTTTCATGAAGCAGCTCTTGATAGGAAACCAACGGATGGCCGCAACCCCGAAGCTACATCCCACTTGCAAAGCTTTGCGTTGGCAATAGTCCTCCAGCTCGCACATAAAAGCCATCACGTTGATCGTCACCGGCTAGTTGCTGACCCAGCCTCCCCAGCGGTGAGAAAAGAGAGGGCAGGCAATGCAGCCGGCTACCCGAAGGGCTGTAAGCACCATAGAATACGAGCTCCAAGATGCCCTAGACATCGTCATAATGCCCCATGCAGCGACTGTTCACCCGAGCATCCGGAGCGGGGAAAGAAGCAATGTTCGCTTGACAACAGTGCACGTTGCGATCAAGTAATACCTATGCATCATGTAGCATGGTCTAGTCTGGCGTGGTCATCGCGGGAAGATGTCATCATGTGATATTCATAGTCATAATAGTAAACTCAGAGTCTATATGTGTATGCATGGCTCCAATTAACAGCCTGAGTCTAGTGTGGTTTTTGGCCCAACCGAGCTGCTCCTCTGCCTCAAAGAGTTTAGGGAGCGATGGGGCTTTTTGAGTTTCTCGTGTTCAGATTTTGGCGCTTCCGCTGCATGAGGAAGGGCAACCAACACTTGCGGCCCGGAAATAGTGAGGTTGGTGATCCACCCATGTCCTTTTAGACAATGCATCAGTATTGCCACCTGTTTCCTACTATCGATCGCTAGCTCGGAGACCAGCCTCTGCGATAGTATCTGGGTATCGATGTCGCCAAGTCAACGCGGGATGATCACCTTTGCCGTGCTCCGGTTGCCAAGGTTGCCAAGGTTGCAGAGCTCGCAGAGCTTGCAATACAGTGACAGGAGGCCTTTGCCTTCTTTTCTGGGATAGCTGGGCCGCACTTATGGCGAGTCTATCGCATTTTGAAAGGGTCTTGAAAAGCCAGGCAGGATACGAGTCAGATTCGGAACCCGAGCCAGAGCCAGTCCTCCTCAAAATGTGGAGGGCCAAAAGACTTTCGGCACTTCCATCTCACTGCTCTTTTCAAAGAATGGCGTGGGAGAAATCATTTGTATCCACAGTTGACAGCTCAGACCTTTCGACGCTTACTTGCACGGCTTGCCTTCTTTGGCTCAGGCTGTGCAGCTTCCTTTACGTCATTAGCACCGCTTTTGTCTGCTGATGTCTCCGGATTTGCCTCATCGACAACCTCGTTGTCGGAATCGGGGCTCGTCCCACCCATCAAGGATGTATTTTTGGATCGTGCGTCTTCTTCAGTAGCGCTGTCGAAGCCTTCGAATTCCTCCTCATCCTCATCCGAGCCAGCAGGATCGTCACCTCCCGTGGACGTATCTTCGTCCTCGTCGGCCTTGCGCTTAAGCGGCATCTCGCCAAGCTTACCCTTACGGCCGTTGATAGCGGTGGTATCGTCAGCATCCGGTGCAGGCGGCGGGGTGAACCACGGAATTTTGCCCCTCATAAAGTCGTTGAGGACCATCTTTGCCACCCCGTCGAGATCCGGCTCTCCGCCTCGTAGCAAACGGCCACCTTTACGAGCGAGTAGCTCCAAGAACTCAGTTGAGTTTTCCCAGCCCGTCAGCTCGTAGGTTTTCTCCATGTGACGTTTCTTCACTCTTGACAAAAGTGCATCGATATACTGCTCAGGATGCTCCACCTTCTCGACTCGTACAACACCGCGGAGCACGAGGTCAGTTGGAGTGTCCTGACTAGAAGGAGGAACAACGCCGGGACAGTCAATGAGGTAGATGCGCTTCATCAAGCTAACGTATTGCCACACCTTGGTCTCACCAGGAATGGGGGCGACGTTGCACACCTTCTTCTTGAGAAGTGTGTTAATGATGGATGACTTGCCCGTGTTGGGACCTCCGATCAAGCCGACGGAGATCTGCTTGCGATCGCTATGAAGTGCAGAGAACTGCCTTAGAAGTTGGATCAATGACCCTTTGCCGAAAGAGTTGTTAATGCTAGCATGGAAGGCTAAGGTAGGATATTCCTTTGAGAGCGCGCGAACCCACGCAGCCTGTCAATAGGTGTCAGCAAGAATGCCCAACGACACGTGTGAAAAGCACGATGTAAGCCAAGACATGTGCGCAACATAACTAAGAAAAATGCAATCGATGCCCAAGCAAAGGGGCATAGGCAAACTTCAACTCAGATGGAGCGCTGCACTCTCTTGATAGTAACCAAAACGGTACCGATCTACCAAGGCACGAGGCCGAGGTGGGCGAGAAGTGTCATCAATTTCCCAATCATGTAACAGACACCTCCTTGGAGGATAGCGGAGGCGTCCTGACAAAATGTATTGGGGTCGGAACGAAGGGGCGACTGTGCGAGATAAGGTGACTTACAGCAACGCTGGTAGGAACAAGATCACACTTGTTCAGGACGAAAATAAGGTGCTTGTGCGGCGCTTCCTCCTTGAGATATTTCTCGACACTCCTGCATCTTGTACCGATCGGGTCACGAGCATCGAGGACGTGAATAACCACATCTGAAGAATCCATGACCTTGTAGAGCTCGTTCCAGATTCTCTTACTTTGGCCCTTGTCGAAGACCGGCTCGATGGCCATAGTAAGGGCACCCTCGTTGGAGTCACCATTATCGGCTTCACCAGAGGTGCCGCTAAGTAGCTTGGCCTGCTCAAGCCTCTCCTGATATGTGTCCATGCTCTTCTCAGTATCATCCGCCAGGTCAGACAGGCTGCTGACGCCGAGCTTGACCCTCTTCCTCTGAGACTTGGGCCCAAAGACGTTTGCGAAAGGAGCTGTCTCGACCGTCATTTTTGCTTTGTGTTGCTTGATGCCGTTCTGCGTCTCTGGTCCATCACCATCACGAATGAGTGACATTGGAAGCTTGTTGGACTTGAGGAGGACTTGGTAAGGGTCGTTGGCCTTCTCGGCCATGGCCTCGCGGAAGGCCTTGAGAGTATCTTGAGATACCACGCGAGTGTTCGTGAACCATTTTCGGTTGGGCTCGATGCGAGCATTGGGGACGTCCTTGGACTGGAACGAGGCGGCCTGTGTCACGTTTCCATACTTGTCATGCTTGGCTTTGCCATCCTTGTACATGTTCAGGAACTTGACCCTCTTCGCATCGCGATAGAAGTTCTCGCCCTTTGTTCGAACATTGGCCATGCCATCGCCGGTCTTGCCCTGACGGACACGCCGGGTGGCCTCCTTCTTTCCGGTACCCATCTTTGCGTTCTTGAAGCCCGTCGAAGGCGGGTGTTGCGAGACGCAAGAAAGGGATAAACTCGAGATGGGAAAAGCGTGATAGGAAAGGAAGCAGTGGGAGAATGACCACCGACTTTTTTTTCTTCTAAACGCTGTCGATAAGAAAATTAACCCCACTGTAAAGAATCTGGGTGGCAGGCGACGGAAGAGACCCACTGTATACTAAGGTGACCCCAGCTCTAACACGGCTCAGGGAAGCGAATTAATCCGGCTCCAGCACTCCCTGAGTTTACAACTACTTACGCCAATTTTCTGAACTGGTGTGCTCAACATTTCGAACTACCCGACCGCGGTGCCTCATCAATATACGAATATTCGGCGCAGCGCAGGGCAAGCCATAGCCTTGGCTCAAATTGACTGGCCGACAATGGCTGTTCTGCCTCTTCGCTCTGCGCTCTGCGCAAGAGCCACAACGCAGACTGTCATCTCGGCATCAAGATCCTTCACCACCACGTCTGTCAATGCTCAGAACGTCATCCCTCCCCAATCGCCATCCTACATCCGCCTGCCAGCCCCTCCGCAATCCGACGAGACAAAAAAGCCCCGCGTAAAGGGTCATCTTCCCGTTCCTCGTGACATATTCCCCCGTCGCGAAGGCAGCCGCAAGATTGAACCCGACTACATCGAGAAAACGGCACCACTGCCCAAAAGTGTTGAGATTGAGGACCCTAGCCAGCCTTCAAACAAGGTCCGCGAGTGGAAGAGGCGCATGGCGTCACAGCGCCGCGAAAACCTTGAGGAGTCACTACAAGCCCTCTGGGTGCGCCGCCAGCAGAGCAATCGCCGCCACGCACAACGAGTCAGCTCCAACTTCAATGCCAACAAGCGTGCTATGAGGGCGCCTGAAAGAGCCGATGACCGCATTACACGTAGTACAGTTCTGGATGCTATGCTTGACACATATGTGCAGCCAGATCCTGACCGCTTCAACCGAGCCCAACGCAGCAAGGCCAAGGTGGAAGCAATGCTGGCAGCACAGAAGGAGGCCCGTCGGGATGCCCTGATGGACCTTTACATGAAAGCCTCCGACTTCATTGTCAACGAGAATGATCTGAAGGCTGAGATCGAAAAGAATTTTGCGGACGACTTCTTCCGCAAGAAGGCCCTGTCCACTAACATGATCGGCGCGGCAGACAACGTGTGGGATGTGGAGGGGCCGCCAACGTCGATTGGAGAGATGGCCAGGGACATCATTGGCACGTCAAAGAGGCCGCTGGAGGCTTCTATCACAGAGGCACAGCGCACAGCATTGCGGACGAAGCGCATCGCCGAGGAATTCACTGGTGGCAAAATCGAGCTGCCCGACATCAAGACGAAATAATGTGGCTGGCGTCAATCAAGAGACGCACTCGTGTATCATAGCAAATGGTATCTTGTCCATGTACTATACTATAGCAGAAAAGCTTCCATGTCAAGACTGGCATTTCATTAACGGCGACTGACTTTTTTCCCGCTCGCAGGAAGAGACCTGGGATTGTGAGTCGCTTACACCCTCTATCGCAAAGCCTGGTAATATTCACCTTGTAACTACAGAATGCGATGTGCGTGCATAATCTTCCTAGTAGTGCGTCGAGATAACCTGCCGGCATTTGAAGTGACACTTTACAGATGAAAAAATGGGTGCCTTCTTGGTGATTGTATGGTCAACCGCTTGACTTCAATATTCTGATGAATCTAGTATATCCAAAAACGCCTCCAAAACGCCATGATATGTGAAATGCGCTCTTCCATAAAGTACACAACCCCTGACGTCGTTCTGCACGACGTACCATCTGCTTAACTTCAACTATGCTCTGGCATTGACGAAGTGCGCTCTCTTTCATCGCTTCTCGACAAGAACGAAGTGCAGGGCGGCATATGCCAGTACGATAAAGACTGCAGCAAAGATGCCAAGATTCTGAATGTCGCTCCACATGTTGGCGTTATTGAATCCAAAGGTGCTCAAGATGGCGGCACCAGGCACAGTAATGTCCAAGCCAAACTGACGGTCCACAAGAGTCAGCTGAAGAGCCTCGTTGACGATCAACGATTCGAAGCCGTAATGGAAGATGGACAGTTTCTGCAGCCATGCCGCACCCTTCGGGGTAGTCTCATAGTTCAAGAGAAAACCAGCAAAAAGCAGACTGAATAGCATGACCAAGCTGCCAAGTAGGTTCGCAACGCCATGGTCCTTGCAGACGATACCAATAAACAGACAGACGGCAGCAGCCGCAAGGTTGAAAAGTACGAGAACGAGGATGAAGCGGAAGAAATGATCAGTATCAGGAACCAATCCGGTCATTGGATAAAGGATAGAGCCCATCAGAATAGGAGGGATGATCCTCAGCGGAATGATATCGAAAATGATCTTGGCGAGGAAGTAAGTGAGCGGTGAGTAGTAGCCATTGGCGCGCTCGCGAACAAACAGAAGACGTTCCGTTGCAAAAACAGTCAGACTTGTCAGTGTACTGAAGCCAAAGAGAGCCAACAGGAAGAAGAAGAGGCCAAGACGGTTTTGGAAACCCTTGATGTCATCAGTCAAACCGTAGAAGAGGTAACCGGAGAAGACAGCCAGAACAATGGCGATGGCATAGTGGGTGAGCATCAGCATTGGGTTCCGGTACAGGTTCTTCCATGTTCGCTGGGAAAGAATGATAAATTGGCGCCCGTAGCCCACACGAGCATATCCACGGCCAACGGCGCTATCGTTGAGACTGGCCCTAGTTCCGCCGTTCTGCCCATTTGCGTCGCCGGCGGTGCTGACGGCTTGGTGAATCTCCTCACGAATGCTTTTGAAGATGCTAGAGCGTGCAAATGCTTTTGTCATGGTATCGAGATCGGTGCCTGTAACAGCGGAAGGTGGCAAATCATGAAGGTCCTCGGGTAACTGAGAAGAGAGTGAGTCGGTGGGATTCGGCGTCAATCGGAATGAACCCACATCCTCGCCTCCAGCATCCGAGGAGGCTGCCGTGTCCACTGTCCGACGGCGTGTGAATAGTGCGCGCTCTTGTTGTGCGCGGACAGAGTCCTTACGCAAGTTCTTGGGTCGTGTCGAATTTCCTTGCTCAGCACCACTGTCTTCGCCAGTACTGTTGCCAGAGATGCTGGCCACAGACTTGACTGCTCTTGTACTGCTTGGGCCCAGACTGGCTGCGTCGTTCGGGATGGATCCATCATCCATGTAGGAAATGTTGCCAGCATGCATAGTTAGATCGACAAGATAATCTGCGACATTGAAACCAGGAGGACATTCGTAGCCGATGGAATCAAAGTATGATTGGCATTGGGAGAAAGGGCCTGAGTAGACCGTCTTGCCTTGAGCAAGCAGAACCAGGCGGTCGAAGAGGGCGACAATGTTGGAACGAGGCTGATGAATAGTGAAGATAACGGTGCGCTTGTAAGTCTTTGCCAAGGTGACAAGACACTCGATAACATTGTATGCATTGTAGGCGTCCAGACCGCTGGTGGGCTCATCTAGGAAAAGGATGGATGGAGATGTGACCAGCTCGCAGGCGATTCCAACACGCCTCTTTTCTCCGCCTGAGATGCCACGACCCTTGCCCTCTTCTGAACCAATGAGGGAATCGCGAATGTGGTGAATGCCGAGCTCTTTCTCGACCTCGTAAACTCGCTGTTCCTTTGCAGCACGCCCCATCTGCCGAGGCAGGCGAAGCAAAGCACTATTCAGGATAGTTTCATGGACAGTGAGAGTAGGCAACATCGTATCTTCCTGATCAACGAAGCCAACCACGTTCTTGTAGTTTGTATCGCTGACCTTTTCACCGTTGACATAGAAGTTCCCGGAAACTTGCCCACGTTTGTTCTTACGAGCCAAAATATCCAAAAAGGTGGTCTTTCCAGCTCCAGAAGCGCCCATAATAGCAGTGACTTCGCCAGGGTGGCAGATGCCCTGTATATTTGAAAGTATAGTCTTGCCGTTGAGGGTATAGGACACATCTTCGAAGTAAAGGGCGGCCGGTTTGTGGTCAGCCATGAGTTTTGTTGATTCGTCATCGGAATCATCTAGACGGATCGCGCCGTAGCGCAAGTTTCGGCGCGAGAGATACCAGACTAGGATGATTACCGCAACGACAAAAAGCCCACAGGCTGAGATAACACCCGCAATAAGAGGAGTATTGATCTTCTTGACTGGGCGGTGGTAGCCGGGAACCTCTGTTTCGTAAAGGCACTCGCCAGCTCTGCAGTCGAGGAGAATACTGGAATCGCCAATGAGAGTCAGGATGAGATCGTCCATCTCGGGCTCTTTGAAAGCACAGTCGTGAGCACCGCCATTCTTCTGTGTGCATTCGAAACTGCCAGGTCCCTTGATGGAGACCTCGAGGAATTCGCCTAGATCAATGGAGCCGTCCTTGCCGCAAAGCATTCTTTCGGGGATACATTCACAGCTGATGTGTTTGCATTGGTAGGATGTTGAGTTCTTGTTCGCAGTGAACTCGGCGCTCGAATCGCATTCGGAGAGATGGCAGTAGAACGACTCGACCTGGTCCACCCAGACTGTGTGGATTGTCAGTGCCGTTCAGGTTACTGGCTTTGAAGAGACTTACACTGAAAATCACAAGTCTCTGACCCGGCATCGCAAGTGAAGGTGACCTCAGGACGTTGGGTGCCTAGTAGACTTGTGATTTTCTTGTTGGTGACATCACAGATCTGGTGGTTCTGCTTGATGACCTCGCCATTAGTATAGCAAACGCCGCCTTTGCCCGGGGCAACCATGGCGTTGCACACATCATCTGACGTGCACACGTTGCAGTTGATACCCGTCCAGCCTTCATCACACTGGCAATTTTCATTGCCTCGCATCGGCCGGTCTTTGTCTTTCGGGAGAGAGCCGCATACTGCACATGTGCCCGTCAGTTCTTATCGTGTCGGGGTTAGCTATCGTAGAGATTTGGACATACGTGGATCCAGGCAATCGTCACCGCCGAAACCAGGAGGACAGTCGCATTTCCCATTGAACTCGTTGCAGCCAGCATACTGCGAACAGTGATGGGCGGGTAGCAGGCAGTTGAAGCTATCACACGAGGGAGAGATAAGCATCAGGAACGCATTCAGCTGCGCTGGAGTGAGTTAAAGTCTGTGAAGGAAACATACCAAGGCGGGCAGTCTTTGGGTCGCCCATCCATGAGCTCTAGATGAACGCGGGCCATGTCAGCCTCGCTGAAGCTCGAGTTGAGCTGTGCTGTCGTAACCCCAGGCAGCAGAGCTACAGCTGCTATAGCGAGGCTTCGCAAGCTCGGGAGAGCCATGCGGAACAGGAGTTGTGCGATTCCAGCGACAAACCCCAGCGTTACTGCAATGGTATATGAGAGAGGATGAAAGAAGGAGGAGATAGGGAGGAGGCGTTATGAGAGAGGAGAGGAGAAGGTGCCTGATGGGGTTGAGCAGTGTTGTGGTGATGTGATGGAATACGTGGAGACGAGTCGGTTGGAGACGGCGGGAGAAGAACCCGAGGACAGGTCGAGTGACGACGGTGGTGCTGAACCTGGCAGATACCGCCATCGAAGCGGGGTGACAGGCTGAGCACAGGTCGCGGCCAGGTAGCCCACTGAATGCACTAGGCTTATAGCTCCAGCGCCTGGGCCTTGCTATGGGGAAGCTTGAGTGCAGCTGGGCCTACAAGATGGAGCCTGGGACCGAAGGCTAAAGCTGAACGGGACAGCTGATTGGGCAGTTTGGGATCTTGGGGAACTTGGAACTGTGAGGCACAGGCACAGCATCGAGATGGCGTATGCAAGGCTGGGTTCTTGTTCAAGTTGAGTTACCCACGTGGACACTGGCTTCGTCGCCGGCTCCAATATTCTACAGTTCGAGGCCTTACGCTGTCGCACCACGCTTCCATATCCACGCATTCATCTCGACCTGGTACCGCTTCTCAACAACGCCAGGTGAGCCTCACTTCTGGCATGAGATCTGGGGCGAAAGGATTCGCCATAGGAAGGACTATGATTCTGAATCGAAACGTCATCAATGCCTGCCGTTTCTGAGCTAGTTCATTTTGGCGAAGCGTGATTACTCCAGTGAACGAAGTTGCTCGTCCAGCCGCTGATGGTTCACGCAAATACTTCTTAATGAAACCCGAAACCCGCCATATAGAACGCATCTATCTTCCCTTCGCTTGCTGTTGCTTCCCTAAGCTTCGTAAGCACTTCATTGCCGCCTCGTTCTCGTAATGCGCATTCTCTGCACGTCAAGCTTCCAACGGTCTGGTGAGCATGGTTTGAAGAGTGCACCAGCACTTTTTTGGGGGCTGAGGGGTTGGGGGGGAGTTGGATTGTAGACCGTTGAATTAATGATTAGCATACACATATATATATTATATGCTATTCTATAACTAAACCTTTTAGATAAAGGGCTGAAATATAATCTCTTAATTCTTTAATTATTCTAAATATTAAAATTGGAAGAGTGGCCCTTGCCAAACGCCACACTGAAACGTGTCGTGCTGGGTAACGGTCGGGCGACGTTCCAACTGCAATTCGCTGGGATTCATGCGTGCATCGCCCGCCAACCAAACATACAAGGCCAACCAAGCATACAAGCGACCAGTGGTCTCGGGCAGACCGAACCAACACGCGTCCCACGAGATGGACGAAGCGGCAGACGCCAGCTTCCAAATCGGAACACAAGGGCCTCCCTGGTTGCAGCAAGCATCGTTCAACCACCCGGGCTCCGTTCACGGCCGAGCAAGATCGCCTTATCATCGATCTGAAGGAAGGTAAACATGGGCTCACTTGGTCAGAAATCCACAGAGAGTTCAGCGCCGTCTTCCCTTCACGTTCCCAGAATACCCTTTAGGTGCACTAATGCACAAAACTGAAGCATCGTGAGGCATCTGAGGCAGCACTCCAGCCACATACGCAAGAGATAGAAACTCGGCTCTGTGCTATTATGATTTACTTCTCTAGTGTTAAACCAAACAATTTCTCTTGGTTGGTCACGACCATAATTCTCTTCGGAGCATGTCGAACCAAGCGTACTCATTCGGATACTCATCGAGGATCAAAGAGATGTATTCGTGCCAGTCATCCGCCCAAGCCCCGCAGGCGAACATTGCAGAAGCGTACTCCCAGTAGGCAGGGTACCAGCCGGCGGTCTCCCAGTCAATCAGCACGGGCTCTCCGTTAGGTCGCACGATGATGTTCTTCCGCTGCAAGTCGCCGTGGGTGAAAACCGTGCTGTTGCCGCATAGCACCATCGGCAGAACGCGGCGGTAATATCTGGCTTTGTGATCAAGCCCGCTATTGTACAGGTACTTCTTCACCAGAGCGTCGTTCAACTCCGATTCTGTGGCGAAGGGTCCATTGATCGTTCCATCGTCAAGGCCGTCTTCAGTCGCCGTCCAGAACATAGACTCTTCAAATGGCCGTCTCCCGATGCAGCCAAAGTATCCCGGCGCGGGCATATTCCGCAGAGTATCGATTCCGATGCGTAGTTGTTGCGCTATTTGGCCCTTGTCTGCAGGACCAAGCCGGTGCCAGAGATTTTCGAGCCTCTCTCCTTTGATGTTCTCCATGACAATGTAATTGACCTGCCGGAGGTCCTTATTCTCGACGGAAAATAAGGCAAACACTTCTGGTACGAATCTAGGGAGTGTTCGGTGGACAAGCATCATGTTTTCGCCCTCGGTCAGGCTTACGTTCAAGCCGTACTTCACGACGAAAGAGTCGCTGAAACGAACAATTCGTCGGCCTGTCTGATTGTAGATAACCATACCCAGGCGTTCAATGTCCTGTACTGAAGGCAATGGCATTGGTAGACGGGATTCAGGGGCGAAGAAAGGCAAGTCGTGGACGGGTTCCATGTTTTGGATGCAGTGCCTGTCTGGGTCATGGGGAGAACATGTTTGGACGGCGTGTCATCTGGTGTTGGTCGTTGCGGGAGTTGTAGGACACTACCAGGGCGGCGAAGTCAACCCGGATATGCATCTGGAGAACCCATTACGGAGAACTCACACTGGATTTGGAGTGAGGAGCATCAAGACTGGTACCACGACAATGGCGACGGCTCATTCGAGTGGGCGCAAGCGGGAAGCAGCTCCACAAGGAAGGTCAAGGACAGGAAGGGAAAGGAAAGGGCCGTGTATAGGTGGTGAACATCTATTAGACCGCCAAGTGAGATGTCTGGGGGATCCGAGGGCTCAGTACTTAGTTCAAGTTGCATTTGGGCAAGATATCACTCCGACCAACTAAAAGGCCGGGAGATTACGCCTTAAACCCTCGATTGAAAGGTTTAGCTACACAGAACACACAGACAAAAACACCCACATGCTGATCACTAATTCGACTATCCTCCGACTCGAAATAGAGTTTCCCCGGACCCGCCTCCTCGGGCTCCAGGGTAGCTCCAGGGTAAGGGCTTTGTTACGAAGACCATAGGGGGTTGTCTAGGAGGGGCGGTTTGTCAATACCAGACACACCCAATGTCGGCCCACTGGCAGGGCGCGCCCGAGATTAAGGTTTCCCAAAGCTCAAGTAACGAGCTCGTTGAAATTAACATATATACCAGGCTGCCCTTGCGAACAACTTTCGAGAACAGTTTCCTGATAATCAAGTCCTAGTCTCTAAAAGCAGGGACTTTTGTCTTTACAGAAAGTAATCGCCACCCAACCAATACGCTTCTCTATCCCTTGAGTCTACTCAACTCGCCAGTGGTCACCATGGTTCGAGTCGAACCTTTCGCGGTTGAACAGTGGATGGACAAGTATGAAGGTACTCCAGGAGTGATTAATATTGCTGAGACATGCGCCTCGTCGATCTCAATCAATGAGCTTACCAGATTGTCGACCGACAGCAGCGCTCAGGCACCATTCGACCCTGACGACAAGATGACTTATGGCAGCATTCGTGGCTCACAGCAGCTCAAGGAACACATAGCCTCCCTTTGCAGCCGCGATGATGGCGAGAAACTTCCAGCAGATAACGTTCTCATCACCCAAGGCGCCATCAACGCCAACTTCCTCTCTTTGTACACTCTCGTCGGCCCAGGTGACCATGTTATTTGCGTCTACCCTACGTACCAACAGCTCTATAGCGTTCCTCCAAGTCTCGGTGCGGAAATATCGTTATGGAGGCTACGCGAGGAGAATGGATATGTACCAGACATTGGCGAGTTGGAAGGTCTAGTCAAGGAGAACACCAAGGTAAAGAAACAATGCTTGGCGACAGGGAAGCCAACTAGTACTGACATTGAGGGGTAGATGATCATCGTCAACAATCCAAACAACCCAACAGGTGCGCCTATACCAGAGAGAGTTTTGAGAGGCATCGTAGACTTCGCAAGGAACAGAAACATCATTCTTTTCTCAGATGAGGTCTACCGACCCCTCTGGCACTCGTTGCCAACAGGAACACAGGCCCCGCCTGCAGTAACGACGTTGGGCTATAAGAGGACAATAGCCACTGGTTCTATGTCTAAGGCATTTGCTCTTGCTGGCATCCGCGTCGGTTGGATAGCCTCTGGGGACCGTTCAATCATCGAAGCTATCGCTGCCGCGCGCGACTACACCACTATCAGCGTTTCCAAGGTTGATGATCGAATCGCCACCTTTGCGCTATCGCAGGCTGTGCAACCAGCACTGTTGCGCAGAAACACAGAACTAGCCGCTCACAACCTTGGCCTTCTCAAGGCTTTCGTGGAGAAGTACCCAACAGTGTGTTCCTGGGTTCCGCCCCAAGCTGGCACAACGGCCTTGATCCAGTTCAGAAGGAAGGGCACGCCAGTTGTTGACACAGAGTTCTGCCGCGACCTTCTGCAGAAGACCAAAGTCTTTGTAGTCCCCGGATCACACTGTTTCGGAGGCGACGTGGACTTTGCGGGATACGTAAGAGTAGGCTATGTTTGTGACACTGCGGTGCTTGAGGAGGGCCTAGGCAAGTTGGGTCAGTACGTGGAGGGTAATCTGCTTTGAGATGCAATTCATTGGCTTTTAAAGTGATTTGGCTATATTTGGGAAGGATCTGGACTGATCAGTATCAAACAAAAGGACTGCGCGCTGTCCACTTCCAGGCTTATCTAGCGAATACCTTCACACCATAAGTAGGCTCTTGGGAAAGCAATCATTGCCTAAACATGGTCGTCAAGATAACTACTATCTACTGGACTTACCGTCAGTGCGTACCACAAAACTGTTTCTCATTTGCACGATTTCCTGTACGCCCTTCAAATCCGCCTCAGCCAAGTACTGAACCCTGAACCCTCACCCTGGATCCTCTTTTCTTGCTTGCTTGAACGGACTCAACCTCAAGACCAAGTCCAGACCCGCTAAATGATGTAACTTGCGAGTTATCCAGCACCTACCTTGGGAAGGATGCAAGATACATCCATTTATTGAACTTCTGGATCAGCTAATGCTTAGGATATCGACCCTTTGCTTAGCGCAGAGGAAGAATAAGGCATTGCTTAGACTTGACTCAAGCAACAGGTTATCTATCACTGGCCCCGCGCAACTAGAAAATTTGGTGGAGTGCGGAAGGCCAGAAGGTCTTGTCTATGACAAACGGTTACGCATGCACCATGTCCTGAATGGTGCTTAGAATAGGGACAGTAATTATATGTTCACTCAAGGATGAGTCCTTCTTTGAGAGGGATCAACTCTGTGTTGAAAGTTTGGCATGTTGCTTTTCACTGAGACAGAACACCTAAGGCTTGGCGCCGTAGATTCGGAAGCAAGAAATACTTCGTCGCTGATCTACTCCACTCCCAAACATTTTAAAAGCTCTCTCCTCAATGCCCAAGCGAAGTCAAAATCGTCACTACATGTTTGTCCCACGGATTCTCAGAAAGTGCCACGGCGGTCTCAAGGTCGGGGTCTTCGTTCACTGGCAGTTACAACTCAGCAACCTGATGGCGAGCTGTAGCGGCCGTGTCAGTGAGTCCCGTAGAACATCACTGACGCTATTGGCCAGCCGTCGCATTTGGAGCACTAACAGTCGACCTGGCATGACGACGCTCGCCACATCGGGCAGCTCTAAGTGGTCTTGGGTGTCTTGGGGAGGGGGGCTTGGTTGGTCTGAAAGGTGTCTCCATCACTTTTGCATACCCCTTTGAATTGGAAACCAGCATGAAGAAAGCGCCCTTAACATTGTCGTATTTCTCCCTGTCGCTGTGCTGTCCATCGCCGCACCGCTAGGTTGCCCGCCATGTCTGCCCATCTTCCCTTATTTTGACTTTTAAGAGCGACGATCCTTCAGCTACGAAACTGCCACCAACATCTTGTATCACCCAACCTCACCGTCGCTTTGCGTGCGCGAGTCTGTCTTTACTGCTTCTTCATGATTCCACCATACATTCATTCTTACGACTAAGAACTGTTACTTGCCCACACAAGACTCTTTACTCTTCCTCAGCGTCATCTCTGGTGTACATCCTACACGCACTGTACAACGTCTCACGACCTCAAATGCGCCATTCATCCAGCCCTTTTGGGCCCAAGTCCTCCTATTGCAATCAGTGATACTGTATCAAAACGGATCGATGGGCATTTGGCCAATGCTAATCTTGCCCAACTATGGTCGTATTTCCCGAAATCGGAAAGGGATTGCTGCTGATTGTGCCCCTTCTCCTCACATCGCTTCCATCCGGCTCGACCCAAGTTGTTCAATGGGACATTCACCATCGTCGTACCAAGTTGGAGATCACCCGGCGAGCTGAAAGGACGTACGAGGAGACCATTTCCAACGAGAAAGGCCGCGGGGGTTATTTCGCCTCGGCTCGCCTTGGTACGCCGGGCCAGAATGTCACTCTGCAACTCGATACCGCTAGCAGCGATGTTTGGGTTCCGTACAGCGGCGCGGGTGTCTGTCGTGTCCGTGCCAAATCACCCTCTGGCAAGCCAGGATGCTTTCTAGGAAGCTGTAAGCAGCCGTTCGCTCATTGCTGATCAATTCGGCCTGTATTCAACTAATTTTCTTGCAGTCGACCCTGCCAAGTCCAATACTTTCCGAGATTTTGCTCCTGATCTCTTCGAAATCTCCTATATTGACCAGAGCTATGCGAAGGGGGACTATTTCAACGACACATTCGAGATCAGTGGTGCTTCTGTCAATAACTTGACAATGGGCCTTGGCCTGCACACCGATCTAGCCTACGGTTTACTAGGTGTTGGTTATGCCATCAATGAAGCCTCCATTGCTTCAGCTGGGTTCATGTACCCGAATTTACCCATTGCTATGCAGGAGAGTGGGCACATCAGGACGATTGCGTACAGCCTCTGGCTCAACGACTTAGGCGCAAGTGAGGGAAATATCCTTTTCGGCGGCATTGATACTGGGAAGTTTCTAGGAGAGATGACCAGAATCAGTGTCCTTAAGGACAAGAAAGTCAACGACTACACCAACTTTGCGATCCCCATGTCGTCCTTAGAGGCAACTAGTCCAACAGGCACTGACATGCTGTCTTCAAAATGGCCTATCGAGGTCATTCTGGACTCCGGCACCACCCTAAGCTATCTTCCATTCGACCTTGCACAGTCTGTCTGGGATGAAGTTGGGGCGACTTACAACTCCAGATTGGAGATGGCAGTACTTCCCTGCTCTTCCGCACAGCGCCCAGGGTACTTCTCCTTTGGTTTTGGCGGAGCCCAGGGGCCTCGAATCAATATCACCATGGATGAACTCGTGATTGACCTAACTGACGGCAGTCCTCCGCCATTCACGTCTGGGGAGTATCAGGGGGAACGTGTTTGCCAATTTGGCATCCAGCGTTCATATGCATCGCCTTGGACATTGGGCGATACCTTCTTACGATCTGCGTATGTCGTCTATGATCTTGAGAATAATGAGATTGGCTTGGCATCCACAGACTTCAATTCGACAGAATCGAACATAATCCCCTTCGAGAGCAAAGGTGCTACCATTCCATCCGCGACACTTGCCCCAAACCAGATGGAGAGAATTGGCGTTCCTGCCCCAACCAGTACAAGCCTTGTTGCTGCCAATGGCTTCCAGAATAAAGACAAGGATGGAAACCCTTTGAACGATAATAGAAGCGGAACTGACGATGCGAGCAAGAACGACAGAGATGATGACGACGCGGGAAGCATTGCACAAGCTCTGTCAGGGCCAGGAATGTGGACACTGGGTGTTGTCCTGTTGTATACGATTTGGGATAGTCTAGAAAAATCATGAGGAATATCACGGTTATCGATGCGCAGGGGTCCTGGATCGCCAGCCCCTAGATGCCGGAATTTAAAAGGTGTTCATGGCTGGGACTATATACCTTGGAAGAATTGATGGCACATAGCCCTTAGAAGTCAAGTACATTACAAGTATTATATGGACAGTAGCGGTTTACGATTCCCCTGTAGGTAGGAAGAGTTGCAGTACATAAGGAAGATATTTTATCTTCGATAAATATGCCTGGAAACATCTCCCGATGATGAATTGAGTAAAAGGCTACTGCTGTTAAAAAAAAAGAATGCACCGATAATGCATGATGCTTGAGCAATTGTCGCGGTTGCACGTGAGATCGCGATCTCAGGAGATAGTTTGACCCCGGAAAAAAAAGTTGCGCGACACTCAAGACTTTTGTGGTGCTCTTACCCCGAACCTTGCAACCACGCCACCAGCGACCGACCTCTCCTGACGCTCCAAGATGAGTGTCCTGGGGACTTTCGGACGGCTTAATTGCCGTCTGATATCTGATAGGAAATGTCTCAATTACAGCATCGGGTACCTCAGCGTTGCAGCGACGCTGCCCGTCCCCCAGTCTCGACGAGGATTTTCTCACTCGGCCGGGCGATGGAACAGCGCTGCCCAAGAGGCGTAAGAACCTGTTTCACGAATAACTGGGATGTGAAGTTTTTCTAACTTCATGTTTGCGCAGACTGAAAAAAGCCCAGGTCGACGGCAGCTTGACGCCTGAGTTCATTGCAGCGAACATGCCCCCTGATGAGGCTCATAGGCTGTCTACTGTTCGCAACATCGGTATCGCGGTATGTACTTTCAACAGTATACCGATTCCTTCGGAAAGGATATTACTGACCTGTACTAGGCGCACATTGACAGTGGCAAGACGACGGCGACCGAGCGAGTACTTTTCTACACCGGCCGAATCAAGGCGATCCACGAAGTTCGAGGAAAGGATTCTGTCGGTGCCAAAATGGACTCCATGGATCTCGAGAGAGAGAAGGGTATCACTATTCAGTCCGCTGCCACTTTCTGTGATTGGACGAAGACGACCGATGGCAAAGAGGAAACCTACCACTTTAACTTGATCGACACCCCTGGCCATATTGACTTCACCATTGAGGTTGAGCGAGCCCTCCGAGTCCTTGACGGTGCTGTGATGATCCTATGTGCCGTCAGTGGGGTTCAGTCTCAAACCATCACTGTTGATCGCCAGATGAAGCGCTACAACGTTCCCCGTATCTCATTCATCAACAAGATGGATCGCATGGGCGCCAACCCCTTCAAGGCTGTCGACCAGATCAATCAGAAGCTCAAGATGCCCGCCGCCGCCGTCCAGATCCCTATCGGTGCCGAAGATGAGTTTGAGGGCGTCGTCGATCTGATCAATATGCAGGCTATCTACTTTGAGGGCCCCCGTGGTACCAAGGTCCGCGTCACTGATACCATCCCTAACAACCTCCAAAGCCTGGCTGAGGAGCGGAGGCAGATGCTCATCGAGAAGCTTGCTGATGTCGATGACGAAATGGCCGAGCTCTTCCTTGAGGAGGTGGAGCCCACCAGGGACCAAATTAAGGCTGCTATCCGCAGGGCTACCATCGCCAGGCGCTTCTCCCCCGTCTTTATGGGCTCTGCCCTGGCTGACAAGGGTGTCCAGCCTATGCTTGATGGCGTTTGCGACTACCTTCCCAACCCTGGTGAGATCGAGAACATGGCTCTCGACAAGAAGCAGGATGAGAAGCCTGTCCAGCTGATCCCTTACAACTCCCTCCCGTTTGTGGGTCTGGCTTTCAAGCTCGAAGAGAACAACTACGGCCAGCTCACCTACATCCGCGTCTACCAGGGTACTCTCACCAAGGGTTCCTACCTGTACAACTCCCGCACCGACAAGAAGGTCCGCATTCCCCGCATTGTCCGTATGCACTCCAATGAGATGGAGGACGTCAACGAGGTTGGTGCTGGTGAGATCTGCGCTGTGTTTGGTGTCGACTGCGCTTCTGGAGACACCTTCACTGATGGAGGTCTTCCCTACACTATGTCCACCATGTTCGTCCCTGAGGCCGTCATGTCGCTTTCCATCTCACCGAAGCGCAGCGGAGATGCCGACAACTTCAGCAAGGCTATGAACCGCTTCCAGCGTGAAGATCCTACCTTCCGCGTCCACGTTGATGCTGAGAGCGAGGAGACTATCATTTCCGGAATGGGGGAGCTTCACCTCGAGGTGTATGTGGAGCGGCTTAAGCGCGAGTACAAGTGTGAGTGTGTCACTGGTCAGCCTCGCGTCGCTTACCGCGAGACAATCTCTCGCCGTGCCGATTTCGACTTCCTCCTCAAGCGCCAGTCTGGTGGTCCTGGTGACTTCGCCCGTGTCATGGGTTGGATTGAGCCTTATGAGAAGCCTGATGAAAACTACTACGAGAGCCAGGTGGTCGGTGGCAACATCCCTGACAAATTTCTGTCTGCTTGTTCCAAGGGTTTTGAAATTGCGTGCGAAAAGGGTCCTCTTTTGGGGCACAAGGTTATCGGTGCTAAGATGATCATCAACGATGGTCAGACACACACAACTGATTCTTCCGATTACGCTTTCAGCTTGGCCACTCAGATGGCTTTCAATAAGGCTTTCAAGGATGCTGGTGGCCAGGTTCTTGAACCCCTCATGAAGACTACCATCACTGCCCCCAATGAGTTCCAAGGTAATATTCTTATGCTGATGAACAAGCGTAACGCGACCATCAACGACACGGATATTGGCAGCGAGGACTTCACTCTCACTTGCGACTGCAGTCTGAATGCCATGTTCGGCTTCAGCTCGCAACTCCGTGCAGCGACTCAGGGTAAAGGCGAGTTCAGCATGGAATTCAGCCACTACGCTCCAGCACCTCCCCACTTGCAGTAAGATCCATCCATTATCCATGCTTCTTGTTTGCAGTTGGTTGACAATGATAATAGGAAAGAGTTGATTGCCAAGCACGAAAAGGAACTGGAGGCTAAGCGCACAAAGTAAATGCCCTCAGAATGTACGAATTTCAGAAGCTTCAGGCTTGTGTAAGATTGTCGGACGTGAAAAAGTTGTTCAGAGATGCTTTTATTTCTGGATCATGTATTAGAATACTATTGGAGATGGATGTCTGCGATTTGTGGATCTGCAGCCAGACCAGAGCCCGTCTCGAAGGGGCCGATTCGGGGCCGCGTAAAGAAGATATATAGACGAGAATGACGACAACAACGATCCACTCATGAGCAAGCTGTTTCGGGCCGTCCGGCTCGCAGCAGCGGAGAAAACGCAATGTGATTCAACATTTTTGTTAAGGTCCTAGTACTTTTCTCTAACACAAAGTTCCCCACGCACGACATAAGGGTATACAGTTTTTACAGCCTCTTGAGGACATCCTCGACAACCTCCTCAGTAGTAGCCTTGCCACCAAGATCGGGGCTGAGGAATTTACCCTCTTCAAGGCTGGCATCAACAGCGGCATAGATCATGGCGGCAGCTTCTGGCTGCTCAAGGAACTCCAGCATAAGGGCGGTGCTGCGGAGGGTGGCGATGGGGTTGGCAATGTTCTTGCCTTGGATATCAGGAGCACTACCATGACAGGGCTCGCCGATGGCGAAACCCTCACCGACGTTGGCGCTAGGGACAAGGCCAAGACTGCCGACAAGAGCGGCAGCACCATCGGAGAGAATGTCACCGTAGAGGTTGGGGGCGACAATGACATCGTAGTCTTCAGGTTGGCGGAAGAGCTTGTAGACCATAGAATCAACAATCTGCTCCTCGACATTGACGGAAGAGTAGGCGGATTGGGCGAGGGCACGGTTGGAAGCAGCACGGAAAAGGCCGTCGGTCTGAGATAGGACGTTGGACTTGTGGGTGATGGTGACGAGCGGCTTGGAGTGGATACTGGGGTTGCCAGCATCGCGGATCTTCTGGCGGCGGAGGGCAATGTCACCAGCCATGGCAGCAATGCGGAAAGAAGCCTTGTCGGAGATGCGCTTGATAGCCTCGGCGACCTTGCCGTCGGGGGTGTCGTAGGTCTTCTCCTGCTTGACGTAGAGATCCTCTGTGTTCTCACGAACAATGACCATGTCGATAGCCTTGCGGTCCGTGCCGACAGACTTCACGGGGCGGACATTGGCGTAGAGGTCAAGCTTCTTGCGGAGAGCGACAATGGGCGAGGAATAGCCCTTGACGGGGTGGGTCGGAGACGAGACAGCACCGAAGAGGGCACCGTCGCAGTGCTCACGGAGGGTGTTGACAGTCTCGTCAGGAAGAGCGCTGCCGGTCTTCTCGAAGGTCTCGAAACCTGCCTGCAGAGGGGTGAACTCGAATTTAAGGCCGAGAGAGGAGGGTAAAGCTTCGAGAAGGCGGCGGCCGGCGGGGATGACCTCCTTACCAATGCCATCACCGGGGATGAGGCCTGGACGAGACAGGGGTCAGATTCCAGCATTATTGAGACATTGTTGTGCTTTCATCGGGACTTACCAATCTTGAGCGTTCGGATGGACATTTTGCGAAAGCAATTGGCCGAGTTGCGCGGGGTTATTGTTGGTGAAGGCAGAATATGGTGGTGGATGGAAACTCGGGTGAGGTTGGAAAAGCGTCTGTGGATGGCAGCCGAGATCGGGGCGTTGCGGGAGAAAAAAAATTAGGCCATGGTTGTTAGCCGTCGTGACAGGGTTTCGGTTGAGTGAAGAGGACGGGTAATTAGTGCTTGAACCGCGACAGGAACAAACAAAATGAATTAGAGCTGTTTGGGCGTTTCAATGTGTTGTTCTTTCACGAATTCTTTCTTCTATTGATACCGAGGCACCATGGATTGCGATCGCATTGAGAATGGTGAATGATGCCCTTCGAGGTACGCGTGCGGACTCAAGCTTATCCATAGGGCTGGGGCAGGTTCATCCGAATTGGCTAATATATGAATGAACGGTTTATATGATGTGTGGTATAGTCAGGCATGATAGATTTTCAAAAGCTTCAAAACATAGGCTCACGGGCTTTTCCTTCTCGCGTTATTTCTGTCTGGGATCCGTTGACAAGACTGGCCAAATCTGGTCAGGGTTAATTAACATGGACAAAGTTTGTCTAATCCCCCCACAGTGTTGACCAGGTGTGGTTTGGTGAAAGTCAACCCAAGGTAATTTATCTCTGCATCCCGTCAGTTATTAGCTCGGACTGACCTGAGCTTTCGCTTCTTGCCGGGGGCGAGCCATTGTGAAAGAGAAAATAAGTACGTTTGTGAGGTTGGGTTGCATTTTATGGACTGCAAGTAATAGTAGGATGAGAACGATGCCGGGCAAGATGCCTAGCTTTCTGAAGAGCCCAGGTCAGGAGCGGTCTTGCTGTCGACTGAACGACTGAGGCTGATAAATCCAGATCTTCCTTAACCAGGACAGGTCATGTCGACCATTTTACACCTAATCATTACTTGCATAACACGATTGGTCACCGTCCACATCCTACGCTTGGGTCACGGTAGGCTGGCGTACTTTGGCGGCCCCAAGATGACGGTGCTCTTGGTTCGTGTCGGAGGTGGAGTCACGGCGCCACTGGCCAATCCTGATGCGGGCCGAGATGTGTGACAGGGGTTGCCGGGGGGTTTGCGGGCCCTTGTTCAGGGGTTTACTACCCCTAATTCAGGCACCTTCAGGGACAGGATGGTTCAGTCATGTCGCCAGCAGCAACAACCAGCTCGTTTCCCAGGAACTGACAGCACCGAGCTTCGGACAGCACAGGTCTGCTTCAGAACAGGTACAAGGCAGAACCGCGTCCATAGTGTTTCGTGCCGCGTTTCGAGTCGTTGTTGTACTCAGTGTCACCTGATAGGCAGGTATCGAGGCACTCCTTACTAGTAGTAGTGTGTGTGTACTGTGTACTCCGTCCATGAAGCATGTGGTCTACTAATGTAGCTTATGCATGGACCTGGAAGGCCGCTGTATGTAAGCTAGTTTGTCCTATGCCTACCTACTTACATACCTTGTAGTAGTACCTTTGCTTGGCCTGTCGGGAGCAGTGGTGACCTCGACAACGAACGTGTTGATTCATCTCCGTTTCCCCTCCTCTTACCTCTGCTCTATCATCTCTCAGCCAACTTCAATCCCATCGTGCCGCCGAATCTGCGGTGTACGCACCGGAGCTTCATCACCCTCAACTACGGAGTACACCGTTAACCTTTAAGTTCAAGCTCCCCTCGCGGTATCCCATCTCGCCAGCCCACTCTACCACTGGCACCCCATTTGGAAGCCTCACCCTTTCCCCCTCGAACCTGCCACCTTGCAACCCCTCGCCGAAGTCTAGAGCTCCCTTCCATTTCGACTCAACAATATTTTCCGAGCCTCCCCTTCCCTCTTGACTGCGCCGACCAACAATTGCCTGCTCTACGCTACTCTTGCTGAGCTCGACTGCCACGCAGATCGCGACACGTGCATATCTTTCTCGGAAGGAGCTCCCGTTGAGCTTTCCCTAGCTCTCACGATGAGCCAGGTTAAGAACCTGCGTGCCATGTTCGAAAATAAAGGGGATGACTCTAGCCCTCCAGACCGTGGGCGATCGCCAGGCCCTTCTGGTAGCATCACTCCCAGTACGTCACCACAGTTCCCTTCCCTTACGTGATCCCAGGATCGTGCTAGGCCACAAGGTGGTTTATCAAGTTCCAAGTCCTTGCCGGCTGGGATCGGCCGTTTGCTTCGCCTCTGACATCAACCTGACCCTATCTCGCCTCCACACCACAACCCACCTCCACAGTCCGGTTCCCGTTCTCCCTCCTTTGCTTCTTTCCAAGCTTGGTCAACTCTAATAAGAAAGAAAAAAACCCGCTCCTTCTGCATCAAGCCTCCATTCGCTGACAAGAAGCTTTCTCCTTCCAAACAGGCGCCTCCTTTACAGGCTCACCACGCCCCTTGTCGAGGATCCGATCAAGCTTCGTTGCCATTGAGAAGGACGGTCGTATGGGATTGCAGAGAGCTATCAGCGACGAAGGCAGCCTCCCCAGAAGGAGGATGAGTGGCGATACAGATGCCGAGTCGATTTCGGCCACGTCGGATAACCGGTCCACTACGGCCACCGGCGAGGAGCCTAGGACAGCCCGTCGAATGTTCATCAACGACCCTATTCCCGAATCTCCTCGTCTCCCCAAGGAAGTGGATGGCTTCTCCCATGACCTGGGTGCCGTGACTGATCAGCCGAGCGTAAATCCTGACAAGCATGTTGATGAGGAGGAGCCTTCGAAAAATCTTCTCTCCGCTGATCCAACCACTGCTATAGGGGCTACTGCAAAAACCCCTGCTGGCGCAAAGATTGTGAATGGCAAGCCCGCGTCCGGACAGACGACTGTGGCTTCACCGGGACCAGCCAAATCATCTACATTGAGTACGACAAAGAAGATTGCATCTCGTCCAAGCGCTATATCAACGAAGGCAACAGGTAAGGCGACAATTCCCTCCAAATCACCCGCCACGGTCAAAACACCTACGTCTGCGACGAGCTCCACAGCCCAGAAGTCCACCGCTCGAACTGCAACTCGCACGGCTGTCAAGCGAGATACGACTTCAACAGCTACTAGGCCGGCGGGCTCAACTGCAACGAAGCCAACAGCTTCTTCTGCTTCGAAGAAACCTGCACCTCTGAAACCTAGCACGAGCGGCACGGGTTTTGTTAAGCCTAAAGTAAAGTCTCCGACCAAGCCCGTGAGCCTTCCAGCATCACTTATGGCTCCAACAGCAGCCTCTGGGGCGAAGGGCAATGCCCCCCGGCCCTCACTCACCCCCCAAACCGGGAATGCGCAAGCACGTGCTTCTAGCAGAGCGAGCATTTCAACTGGCACATCCAAGTATCCCAAAGCACCAGTGTCTAAGCATCCTAGGCCGAGCATTGGACCACCGCCTAAGACAAGCAACCGAGAGAAACCTGCTGCTAGGGAAAGCAATGTTGATGAGGGTTTCTTAGCTCGCATGATGCGACCAACTGCATCTTCTGCCCAGAAGACGGCAGAGAAGGTCCAACTGACACCCCCCAAGCGCACGGCAGGCCGACGTTCCACGACAAGCTCTCACCGTGACAGCAGTATTAGGAGTTCCAGCCGTGCTAAGACCCCATCTGTCCATGCTTCAGAAGCTGCTGAAGATCACAACCACCATGCACCTCTGGTCGATGAGATTGCAGTGAACACTGCCATTCTTGAGACAACTGAGGAAGCAGCCGAAGGAGCACCCGAAACTGACCTTGCGCTCTCATCCGCGAAGATTCCTGAATCTGCATCGGAGACAGCAGCAGCTGAAGAAGAGCCAGTGCATCGACAGGACGCAATTGTGCAACACGATGCTAGCGCTGAAGCTTTGAAGTCGTCCCCGGTGACGGAGAACATTGTTCCTCAGACCGCAGTGGTGGACACAGCTGAGGAGGCGGTTGAGCTGGCTGCCGAGACAGACCAAGTTCAGGATACCCTGCATACTGATATTGATGGCCACCAGGCAGTTTCTGAGCCCTCTTCGTTGAAGGAAGTTTCTGTGGAGGACTCAGTGATCGAGGCTGCAACTACTGCAACTGCCGAGGAGCCTGTTGCCGTTTCTGAGGAAGCGGACCTGATTCAAACCCCAGCCGAGCCCCCGATTGCAGAACCTGAGCTTCCTAATAATGAAGACCTTGCAGAGGAGTCCACAAACGCCAAGTCATCTGGAGATGCTGCCGTTGCTGAGGACGTACAGGCTTCAGCCGAGTCCAAGGATCCTAGCGTCGCAGCGGACGAGCAGCAAGCTGGCGAAGTAACAGAGCAGCCAGGACCTGTGAAAGATGCTCTTGATGCTGAACCTGCGGCAGCGGAGGTGAAGACAACGACTCCTGCGTCCCCGAATGACTCAGACATTGATTCACTCGCGGAGAAGCTTGCAGAGACCCGGATTGAAGCTGGTGACGAGAAGGAGGTCGATGAGGAAGTAAAGGGAACGCGCTAGAGCCAGGCGTTCCGCGTCCGAAGTTGGAAGACGTCCCGAGTTAGGGGAAAACTCGTCAACCTTGTTCATGGCTGAAGCCAGATCTGGGTGCATCTGTTGCATAATATTCATATATGCGAGGCGTAGGGCATCATTATCCAGCATTGATCGAGACTGTAATCCGACATTCTTAAAGTTTGCCTCGCGGCTGAAGCGGAGGGACAGCACTCAGGGTGCAGGACTTGTGTGGTGTATTGAGATAAAAAGGCGGTTAGAGCTTCTAGATACCTTATAGCGTTTGATAAATTGTGTTCTTAGCCAAAACAATACTTTTCAGCGCTGACTCCGACACCGTGTGAGAATGTTGTTGAATCGTCTTGTACATTTTGCGTTCCTGACGAAAGAGCGCCATCTAACAGTGATTATACATAGGTTACCCATGACTGTCGAAGTGACATGTAGTACCCCGTGATCATGCCTGTCATACGTTTCCCCGCGAGATCGTTCATGAGACTCGGCACATTAGGACACCCCCGAGCTTCTTAGCCAGTGCCTCTCTTGCTTCCAACACGCCCTTCGATGTCGACACGTACATGCACTCCCCAAGATTCAATCCCTGTACAACACCTCCATCCAGCTTAGCAGGAAAACCCCGAGTCAACTTGCCCAACTGCTCAATGTTCACCGTCATGAGCCGACTTGGTTTGCTGATCACATTCGCCTTGCTCAACACGGGCTTGCCGTCCCAGTATTTGAGGCCAAGCCAGAGCCGGCGTGTTGCGACATTGGCGGATGTGACGGGCTCGGGGGGGACAGATGTCATCTGTTCGGGGGTAGGAGGGTGAGGACCGGCGCGGTATACAGAGGAGAAGAAGCCGGAGCGGTGGAGGGCGAGGGCGAGGTGGAGGTTGTACTTGTTGGAGGGGATGGAGGTCAAGGCGAGGCGCGCACGGGAGGCATTCTGGAGGTGAGAGCAGGTGTTCGCAATGTTGGTTATGGACGGCATGGTGGGCGGTTTGAAAAGGGGGGAGGGGTTTTGTATCCCTCAATCTGTCAATTCTCGTCTGAAGGGGACGTTTGGGCGACTCGTTTGAAGGTGCTGTCTGAATGTCAGAACGGGTCTGGGCACGGAGTAGTCGAAAGGGGTGAGACGCACTTGACGAGGGCCACCATCAGGTAATGTGATTTGGGGTTGGGTGCCTTCTTTTAGGTGGAAAGTGTCTTCTCAGTAGTCCGAAAGTACAACGGACTTACTGAAGACCGTGAGCAGAAAGGTTTCTTCATAGATCGCGTGAGAATTGGACAAGAAGTACCACTGTTCTCGAGATGCCGACTGCACGAAATTTGAGGTAGCGTAGGGTCGATGATTGGGCGGTCGGATGACTAAGCGGCGCTAGGCAGAAAGTAGTTGTAGGGTTGAGTAGCTATTTGGTGTTGCAAAGATAAAGTACAGTGACAACTTTAGGAAGATTCAACTTCGATGGTCATGAGATGTTTAATATTGCTTGGAGTAGATGATTCTATGTTTGTTTTAACAAGACTGTTCATCAGGTTCAGGAGTGTGCAGCACAAAGCATCCAAGATCATGTGGTCTGATGAGGTTCACTTATCCTATGCCTGGCAAATTGCTTTTTGAGCGAGAGCAGTTCTCCTAAGCACCCCTTTCATATATGGTGCAGGGCGAAACTTTTAATGCCCTTCAGATGGCGGCGCGGTCTGCCAGGGCCTCTGCACCTTGGCCACGGTATTGTACATATATACTTTGGTCAGAGGGGAATCTTGCGGTGATTCACTGATTGAGAGTACATGTGAAAACTTTAAGCTCTGTCCGAGAAAAGGAGGGAGTCAAGCTATGATCTCCATCCAGCCCTTCTCAGTGTTGAGTAGGCTCTCAATGCCTTCCAGACATGACAACCAAAGGCGACACCCGCGACAACAAAGGGACTCAACAGCAGGCCCAAGAAGGTTCTCACCAGGATCTTCCCTTGTCTCTCGCTCTTCCGCACAATATCCGCATAACCTTCGTTGCTAAAGCTGACGCGCGCATATCGAGTCTGCCATCCTAGTGCGGGTAGCCACACACTCGCCGCCTCTTCGAGATACTTGCGCAGCCGGTATCGAGCTGAGAGAACAGAGGCACGCATCTCGACGTAGTTCTGGAGGGCAAGGTCATTGATGGCGTGGGCGTCGGGCGCGCGGACAGCGGAATATTCAGTAAGGGCGCGGGCCCTCTGAAGGACGAAGGAGGCGGCGTCACTACCGCCTGAGGGGTCGTTGTTCTCGTCAAGATGCGCGTGCTTGTCGAGAATAGAGAAGAGGATCCGGACGTCTTCCATGCCGGTGTTCATGCCTTGTCCATAGAAAGGGACCATGGCATGGGCAGCATCGCCGATGATGACACCGGAGGAGCCGTGGTGGTAGGGCTTACATTTAACGCTGATCAGAGGGAGGTGAGGGTTGGACGTGAAGGAAGCGATGAGTTCAGCTGGGGGAATTATGCTGGTGACACCAGGAAAGTGTTTATCGAAGAATGATGGGAGAGCAGCTGGGTTAGCCTCGAGATCCGCAAACTGTCTGCTCGGGAGGAAAAGTGTGCAGGTGAATGAGCCATCCTGTATGATGTCTGTCAGTACTCCAGAGAGAGACGGTCAAAGCAGAGTCTCGACTTACATCACTTGGGATGGCGATGAACATAAAGTCTTTCCCTGGCCAGATATGCAGATGGTTTGGCGATATCCTGAATTTGCCGTGTTCACTACCCTCAACTTCTTTGCCCTCCTTGGGCGCCAAGTAGAACTCGCACCACAAGGTGTCGATGTACTCCTGCTGGTAGTCCATGCGCGAGAACTTCATCATATGGTACCTGACGGCAGAATGAGCGCCATCGGCACCAATCATTAGGTCAAAGCTGATCTCGATCTCCTTGGGCCGGCCGGCAGCGTTGCCTGGCTGGTCCTTGACCTCGAACCATGCCTTGTTGGTGCGGAAGTCTGCACCTGTAAGTTTGTGGTTGAAGTTGAGCTGGACATTGGGAAGAGTGTCTAGAATGTCAAGGAGACGTTTATTAAGACCACCTCGATCAATGGCATAGATAGTCTGTGGGTTCCTTGATGATGAGTGTCTAAGTACTTCTGGATTAGGTTAAAGGGGGAGGCCATACCCTTCCATGAGTGTCATAGTCTTGAGACTGCTCATACAGCTGACCAGATGCTCCGACGCCATGGATCATCCGGCCGCGCATGGGGATCGTGGCTGCCATGACGTGCTCCAGCAAGTCCGGCCGGCCAGCATTGCGCATAGCCGTCGTGCCACGTTCGGACACGGCGAGATTGATTGATCTGGTGAAATTCAGCGGAATAGTACCTGGATCTCGTAGATCTGTGTCGAAAGGGTATGTTAGTTAGCAAGGCTAGCCTACCGCCGGCTTCTGGAAAGGCAATGTCTCGGTCCGAGGTTCGGTATGAACAATTAGAACGCACCTGGTCGCAACTCATAAACCTCGACATCAAAGCCTCTCTGTGCCGCATAGAGGGCTGCTAATGATCCGACAGGCCCTGCGCCGACGATTGCAATCTTCTGTGATGCAGGCATCCTGCGTAGAGTGACGGTGGTGTGAACCACTTGTTGGCGTAGATGAAGAGGAGAGCAAACAAATAATCTTAAAAATTGGAGGAGGGCGAAAAGGTGTGTGACAAGAGGTGTTTAAGGTGGCAGCGGTTAAAAGGTTACGGATGGGCGATTCGCTAAAATGGGCTGTTCAGAACGGACGAATGGAAAATACGGGCGGGCGAATGTCCCAGAGCAGAAATGCAAAGTTTACTTAGAGAGAGGAAAATTAAGTGTAAGAGTGTCAAGAACAAAAGAAAGCCGACGGCGGCGACCGAGAATGTGAGTGCGGTGTTTTCCCCATGCAGCCTTGGACCTGGAGGAGCAGTCAGGAAATCACGTAGTTAGTTTTTATTATGGATGGAGAATTTCGGTCTGTATGGAGTAATGGGCTGTTCGTGAGAGCGAGACATGTGAACGCGTAAAATGTTTAAGAACAATACGGTTCAAGGGCGCTCTCGATACCTTCTGGCTACCTACGCTCTAGGACTTTTCACCAGCTGGCCGGCCTGGTCTAGCCGTGGTGCAGTTTAATAAAGGCCGGCTGGTGATTGGCACAGAGTTTGGTTTGTTTTCGATGCAGAAGGTGGGCTGGCTGCCTAGATGCTAGATTCGAAGATTCGAGTTGAAGACATGGGTTTTCAAAATTATTGGGATAGACGTGGACAGTATTCCCAGGTTCCATCTATTTCTTGGGCGAGAGAATCATTCCCACGATTAGTTACCTAGTTGTCTCATTACGAGCACCCAACAACCCCTTCATTACTACTAACCCTATCAGAGACAGAACTTAGTTACTCTGTAGCAGTCAGTAATTACCCAACCTGTACTTTCTGTTGCAGAGTCATGCCACTTTCTTCCTGGTGGCGGGGCGATTGACAGCTACTAGGCACTGGAGGCGAGCCCCCGCGGTCTAAAGTGTTTGCGAGACCACACAATTTCGATCTTTCGCGTCGATTCCCGTCACACTTCCTCCAACTTTCCAACCTCCTCGACCTGTTTTTTATTCTGCCACCTCTGTCCCTCGCTTTATCATCGCCACGTACTCTTCACTATGACAGACGAGCCTCCGACAAAGAAGAAGTGCCTTGGTGTCGACTGCGAAAATGATGCCGGCGCTCTCCAATGTCCCACCTGCCTGAAGCTTGGTCTCAAGGACAGCTTCTTCTGCTCGCAAGATTGCTTCAAGCGAAGCTGGGTAAGCTGAAGCCTCGAATCCCGATCCCACGGTACAAAGTGGCTTCAGGGCACATCTCCTGCAACTCATCGCTAATGGATCGTCAACCTAGAGCTCTCACAAAACCATGCACAAGTCGCAAAGTAATCTTCTCCATCACCTGATTCCTCCGAAAGCCATCTCACCAGACTCAGAGACCGGGTATTACAACCCTTTCCCCAACTATCCGTTTACCGGCCCTCTCCGACCCGTTTACCCACTGTCCGAGCACCGCACCTTGCCAAAGTCCATTCCTCACCCTACCTGGTGGCAAGATGGCAACCCCAAGTACAGCCGATCACTCACGAACCGCAACAAGATTGATATCCTCGACGAGAAGGGCCAGCAGGCTATGCGCAAGGCTTGCAAACTGGCAAGAGAGATTCTCGACATAGCTGCCGCTGCTGCGAAGCCCGGTGTCTCGACGGACAAAATCGACGAGATCGTTCACCAAGCTTGCATTGATCGCAACGTACGTGCATGACCACATGAGACGACATGACTCTAAGGCAAGACTGGAAAAAGGCTAACATGGCAATTCCCTAGTCGTACCCTTCCCCTCTCAACTATAACCACTTCCCCAAATCCTGTTGCACCTCTCCCAATGAGGTCATCTGCCACGGCATTCCGGACCAACGTCTCCTGCTCGATGGCGATATTCTCAATATCGACATCTCTATCTATCACGAGGGCTATCATGCGGATCTTAACGAGACATATTACATCGGCGACAAGGCAAAGGCCGACCCGGACAATGTGCGTGTAGTGGAGGCGGCCCGTGAGTGCCTGGAGGAGGCTATTAATGCTGTCAAGCCAGGCGTCCTGATCCGCGAGTTCGGAAATATCATCGAGAAGGTGGCCAAGCAGAAGAATTGCAGCGTCATCAGGACGTACTGCGGGCACGGTATCAACACGCTGTTCCACTGCCCACCCAACGTGCCGCACTATGCCAAGAACAAGGCTGTCGGGGAGTGCAAGCCGGGCATGACCTTTACCATTGAACCAATGATTGCGCTGGGCAAATACAGAGACGTCACATGGCCGGACAACTGGACGAGCACTACTATTGACGGCAAGCGGACAGCTCAATTCGGTGAGTTCTTTTTGGGCCCATCTTTCCTGACAAACTTTGGAGACCTGATTGCTAACAATAGCGGCCAGAGCATACCCTCCTTGTGACAGAGACAGGATGTGAGATCTTGACAGCGAGAAAGGAGGACTCTCCTGGTGGGCCAGTGGCTATGCCGGGATCGGATGCGGCCAGCGCAGCAGCCTAGACTGAGAGATTGGAGGAAGTCGGAATCGATCAAAAGTGTTGTCTACGATGGAGTTTGGGGTTGAGTGACGAGAGGGTTCTTCATGAGCGACGATCATGGCAGCATGACAACCTTGGGATAAGTTTTGGGGAACAGGCGACAGCATATGAGGGAGCATGAACTACAGATGGGTGGTGCAGAATGGGAGTTTATCCAAAGCATTTAGATCAAGAAGTAAGATGTTAATGATGAGAACGCCTTGCAGCGAAGCACGCAGCCTTGGGTAGCCTTGGTGGCTGAGAGAGGGCAGTGGTCCTGGTAGGTTCGCATTTGCAAGGTTGATGCACCCGTGACATGTCCGCCAGAGACAGATGTAGTTGGCTGCGGGTGTTTCTAAGGAGACCTCTTCGCATGTCAAGAATCGACCTTAACGGCTGTCCTAAGGGGTGGATGCCATCATTAGGCTCCTAGACGTAAAATTGAAGAGCGATGGATGGGCGAAGACAGGGTTCTGTTGGTTCTAGACACACGACGACCTGATTGTTGCCACACCGAACAGGATGTTTAGGCCGAGTTCGCAGGGACTGGGAAAACGGCACAACAGCAGGCCCAGCCTCCCGACGCTCGCCGCCCCGGGCCAAGCTGTTTTTTTGCGCCTCCACCAACCCCGTAGCGTAGCTAGCACTACACTGCGCAATCGCAACCTACTGGTATAGCCACTGCTTGTCTACCTGTTGTTCACACACTGCACTGAGCTTCCACCACCGGCTTTGCGACTATCTTTCCCTCTCTCCTCCTCACCATCCCCATCCACAACTATCAACCCCACGCACAAAAACCCTCAGGCTCTCCTTTCCCCAGAGTCGCATTCCTCCAGACTCCTCAAATCGTCCGATCTTGAACCTCTCGGCGCCTTCTGAGCTTCCTGTCGTCTCTTATCCCTACTCCTCCCTTGCCCCGCTGTCGTGCTTGCGCCGCTACAAGAGATCGAAAAACACAGACCTTACACACCCTGACGCCATAGCCAGCCACACAAGCTTGTGATCGCGACAGCTTCTTCTCGTCCCTCACCACAACATACAACCTCTTCGATCACTGCATAACCCTCGTCATGATGTCTGGAGAAGCATGGCTATTCCTTCTGGCGGTGTTGATCAATGCCGTCAACCTCTTCCTGCAGGTTTTCTTCACGATTATGTACAGCGATCTTGAATGGTACGTCACAACCTCGAGATTCGTCCTGCTCTCAGCGCAGCTTGTTCGCAAGCTTAGCATTTCTGCATGGCCGAGTCAAAGACCCAACCTACCTGTGATAAACACACAAAACTGACATGTTCATTTCCAGTGACTACATCAACCCCATCGACCTCTGCAACCGCCTCAACACCTACATCATCCCCGAAGCCGCTGTTCACGCTTTCCTCACCTTCCTGTTCTTGATCAACGGATACTGGCTGCCTCTGATTCTCAACCTGCCTCTCATTGCCTGGAACGCGAAGAAGTATGTTACTGGAAGCATATCTCCGCTGTGAGCTCTGAAACTGTGGCATAACGCTGACCTCGAGTCTAGGATCATTGACAATACCCACCTCCTTGACGCAACCGAGATTTTCCGTAAGCTCAATATTCATAAGAAGGTGAGAAGCGCATCTATCTTTGGAAGTTCAAGGGTTTTCCTATTCTAACACACATCACAGGAGTCTTTCTTCAAGCTCGGTTTCCACCTCATCATGTTCTTCTTCTACCTGTACAGCATGATCGTTGCTCTTATCAGGGAGGACTCATCCTAAGCGCTGGCTCTCGGCTCGCACAATCAACTTTCCACAGCACAGCAACGGCTGGAGCGACAGATCGCAGGCTTGACTGGGTCACGCGGCCTTTTGCGAAGCGTTGCCGACCAGAACACGATGTCAATTGGGATTCACGACACTAAGACGTAAACGATGTGAGAGAAGTCACGGGGAGGGCTGTTTAATTTCTATTTTGGTTACTTCGTGGGCGACTAGCAGAGGTTAATATGGTTCGAGTACCCTTCAAGTTGGGAAGAGATGAAAGGGTCACCCCGGTGCCATTTCAAGGCTTGTTGTTTGTTTGGTACCTTGGCCGGCGTTGGTCTTCACATAGAGCGACTGGACCGTGAACGATCCCCCCATGTAGTTGTTCCGGCGGTCATTTGGCTGGACAGCCCCATTGACATTATTTGACAAATAAAAAAAAATCGCCCGAGGAGTGTAGCCACTATCGTTTCTCTGCAATGTTCTTTTTGAATCCCCTCTACGTGTGACATGGGAACTGTAAGTGAACAATTTCGTCATACTAAGCTTATCACGTGATGCAGAATTTCCAGGCTTTACAGCAACCAGGTAACGACGCGAACGCAAAGGCTAGACGACAGCATCTCACATACCGGGGTTTGCGGTCGGAATTGCTGCTTCAACGAAGGCGATCAGAATCATGGCTGATTTTGGTGAATATCCGCCGAACATGGCGCCGCAGGACGCGCTTATTGTCCGCCAGCAAGCAGAACCTGATCACGCTGTAGTCAAGTACTCTGCGGAAGACCTCTCTCGACCTAAGGCTGGGCCGGCGAACCCTTTCAAGGACGAGAATAATGGTCTGAAAAGAAAGAATGTTCTAACAGGCACTGCGTCTGAAACCTTCATCAGCGAATACACTTTCCGGAGCAAGCACCGAGCGATTGAGAGAGAAGGCGGCCCGGAAAGGGAGCACCAGAGTGGCGCGCAAGTCAAGGCGGAGGCCGCGAGGCTGCGCTCTGAAAGAGAAGGGAAGGGTGATGCAACGATAGCGGAAGGAGATGGTGCGTATTTGGGACCGTGGGCGAAGTACAAGCGACCAGATTTCGAGGTGGTGGACAACGAAGCGGCACTCGGCAGCGACGAGGAATATGAGATTGTGGAGGAGGAAGAGGAGGAAGATGTCGTGGAGAGTGGCACAGTTCTGCAGGCTCCTGCGCAAGCCATTGCGCGGAGGAAAGAGGTCGAGGAGCAAGGAGACGAGACCACGACTTTCCACGGTTCCGAGCAGTACGACTACCAGGGACGGACATACATGCACGTTCCGCAAGATCTCGACGTGGATCTGCGCAAAGAGCCCGGCAGCATCACAAATTACATCCCCAAGAAGCAAATGCACTCTTGGAAGGATCACAGCAAAGCGGTCACGGCATTGCGGTTCTTCCCGGACTCGGGTCACCTTCTTCTCTCGGCCAGCGCGGACACTACCGTCAAGCTATGGGACGTCTACCACAATCGCGAGCTTTTGCGCACATACTCTGGCCACTCCAAGGCGATATCAGATGCCTGCTTCAATGTCTCGGGAACGCAATTCTTGACTGCTTCGTTTGACCGCATGATGAAGCTGTGGGACACGGAGACAGGCAAGTGCATCAGCAAGTTCACAACTGGCAAGACGCCTCACGTCATCAAGTTCAATCCCGATCCCGAGCACGCGCATGAGTTCTTGGCGGGTATGTCAGACAAGAAGATTGTGCAGTTTGACACACGCGCGCCGCCCAAGGAGAACCTGGTGCAAGAATACGACCACCATCTGGCGGCCATCAACACGATTGTCTTCGTCGACCAGAACAGGCGTTTCATGACCACCTCCGACGACAAGTCCTTGCGTGCCTGGGACTACAACATCCCCGTCCCGATCAAGTACATCGCCGAGCCGGACATGTACCCAATGACCCGCGCAGCCGCCCACCCAAGCGGCAAATACGTTGCCTACCAGAGCTCAGACAATCAGATTCTCGTGTACGGCGCAAACGACAAGTTCCGCCAGAACCGCAAGAAGAGCTACCGCGGACACAACAATGCGGGCTTGGCGATTGAGCTGGATGTCAGCCCTGATGGGCAGTTCCTTGCCTCAGGTGATTCGGCAGGTTACGTGTGCTTCTGGGACTGGAAGACCTGTAAGATTTATCACAAGCTCAAGGCTGGTCAGCAGGCGATCACCTGCGTCAAGTGGCATCCTCAGGAGACAAGCAAGGTGGTCACTGCTGGAATGGACGGAGAGATCAAACTCTGGGATTAAACGGGGACATGTCCTATTGGCGGACATCGGAAATGGCGAGGGACAGGACCTGGCTTTTGTATTAATACAGAGCATGGCGAAGGCGTTCATGGAGATCCGTCCGTTTGATTAGGGCAGTGAAAATGGTATCGGAGTTATGATCTGTTTCCAAATTCATCACGATTCACTCTTACTCATTCGTGGCCCAATGAGGACAGATCATCCAGTGATTTGACCGGCTTAACAACCATCAGATCGATCAAGGTTCGAGCAACCTCTGCAGCCGCGAGAACTGTTGATTCCCCGTGATCATCAAATGCCGGAGCGACTTCAACGACATCAGCGCCCACGACCTCGAGGCCCTCGAGACCTTCAATGATGGTGAGGAGCTCCCGGCTAGACCAGCCACCCGGCTCTGGAGTTCCGGTGGCTTTTTTTGGTGCAACATCGTTGTTAGCATCAGGTCTGGCAGGCAGGGGACGCAATTAGCCTTTCAGGATGCACAAACCTGGTGCAAACGCCGGGTCTAAAACATCGATATCGACTGAGATATAAACCTTGGTGTTACCGACGCGACGCTTGATAGCGTCGATGACACCTTGGATGCCAGACTTATCGATCTCACGGGCGGAGATGGCACCAAAGCCGCAGTGAGCGTCATGGCGCATATCTCCCTTTGGCCGGGCGAGGGGAGCGCGAAGGCCAGCATGGATTGAGGTGTTGAGGATGAGGCCCTATGACCAGACACGTTGGTCAGAATATACTACTGGAGAACCACAGGAGGTGTTGTTTGTACCTCTTCACGGGCAAAATGAAGAAACGTGCCGTGATGAAGTGCCCTGTAGAAGTCGTTGAGTTGTGTTTCTGAACAAACGGACCCGGTGCTCTACTCACGAGTACTCCGTGACATTGCCTCCTGGGTCGTGTTAGCAGCAGAACAAGTCGACAATATTTCAGTAGTTGACGTACCAATCACACTGGGCTCCCAAGTGTCTGCAACCAGGCCCGTTCAGTCAAGCCGATCATGATCTGCAAATGTGTCTCTTGACGTACCAATGTGGCTGTCGAAGTGAATCACAGAAACTTGTCCCCAATGCTTATGCACGGAGCGCAGAGCACTCAGCGTCGTGGTGTGGTCTCCGCCCAACATCATGATCCTGGGAGTCACACTCTGATTCGGACTTGCGGCGCGGCGACCGGAGACCACACGGTGGGCCCAGTCAAGGCTCTTGATCGCTTGACGACTGTCGAGCCATGTCATGGGGGCGTCGCCGCAGTCTACAACTTTGGCCCATGATGCGAAAGGATCGCGCCCTGAAGTCGGTCGGCCGTGAGTATGAGGCTGCGGCCCCAACACAGGCAAGGCAAGAGCTAACTAACCTGTGTAGAAGCTATATCCTCGGGTCTTGCGATTGCTGCCGGTGCGGATACCAGACGGACCGTAGCGGGCTCCAGGACGACCGGTCACGGTCTGGAGAGGGGTGAGGGGAAAGCCGGTTAGCTCTGCGAGTGAGGGCACATCCAGACGGTGAACATACGATATCATGAGGTGCACCAAGAATGGCAATGTCGTAGCTCAGTTCTTCGACGTCGTTTGAGTGAGTCCCAAGACATTCGGCATGAGCTATGCTTGCGAATGTGTTGAGACCAGAGACTGGCGTCTCAGCGACGAAGATAGGCTCCTCGCCATCGTTGATCCAGAAGGGCTGCTGAGGTAGCTGGCCGAGAGGATACTGATTGGCAAATGCAAAGCCGACGAGGGCCGGGAGGGTAAGAAGAAGAACTTGAGATCTCATTTCTAACATGGACAGGTGACACGAAATCGCCACTATTCTAAGTTGTAGACTGCACATGCATCGTCCAGCATCATTTCGAACCACGATGAGCCCAGAAGGTGGTCATACAACCCCAACCCTTGCTTACCTGATGTTCTTTCCCTTTTGGTGTCGCTTCTCTAGGCAGGACAAGCATCTCGCAGAAGCCTCGTCCCTCTTGTCTACAGGAAACACGAACATCGTTCAGCTAGAATATGGAACACAGAACACACGCCACATCCAGACGAGGCTCGGCATTGGCAGCATGAGTTCACTTTCATTGGCGAAACAAGCCCGTCACGAAACTACGTACGGTCACCCCACCATTTTCAATTCCATTTGACGTTTCTCTCGTCAAGCACGCGTATAATGTTGCTGCTGACAATAGCCCCAGCACGTCGCCTGATCGATCCATATCGGTTCGTTTGCTTCTGGAATCCGAAGAGCTGTCAAATACGGTTGGCAAGCGAGGGCAAGGGCAGTTGTTCCTAGGAGCTTCCCTTCCCTTAACATCCATGGATAGCTAAAGCAAGGTTCTCCCTAATTACTGCACACCCCGCACTCGGCTCGAGTTGAGTGACTTTAGTCTGCTGCGCATTCTGGGGAAATGCTGAAATTCCAGCGCTAATGACTCGATCGTGTTTGGGCGTTTTCCCTTGACTCAGCCCACACGAGTCATCGGGCGTGTGGCTGTCGCTGTTCTCACTTCAACTCATTCAGCTTCGCCGCGGATTTTGGTTTCCGCTAACATGGGCTTGGCCACCTGGGGATCAAAATGTTGCACTGTTATCCATCTAGCCTCAGTTTGTGCCTCTTGGCACCCTTCTTACTCCAACTCTGTGGTTGACTCTACCATGTTTCCCCCCACACGTCCGTCTGTGACTGATTGCGCTATGTGTTAGAACAGACTTCGAAGCCGCTTCATCAGGGCGTTTGGTAAACCAACAGTCTGGATCCTCTACTGGAACCCGAGTACTTCTTCTGGACCCTTGCCTCCTGGCTGGTGATCATTCTCATGGTCCCCATTCCCCACACCCCAATTCCCACCTCTGGTCATGAAGTCCTGAAGCTTGCTCCCCCTCTACCACTGTTCCCAAGGCACAGAAACTTTTCTTGATTGCTGTGTTTGTTTTTCTGGCCTCCTTCACTCTGCTTCTTGCTACAACCTATGAGTCTCTAGGAACTGCCCGTCGTATGGAACCAGACGAGATCAGCATGACTGCCTCAGCAGAAACAGACCTGATGGATTCCAGACCAAAGGCACAGGCTAAGATTCGGAAGAGGGCTCCAAAAGCCTGCCTGTCTTGTCGCGCGAGGAAGGTTCGTTGCGATGTCTCCCAGAGGGGACGCCCGTGCATGAATTGTTATCTCGACAGCGAGACATGTGTTGTCACTGGCAGAGCCTCCAGATTGTAAGTGTTGTCCCGTGCTCGTCTCACGAGTATCAACCTTTTGTATTGTGCTCACAAGTCAATGTCTTCAGTCGTCGTGCCCAACGTGAGAATGCCGAGAATGCCCAAGTTTCGCATCCCCCGTACCCGCCAGAGAGCGGTGCTGAGCAGCACACAGCTGAGGCTGTGGTGCAATCAAGACTCAATGGGTTGCCTGCACCTGTGCCTCTGAGCCGAGATCAACAATCACCATCTTACCACTCGGTTGACTCACATGCGCAGGGCATGTCAGCACAGGGAGTGGATCGCCATCCTTTATCCCGAGAGAACGACACGGCGAGCCGCTTGCAAGGTCAAGTTTCTTCCTCGAAGCCACACAACTCTGCATCTGGTGAGTTTTACATCTGGTGTCTGAAGCCAACGCCAAGCTTACTTATATGCCCAGCAACAGCGATTCCGTTCGTCAATCAGTCCGCAAGTGAGGTCTTTCCAACCTTTGGCTCTTATCCAGCAGGGAACGCTTGGACTGCAGACTCGCAAGTTGGTCTCAGCTCCGATGTCGTCTACTCATATTATACTTTCCTTACCATCAGCAACCTACCGAACATTCCTCCTCAAGATGTCAACTTCCTCGAAACACAGGGTTGTCTGCGTGTGCCCACACGCGCAGTTCTCGACGATTTTCTTCAGCAATACTTCCTTCATGTGCATCCGTTGCTTCCCCTCGTGAACGAGGGTGACGTTTGGGACTTGTACTGCCAGAACCCCGACAGCACCTCACCCACGGAGAGGATGTCCCTGTTGTTGTTCCAGTCCATCTTGTTTGCGTCCTGCAACTTTGTGTCCAAGGCCAGTATCAAGTCACTGGGATACTCTAGCATCAGAGCCGCCCGGGCCGCCTTGTACCGACGTGCGAAACTTCTACATGACCTAGAATCTGAGTCCTCACCCCTCGCAATAGCACAATCGGCCGTGCTCCTCTCATTCTGGTCCCCGACGAGCACGAGGAAGCCCAACGATGCCTGGCTCAGTCTGGCAATTCAACATGCGAAGAGCGCGGAAGCACACCATTATGCTGCCATGCCCGTCTTCTCTGCATCGACACACCCATTGCAGCGTCGAAAACAGAATATTCTCAAGAGGCTTTGGTGGTGTTGCATTATTCGTGATCGGACGCTGGGTCTGCTCATGCGCCGTCCTATTAAGATCACTCGAGCGCACTTCGATTTCGACTCCAATCCGATACTCAGCTATAGCGACCTTGCGAACGAATTCGAACGATCGAAGGTGTACAGCCCGGGTACCAAAAAATGCCTTGGCGAGGTCTTGGCGCAGCTCGTTGAGCTGTATGTGGTCCTGACTGATATCCTCATGATGGTCTTCCCGCTTGATGACACCCCTGGCTGGGGTCGTGAGATGAAGCCGGACGATGTCGACAAAATGCGAGAGTGCAAGACCGCCTTACGCCGGTGGTACAAAGACGCCACCTTGCGATTCCCCATGTTTGGAGGCGGCCCCATGCCCAGGATCGTTACTGAGTCGAACAAGGAATTCCAACATGACTCGGTCATTTTGTATACGAACCTCATGTACATGTACTACCACTCGACGAGAGTGGTGCTGTGCCACCACGAGGTCCTGCATCTGGCCATCCTGCAGGCGGCGCCAAACGCCGATATCTCACGCGACCTATCTAGGATTTACGAGAATCGACATGAGCTGCAGGATGCGGCTTCAGGTGTAACTGAATGCCTCAAGGAGCTGGTGCAGTTGAAGCTGGCAAGATGGCTGCCCATCTCTGCAGTGGCATGCACTGCACTCCCTCTGGTACTCAATATTCTCGACGTCAAGCTTTCATCGACTGGCAAATCGAACGAGACCGCTGACGCGGCGGCGGCGTCAAAGCAGCATCGTCTCAATGTCTTGATCGAAGCCATGAAAACGTATCAGCCGCAGTATGACGGCGTTGACTGGATCAGCGAGATTGTACGGCACATAGTCAATCTCACACAGTTGGACAACACGCAGCAGCAAGAGGGCTCCAAGCCCAAGATCAACGATTGGACGGACATACTTGCCTCGCAACCCAGCGCGTATCTTCGCCTAGCCTTGGCTTTGGATCTGAGTCTCAGCAAAGGGCGTTTGCCCGAGGACGGCGACTTCCCTGTCAGTCTTCGAGGCCTCTTCACTGGTGGCTTTAGTCCGCTCAAGGCTCTCATTGAGGCAAACCGACCAAATCAGAGGAACGGCACGACAGTTGCTCCCGCATCCGTGATGAGTAACGACACCAGCGCAATGCACCCATCAGAGTGCGATGATCACTCCCACGGTTCCCCGAATTCGGACGCGCACATGGACGAGCTTGCCAACGAGGCACTTCGCGACCAAGTCCGTACTCACATCCGCCAGGATCGGCCCGCCAACACCAATGCGCCTCCATCCGAAGGCATCCATGGATTGGGTCCCGCCGATCATGGCGGCGTGTTTGGAGAGGGAGTACTGGGAGGTGAGCAGGACGACTCGCCAAGCGCCAGTAGTGAGTTTGGAGGCATGTACATCGATGGACCAATGCCGGATGTGTCAGTAGAGTGGATCGAGACTCTGTGGGGTGAAATGGGAGATGTGGAGGATAAGACCGACAGAGACACGGCGAAGTTCTTGCTTGAAGCATTGAAAGACGGTGACATGGGCGAATTAGCTTGAGATGAACATACGAATTCGCTTTCCTCTTTTTGGTATGTGGCAGTGACGGCGATAGCGAAGCAAAGCAATACAAACAAAGACTATCGTGCCCCGTCCATTCCCCCATATGTACGCAAGGCATTTTGCCGTCATTCCGTTTTGCTGGAAACGCTTCGGGTCGGATTTCAGGGGCTCAGGGGAGTTCGGCGTCTACAAGTCATAAGACACTCACCACACAAGTTCCTGATCACTCACCTTCAACAGGCATCGGGGCCCAGTAAACAGGTGCGATATCAACGGTGTCGACCTATCCTTGCGAAATTGTAGGTTTCTTGCCTCCTCGGGGGTGTCATCTGTCTGAAGTTCCTTGTGTAAGGCTGTTCTCACATGCGTTGCAGATGTAGATGCTGGTGAAGGCTTGCGTGCCAGGCGTGGTTGACATGTGATTTGGTGGGAAATATAGATAGGTAAGGAGGCAGTCGCTTTCGTCGGGAAGGAGAGTTTGAGAAGGTCTGTGAGTCAAGAATATGGCCATGTTCAGCGTCTGCCAGGTAGGTATTCCTGAAGCAAACCAAGCCAGGATATTCCGACGTCTGTCTCCTCTAACATTAGCCATATAGTCAAGGCAAACCAATCTTCGCGACGCAGGCAGTTTCAAGTACAATCTGTTCAATATTGAGGGTATAGTTGAACGGTTCCTAAAAGCAAAAGAGACTTGCCCTGCCTCTCCCCTTGAGAGTTCTGTAAATGCTGCCCTGTCTTTGGAAAGCAATCGTTGAGTCCTCCCAGCTCTGAGCATGATATCAAAACTCCGTCACATATCCATACGCCAGTGGGTCGCACTCAATACGTGCCTCAAAGAGGCGTCTCCATTGGTACGAGAGCGAGCCACGAAAAGGAAATGATGGTGAAGAGGGCATAAAAGTATTCTGCCTAACTCTCCTTGATGAATGGCATGCTGAAGTAGCTGCAAACGCCTTTCCACTTCAATGAGTTGATCGACCGTAATTATGTACGGAAGCACGAGGCCATCGGCTCGCGTTGTCGAGCAGCAACTTCAGGGCCCTGCTTGGTATTGGGATTGAAAGTCAATGTTTTCCGACTATCCACGAGCTGCACTCTACAAATCGAGTTGTCGATGAGTGGTTCGTGCAAAGGGCTTACCGGCTTCTTCGTCCTCTCATTATGAGAAACGATGCCAATGTCGTAATTCAAGGCTTCCTTCTCGGACGAAGAGGACAGTCTCCCGAGCATTGTGGGCACCGCAAGTGTTTGGGCTTCTCCCATACGCGACGGCATTGGCACACCCATAACTCTCGTCCAGTTCGGGTGGTCAAACAATCGGTCGGAGCATGAAGTCCAGTTTTGATGCCACACTCGATGCAGAATCGTCGAAGAGAGATCTCTCGATCTCGGTCTCGGCGGGGAGCACGATCTCTGAAGACTTGGCCTCGCTGGTCAACCCATACCGACTGTGGCTGTAAGAGATCGAAATGGTCAGGGCCATGTATTTTATAACAGATGTAGCATTCAAAGTTTCCCTGGCTCTTCGCGTGTTGACGATGCTGAGGAAAGTCTTTAGCGGCGCGCATAATGAACTGAAACTTATCGGCCGGATCGGCCATGGCCCCTGGGTCCACGACTCGGTGATAGAAGCGGTTCATCGTCGAGAGGAAGATGAGAGATTGATAGTCGAGGTGAGAGAATATGATTTGTTGGACGTTCAAGGGCAGTTGTTCGAAGAAACATGGTCTTTTGTCGTGATTGAGTCTCAGCGTAGGCATCCTGGAGATTGCCGTTCTGGAAATCGAGCCAAGTCGTCGGCCATGGTCCGGTTGAGAACTAGGAGACTTTGTCTGGGAAGCCTCGGTGACAAAGGCAATACTGGTTGAGGTGGCCATGTTGTGCGAGAGCATACAGGACGCAAGAGCTGCAAACTTGGATATCAGGAATAGAGACTTGGATGTAGCTGCACACAGGAGAAGAAAGAATACAAGAGATGTCAGGATTCTCTATATTTCCTTTGAACCATGGTACGGTCCGATTCGAACCAACCGTAGACGGTGGAAATGAACACCCATAGGACGGTGAGTGTAACCGAGACAAAAGGGCATCCAGCTAGAGGGATGCAAGTGATAGACGCAGAGTGCAGAGATGTGATTACATTCGGACACAGGCACGAGCCCGAAACTTCATAGTTGGCTGTGTTTCATCTGGGGCTGAGACATACTCGCCTCGCACCTCTACGTTTGTGGGTCAAGTGAACGGGCACAACATACATGGTCTTTTAGACAGGCCTGAAGAGCCAACCAGGGGTATAACAGAGATCGTCAAAACCGTTGATGAGTCGACAGCCGGGTGACATGAACCCATCGGAAGGCCAAGACAGTGAAGCTTCGTCCGACCTCTAGGTTCCTGCTGGAATGTTCCAGCAACTGAGCATTGGCCATTGAAGGTGCCTTCCAACCCAGAAGTAGATAACTTGTCCGTGTTGACCCCTCCCACCATGGGAATCTACTTGTCGGGCAGAACCATCCTGTCAAGAATCCAGGCGGTCCTCCGTCGCACAGGGCTACAAGAGCGTAGGCTAAACGAGCAGTTGGGCAGCACGCGCTAACGTTGGCTCCTTGCACGCTCTCATCACTCGGGAGGGGGCAGGCCGGTCTTGAATCTTCGCAGGATGAAGAGCACTGGTGATGAGATCCTGCGCCCTTAACCGGAAGGCTTCCCCGTACGGGGGCCCATGGTCAACCAGGGGACCAGCCGGTCCCTTGAACAGGAGCTCCTGCGGGCGCGCAGAAGCGTAGGCGGAAACAAGATATGGCGAACCAGTCTGCCGGTATGAGTCCTCGTTGGTCAGGTGAGGAGGCTTGTTGAAACGCATCACTTTTGCTTGGAACCAACAGCATCTTTTGCTCAGGATTCTTGTTGGGCCACAATCTCGGTGCGGGCTATTATCCTGGTGTGATGGGGGTTATTCAGTAGCGGTACCATGTGCACATATCCGAGGCAGGCTCCCTGTGGTCGCGATAACCTGATTGAGCTCACAAATGAGTTGAGTTGACCATGCAAAACCTTAAAGCGCGAATGTGTAGGCCCTCGGTTCACAGTTACGATCGGCAAACTTCGCAAGCCTCCAAAGACCTTGTCGCCATGCTAGTGCCGTCAGACGGTGACGGGGGGTCATATGTCTCGGTATTCGACATCACAAGGGGGTGGGCAGAGAAGGAATGGACGGTTGAAATGGAGCAGGTCTGGTATCCTTGCCTGGCAGGTATCCGAGTCAAGGGGCTTGTACGAACGTATCCTTGAGCGCACCAAACTCTGGCCATTTGTAGTTGTCCAATGACAGGAAAAGAGGGTGACCGCGCTGTTGTCGAATCTCACATCCTCGGTTGTGTCTTCGATGCAGCCTCCGAACCGGGTTCTTGGTTTTGTGATAAATTAATTATTGGTGCCAACGACTTAAGATGGGGAAGACACAACAGATTTGGCCGACAGCGTTCGATATCGCTGGGAACATGGTTTTCTCGTTGAGGAGACGAGTAATGTTTTTCGTCCATCCTTGGCTGCCTCGACTTGTGCGCGTTTGGCGCGTTCCCGGAGAAACAAAACACTCATGGCTGCTGAACCTCCATTCAATTGAACCCCGAGACCTGTGCGAGGGAGGATGGTAAACTGACGACGCAGCAAGATGACCTGTCTTTGGGGAGATTCCAACCATGATCGCTCGTTGCAACCTGTCGCGGTGGCTGTCTCAAGATTCTCCCCCCTCGCCCCCGGTCGAGAAGAGGGACATAGTTGCGCATGACACGGTTGGGACAGGTTTGTCATTATTGATTGACCTTGGCGCTACGTGCGGGTAAGGTTGTGCTAAAATTCACGACCCGTGTTGATCAAATGGCTAACAGTCATAGCGGTAGGACCTGAATTAGCGTAATGATGGCCTGACCATCATCCCATGGCTGGGCATGGCATATCTTCGAGCTTGGGTCTTGGCTTTGTGAAGAGGACGGTTCGTACCCCATTGTATGTGTTGTTACATACGAGATCCAGACCATAATGGATGGCCTGCCTGCCTCCTTTCACATATCGAACGCTGCGCATCGCAGTTCCAGTCCCTCGCATCTTGCAAGATTTGCCTTTCGCCTCTTGTTGATCAGACCTTGTTGGCTCATTCTACCTGCGGCGGCTAAGGTAACGCCTACCGTTCCGAGCGAGAGACGTTGTGAACCAGTCATTAGCACTTCACCTGTTCGAGGAGCCAATGCCATGCTCTGAGGCTGTGGGCACGCTGGGCCTTGTCAGGGGTCCGCGCCCACATAACGTCATCCTAATCAATGCGAGGATGAGGATGATCAGGGTACGAACCACCCGGCTCCCTGGGCCAAAGGCATTTGGTTTACCCTTTTTTCTGCTCAAAGTTACATATACTCCTTCCTAGTCATTGCTCTTGCATCTTGTCCATCAAAATCGATATGTCGAACCCATCCTTTTTCGAACGTGCGAATTGTACGAATGCGCCAGAGCGCACCCCTAGCAATGCTGGTATTGCCGGGGCCGGTGTAAGCCAAGAGCGCGTCCAGGGTCAAGGAACCGGTGCTAACAAGCGGATTCGCAGATCCTCCTGTCATTCATGGTCACAGCATTTTTGGCTGTGAGTCTCTCAGCTATGGTCATCTTCTGCGAGATCCGAGGGAAGAGCTCCAAAATCCGTCGCAAGCTGCTGAGTGGCTATAGCGATTCGCAGATTCTTCAGGGCATAGGGATTCAAAGTATGAGAGCCACATTGCGACTGTGGAAGCATCGGAGAGACCTTTGCTGACTAGGAAATAGGCGTCGGGCTTGCGCAGATGAACAAGTTGGTCCCGTACCATTTCTTCCTCATTTGGATGCTCTCCTTGCTTTCCATGGCAACCCATAACGCCACACTGCTTGCCCTCAAACAAGACTACCGCCGAGATTGGGTGATTCGTTGGCTGAGACAAACTCTTATGTTCGTCAACCTGGCTTTGTCTTCAGTCTCGGGCATTTTCATTCTTCAGGCGGTAAACAAGGGCCTGAACAAGGAGACGCACCCGATCGAGTGTGTCTGGAAGGTGGATGGCAACGGCTCTCCTTCGAATGCTGGGCTTTCATATGTTGGAACCATCGTCGTGATAGTCGGTAACTGCGTGATATTCGGCCTGGCCACCTGGTACCTGCACAGCCAACAGCAGAGATTCTACAAGGCGATTCAAATCGGCGGTCTTGTACTGATGACGGGGATTGCCATTGGGGCAGCGGTCCGAGTCATCCTGCTATCACAGGCTTTCGGTAGCCCTTCGGTGACATTGAGCGATCGTGGTGAGACAGAGTGGAGCTTCGGTCAGCTACTGTCTTTATTGCTTGTCATCTTGCCTTTGATATCAGTCATTGAAATCTGGCGGGGAGAGATATCCGTTGCACCACCAGTTCAGGACAGCACGCGTGGCTCCAAAAACTACGACGGAGAGTTACAAGATATGTACCAAGACCAGAGGCCTTTGGCACGCCCATGAGCTATTGTGGTGCAATTGCGAAGGCGTACTGACAGTGTAATGACTGATGAGAGGTTAGCTGCATCGAACAAGGCGTTTTTAGAATACTGAGGGTTTCGCTGATTTGGTCAAATTTGCCACCCACCGGCCTCGGAAGGACGGTAGACTTTTGTCCACAGGAGATTTTGTGTGTCAATGGTAGATATTCGCATTTTATTACGTTCACCTCGTCAATGCCATAGAAATGGAAATGAGTCGACCGCGTCAATGGAACGTCCCTGCTTAAAGGAATTCTACATACTTCTGATGGGTATAGGGTAGTAAATCACTTGCGTCAGCGAAGGAGTGATTCAGGTTGTTGTGGCATCAAGTCGTTTCAGTTTTCAATTATTTTTTATCCTTTTCTGGATTCTTTCCTTCATCCGGCCTTTGCTTCTCATGAGACGATGCAGTTCGAAGGCAGACCACACGGGCCTCCATCTTTCCCGTCGCTCTCCTGAGGCTCCTGCACCCGTTTAGGTATGTCCTTCTTCGCAGCAGCCGTGCCGTTCTCCTCGCCGGCTATGTTGCTGATGCCGGCGCCCTTGGTATCCTTACTGCCATGTAGTCAGCCGCTGTACTTGGCAACAGTCTCGTAGAAGACAGTGCCCTGAATGGTGGCGATCTCAAGCTCCTTGGCGGAGGGTTGACGGCTGCCGTCACCAGCAGAGAAAGTACCGGCACCCCAGGGGCTGCCACCGTGGATCTCAGTCAGGTCGGACATCTGAGCGAATGCCTTGGCATAACCCAAGGGGACGTAGATGACACCGTGGTGAGCGAAAGTGGACATGGCGGCGATGGCAGTGGACTCCTGGCCACCACCGAGGGTGCCCGTCGAGATGAAGAGGCCGGCCATCTTGCCGTGGAGAGCACCAGAAGCCCAAAGTCCGCCAGTGGTGTCCCAGAAGGCCTGTCGAGATATCAATTAGTACCGAAAACAGTCCAGATGTCCTGTCCAGAGAATAATGGCCAGGTATCTCATCTCACCTTCCACTGTCCGGGAAAGTTGCCGTAACGGGTGGGGATGCCAATGAGGAAGGCATCGTACTCGGCGAGCTTCTGGGCAGTGATCTCAGGAACATCGGAAGCCTTGGGAGGGGCGTGCATCTTGGTGAGGACTTCCTGAGGCAGGGTCTCGGGGACCTGGTAGAGGTCGGCGGTGCCGCCAGCTGCCTCAATGCCCTTCTTCTCGGCCTCGGCAAGGGCCTTGATGTGGCCGTACATGGAGTACTTTGTTAAGAATGGTAAGCAAGGCGTTCAGCTAGAGTCAGAGCGAGGAGAATTGAGCAGGGTTTGAAGGCGGGCGATAGGCCTACAAGCCCCCCAAGTGCATGGGTACGTGACGTGAGCTCAGAAGGGTGGTCTACTCACATAGACGATGGCGATCTTGGGAGCCATTGTGGCGGTTGTGGAGGAGAATGGACGGACGAAAGGGTTAGTTGAAAGAGGCTGTTAAATCCTGCAGATGGATCTCGAGAGGAGAGGAAGCTTTGAGCGTGAAGATATGGAAAAGTAATGGGAAGCTTTGTCACAACATGAGGGGCGGAGGAACGAAGGGACGAGGGGCAATGGGAGGGAACCCCTCAATGTCTTATAGAAACGAGGAGGGCCATGCCGATGAGCAACCAAGCAACCAAGCAACCAAGGAGCCGCCGGACGGGAGCTCCATGGCGTCAACCACAAGTCGAAGCTTGCCCACCTTTGCCGGCTACTGTCACGTAGGGCTACCACGAAACTAGTACAGAAATAACTGCTGGTGAGTTGTATACACCCCCTCCCCCTCCCTCCCCTTAGTCAGAGCTCGCGGAATGCGCTTTGGCCCACTTAGGCGACAGGCTGGATGCTTGTTCGTGTTCTGTCTGGGATGGGCATTGTGATGGGCTCATATGGTGAATGATATGGGCAGATCAAGACACAATTTCGAGGCGTCAAGGAGGTAGTTCCATCGAGCAGCCCGAGCTACATCGGCAAGGGGATAGCGACTGTTGAAGATGGAGATGCTGCATGGGAATCCGGCTTTCAGTCCCAGGGGAGGCGTCTGGCTCCCTACCAATACTCACTCACAATATGTATCATGAATTTGTACCTATGAACTATATTCTTTGGCTTGATTGTCTTACCTAGCTTCTTGCTCCTCGACTGGGATCATGTACGGATCCTTTGCAATTATGCTTCCGACACAGCATCATCTTCCACCAGTCCAGAGCAACCTTGGATATGGAGCACTCTGTAGCGCGTCCGCCTCGAGCATATTCACGATTACAGTGCACTGACTAAGGTTACCGTACCGCCGCGATGACGAGACTAAATAACGGCCTGGCACAGAAAAGTACACACCCTTACTTCTTCAGTGCAGTTCGATTCTTCGTCCGGCTGGTTGGCAATGGAGGGTCTCCCTACGCTTACTCAGTGCTGATGCGATGTGCAGACAGCGTGACGACCTGACAAATCGCAGCGCCACTGCCACGGTTTCCGTAGCGGTTCCTCAGATGTTCCTTAGCTGAGACTGACAAACAAACCCTTCCTCCACCCAATATGCTCCACCATCAACCTTCCAGACCATTGATTGACATGATCGTATATGTAAGTATATGTACGGATAGTAGTAGTACTAATCCTACAACTTCCTATGCAGTAGTATTTCCCCAAGGCTAATGCGGAGACAGACCAGACCGCCAGTTGCCAGTGCGACAATGTCCATTCGCAACCCGCGCGGCTACCCATTCATACCTGGCGGTTTTAGTCTGCGACGCCAAATTCGCTTGTCTTGTTTTGTTCTTAGTACTGCATGTAATAGTACAAAGTCATTCCGACCAGCTTTCAAAACGTCACCTTGACGTAGCCGGGTCATCCACATTTGCCCTTGCTTGACTCGCACGCCCTGGCCCTGATTGCAAGACTCCCAGCTCTGGCGCCACTTCGCCATGTGGTCAGTTATAGCCTTCCAGTGCCTCTCAGTACACACCCCTTTCCCCCTCTTCCTTCGACATTTGGTTGGACAACACCCTTTCGGTTCTTCCCGAGCAAAGAGAACACAAGAATGTGCCGCTCGAGGTGTCACAGAAGCAACCCTGAGATCAGACAACCTGCATGCGGCTGCTTGCTAGCCAAACCACTTGTTCGAGCGATTTCAACGTCACGTCTCAGCCTGGGCGTTCTGATTACTTGGCGAAGCCATCCAAAGTATTCCACACGTTATTCACATAGCGTCCCTTTTAACGGCGAATGATTTATCTGTCTAGCTAGAATGCCAACTACGGGAGAAATGAGCTGATCACCTTCAACCCTCATTTGGACTGACATATGGGCTTGAGGTTAGTGATAGGCGGAGGTAACTATGACTTGGCGCAAGAGACCTCGAAACTATGCAGCATATCGGTAGATTTCTACAAATATGGAGCAACCTCTCGGCATCATCTTCTCCGAGTGAGCTCGCTTCCCTTTACTTTCTGGAAACCAATCTTCTGTATCTTACGACTAGGCTGCCGTTTTCTTGGGCTAGCTGACTCATTGTTCATGCTCTGGCTCGCGTCGACGAGACCTGCATGATATACTGATAAGCCGAGGAGGTAGTACCGAACGTCTCTCGAGGATACGGTATACATGATCAACCCGATTTGATCGGTTGCACAATGACCTGTTGACTCCGATCACGTTCGCGGAACTGAACTTGGTAACAAGTCGCATCGACAGCCTGCGGCTCGCAACATCATCTGGAAGCGTAGAAAGTCTGTTTGCAATGCAAAAACCGTACAGCAATAATTGCTGTGATGACCCAGTAATACAAAAAAATACGCCCGCTGAACTACAAAAACATGACAAAGATCAACTCTTAATACGCCATTGTCACCGAATGCAGTCATGCCCACCACTCTCCCTGTACATTAACAGATGCGCGCCTGTGACGAACCAAACGTACCGCCCCGAAGGAAGCCAATAACTCCATGCAAGAAGCTATGCTTATAACACCAAAGCCTAGATCAACACGGAAATGATATTCCTAGATTCACAATGACGCGAGATGTCGCATTTGTAGCGACATCCTGGGGAAGCTACGGGCGTTCTTCTTCGCGAGTTGGAGCCGCGCTCGAAGGCTCAACCACGATCGCTGGGAGGCTGGAAAGGCGAAGACTGGGCAGCTGGGGTATGCCCCCTACACCTCGACTTGTCCGCCGTGAGGAGCTGTTCGCGGTCTCGAGCCGCTCTCCGGATCCTGCATCGCTCATATTGTGGGAACCTGATTGATAAAGTCCAGGATAGTCTGGGGGTGGTTCGTGTGATGGCGTGGTTGATCTGTCAAATGGACTATCTCCCTCGTCTCCATCAAGCGGGACATCCTCGTATTCAGGAGGCGGTATGGACCTATCACCTAGGTCTGCCTCAACGAGCTCGGGACTCGAACCAGCTCTTGCGCCTCCTAGTGATAAGCGCGGAGTATTGACGCCTGAGCCGTTGGTGCGTGTGAGTCCTGGCGAAGGCATGTCGCTGTCAATGCTGATGACCGAACTTGCGCTTCTGGCCCGAAGATGCGATGGCTGTGGTGACTGTGCGCCTGGTCGTACTGCTCCCATGCTTGCAGCATCCGACAGCAGGCCGACCCTCTCGCTCTCATTGCTATTGGCCCTGACCCTAGAACCATCGTGACGAGTAATCCCCAGGCCGGCATAGGAGACACTCGATACCGACCGCTGGCGGTTCTCCTTGATGCGATCCACTTCCTCTCGCAGCTCCCTGACAACCTCACGGGTGCTTTCGCCGCGTGGGCGAGTCCTGAGGACTGCAAGAGCGACGTGGTCGTTGCGTGCGCGTGCTTCATCCCTTAGCCTCCTGTATTCCTCACGTTCAGCCTGTCCTTCTCTCCTTGCTTGGCGGATCTGAAAGAGGGTTTGCATTTCTCGCTCGCGCATCTCTTCTTCTTCTTCAGCTGTAGGCAAATCGATAATGGTGTCTACACCATCCCGATCGCCCTCGTAGCCCAAGACACGCTCTTCGTGAGAAGCTGTGTGACGATAAGCGGGCAGAGTTATAACTGATCGCACAGACGTGTTGCGGTTGACAGCATTAGTTGTGCCATCGTTGGCGCTGTCGAGGGCATGGGAGACACTGCCCTCCTCTGCACCAGAAGTCTGCTGATACTGGCCACTAGAGGAAGTCCCCGATCCGAAGACTCGACCAAAATAGCCTTTCCTCGAATTACTGGCCCGTTGACCAGAGGATTGGCTTTTCTTAGCAGCCTTTGCCCTGCGTACCAAGATCCAGATGGCGCATAGGATAAGTAGAACGGCGAAGACGACGAATATGATCTGTATCACGAGGTCATTAGCGAGCAACCCGGCAGCAACGTCCCGGCAGCATCAGACAGGCACTTACAAGAAAGGTCCATCTGGCTTTGTCCATCGTCCTCTTCGAGAGATCAAATTCTCGGTTTCGTCTGCCAATTGAATGGCTTGCCCACAGATAGGCATCGTGTCTCATTCGTAGGTGCATCGCCCGTTGCCCTTGACCGAATGGCGTAGCTGATGCTGGAGTCGCGACTGTGATGCGTCAGGAGGCTACGAACCCAGACCCGACACAACCAGAGGGCCGCTATGATGGTTGAGCAGGCACACAATTGTTATACGGTTGTGTAAAAGACTAAATGCGCAGAGGAACGGTTGTCTTTGCGAGCTGCAATCAGTCGTTGTGCTGCAATCAAAATCCTGAGAGGTTGGCGTGGCCGTCGGTTGGCGCTTGTTTTGGGAGACTGGCGTGGATACGAGGTTCTGGACCGCCTGAAGCTTACGCACCGAAAGGGCCAGCGTCGTGCCGCGGCTGCTCGATGATGTCGTACAAATTGGATCGTGGAGCTGGAGACCAGGAAAGCGAGGCAGAATAGTGCCCTAGGTTATAGAGCATCAATGCAATGGACGGGTCAAGTTTGTTGGTGGTGCAAGATACACGTGTAGCTGAGCCAAGGTTGAATGACAGGACAGAAGGCAAGAGGTCGAAACCGCATAACCCAGACACTACACACATGCATGACAAGACGCAGGACGAGAGAACAGGGTTTCTGCAATACTTTGGGGACTGGCGATGGCGCTCCCGCGTTGACCCTGGTCACTCAATATGTGGTGCCGAGGTGGGTGCCAGTTCTTGGTATAGCTGTTGTTCCTGGAGAATGGGTCCTGGTGGCCGTCAGCGAGTGATGTGGCTGGGCTGCCCAGAGTACGCCTTGTGAGCTACCGCATTCCTCTCGACTTCCCTTATGTGCGTGCTGAGTTAACAACGAGCGCCTTCACCTAGCCATCATCCAGATTACTTTACTGGTTGGCAAGATCTTTCCTGAATTACCTACCCCCTCTGTGGCCGCTAAGCTTCTTCTTTGGAGGCGCCTCACGGTTTCGCATGGTTCAGCTTTCTGTTCATGTTTCGTCAGGTCGTATCGTGGCTTGTCTCCCCTCCTGCCACAGTCGGTAGCATTCTGACATGAGATTGTCTTAGCTATTGGCGCAATCCATTCGATGCTGCATCCAGCAGGCGTCATGACCAGTGCTCCACCAGAGGGGCACTGAGCCACCATGACTTCACTTCATGGCTGTGTACCTACTAGTAGGTACAGGTAAAGGTAGTACTCCGTAGAGTCCGTGATTGTCACACCCCGTCACTGCAGCAGCACACAGCCTTCATGATTGCCCTTGCTGCTGACGCCCACGTTTTAGCTTCACCTGCTTCTGAGTGCAACTGCATGCAAGCAGCATAATGCGATGCACGCACTCAAACCAACTTAGGCTCTGCATCTCCGGTGGTGTTCTGGCGGCAACTTTATTCACCTTCACTCCTGCCCTAGTACTGAGTCCACGGAGAACTCGTCGTTATAGTTGTAGTTAGTACCTGGGCCAGAGGCACTAGCACGTCTGACCATGCTATTTTTGGGTGCCAAATCTCCCATACTTATCAGGGGTAGCATTGATTGATCACGTCTGGTGTAAAGCTGGCCAAAATCCCAACGCTGTGGATCGACACTTCAACATTAAGACCCGGATGCCAACGATTAACCTCTCCTGTGCTCAGGATGCATCTGGCTTCTTGATTAATTGTATATCTTCGCAGAGAACAATCTACAGAAAGTACTTTCACAAAATGACCTTTAGTCAGAAACTCAATTTAGTCTGAGTGCAGTGGGCCTGCATGTCTAAGACATTTGAAAGACATCTGTCGGCTAGCACCCAAAGGAGAACGACCAGACTCGCAAATTAATGACCCTACACTGATGCGATTAAATTATAACTCCAATTTCCCCGGGTTGGGGAAATTCTGTAATATCATGGTCGTCAGTTGTTGTGGTTCATTACATTATACGAGAGCATGTAACCTGACAGAACAGAATCCCCCTATGCTGGATTCGAAAAATTCAGCCGAACTTCTTTTCAAACTTCTTCAACATTCCCGAAACACCTCTTTCTAGTCGTCCCGCATTCTCCTCCAGCTTTCCCGACGGCTTGTTCTGCGCTCCAGGTTGGGAGTAGTGGCCATGAGCGGCTAGTTCAGCCTCGGTTGGCTGGTAGCCTTGCTGGTGAATTGCATACTCCTGCTGGCCCATTAGCGGCCGCTTCTGAGGCTGTTGGCTGTAGGAATAGTTTGAGAAACCTCCAGGAGGGGGCGCAAGACCGGGACTGGCTACTGGAGGAGTTGACTGCGCATGTGACGGTGGATAACCATGAGGTTGCGACTGCGGCGGCACCTGGGGCTGCGAATAAGCATGCTGAAGCGGTGGCGGTCCTGGAGGCGGAGGCAATCCGGGGGTGCCCGGCATCGCGCCGCCGAACGGGCTACGAAGACCGGGAGAAGCTAGCCCGGCATGAATCGGCATCGTCGCTGCTCGTTGCATGCCAGGATGTTGACCAAAGCCCTGTGGTGGCATACCGGGGCTGGTCACACCAGGTACAAACTGACCGTGTGGCGGGGGAAAGGCGGGTGTGAATGGCTGTCCCTGGTAGTCGTAGGCCACCGCCACCGCCAACGGATTGAGCGGATCTTCGTCCGGAGGGGGCGTCTTTTCCCGATGCCGTACTTGTTCCGGAGCCGCTGGAGCTGCCGGGTTGTATGCCATCGGTGCAAAGCTAGCCGTCTGCTGGGTGCTGTTTGATGACACTGCAGAAGTGGGAGGCGGAGGGATGCCAGGTGGCGGCTGCTGCTGCGGCACAGGTTTCTGAGTTCCGTATTGGGGATCCGTGACAGCCATATTCTCAAGTTGCTGCACGACGGAGCTCATGCCTCCCCTTATTTGTTGTGGCGGAGCAGGCTCGTCAAGAACCTCGACTTGGTGTGGTGGTAGCACCCTCCGAACACCATTGACAAATTGTAGTGCATCTTGTTGAGTCCAGAAATAGACGTCAAGTGAATGAAGCTTGTAGTGGTATTTGTTCTCATTTCGAGGATCATATGTGGGGAGATGCCATTCATTTTGATTGACAGACTCAGCAACTGTCATGGAAACCATGCAGTGCTGTTTGTATGAGTAACGAACTCGAGTCTGGTCCAGGACTGATCACAAGCCATTAGCACCGCGGCTAGCCACCAGAGCACATGCCATCAACCTACAGCCTTCGAAGGCCTCCGGATCATCAGATTCAGGATCGTTCGCAATTTCAATGCGACATCGCCGTTCGTTTGCATTCTCGAAAAGGTAAACGTAAGACCCCTTGTCAAATCGATGGTGGCGGGGCTTGACGGTTTCAGGGCCATAGAAATAGTGAACATCGCCAAACCTTTCCAAGATGTCAGCGAAAATTGTGTGCGGTCGCGAGGTAAGGGAAGCTCTTACAGTGTTGCCACGTTCTCCTCCCCCGGTTTAGACGCCATAGTCTCTCTACCAGACGCTACTTCTTGAGAAGACGATCAGAAGAGTCAGATGGGCAGTAGCTTTCGCTGAGTATCCTTGGGGCAAGAGCTCCAGGAATTCCGACAATCATAAGGTGAAACAAGACCGCAATGAGAAGAGAAAGGAATCAGAAGATGCCGAGTTCGGTGCTGGAATAGCGTCCCATGGCCTTTATTAAGCCACCCAATGCGACTTCAAACTCACTTGTCCAGCGGCAAGGAAACAAGCTACCTGTTGGCCAGGATCGCATTCCCGCAGATGAAGATATGGGTCCAACTACATTGGTGTGGGCGTCGGCGCTTAGCAGGCATGTTGATAGTGAGGGGCATCGAATTGTGGCCAATGATGATTGGAGAAAGGGTGCTGAGACACTCAGCAAAGCTGTTTAGGCAGTTGTGCCATTCGAAGTACAGAGGGGCAGCTTTTCTCATTGTATATGTAAACGTTTCCTACTTGTACACTGCCTGGTCATAAAGGAGTCTTAGTCAGCCAGACATCGACTTGCCCACGTGATGTCGCGTGCTTTTTCTTTTACTGCTAAACGCGTTCGCCCATGCTCTTCAATCATGAAAACGCGTCGAAACATTTACAACGATACGGGCGTCTCATTAGATTCATTAGGCAATGCAATGTCGCCGGCATGAAGTAGTCATATTTTCCAGGCGACTATGGCATCAGAGATACCGTCTGGCGAGCAGCCACCTGATGAACAGGACGAGTCCAAAACACTCAAGTACCACCTCTTGGGACCATCCCTGACCAAGGCCGGGCAAGATAAAGTTGACCAGAGCAAGGTATGCTCACAAACTCAATCGTATCTGCAATGGATCTTGATCAGTATTAGGTCTCCGATATCATTTACAATGCCTCCAAAGGCTCCAAATTCTTTAATCGTGAAGAGGTGAAAGACAAAGTGCTCACCCACAAGATCGAGCAAATCCTCGCGCGCAAGAAGGCCCTCGATAAGCAGGACCTTAGTCACTACCAGCGACTTGCCGATCGTTTCATCACAGAGCTTGAGGTCAACAGAGACCTGTCCCAACATGTTGTTCATGTTGATTGTGACGCCTTTTACGCTGCTGTGGAACAGCTAGACCGACCTGAGCTTAAGGACGTCCCGTTTGCGGTGGGAGGCGGCGTGCTTACAACATGCAATTACCAGGCTCGCAAATTTGGCTGCCGTTCGGGCATGGCTGGCTTCGTAGCGAAAAAGCTCTGCCCAGAGCTTCTTCTAATCAAACCAAACTTTGCGAAGTACACGGCGAAGGCTCAAGAAATACGAGAGATTCTTGCAGATTATGACCCACGATTTGAAAGCGCCAGTATTGACGAGGCATATCTCAACATCACCGAGTACTGCGAAGAGAAGCACATGGACCCTGCTCAAGTAGTGGAGCAAATGCGCCGCGATATCCATCAAAAGACGAATATCACGGTGTCTGCTGGCATTGCAGCCAATGCAAAGTTGGCAAAGATATGTTCCAATATAAACAAGCCGAATGGGCAATATGTGTTGCCTAATGACCGAAACACAATTATGGCCTTCATGCGAGACCTCCCCACGCGCAAGGTCAATGGTATAGGAAGGGTGCTGGAGCGTGAGCTGCTTGAGATCGGGGTCAAAACCTGTGGTGACATATACAACTATCGCGAATACCTATTTGAGCTCTTCGGTGAAAAGACGTTCGAGTTTCTTCTCAACGTACACTTGGGGCTTGGCCGCACGCGAATTCAGCCTGCAGAAGACTATGAGCGCAAGAGCGTCGGGACGGAGAGTACATTTCATGAAATGTCAGACCCAGCTCTGTTGAGAGAGAAACTCAGGTGGACTGCAGAAGAATTGGAGAAGGACATGAAACGTGCAGAATGCAAGGGACGCACGCTGTGCCTCAAGGTTAAACTACATACTTTTGAGGTGTATACCCGCCAGGTTGTAACCCCTAGGGCAGTGCACTTAGCAGACGATCTGTTCAGCTATTCTCTGCCAATGCTCGCTAGGCTGGAACAAGAGATGCCTGGAATGAAGTTGCGGCTCTTGGGTCTTCGCTGTACTCATCTCGTCAGCACGAAGCGACCTGACACCATGGCGTTCTTTGGCTTTCGTTCTCGACGAGGCGAGCCAGTTGAACCGGAAGCACCAGGTCAGAAACGCAAGATCACCACAGATCCTGAAGCAAGTAAAGGTAGTGAATCCTGGTCCGCTGATATTGACGGTGGTGAACTTCCGGATGAGAGTCTGCCGTGCGGCTTGGCAGACGATGAACTTGGAATGGATACTGGCTATAGAAGCCACGGCAAGGAGATCACAGCAAATCCGAAGCGAGGAGGAGAGTCATCACATCTGGGGGAAGAAGAATGGTGGGCCTGTCCGGTTTGCTCCCGCCCTCAGGCTGCCAGTGAACGCTTATTTAATGAGCACATTGACCTCTGTCTGTCAAGGCAGACCATACGGGATGCAGTGCAGGAAGATGTCATGGCACAGCCCCAGAGTCGGCTTAGAGAAAGCACTCCAGAGGCCAAACGAGCCCGTACAGGAGAGAAGAAGAAAGCGAAACCGCCTTCCGTGGCTTCCGCAGTTGACCCAAAGCAGAAAAGATTGTTCTTTGGCTAGTGAAACGCTCGCCGCGAGGAGAGGCAACGTGGATCGTTTATCTGCCTGAAGGAGTTCGTGTCGTCATACCTGGGTAGGTGTTTCTTTGCTTCCAATGAGAAAGGCATGTTCAGAACATAACGGGAGACGAAATGCAGCAAACATGTGTTCATAAGGATAAAGTAAGGCGCAGCAGGTTAGCCCTCCTCCTCGCATGTTGCTTGTTGCTGAAAATGTGCCAGGTGATGCCAGTGCTCAAAGGCGATGAGAAACAACGAGAAAGGCCTGGTTCGCTATTGGAGAAGCAAAGCTCACCATCAAATTTCCATGCTCCGTCGCCGCGCTGACATTGTCCTTCGGATCCTTGAGTCCTCTTCCTCTTCCTCGTGGAGCTTCTCACCAGGCAAGCGTACAGCTCTATCTACAGCCACAGGTAAACCCCTATGGCGGCCACGGAGCATGACAAGACACAAAACAAGCTTACTGCCAACATACCACCCACCGGCAAAGCTATAGTCCTGGTTTGGGATCCCAATACTCAGTCCAACACAGCCATATGCGGAGACACTCTCGAAGAGCACATTGAAGACGCTGAATGTAACAGGGTCTGCCATGAAGTGGCTCGTTTCAATAAGGACAATGACGAGCACTGCCAGAGCAAGCCACCAGAGATCGTGCGCAAGCTGTCCACGGATTTGTTGGCTGATGAAGTTGACTCGGCTGTTCTCCTCGCCATCCTTCGAAGGAGCTTGGACACCCACACCATGAAAGGTAATGGCTCGGCTCATGGAATTTCCAATGGCTGCTTTCGTCATGCGTCGACGGAGGAATTGGCCTTTGTTCGGCTCCGTCGCGGAGGGGGCAATCCAAGGGTTTTCATTTCCGCCATTATTGTCGGCGGATGGTACCTCAGGCTCTGTGGCGAGAGATTTGTCATCATTGTATATACCGAGTGATCTTTCTTCATAGACATTGGAGGTTCGCATGGTGATTACCACGGGGTACACGGAGATGTACATCATGATGAGGTAGACCACCTGCATAGCAATGTAGAGGTTCGAGAGCGGGAAAACCACCAGACCTGCAGCTCGAACAGCTAGATGTTGTTAGGCCAGGGTGAAGAGGGTTCTCTTGGAAATTCACGTACAGATAGACTGAAACCACCCGTCCATGATACTCTGCCCAACGCCGTATGCTTCGACTTTCGGGTTTCCGATATTAAGTACCTCAAAACACACCCAATCGATACTGTTGATGACGATGAGTACAATCGTTAGCCACCAAGTTGCTCGACGAGGAAACAACGTTGTGTACACGCGGCGAGGATACTTCAAAATGAACTGTAGAGTCTCTTTCCACGGCCCATATGCTTTGGGAGAGCTCAGGGTGTTCAACAGCTTGAGAATGCTCCAAAATATGAAACGGAGAAGGATCGGATAGGCTGTGTTGCCTGCTAGAATAAGGAGAGCTGTGACAATGAGAACGAAATAAGATCGACCAAAGGAGACCAGACTGTCGTTGAAGACGGACAGTCCACCGTTGTTGAATGCGGATATGCTGAGGAAGATACCAGCCCACCAGGGCTGTACCTGCATCAGCTCTGAGCGGTATTGAGCATATGCAGCCATCCATGCCCCCAAAGCAATGGCTCCAAGAAGCTGCCAAAGAATGAAGTACATGGGCACGGTCAAGGCGAGAATCTTCAAAGCGCGGTACTCTGTCCCGCCGATCTGCTCTCGCTGTTCGCTTGTCAAGTTGTAAAATTGCCCGTTATGGCTGACATTGTGCTTGCCCAGAATCTTCTCCCAATGGAAGAGGATGTCTTCGAGGTCGACGGACGAACTTCCATTACTTTCAGAAGAGGCTCGCCGCACGGGCAACATGAGGCCGCCCAACGCATTTGTTTGCGTCCGAGAAGCCGGTCTTTGATGTAATTCAACGAGCTCGTTGTCTGTGACGGGATCGGGAATGCCGTCAACACCGTGATCTGCGATAATGGTGCGCTCGTAGTCGAGACTGGGCGCTGATGCGTGCGGAGCTGAGCGAAGGCGCCGCAGCCGGCTTCCGATCCCTGGAGGATCCGCATCTATATCGATATTATCACTCGTCGGTGGCTTAGAACCCAAACCCGGGGCTGTAGTAGGAAGGCTGGAAGGCTCTGTATTCAACTTCCTGATCCTCAGCATGTTTTGCAGTGCCGGAGCTCGGCGCAATGATGCTTGCCTCTTCTTCATGTCCTTCTCTACCGCAACGATGTCCTTGAAACGTCTCTCGAAAGCGTTCTTCCGCACCAAAACCGTCCAAATAGACACCCAGATAGGGCTGCCTACGATCATCAAAAGCCAGAGTAGAACCTGTTGCCATGTTGTCATCTCACTTACATTCACCGTGTTGAGACCAGTATTTGTGAAAGCCGACGTGACCATGAACAGTGAGTCGACGTAACTGATCTTCCCAAAGGGATCGGAAGAACCCCAAAATACAAGAGAGGATAGTAAGCAGCCGATGGTGAAGTATGTGTAATGAATGGTGATGTAGTTGAGCGATGGCAAGAGGCGAGATGCTAGGGCAAGGATGCGATTGACATTGGGATGTTTATCAGGCACACCAGCCCACCAGTTCCTGACTGATCGCATCTTGATAATCTCTCAAGGCCGCGGTGATTCGGCAGTGTAATCACAGGCTTGCGAGATGGCTGCGTTCCTCAAGCAGCACTCGGATGACGGCAACAGGCGGCTTGTTGACTCGATTTGACCACGTCACCTGGGCCATGGCCAAGTTCAATGTGAGTGATGCACAGACGCCGCATAAAGGCCCCTGCAGGAGCAAGTGAGACGGATTTCTCAAGATGCAGCTGGAATGGGAAGCGAAAGAGAGGGTGGCGGGCTGGGTGAGGTTTCGGTTGTAGTTGCAAGAAGTTAAGCTTGCACAGTATGCATCTCCGTCCCGTCCCCCGTTCCCCCCTGAGGACCAATTTTAGGTTTAGCCAGGACATGATATGATAAGTGAGACCCCTGCTACAACGCCAATTGGTGCAATGACCAAGTGCCGCTGGATTGCATTGTTTCGATGGTTTTATTGGAGAGTTGCGTTCGTTGCAAACAATTTGCCCATTTCTGCCTTATCGTTGCATGAGTTCTTGACATGCTTATCAACCTTTGTTGGCGTTATGTGGGGTATCGACTGTACACTGCTTGGGCATCAAAACACAAACAATATTCGATGAATCAAGGGCAAGGCAACCCATGCCATCGCCATGATCTAACCCATCCAACTGTCGGGAGACCCAGGTCAACATGTAGGCATTTCCTGCCACACTGTTATATCTACGTCGATACTGCTCCCAGGACCATGGAAACTAAGAATGGTCTTGGCACGGCGTTGGAGTTGGAGACAGGAGTGTTCGCCTCACCATGTTGAAAGTCCATCTCTCAAATACATAAACAGACTTCATGATGCTCGTTTTTGACACAATGCCACGCCGGATCTCTTGGAGACTTGGTGGACTTTGGAATGAGAAGAGGGACAGGCTTCGTCAACCGGGGGAGCAGTGATTGTGGATAGTTAACACCTCAAGACTCCAGTAACATGAATCAAATTCTAGATCTCCATGCAAAACTGAACATATCGTAGGAACAAATGTTGACCAATGATCCTAGCAACATGTACTCGCATAAAATGCTTCAGATCTTTTGGTCTGAGAAGCAGGGCTAGCCGTGGACTGTGGCAAAGTGGGCGTCAGACCTCACTTTCACAGCTCTTCGTGACCCTGCATATCATCAGTATCGGCGATGAAGGTTTTGGCAGCTTCCGCTGCTTCACTGACGACGCTTGCTACCTTCTCGACCACGTTTTCCTCAACCTTTTCGGCGGCCTTCTCGGCGGCCTCAGATGCCTCAGCCGCCACGTCCTCCGCAGCCTCGGAGGCCTTATAAATGATCTTCTCAGGCTTCTCGACGCCTGTGATAGCGAGGAGCTCCGTCTCGAATACTATTGAGCGAGATTCGGTCAGCAAAACCTGAAACCAGAGGCAACCAGGTAGGGGGTACTTGGACTTACTCAGGGTAGAGCCAGCTGGAATCGGGCCCATGTTGCGGTTGCCGTAACCGAGTTCGGGAGGGATTGTGAGGGTCCTGAGCACATATTCAGATTGGGTTCCAAGCCACATTGTGCATCTTCAATACTAACCGCTTCTCACCGATGCACATGTCCAAGAGACCTTGATCCCAGCTGTTGATTTCTTGTCAGCTTTATCTCAGTCGTGGCAGCCGCAACCTTGGATGTAGATACCCCTTGATCACCTGTCCAGTACCGAGCTTGAAGGAGAAAGGTTGGTTGCGGTCGTAGCCTAACGTAAGGCGGTCTTGTCAGCTTCATTCTTGACGTTATGTCGTCGACTTTTCGTCACCCCGCCTGCCCATCACATAAGAAACAGGGCTGCCAATTGGAGAACATACTGGCATCAAACTTCTTGCCAGAGTCCGCAAGCTTCCCATGATAGTGCATAGAGACCGTGTCGCCATTCTGGGTCTTGCGCTCGCACTCAACTGCGACAGTGACGTCGACCTTTAGTTCGGCTGCAGCAACGAAGCCGACAGTGGAGGCCACCAGGTAGATGAATAGAGCAGCCTTCATGGTGTGCGATGTCGTAAGAAAGGCGGGCAGTTGACGGGGAGAGTGGACGGGCAGTGGATGATCCGAAGGATGGATGATAGGAAAGCCTTGGAAAGGTTGCAATGTGTCCATCCCACCAGTGCAACCAAAGTCGGTGAGCTATCGTACAGGCTTGTAGGGAGACCCCACCTTCGGCATGCTTGCAAGCAGGCTCCCTCGCCCACATCCCACCCTTGTGGCTCACCCACTAATATCTACTACCTGCTGCTGCTCAGTGATTGTCAATGTGGCTGCTGCATCTCGGGACTGTTGCCTTTGCATCCGCCTTCGAAAAGCCTCGTCACGTACGGTCACTCACTGCCCCACGCTTATATTTGTGTCTCTATTGCCCGCCCTGCCTTCACCCATTGTACTTGCATATGTAGATGTGGGCGCGTCCAGATGCCTTGGATTAGTATAGCCTCGGGCGATAAAGCCATCTGTGACGCCACGAACACGCGATTGATGAAGCATGATTACATCATCCTCTCCTGTGTTCGAGGCCAAAGATATAGAGCCTTGTCTCGCAATGCTCTACGACGGCCACGGCTTCAGAGCACACTTAGTTCATCTAAGGCATGCTCCCTGATCACAAGCGGAGTATGGACACGGCTCAACGTTAAGTTCTTCTCACCATCAGCCCCTTCGTCAAGGGGCAGCTAATCAGGTCGCCTCACTGTGATCATGTTGCACTTTGTAGGAAGAAAGGATGGGTATGAAGGCATCTTGATGGTCACGGGTGACAACTTGCTCCACTATGCAATCCCATACAAGGCATTCCGCTCCTGTTCACCAATTTGTATTGGGGTTCGCGGACGATCCGTCCGGCTTGCAGCCTCACTCTTTGCCTAGTCGACGATCGGCGTCATGCTGTCCCCGCAAGGACTGAAAGTGATTATTCTTTCGCTCTTCCTCTTTCCCAAATTAAGACTTCATACCAATACATGGTCTCTGTCCATGCATGGCACACTCCAACAGATCGGTGCTATCAATGAGCGTGGGTGGCTTCTGCGCGGGGGGCGAAATGCAGGTGTGCGATGAGCGGCGCACCCATCGCGATGTTCATGTAATGTACAGTACCTACAGTAGCTTCGCATCATACCCTTCCCATCCAAGACCCTATTTGCATCTGGGGCTGATTTTTTGGGACACCAGTAAGCGTCATCTGACCACACTACATGGGAGAAGCAAGGCACTGGTTTGACAACGCAAGCACGCTCTAACTCCGGTATTCAATTACAATGACACAGCAAAGGCTGCGTACGACAAAATACCTTTTGAGAGAGAGATTCACTTGTTTTGCAGTGCAAACAGCAGGGGTCAGTTTAGGCCATCAGGCAGCAATGGGGGTCGTTTTCGGGCCTTGCTCTACTCCTTTCATTGTCAGGCTGCAGTAAGAAATAGGCATCAGCATTTCATCTTTCTAAGTAAGTACAGTACGTCTGCAGCGTATCACATACTGTACTCCTCTTCATCGTGAATCAGTTGGCGATGACTCAGGTTGAACATACTGCTATGATAGGCGACAGGGATCAAGGGAGGGGGGCGGCTTGAGGGGCAGATCGGGACCTTAGACAGGGGATAACGCAAGACACGGCAAACCGACGGTCGGACAGTACGATACAGGAACATCAATTAGGAATCTTTTGAGTTTCTATGCTTTGCGCAATTGTATTATGAATACACTGTATTGGCACGCTTACGTACCTCTAATTATGGGTCTGTTCATTGAGCTGCAAACAAGTCAGTCCATGCAATCTGGCTTATGAACGCATTTGTGTTCTTTGGTAAAGGAGACAAGGTGATAGATATTGTTGCTCAGCGGTGTGAGGCGGCGCGGCAATTTACAATTGCATACCGCCGTTGGGGTAGTTGGAGTACAATCTAACAACCGGTGTTATCAGTTGGAGAGGTTGGGATCGAGTCAGGCTGTGGTAGTGAACGACTTCCCTTGCTTCTGCGCAACATCCCATGTAATTAATTACTGGAACTGCATCCGTACTGTGTATATCGACTGGGACACCATAGGTATACTTACTTCGTGCACAACGAAGGAAGTGAAGGGTGATCCCCCCCCCCCCCAAAAAAAAAGCCCCAAAAGAAGGGGTGTGTGAGAATGATCTCTTTAGGGGTTGGTGTGTGAAACTTAATACGGAAAAGATTGGGTGAAGTTAATAGGGACCTTCACGTTTCTATGAGTTTCTGTTGCCGAGAGCTCTGAAAGATTCCAAATGTCACTTTGCACTTCAAAGAGTCACGGTCGCAGGCTCTGAGGCTTGGCCATGTCCTGGCCCTTGCTCTCCCTATCCCCAGGCACAAGAGACGCCAGGCAGGCAGGCAGGAAGGCTTCAGGGTCCACGGGCCATGTCAACCAAAGCCAAAGTCCCCTTTTTCTTGGTCGTCATCAGTGACTCCTCTTCCGGTAGTACACTGTGCTTGAGGCGCAGCCAAACTGGTGGCTGTTTACAAGACAAGCCACTGGGTAGGCACCGTCTCGTGAACCGTACTGTAGACGTCGTTCTGTGTGTTTCCTGGTATACCACAGTGTTGACCCAGACACACGCCCATAACACAATTCCCAAACATCGCCCTTAATCCACACCCGCCTACGTATGCTCCCAGAAACCGTTGGTTTGTGTAGTTTTCGCCACCTCAAAGCCTCGTTTCCAACTCCTCCATCGTTTCGAACTAAGTACAACGGACACTGCCCATTTGGGCTTGTCTTTATGCCAGCCTCGCCGCCCTGAGGCTTCCTAGTCTGAGCAATCGAGAATTGGAGAACAGGGCAGACAGGGGTGTGCATGTATACAGCCAGCGCGGTTGCCAATTGGGAGCAGCCAATCGTGATGCGCAATGCCATGTTTCTCCTTTGGGTATACCTACCCTTAGCTTTGACAAGTAGCCTTCTCAGTATGACCGTTTCCGCCTTGCCGTTGCCTTTCTTCTCAGCTTAGCTCGTTTGGTACAGCTTGCTTCACAATTCTCGGGTGCCTGAGTCACAAAACTTTCGTAGCCCAGTCTTTCGCCTCACACACATTTGCCAGCGTGCTCGGCGTCGAGTGCACATTGTGGCTCTGCCGTCCCTTTGTGCCAATCCGTCCTAAGTATCCTTGCGTGCCTAGTATTCTCCTGTAACAGCTGCAATTCGTAACTTTCCTATATAAGAGAGCGAGCATCCGTCTCTTCCACCTCTTCTATCTCTCGCTCCTCCTCATCCATCTCTCATACACACAGATACAAAATCCTCTTCTCTTCATCCACATTGACGGCATTCTTGTAACAGCCTCGCGTATACTCGCTTGTTCAACGCTCACAGTCGCCTAAGGCTGACCTGACCATTACGACCAACATATCATATCCTGCATTAACATGGACTCACGTGCCGTCATTGTCCAGGGCTCATACCCTGTTGGTAGCTCCTACAGTTACTCGACTCCCGGCTCAACTCCTCGTACAACATCTCCAGGGGGCAGCCCTGCATCCCAGATCCGAGTTCCCTACGGTGGTAAGCATTTGATGCCACGACAATTGAGCCACTCGATACCAATACTTACCTGAAATTCAGCCGACCATCTCGCTACATCACGGCGCTCCGGAAAAGTTGTAGTCGTGGACCATGGTATCCGCCTACACAACGGTGACCCGCACCCATCTTACAGCCAGACCCCTCAGCATCAAAACCGCTAAGAGAGCTGGATCTTGGCAACTACATTGACTGGCGTTCATGAGGATCACGTACCTTGCTTTATTTCTGTTTGAAGTTCCATTTGGACCTGGCTTTGCAAGTTGAATGGACTATTTGGCGCCGGAGCTTTTTGGTGTTAGGTTTTGCTAGGACTGACGAGAACAACGTCAAAGTTGCTCCACTACATGGTAATGACGAGGTGACCAAAGCACGATGGACTCAAATTTGTACAATTTGCAAATTTTTCTGGTCACTTTTTCTTCTTGACATTATACATACAAGCTTACTGGATTTCTGCAGTCTTATCAGAAATAATATTTTTTTACAATTGCAAGTCATTGTGGAAAGAATGGTCTAAAGAAGGTACAGTTACGACGCAAGTTCATGCACATGTCTATGCCTGTTGTCATTGCCTAAGTAGAATGTAAATTGGGGGCGAAATTAGAACTTTGCCATGATAAACAGGCACCGCACTGAGCCCGGAGCCAACTAGGGAAAGGTTTCCCCGTGAGTTTTTCTTCTCTTTATCCTTTCCTTCCTTTACATGGAATTGAGTAATAGTAGCGAACATCTAGAAGATCGACACTCTACTGATGCTGGCTATTATGAACTCAATGCCATCTCTTTTTCTTGACTATAAACAGTGTCTCAGGTTTACGAATAAGAATGGCATTGAAGAATTTGGGCTCCTTTCGACTGAGCATCTGGACCGACGCGAAGAAGAAGAGTGGGCTGAAACCCTTTGACAGTGTTGAATGTCATCATGGCTGGGGCAACGAGCTCATGCACCACCCTCGCGCTTGGCGTATTCATCTTCAATAGCTTCCTTGTACTTTTCTTCAGCAGATCGGGGGTCCACTTGAAGAAGTCCTTCCTTGATGAGAGCCTCTGGATCAGGTCGGTGCGAGATCTTGTCGTTAAGCTGGTCCTCGAGCATGTGTCGCTTCAACTATTGCAGGCAGTGTTAGTGAACGCCCGAAGACTACAAGCAACTTCCAAGCATATTCTCTGGATCACCACTGCCTGGTGGCAAGTCTAATTCTCACCTCCTTCTGATGAGCCAGCAGACCTGGCGCAGCAGTCGATTCGGGCAGGATGTTCTCTGTGACATTCAAATTTAGTTATGAACAGTAACAAAAGACATGGAAGTGAGATATGGCTTACTCTCGACCAGTTCCGAGCGTTCAGGACGAGTCTGAAGATGCGCCTCCAGCGAGTTCTTCCGTGCAACGTTCGGTCGGCCAGAGATAGGGGTGTCATCAATGGCTGGGGCCTGATCGTTTATTGGTTGCTGAACCTTGTCATTAGCCATGGCGATTGGATGAAGTCAATGTTGCGAATTGTTAAATGGAAGAACTGATGTTCATCAGCAAATTGTCTCCAATACAGCGGGAAAGCTTCCAGGGAAGAAGTAAAAGTGTAAGAGGGCGAATTAGGGGAGCTCAAAGAAACGCGGGACGGGCGGGACGGAAGTTAAATACACCTTGAGCCTGGAGATGTCAGGCTTTGTGGTATGAGTGGCAGCAGATAACCCGATCCATGCACCCAGCCTCAGGTAAGGGGGGACATGCATTGCATCACCAGTGCGGCATCCCGTCTCCAACCTAACATAGTGCACAGAGAGGCAGTTGTTCAGGATGGGTCGCGTGTGTGTGATTGGCATGTTGGCCCTGCTACCCCGCGCAACCATGAAGCATCGTCATTACGTCGGTAAGGCAGGCCAGCCACCATGTAATCTGTACAAGCATTGCCGGCGATCCAGGCTCAATCCGCCACGGTCATGGTGGAGATTTGAAATTTTCGTATGTGCTTATTAGGTCTTGCGAAAGGAATCAATGCTATAGTGGACATTCTGATGCCCCGAGGACAAGGAACGAGCCCTTAATCTGTGCCAACCTCACCCCGCAATATCATAGGAAACAGCTTCGCACTAAGCCATCTTCAACTCGATGCTTTCTCCCAGCTCAATCACCGTAAGCGGGTCTTCAAGCTGAGACACCTTCATGTCATCGACACACAAAAAGAGAGACAAAAGGATAAGGCGAGCTGGCACTACCTATCCTTTTCGTACACCATTTGCGAGCCCCAGCAACTCCTAAAGTTTGAAAGGCTTCTGGAAGGCTCAGGGAATGGCAGATGAGGACACTCCCCTATTAAAGGGGAGCTCAGAAGGAACGCATGTGTGTGTGCTAGCTGTCACGGCCCTTATGGCAGCCACTGATTTCGTGGCAAGTGTGGCTGAGTCGAGTACCTCACTCACGGTTGATCATCGGTACCCTCCTCCCACCTATGCCGTCACTGTATAAGGTACCTAGTAGTTAGTAGGTAGACCAGGCACCAGTTTGCGATTTGAGCAAGACATTGGATCTAACGGGCCGCGAGTCCTCCTTTACCAGCCTTGGACCAGCCACACCCAACGCTCATCAGTGCCCCCATCCAACTTCACCTTATTTTTGAGCGCATTTCCTCTGCGCCTCTGCTCGAAGCTGAATCCCCGTCCCAGGCGGACTTGACCTTCTTTGCGGCAACTCCTGCCTTCACCGGAATGCCCTGCTAGAAGCTCTGTCACGACGCCTTGCCCTCTTTCACCTTTCGCCATTACGCACCCCTCCTCCGCCTTTGCCCACCATGGTAGGTAACAAGACCTCCGACCACTCCCTCTCGCTATGCCCTGGATCATGAGCCACTGACTTGTGCTATGCTGGCAGGGTATCTCGAGACGGCCGAAGAACAAAGGCGCTGCCGGAGCTGGCGCTGCCTCCAGCTCCGTCGCAAAACCGAAGAAGGCCACTTTCGATGTCGCAAAAAAGAAGGAGATAGGCGTCTCAGACTTGACGCTTCTCAGCAAGGTTTCCAATGAAGCCATTAACGAAAACCTCAAGAAGCGCTTCGAGGGTGCCGAAATCTACACGTACATCGGTCACGTCTTGGTCTCCGTTAACCCTTTTCGCGATCTGGGCATATATACCGATCAAGTCCTGGACAGTTACAAAGGCAAGAACAGGCTTGAGATGCCCCCTCACGTCTTCGCCATTGCCGAATCATCTTATTACAACATGAAGGCATACAATGAGAATCAGTGCGTCATCATCTCGGGCGAGTCGGGTGCTGGCAAGACCGAGGCCGCCAAGCGTATTATGCAGTACATTGCCAATGTCTCTGGCGGTGAGGATGGCGAGATCAAGCAGATCAAGGACATGGTGCTGGCCACCAACCCTCTCCTCGAATCATTTGGAAACGCAAAGACTTTGAGGAACAACAACTCCTCCCGGTTTGGCAAATATTTGCAAATCCACTTTAACTCGGCCGGCGAGCCGGTTGGTGCCGACATTGTCAACTACCTCCTTGAGAAGACCCGTGTCACCGGACAAATCGTGAACGAGCGCAATTTCCACATTTTCTATCAGCTTACAAAAGGAGCTTCCTCCCAGTACCAACAGCAGTATGGCATCCAGAAACCCGAGACTTACCTGTACACGAGTCGATCAAAATGCTTCGACGTCGATGGTATTGACGACCTTGCGGAATTCCAGGACACACTCAATGCCATGAAGATTATTGGACTACGGCAGGATGAGCAGGATGAGATTTTTCGCATGCTGGCCGCAATTCTCTGGATCGGCAATATCCAATTCCGGGAAAGCCAGGAAGGCTACGCTGAGGTCGTTGACCAATCTGTGGTGGACTTCGTGGCCTATTTATTGGAGACGACGTCTGAGCAGCTCATTCACGGCATCACGATCCGTATTTTGACGCCGAGGAATGGCGAGGTTATTGAGTCTCCTGCCAATCCAGCTCAAGCCACTGCGACTCGTGACGCTTTGGCCATGGCAATTTACAACGCTTTATTCGACTGGATTGTAGAGCGCATCAACAGGTCTCTCAAGGCGAAGCAGTCTACCTCCAATAGCATCGGCATCTTGGATATTTACGGCTTCGAGATCTTCGAGAAGAACAGTTTTGAGCAGTTGTGTATCAACTATGTGAACGAGAAACTGCAGCAGATTTTCATTCAGCTTACACTCAAGACTGAGCAGGAAGAATATGCTCGGGAGCAAATCCAATGGACGCCCATCAAATATTTCGATAACAAGGTTGTCTGTGACCTAATCGAACAAACCCGTCCTCCTGGAATATTCTCTGCAATGAAGGATGCGACAAAGACTGCTCACGCCGATCCTGCCGCCTGTGACCGCACTTTCATGCAAAGCATTAACGGGATGTCCCATGCGCACCTTACTCCACGTCAGGGCAACTTCATCATCAAGCATTACGCGGGAGATGTCAGCTACACAGTCGAGGGTATCACAGACAAGAATAAGGATCAGCTTTTGAAAGGCCTTCTCAACCTCATTCAAAAAAGTGGTAACAAGTTTATTCATTCCCTCTTTCCCCACCAGGTGGACCAGGATAATCGCAAGCAACCGCCTTCAGCTGGTGATCGGATTCGCGCCTCAGCAAATGCTTTGGTTGACACATTGATGAAGTGTCAACCATCCTACATCCGCACGATCAAGCCTAATGAGAACAAGTCACCGACCGAATACAACAGCCCCAACGTACTGCATCAAATCAAGTACCTTGGTCTCCAGGAGAACGTCCGAATCCGAAGAGCTGGCTTCGCATACAGACAGGCGTTCGATAAATTTGTGGATCGATTCTTCCTGCTATCTCCTGCTACTTCTTACGCGGGCGAATATACCTGGTCTGGCTCCTATGAGGAAGCAGTTCGTCAAATTCTCGAAGATACCAGCATCCCAAAGGAAGAATGGCAGCTGGGTGTTACGAAAGCCTTCATTAAGGCCCCTGAGACCCTTTTTGCACTCGAGCACATGCGTGATCGTTACTGGCACAACATGGCGACTCGTATTCAGCGCATGTGGAGGGCGTACCTGGCTTACCGCGCTGAATCTGCCACGCGTATTCAACGCATGTGGAGAAAGAAGCGTACCGGCGCAGAGTACTTGCAACTGCGAGATCAAGGTCATCGGGTTCTTCAAGGCCGAAAGGAGAGAAGGCGAATGAGCCTGCTTGGCTCACGTCGTTTCTTGGGCGATTACCTTGGCATCAATGCTTCACGTGGGCCTGGTGCTCAAATTCGACAAGCAGCGAACCTTGGCACTAACGAGCGAGCCGTGTTCTCGTGTCGAGCCGAGATCCTCGAGGCTAAGTTCGGTCGTTCCAGCAAACCTAGCCCTAGGATCATAATTGTTTCCAACAGCAAGTTCTACATAATTGCCCAGATGCTGGTTAACAATCAACCTCAGATCTCGGTCGAAAAGGCGGTCCCTTTGGGCTCCATCAAGTACATATCTGTCTCCACCAGCCAGGATGACTGGTTTGCCTTAGGGATCGGATCGCAGCAGGAGGCTGACCCCCTAATGAACTGTATCCTCAAAACCGAAATGCTTACACAGATGCAACGGGTCATGCCGGGTGGTTTCAATCTCAAGATCACGGATCATATCGAGTATGCCAAGAAGCCAGGCAAGATGCAGCAAGTCAAAGTTATGAAGGACTCACAGCAACGCGCTGATTACTACAAGAGTGGAGCTGTTCACACCACGCAAGGTGAGCCACCGAATTCAGTATCACGGCCAACACCACGCGCAAAGCCCGTCCCACCACGTCCCATCACTAAAGGGAAGCTCATTAAGCCGGGCGGCCCTGGTGGGCGGCCATCACGGGCCACAGCCAACCCCACGGCGCAGCCTCGACCTGGTGCCGCAACCGCCAGGTCAATTCGACCACCGCCTGGAATTGGAGGAACTGCCGCCGCCTCTCCAAGCCCTGTTCCTACATCGAGGGCAGTCCCCCAGCCTTCCACAGTGACAATTCCGACTCACGTGAAATCTCAACCCGCTACGACTCTGGCAACAGCGTCTACGCCTGCTGCTACAAGAGTCCCCCCGCCGCCGCCTCCAGCGGCGGTCCCAGTCAATCCCAAACCTATGGCCAAGGTGCTTTACGACTTTGCCGGTCACGAAGAGAACGAGCTGTCCATCGTGAAGGGCGAGCTCATCGAAATTGTCCAGAAGGAAAGCAACGGTATGTTTCTCAAAAGTCCAATATCCCTCGCACTTTTACTAATTCATGGCGAATAGGTTGGTGGCTGGCTAAGAAAGCTGGACATCAGGCTTGGGTGCCGGCTGCCTATGTAGAGGAGCAAGCCGCTGCTCCTCCCCCGCCACCACCGGCCAAGGCGAAGCCTGCTCCGCCAGCTCCTCCAGCTAAACGCCCTGCTGCTACTGGGCGAAAACCTGCGGAACTGCACCCCCGCGATTCCGGTATGAGTCTGAATGGGACGAATGGCTCCGATGGAAGTCGCAGTAATACACCAACACCCAGCCTTGGTGGAAGTTTAGCGGATGCTCTCTTGGCTCGGAAGAACGCTATGCAGAATAACAGAAGGGACGATGAGGACGATTGGTGAAGAGTTCAGCTCAGTACGATGCAGGCCATAGACGTGTACGGGAACTAGCAGGAATGTTTTGGTTGGGGTGAAAGAGATGTCAAGTGGTCCTGAGAAGGGTCACATAGATCGCCTTCTGCGCGATGCGTGTTCTAAATCCCAAATGATTACTATGTTCGTTGTATATAGCGACAGGGGTCATGGGGGTAGCGATTCCTTGCCACATGCAGCATACTATGTATGACTGCTTTACACGTGTCGGGGTGAAGGTTTGCAGCGCGTGCAAAGCCGCAATATTTGAGTTGTTGGTTTTGATATTTATTTGTCTTCAGTGAAGTGACACGCGCCTACACCGAAATTCCGCCTTTGTTTGTGTGACTAAATTTCGCCGTCTTTTTGTCGCACTTTGCGTCGCCTAATCAAGTCAGCCAAGAGGACGTCTTCGTCTTGCGCATCATCTTCTGCCTCATCAGCCTCTGCTTCCTCATCGACTCCATAGTCTCTGAGCCTTTCCCCGTCGCTGTTGTACCAGCCGTTTCGGCTCATAGCCTCAGGCTTGTGTCCATAGAACTCGGCGTCCAACACGTCGTAATCCTCAACTTCTTCGAGCTCTGCAATAAGCTGTCGTTGCCGCTTCAAATCGGCTGCCTGGCGCTGAAGGAAAGCCGACTTGCGTTCTTGGGGAGTAAGATCAGCTCCGTCAACGGAACTGGGATTCATGTACGCTTCTTTGAGCTCTGTTTCAAAATCTCGCCGTGCGGCCGGCCAAGGGCGGCCGGCGCGGCGGACTTTTTCCGGGTCAGGAGGTGGCCAGAGTCCCTCTATTCTATTAAAGCCATTCTCTTCCCAAACCCATCCGGTCCCCTTGTCGTCTTCAGCAATGATTGGGTTTCCAGCGAAAGGGAAGAACCACATCAACGGGTTCGAGGTGCCCATAGCCTGGCTCATATTGGCAAAGAAGCCGATATCATATGGGAATTCGAGCTTTTCGAATCGAACTTTTTCGCCGTCGGGGCCGGTGACATCCCACCAATCGCGGCCTGCGCGATCAGCGACCACTTCATGCCTGTCGAGTTCCCATCCTTCGATCATGGTCATATTGAAGATCCAGCTCTTAGTTGTTGTCACGAGCATAATTCCCAAGGCAACGGATGTTGTGAATCCCACAAGACCGAGGATGGCGAGCGCGACGAGAGAGGGAAGGGATGGACCGAGATATGCAGGTAGGTGGCGGCTTTCCCATAGGGCATAGAAGCGCTGCCAAATGAGACGGCCAAGAGCCCATAGACTGATGTTGGTATACACAAGGAAGCGCAGAAAATGTGGGAACGTCGTCATCGAGACACAATTAGCCGTCCATGGACAGTGGTGATCCATCTTGGGCACACATCGAGCACAATGTCTGCAATGGTGGGAGCGGAGCGGCTTTGGAGCAGAGCATTTCTTGCACCAGCGTCCCCCTGCATCGACGACTTCGGGAAATATATATCGACCAGGGTCTACTGTAACGGCCTTGTAATAGGTGTACCAGAGGACCAGCAAAAGACTGTTGAAAACGATCGTCTCGCTCGTGGATGGGGGACCGGGATCGAGGGTGGAGGACAGAAAGACTAGCTGAGATCCGTAGCCCAGGAATGCTATAAGCAGACAAACTGCCGGTACGGCGACAGTCTGAATGAAGGGGGCATCGTTGAAGCCGGCCATGACCAGGTATGGCCAAGAATTCGATTGAGAGAACAAAAATTCGCAGAGGCACACCAACAAAAAGGATTGGAGACACGCCACGCGTCAGTCCTCAAGCTGGCTTACGTAAAGGTACCGATCGACAAGTGCATTCACCCCCTATCATTAGGAAGGCGAGTTGGAATAAGTTATGAACCCTCTTCAAATATGAGCACTCAATTCAGCCTGTTGAAAGCAACTCATTTCTTCATTATTATTATTATTATTATTATTTGGTATTAGACTTGCAGCTTGACCTCGAATCCTTGGACCTTCAACGAAGGCGCATTGATATGATCGTCTTCAATTGATCTCAAGACTCAGTGCGATACTACATCTTTGCCATTGATAGTATCACCATCTCCAGCTTTTTCCTCAGTGAAGGAAACGACAGCCGACTCACTTCACGACAGCTTGGACGGCCCTCCGTGTTTGCATTCTGAGCGATGGAAGTATAGAATTAGTGCTAGAAATTTTGCTTTCCATTTGAGTATCGATCATCCGAGTTGGAATAAGATGGTTCGAGGACCGACAGCCCAACTTGCGGCTCTCTGGTAAATCCAAGTTCATCAAATACGGGCAAGTCCGGGAATACTGACGTCAATCAGTTCCTTGGTTTCTTTTGCCTACATATCTCAATCATTAGACAGGCATTCATTGACAGGTAAGTAAACCTTGCTTCAAGTGGCGTGTTCTTGAGCTAAAAGATTGGCTAGGTCGTCCGAGGCTGTCATCAGTCCTCTTACTTCTCTTCTCGGGTGGCTTTTGTTTCCTCGCCAGCTTTTTCTCGAAATGGCTTCCTGGCGCTCAAGGTCGGTTTGATAGAGAAAAACGAGGCGGCACGTACTTTGCTCTGCCGGGCGGGACAAAGTCCACATCGACTCCTATGCCGCCTCGACCACGGCGATGGTCTCTTCCCATGCTCGTGTTTTGCGTCGTCACTCGTCTTGAGGTGTTTCATCACGTTAACTATCAACAAGAATGCTCTGCTCATGGTGTTGAGGTTAGTCCGCCCCTTCCGGACGATGCGCTACATCTCACTGATCTCACAACCATAGTCCTTCCTTTGCATGCTTCTCTGGGCCTATGAAACCCTTTCGGATTCTCGTAAACTGGCGCTGGCCGTTCCTGATGATGCGGATGACCCTTGGCGTAGTGTTTTCACAGACATATCCGAATGGTTGAGCGGTCCTCGCCAGGCGATGATAATGTCAGGGGTTGCAGTTCTTGTTTTGAACATTGGAACCTTCCTAGCAGTCAGCCAGGTCATGAAGTCCACTTACATCTGCTTTGCTGCTATAGATAACAGTGCTTGGATTATAACTCTGCAAGTGATAGGCCTTTTTCTTGATGCTCTCATCATCATTTTATTCTGGCGGATACTGGCTTGGTCCCGGAACACCAAATCGAAGCTACGAGCTCTTGGAAGCACGTTGGTCATTTCATCTATCTCCATCGCACTGGTCTGGCTGGGTCATCGGGTCTACCGTGGGTCAAGAGCCCTGGAAGTCGGATTTGGTTCTCTGTACGGCTTTGATCTGGTGGTGGACAGCACAGCGTTTGCCGCTCTCGCCATATCAGGCGCGTTCTGGATTTGCGACTCAGCAATTGCTGTACCTTCCACTGTCCTCACTATCACGTTTGGAGTCTGGACTACTCTCAGCAATGTGCGGTATCTTGGAACATGGGAGCAGCTGTCCCGCGCTCAATTGCTCCTACCACCTTTGCTGATCCTCTACGGGTTCGCATGGTTTTCTTACACTTCAGATATTCGGTTTCTCGTCTTCTTCAAACGCATTCATGTTGTTGTGCTCCTGACTATATTTCTCATTGCGACTTCAACATACTCTATGACTCAACACGTGCCGACATTTCCTCGCCATCCGCTTAGCGACCTAATCATCAAGGGCAACATCGAGGAGAACCATTGGCTCAGGCAGGTGAAGACCAGTCATGATCTGCCCGTAGCGGCACAGGTCTACCTCGATCGCCATGAAGGACGCAGGCCTCCACCGTTTTTCCACGAGTGGTACAAACTGGCAAAGGATACGGTGGTGGTGGATGAATTCAGACAAATCGACCAGGATCTTGCACCCTTCCGAAAGGTGCCTCCTAAATATCTCCGTCAGAGAGTGAACATCATTTCAGGTTTTCCAGGTATAGCCACGATAACTATCAAGTCTACCGGTGACGTGTCGCACAGTGACACCGGCGATGAGAAGCAGAACTTGGAGCTGGATAAGCTGGTTGAGATTATCTCCAGATTCGCCGCCTTCTTGCCAAATATGGTTCTTCCCATGAATCTTAGTCCAGCACCACGAGTCTTGCCGTCATGGAATGAGGCTCAGTCTTCTGCTAGAGTTGATCTCAGCACCATAGTGGACCTCCTTCAATTTGACGAGAAAGGGGACGCTGCAGAAGGCGGTGGTGGGCAGCAAATATCAACCTTGGCATCGGCACGAGACCTTCAAAATATGCATCTTGCAGCCTGTCCACCCACGTCTAAAAGTCGAACCAGTCCGCATTGGAGGATCAGCGATTTCTGCTTCTCCTGCGCCCGCCGCCATTCCAAAGGACCGATCATGACAAGATGGGACAAGTCCCTTGAAATCTGCCACCAACCAGATGTACACCACCTTCACAGCTTCTTCATGACCGACCCAACATTCAAGCCCTTCAGCCAACTTTTGCCTTTGTTCAGCCCGTCAAAAATGGATGGCTTCAGCGATATTATCTTCCCACTGCCAAGCACTATCGCAGCTGGCTCCGATACGGAGAAGCCAATTTCAGATCGAAAAAACGAGCTGTACTGGCGCGGTAGCTTTGGAGATCACGCGTTGAGCCCCCAAGCCCTACGAGGCGGTCAAAAGTTCAGGCTTATGCACCTTAAGACTCAGCCAGGATCAAGAGAGGAAGTAACCATGATCCTCCCGCTTCACAAGTCCAAAGATGGCCCAGACACACAAAAGGGGAAGAACGAGAAGGATAAGTATGCATACGAAAGAATAAAGGTGGCAGAGGCAAACAAGGGAACGTCTTTGACTTTGCAGTTACAGTTGGAAGAGTCGTGTATTGATCCCAACTGCGGCATTGCCACACAATATTTTCCATTGACAAACTTGTCGGGGTTGACGGATCCGTACGAGCATCGATATATACTCCTAACTGACGAAGATGATGGGCCACCTGTTGGTGTTGTTGGAGCTCTGAGGTCGAAAAGCACCCCTTTTATCTCAACTACATTCCGAACATGGTACACAGAAAGGCTGCTTCCCTGGCTTCATTTTGTTCCTATTGACATACGTTTCCAAGCTCTTCACACAACGATTGCCTATTTTACAGGCACGGAAGGTGAGGCAATCCTGAACGGTCAATACACGAAAATGGAGGATCAGCTCAATGAAGCACAATGGATTGCGAGCCAAGGTCAAAAGTGGGCAGACAAGGCAGTTGGGCAGAAGGATTTGGAGGTGTACATGTTTCGACTGTTGCTTGAGTGGGGAAGGCTCATTGACGATGAGCGAGACAAAATTGGTTTCTGGCAGGATAGCACCGGCGAGTTGCAGAGCTCAGGCTGGACACCAGTACAGGAGGGGGGTAGGACATCATGAGAGAAGGCACTTTTCGTTTCCAAATTGTTATTTTTCCCGGGTCAGGGGCATATCAACATCGTCTCAGCTGGATGTTACAGGGCCTTGCTAAAACGAAAAGCATGAAAATGAGCATCTGCGGTGCCACGTCGATCTGAGAGCGGGGTGAGGGAATCCGGCCCATGCATGTGAATTCTGTTCATAGCACACACAAATCCCACCGATTAGGCCCCGATTCAAAGAGGTTGGGAGAAAACATAGCCCACGCAAGGAGCTGCAGGGCGCGGTGAGTGTCGTCGAAAAGCCGCTCGCAATCCTCATGGGAAAGTTTCACTGCATCCCGTCGGTGTGGATTGGAATACACATCGACATGGCGTAAGTGCAACCATCATGATTGTCTTCATGCGGCCTTTGGTGTCCCATTTTTGCGCTCTTGTAAGAAACCATGCTGTATGGTGTCATATTATCCCGCAGTATCACCGAAATACCATCCGATGGGCAGCGCCACAGCTACACAATCACGGGCAGAACTCCCACACTTCCCATCAGGTTGGGCAGGGCTTTTCGCAGGCACCAGAAGCGGACCAAAACAGCGTCGCGACAATAACGGAGGCTTGGCTGCCGAAAAGCAGCCTATGCCTTTCGAATGAGAGGGCAGACCCGGTTAAATGGCCATGCTATTTGGAAAGTTGGCTGCAGGGAACCTGAGTTGGGGCAGAGTCTGGTTCTCACCTCACCACCCCAGTATTGCGTAGTTCCAGCGTGGTGATGAGCGGGCATTTTTATTTGATTGTATGCTGCTACGGCATGCATGCGGAGCAAATTGGCGAAGCGGGCGCACCTCCGTCATAGTGTCTTGGGCCTCTGTCATCAAATTTGATAACTGTCAAGATCATGAGCAATCCAGATCGTGCATGAGCTTAATCAGGTCACGCTCTACCAGCGATAATTGAGTGTATTGTGCTGTGTCTTATGTGTCCGGACGCAATGATTGACAAAACTAGGTCGATGAAGAAAAGTTCAGACAGGCTAATTAGGACAGCAAGAGGAAATTCCCATGGCTTGCGTGTCTGGTCTCCTGATTTGCGTGCTATCCGTTATGTGAACTTATATAATGGCTCCTCATTCAGTACTTCCAAAGTCGGCATGAGGAGGTCGAGGATACTGAAGCTGTATTGCCTATCAAGCCTAGTCTTCCATTCGCCCATGCCGGACTCGATGACGATGCATCTCCAAAGGGCGTAATCAATTTTGCATGTAAATGATCAATTTCGTGCGCTTCTAGACGGAGAACCAAGCTGTATATTCCTGTTTCATACAGTCATTGTAAAATACGCCTTGGATCGCTTTGCGCCCTTTTCCCGTTACGTGTCCAAACTTGCCGAAGTAGCTGGCTGAAAGTGAGAGAAAGATGCCGTGTCTCAGGTCAGCTTGGGCTTTGCTACAACGTCGCGAGATAGCTCGAGGCCTGCAAAGACATGTCAGGAGTACGCATCACAGACTTCGGTTTGGCAGGTGGAGACAAGCGGGTGAGAGTGAGGGGCAGTTGAGGAAGTCTGGATGATGAGGCACCTCGCTTGGACCTACTATACTAGTAGTAGAATCGCACACTGTCAGTCGATTGGATTGTGTGTCGACTAGTACGATGCCCCTCTGCCCCCGCAGTTACCACTCAGCAGGTGCGCCAGTTGTCTGACATCCGCCAGTTGGCAACAGGTGTAGCCTTTGTTTAGACAGGAAGCCGACCGATGAGGCTGATCATGGCTTTCGAGGTGAGGCCGGCGTATACAATATGATATGGAGTGATATCTTACCTAGAAATGGGTCGTAGAAGTGCCTTTGATGAAGTTCCCAACCACAAAGGACGTCAATTCTTGTCAATCCCGGGTTCGAAGTCGTCGGCAGTGCCAGAGACTGGAAATGTCTTCTTAGACATTTCGGCAATGTGTCCTCGGCCGTGGGGTAGTCTGCAATACAGTTGGGCCTGCTAGACTACCGACTGGTGGCGAAAAAAGGCGATTTGACCGTACCTAATAATTCCATATGGCGCACTGTTTCTTAACGGATTGGCAAAATTCCCAAGCCTGCACAGATTGTTCTTGCAGGCCTCACGCCTTAACTTTACCTCGGTCCGGCCCGTCTCAGCGAATCCTCACCACCTCTATGCTGCACGTTGCCGACTAGCCTTTTATTACACACTACTTTCTGGCTGGTCTAGCAACTTCCGTATTAGGAGGTGGGGATTGGTAGCTGGTGGATTCATGAGCCCAGCCTCAGCCAGTCTGGATATCTCGGAAAAAGCGAACATTCGGAACAAAAGTGAATTGTTACTGGCTGGCTCAACCCTTGAGACGCTTGTGAAGAGTGAGGACTGGCAGGACAGCGAGCGGGGGAGATGCCGCCGTCACGTTGCGGTACCCAATCCATGGATATCTATCCGTTCCAATCTCCTGCCAGTACCGGTCGTACCGTGTTTGTCGCCTTGAGCATCGGAACCTTGACTGATGTGCTGGTATCAGTCGTCGCTCTTTCATGACCGCACCAAGTGAAGGGCCACGGAAATTTGTGCGCAACGTGTTCTGTGGGCTACATTCTTTTGACGAGCTGGGACTACTGGTAAACGTGTGGTGGCAATCGTTCACCTCACTGGAACATGCACACGCCCCCTTCCCGATACCCATTTCGACTCTCCCCATGGTGAAGAGCACAAACCCGACGGCCCGGCAGAGCGACACTGGAGTGCGGCCTTTGTAACAGGAGAATTATACTGTGATAGGAAAACGCAAGGGCACACCGAAAAATTCAGCCCCAGCCACGTCATGGAAGTTTAATATGAGGCTTGATTCACGAGGCCGTCATGAATCTGAACATACTAGGCCTGGAAAGACAAGGTGCTACATAACTCCGATTGCCCCTGTGGGACGTGGCAGGTCTCGCTGACCAAGACAATGACGACCATGCTGGACGGGGCCATGGTGCCAGTGACACCCAGATTAGACCGACTGGGTCGCGAGTGTAGGTCTGTCATGCATCTATACTCGCCGGCTCTTTGATTTTCCTGTTTTTCCTTTTCTGCTCTGGACTCGGACGTAAGACTCAGTTGCAGGCGATATGGCAACTTGAGCACTCGTGGCAGCTTGAAATCCAGAATGCAGGCATTAAGGAGGCGTCCAGAGTTCGTTAGCATGGATAGGGTGATTCCGAAGGTGACAGCACCAGTCAAGTGCATACATGTGTCTTTATTCGTGCTGCTCCGTTGTTCTTACAACGTGAGACTTAATCAGAAGGTCATGTGAGTACACTGGCGCCAGGTTGTACGAAGAGGTGAGTACTGTGGAATTATTGCATCCAACGAAGCTGCTTCTCCTGAGTCTTGGACTACAGGCATGTATCGAGTCTGATAAGTTCACTTAAGCCAAGAATACTGGCACAAGCCACACTGAATTCGATCCGATCCATCAGAGAAGTCTCTCTTCGTGGCCGGTTTGACTCGATCCCTCATTCTCACGAGCCTTTTTTTTTTTCACTTTTGCCCCAACGCATTAGTCGGCGCCGACGGGCTTCTTATATCCAATCGCCTCGTGATAAATTGATGAATTGACGCATGACAATCCGTACTTGGCCAGACTACGTATGAACACATGTCAAAAGAGCTTGATTGAGGGCACATCTCGCTTCACAGCCAGCGACCAAGACACTGCTCAGAAAGATCCCGCACCCCCACCAGGGTCAAGTTCCCCTCCTACCCCATCCAGACCTTCCCCGTACTGTAATTACTACAACAGCTTGCCGGTTAGTACTGACCGTGTCTCGCGCACATGCATCATTACCTTACCTGAGCTGGCCGAAGCTGAGGACGCAGTATCAGTATCCGATCCCCAAAGTGCGGCCAGTAAAAAAGCTTGCAACCCGACTCAGGGCCAGCCACCTCTGGGCTCAGTGCACTTCCACCAGTCCAGGACTGGAGCAAAACAAAAGTCTATCTTTCCCCTGGCTGATGTCACGGCTACACCCCTCATTTCCAGCTGTGGCTCAACATGCTCGAGGGCAGTGTGCCGTACTGTATGTAATGTCAGACCGAGATGCTCTTGTTGGTGTTGCGTTGCATTGCCTTGCCGTGCCTTCTTTTTCGGTGGAGGGGTATTTTCGGCCCCAGCATCCATGCGATAATACCCGCACACCTTGCCGACATTACGGCGAGCTTGTCTTTCTGTCCATTATCCCCTGCAGCCCGATATAGTGGTACTAGAGGTAGTTATACACTGTGACGCACGATCGCTTCCCGCTGTGTAAACGCGCTTTTTTCTTTCCCCTCTCTCTCTGAGTTGCTCGTTTCCGTCCTTTTTTCCCTCTTCCGATCTGGCTTCCGGCCCGGTCTTAGTTTCTGGGTTTTTCTTGGTCGTTTTCCGCTACGAGCCCACCGTTGACCGACCTCGGTGTCCTCCCAAAGCCAGCCTGTTCGCGTCACCTCTTCCCCCCCCCCCCGGCCGACTGCTGGCTGGTTAAGGTACCTACGTACCTCTGTCTACTGAGCTGCTGCTACTGCCACTTGCTTGTGCGCTGCGCGTCATTTCCTCTCACCCTCGCCCTGACGCCCTGTTTTCTATTGTTTCATTTCTCGCTTTTTTTTTATCTTACTCTTTCTTTCTTTCACTCATCTTTTTGCCCCGTCCTGCCTGATGATGGGCCTCTGACGGCCTCAACCTCCCCTCCTTCAATGGTTCCCTTCACGGCTATGAACGCCGTTCACCCGGCCACGGCCGATACACCCCCGGCTCTTACTCCGGCATCCGCACCAACACCGGCTTCACCTCGTGCCATTGTTCCTGCTCCCGCCATCGACCGTTCGCCAAATCTGTCTCCCACAAGCACTGTGGGAAATCCTCACAGTGTCAGACGTGACCATAGCATCCACAATCATCAGCAGACTGACGCTCATTACGTCCATCATCCGCCTCCCCAGTCCCCCACATCCTCGACATACGGTCATGTCCTCCATCACAGTCCTCAGCAGCAGCACCGACAACCTCATCGCCAGATTCTCCAGTCCACCGCTGCTGCCGCAGCAACCTCATCGTCAATCGGGCCGCATTCAAGCTCACCACTCTTGAGACAGGATACTAGCTCATCTGTCTCTTCACAAGCCGCGCAGGCTGCTCAGGCCTCCAATGAGACCTCCAACACATCGTACAGTGCCGACACCTCTCCTAACCTGCATCAGCTTGTTTTTTCTCTCAAGGATGGCTGCGACGTCTCATACTCTAACATCCGCCGCACCAGCAGGAGACGCACCGGTCCTTTATCCCAAGCCTCCAGGGAACGGGCTGCCCTGATCCGCAAACTTGGCGCGTGCAATGAATGCCGCAAGAGAAGAGTTGCTGTAAGTTGGCTCCTCCACCTCGTCATCTGACCGTGCGGGATGTGCATACATAGGCATTAAACTTGACCCAAAGAGACCGCGATGCTAACCAATGGAATCCTTATGCCTTCCTAGTGCCATCCCGGGCACCATAACATGACTTGGGAGGAGCTTCAGGGCAAGTTTCGCAAGTCTATGAGTCCTCCCGTCAACCAGGAATTAGCTCGACCCTTTGCGCCTACTCACACTCTTGGTCAGACAAACGTTGGTCAGACAAACGGAATGCCAGCCTACTTCGCCCAGGATTCTCAGGATATGGAGATTGATAATTCCCCTGCCGACGAACAGCATACGCATCATCAACAGCAGCATGTTGGCCTCCCATCCCTCAATGATGCGCGCAACCGTACGCCGCTCCCGGGAGGCCGCCTTGAGAAGTCACTATCGCTGCCAGGCATTGAGTCTCTAAAGAATGACCTGCAGACAAGCGTCTCAAGAATACTCTCCACCGGTGCACGAACACGCTATCAAGGTGTTGAAGCTGTGCTTATACTCTGGGAGCAAGATGACGACTTCTCCATTGTCAACGGAGCCGTCAAGGAGTTGGCCGAAGTTTTTGACCAATTCTATCATTATACGTTCAGAACATTACTCATCCCCTCCCCCTCGGAGAGCTGCAAAAGTCCGGGGAGATGGCTGTCGCGAAAGCTCAACGACTTTGTCGAAGATCGTGATCAGCGCGACGTTCTTAAAGTCGTCTTCTACGCTGGGCACTCCTATCTCGATGGCAATCGAGATATGACGCTTGCCAGGTACACCCCTTCAGAATCCCAATAGCCTCAAGGTCGCGTTTTAACCATTTTTACTCCTGCACAGCTCCAGAGACGTCGAAAAAGCATTCACCATTCGGTGGAGTGCCATTCAGCAGATCCTAGAAGAGGCATGCTCTGATGTCTTGATTCTCATGGATGCTGCATATTACCCTTCATCCAGGATGGTGCGCAATCGAGGGGTTCTCGAGCTGATAGCGGCTTCGGTTTCTGAGGAGCATCACCACGTTCTCGACCGGTGTTCCTTCACGCGTGCTCTTGCCGATTTGCTCCGCACACGGGCCACCCGACTGAGTCCCCTTTCCGCTGCAGAGCTTCATGCCGCCCTGCTCGCAGCATACCCAAAATTAGTCCAGGAACGCCATCCAGAAAAGGAAACGATAACAAGCTTTCCTGCACCTCTACACATTATGATGTCAGGCAACCCTAGGCTTCCATCCATCTTCCTGGCCCCTGTTTATCAGGGGAGTCCACTGCGTAACAGTAGCCTCGGGGGTTACGACAATAACCCTCAGCTCCATCTCACTATACACCTGCACGATGATAACGTCGACGTCGAAACATGGAACGAATGGCTGCGCTTGATGCCGGAAGGCGTCAGGGATGTCAGAGTTGATGGCCCATTTCGGCCAACCTACAGATAACTGGATCAACAAGGCCGATTTCTAATGCGAGGCGTTTCTATTTCACTGTTTTGCGGTACACAGAAGCCCGCGCCAAGAGTGGATTGGTGGCCTCACAGCACTCTGTCTGTACCTGTTTTCTTTCTCAGACTTACGTTGATAGCTTTTCTTGGTGGCCAGCTTCGGAGCGTGTTCTCTGATACATACTATCGTTGCCTCTATTGGAGGATTTGATGATGTTATGAATTTTTATTCACGATGGCTAAGTGACATGTGGTCATTGGATGAGTTCCTTGATTGGTACAAAATTCGAGCAGGACATTGAGAATCCATACGTGGGCGGTCGTCAAATGACGTATCGCTAATAAAGTATCGAAATTATCACAATCCATCACAATGTCTGCGAGCTTCATTCATAGAGAGAGTGATGGTGCATGCCAGAGCGCGTGGCCAAAGGCGCAGTGGGTCTGCTCCGTTGCCTAGACAACGATACCGTCGCGGTTATACTTGTAGCACAAACAACCCCGGACCCTATTTCCGACCGTGAGCGCTTGCATCTGAGGGTTGATTCAACAACAATCCCGATGGACTAGACATAACGAAGTCTAGTCTTAAGGTACTTTTTTGTTGATCACGATTGAATACTAACCCAAACACACCGACAACACCGACACCGCAATCAAAACGTACACGGCAGTCATGGAATCCCCTCCGAAACGTCTGACCCGAGCTCGAGCGGCTGCAAGAGGTGCCACCTGTGCCGAATCTACAGTCAAGTCGGCAAAGATTGTCACTGCAGCTGCCAGGGCAAGGACAGCTGACTCGACCACGGCCTCGAGAAGCACACTGGCCAAGCGGAAGACGCGGTCTGACGAGGTCGACGATGATGTAGACGAGCTTGAGGAAGCCACAGACATAGCAAAGAAGCCAGTCCGTGGTCGACCAAGGAAAGTCACAGAGGCAGACAGCCAACCAGTCCCTTTGAAACCTTCAACACGCGGTCGCCCTGCAAAGAAGGCGGCTACAGCATCCACCAGAGATGAGCCGGAGCAGGTCAAAGCAGTACGGGGCCGTCCCAGAAAGAAGGCCGAGGAAGGGGTTGAGGCTAGTTCCAACGACATGAATTCAACATCACATAATACCACGACAACAGCTCGAGGGAGGGCAGCAGCAGCGAAGCCTGTAACAAAGAGCAGTCAAACCAAAAAGGCTGTCAAGTTCCAAGAACCGGACAAGGAAAATGATGGGCCGACCACAGCTAAAGGTCCCTCATCCTTGGCTGGTATGCGAGCGCGGCCAGCTCGTCGAGCACTATCTACTGCTGCTCAGAGTGTCAAGACTGGTACAAAGGGCCAATCAAGTTCTTCTGCAAAACCACTGAGCCCTAAGAAAGTAACTCAGATCCCAATCCCAAGAATGGACAGTTCAGAGGATGAGCTGGCTGGCAGCGATACTCCCGTGAAGCGAATGCAGAAGAAACCGATCAAACCCCCGAGCGACCTCCCTGTAAGTCCTAGGAAACCGGAGATACGGCCGCCAGACGACGACAACACAGCCACTATCAACGACGCCATCTTGAACCCACCAACACTGGAGACCAACAGTCTTGGCTCTCCTGCGCGCCGGCCACCAGCATCTCCATTCAAGGGTTCAATGAAGTCTCCTGCTCGGAAGATTGGTTCAACTCAACTCACGGCTTCGATGATAAAACCCAGGAATGCAACTGGCGAACGTGACATAGTTTCACCAAGCAAATCACTGTTCCAATCAGCTGCGAAGCGGCCACAATCACCAATCAAAGGGCTTTTGTTTGCGTCAACAAACCAGCCAAACAATTTTTCATCCCCTTCAAAGTCGTCTGTGCTACGGTCTCCAGCCAAAAGGGCTGTCCCTGGTTATAAGTCTCATTTAGCTTCGCCCAGCAAACCTCACCGCCTGATGATCGAAGAAACGCCTCGGATGAAAACCATCATCTCTGGCTCTACAACAAGTAGTAGCTGCAGGCCGTCAGAAAAGCTACTCGACAGTTGTGCGCCTGCGGAGGAGGAAGAGGACGATGTCTTTATCGGACCTGTGGGGTCGCTGAGGTTTCCTGGTCGCATGTCTGCTGTTCTGCCTCGAGACACTGATCCGACAGAACCTACCAGCATTGGTGATACAGTTGAAGCCGGGGACATGGGTTATACGCAGTTAAATCAAATTGATCATACTTGCCAGGCTGCAGCTCCAGAGGAATTGATCGATGGAGGACAGGGAAGTGGAGAAGGCCTGAACGAGCCTGATACAAACACATCGTCGGACATCGCGGATACTGTTAAAAGCGCACATCAACTGGCTATGCAAACACCATCCAACCCATCATATCAACTCAGAGCGAAAGACTTGAACCCCTGCCACGACACGTACTGGGAATCAGAAGATGATCTCTCTCCGACCAAGAGCATGGAAACCACGGGCGTTTCATCCCTTCCGAATTCTTCCAAGTCGCGTCGTGCAACCATTGGATTGTCATCTCTCGCTGCTCAGCTTGGTTCATGGTCACCCGCCGATCCAATTGTCCCACAACTGGAGCAATCACCTAACATCATCTTGGACTGTTCAGACCATTTTGAGGCACATCTTGATGGCACCAACGACGAGGCCAAGGACAGCTTAGCCGCGCCATCAGATTCTTTCTTTGAGCAAGAACTCTCTGCACGAGTGAGTCTGGCAGGCAAAGACTTTTCCGGATTGGGACCCTTAGACAATTCCATATTGGGTGAGCCGATTCTTGAAGATGTCATCATTACAGACGAAGACGTTGAACTTGCCCAAGAAGCAAACGAAATGTCGCTTCAAGAGGCAGGCCAATGTGCCAAAGCTTGTGACGAATCATTCTCTGATGCAGTATCAGAGGCCAGCCAGGAGTACGCAGATGAGAATCAGGTTCCAATTGACCCGGAATTGGCCGCTGCGCCTACCACGAGAGCACCCACAACTCCAAGTCGACCGGCCCCCAATATCTTTAACACAACAACAAAGGTTCCTCTCAAGCCAGCTGATTACTCAACACCAAGTCCGCTCAAAAAGAGGAGCTTGAGTGCGTCCCGCGTAGCTCTCCGCCGACCTAGCGGTTCATTCCGCAGTGGCATCGTTATTCCATACCAGCCAGCCGAGGTCAGCACGGCTGCAACAGCTGACAGGAATGCTACAGACACCTTCCCCAATACACCCGCAAAGTCTGACATTTGGTCAAGCATCGGTACCCCTGCTCGAACACCTCGTCGAGACATTGATCCAGACCTGTTGCGTGGCGCCGTTGTGTTTGTCGATGTGCACACGAGCGAAGGTGCTGATGCCAGTGGTATCTTTGTCGATTTGCTCAATCAAATGGGGGCACGATGTGTCAAGACTTGGAATTGGTCCTCTGATAGCGAGGGGCCAGCCTCAAAGTGCGCGATTACACACGTCGTATTCAAGGATGGTGGCAAACGCACGATGGAAAGAGTCAGACAAGCGAATGGAGTGGTTCACTGTGTCGGTGTCACTTGGGTACTTGAGTAAGTTCAGCACTGCACTGAGTTCCAATGTCTTTCGAGAGTGTTCTAATCATTAGTAGTTGTGAGCGTGAGAACGAGTGGCTGGACGAATCCCCGTACTACGTTGACAGAAGCTTTGTACCTCGTGGTGGTGCACGGAGGCGGAAGAGCATGGAGCCTAAGACTCTCGCCAATTTGAATGGCACACTCGTCAACAATACTGGTAGGAAGCCAGGGTCATCACGGGATAGACGGTCAATGCCAAAGACCCCTATGAACCGCCGCCAGAGCACAGTCTGGGTGCATACTCCATCCGATCATGGGGAGGATGGGGAGGATGCAGAAGGGGGTGACGATTACGATTGGTCACAGTTCCTCGTCCTTACGCCCATCCCCAAGACTCCAGCCCCTGAAGCATTGGCTCAATACGCAGCATCGACCCCGAGCAATGCAAGTGCTGCGTCGTCTCCAACACAGGAGGATCTTCTTATGCACACATGCCCGCCCAAGTCGGCGAAGTTCAGCGACTTTGAGACTGCGGTGGTTGAAAGCTGTCTGCCCAAATCCAGCACATACGAGGATCTTGGCGTCGGAAGCCTTCGAAAAGACAAAGACGAGCATATGCGTGTGCGGCTTATGGCAGCAAAACGTAAAAGTCTGCAGTTTGCACCCAAAATTGGAAGCCCCTTAGCCAGAACATGGCAATAAGCTACATAGGGAGTTTACGTCATTGAAAATCGCGTTCACCTCTGCTATTATGCTATTTCGAGTTCTGATGAAGGCAAACACTCCGTTGGAGGGGGGAATCAGGCGTTGGAAGGGTCGTCTAAATTGTATTGTCAATTGAGATACCTGAATTGAACAGCTGATACTCATTGACTCACAATGGCCTTTGGATGTTCATTGTGCTTGCTGTAAAGGAATGAATTCGCTGCATCCGAATGGAATCGCCTCATTTGCAATAGTGATCGGCAGCCCAGATAAGCACGTTGCCTTTGCAGGACTATTCTGGCTTGCTACTCCTTCTTCCTTGCGTGGGTGTGGGCATGGAAACAGGATGGCTCCCCTTCACCAGCGAGCCATGCATAGAAGAGTCGTGGTAAGCATGGCGATATATCAAGTGAGAATAGTTCATGTGATTGGCTGCTTGCTCGGAAGTCGTGTTGGTGTTCCCATACATTGCCCTTGGCTTCACATGCTGTATGTTCCAATTTGAGGGATGGATGCTCAGAATGCTGGGGTGACATATTTCCGCATCGCTGCTATGATATCGCCATCACAGCTCTTAAGCAGTTCGGTCACCTTGGCCTTCGGCAACTCCAGTTCATGCATCAACAAAGTGACGTCTGCGGCATCGATCTTCACGGCTTTCTTGGGTGCTACAGCAGCAGACCCGGACTTGCCCATGGGAACAGAGGCACCTGTGCTGCCTTTGAGATTTTTCATCGCCTGGCCAACGGCCTCCTGGTCGACATTCTTGCTGGCTGCGGATGTGTCATCCGTGTTGTCGAGGTTGGCCAGAGCAGAGGCGGCTTTACGATCCTCGGCAGACTTCACAGCGGGTCTCTCGTCGTCAATATCACCAGAGGCACCCTCTGTGACGTTTTGGGGCTGCCTATCGGCCATTGCAGCGGTTCGGTGTGACCTTGTGTCGATGGACTGAATGTGTGGTGAAGCATCGAAGCCGATCTTGGGATTTGCGGGGCAAGGCCGACTGCCAACCCTCTTACATTGCACTGGGTCAAGCACAGGGCTGAATACCCTGCAGCTGCGGATTCTCGGACCAGTAATTTCATCTATCAAGGCTTACGTACCGTCTCGGTTGATGAAGAAATACCGTTTGTATTGTGAATGCGCCTTTTGTGACTTCTTTCTGTTGAATCTGTACTCTAATATTCAGGGTAAAGTTGCCACGCTCCGTCCTGGACATCATTCAGCCTCCGGCAACACCCTATATCCGAACTACTTCTCGCATGCAGGGCGAGACTCCTCGAAATGACGGACGGCGTCCCGACACGCAGTGAGGTTTCTCTTCGGCCCCCGCGTGCTCTCATCCTCGCTACATCCCTCCCACTTGACCAAGTACGAATGTTCCAGTGTTTCACTGTCGATGCCTGCATCCAAGATCTTCTCCACAGCCCACTCATTGCTCGAATCATTGATCCTAGGTTTCCTTTGCTGACGAGGTTTCCTGCTCACTTTTGTGTGACGATCATCCCTCAAGAGAGGGACCGGGACTTTCGTCCGCACCTGTCTTCTGCGCTGAGATCGTCGGACTGAGTGGCTTGCGGAGCTGTAACAGTTTTATCCTCCTCATCTGAGAAAGATCAACGGGAACTGATTCCTCCCGGCACTTGTTGCTCAAGGGTACTAGGAGCCTTGGGACAGATCTCGATAGATAAAGCTGTCATGGCCATGCCTGAGACGATACAGGGTGGCTGGAGTGGTGCACTTTCCAGTGTTTTCCGATCACCAATACTCGTGAAGAGTCAGCATCAATGCCCTGCGAAAGAATTCAGGGATTATCTACTTAGTACTCATGATTCCCGTGGTGCTCGTCGGTAATCATCAATGGGATTGCTTTGCTCTCACCGAACATAGACGCAAGGGACGAATATGACGAGAGAGAATCGAACCCGCCTGTCCACAGTGTTGGATAGAAAGGCAAGTCTGAGGAAGTTCGAGCAAGGGGACAATTGCAGATGATGAACCATGGGGCCAGACTGTTTAACATCCACGAACTGGCAAAACTGGCCGGTGTTCAGCAGACTGCTTCTTGCTGCATAGGCCCTCTTACGATATCCAAACGCCATAAATCGGTAAGCAAGTTATATAATGTGGTCCCTAAGTCTAGAGCATTCCGAGACGCTTGGCGAGGAAGCTTTCTAACGAGGCAAGTTTTCGCTGAACGACAACTGTGCTTACTTCTTCTTCTCATCATCATCACTGTCGCTCAGTTCCTCAAACCTCCCCTCCTGAACTGCCCGTTCTACCGGGTTCTGCACATTGATCAAACCGTTATTCTTCAGCCTATGTTCAATCGTTAGCACATCGCAACGCCGGAGTACTCGACGTGTAAGGCTCACCTCTCGAAAAGCACGAATAGTCTTTCTGCTTCTCGCTCCTTCTCTTCCTGTGTCATTTCCGGGGCATTCGAAAACTTCTCGGCATCAATGAATTGTCCAGTAATTGGATTCACAGGCCGCTGTCCGCCGGCCCCGTCACGTGCGTTGAAGGGCTGAGACGCGGATTCAGGAATAGCAATGTTATTCTGAAACAAGAAGCCCGAAGCGTATCCATAGCCAACGTTTTCCACAAATCGGGCAGCGTCCTTCCCGGAGAGATCAAAAAGGAGGTGAGATACTGACTGACCCAGCTTTGGCGCTGCTGGATTCGTGGAGCTTTTCAATAGTCTAGAGGATAGGGTACTGCCCTTTCCCAGGACAGTCTCACGATCTTCTGCTGTGGGGAGAAGCCCCTTTCGCATCTGTTCCTGTACCTTCTCAGGGGCAATTTCAAATAGCTTGATCAGAAGCCCCACCAACGGTGTTACCATGACGTCTTTCTCAATATCTTCGTAGGAGCTCATTGCACGCTCCAAGATATCAACGAGTCGTCCTGTCACTTTATATGGATCATGTTCTGGAAACAGAGCCGACCTCGCTTCCTCAGCCGAAAGATCAAGGTTGAGCAAGCCATTTGTGAGATGGCTTAAGGCAGAGTCGAGCGGCTTCGAGGCAGGCAGCTCGTGCTTCCACAATAGGGCTATGAGGTGAGGTACTGCAGACGTGAACAAAGACCTGTGGTCCTCTGTAAAATGCGTAACGTTGAACAACAGCTTTGCTGTTTCAACCAAGGCCATTTCTTCCATAGGCACCGTCCTAGCATTGGCATCGGACTGAAGGAGCTCCGCATGTCGACCGAGATTGCTCGTGATGCCTTGAGCTAAACCGTGCCTCTCCAATAGTTCGGAAAGATTCACTGAGGTTTCGTATGTTGTCAAGAAGATAATCCGGGAGAGTAGAAACTCGCCATCCCAGCTCGTATCCTCCAGAAGCATCTTGCATGCTTTTGGAGCGTATCCCTTATCCACAAACGTTTGTCTTGCTGACCGGTTCAGCAACATAGCATTTGCCAGCACACGCATTGCACCATGAGATGTGGCCTGTGATGAACTCTCAAAAGCATAACGCATGAGCATTGCAAGTCCCTGAACAGAAGTCTTTTAGCAAGCGCACCATGTGTCCTCTCACGAAAGAGCTCACATTTGAAGAGAAAATGGGATCCGCATAAGATGGATCTCTTCCGTACACCTTGAGCTCATCTAGCGCTGCGTTACGTGCTAGTGCGCAGAGATTGTCAGTATTGAGACCTGTATGATTTGGACCGAATCGTACCTGAAGTGGCGAGATTTGATCTTTCCAAGTCCTCTGACAGTTGATCTACTAAGTGCTGAACAACTTCCAGTTTGGCTTCACAAGTTAGACTATACGACAGTGTACAGTGCAGGAATTAATCTGCCTACCAGGCCCTTTTGCCATACCCGGTGGCAGAGCTGCCATGATATCGAAGGCGATAGAACACGCCTCAGATTTAAAGACCGGAGTCGTAGTGGCTTGTGGAATGGTGAGTATGAGTTTGACCGTTAGGCCCACAAGCCAATTTAAGGTCTGCTGAATAAATGAGACAGTGGTCAGACACGAATCGGACTTTTCAAGAAGACGCGATTCGGAGATTCACAAGGTGAAGTGAGAGAGATAAAGACTCGCACTTGTGAGCCAGAATGATCCCAAAGCAGAATCTTCTCTGATGCGAAATGGGCCCAGGAACCCGTATGATGATGATTGTACCCTGGAAGTTGCACAGTAGTCTCCAAGATTGATCGCAACAAAAGCCACAGGCGCCTCAAGCGCCACATCAACCGTGGAGTTGTCGCGGGGCTGAGCCTCTCAACGCGCCTCCAGCCACACGTGCCCTTATTAACGCGTTACCGTGGAGCGTCAGCGCGTCACGCAGATGGCCTAACCGACAAATTCGATGTTGGCCCAACTCGGATCCTGGAATCCGATCTACCAACCGAGCTCCAATCGGTCTTATCTTGCTTCTCGATTCAAACGGCGATTGCTTCCTGCGATTGAGTTCTTGATGACTGAATAGTTCTTCAGCTGATCAATCTGCCAGCAATCAAGTAACCTCCACATCACTTCTCATGCTCCTGTGGAAGAGACTTCTTGTCTCTGCCCTCTGCTAGAGATCGTGCTGGCTGCGACGCAGCCATGGCGGCAACGACCTCAGCAAGGCAAGCAGACCAAGCGCTCGCTTCTTTACCCCCAAGACCGCCTACACCGCCCAAGGAGACCTCATCTCGCATCGTCAACACATCGACCCAGCCCACGGTTCGACGTTCGCTCGCCCAGCATCAAAGTCTGCAAACACCAACAAGCATTCACTCCTTGATTTCTCCCGCCACAACAGAGTCCAACCAAAGTTCTGGTCGACTGCGAAAGAAGGTTGAATGGTCAGCCAACACCGAATATAAAGACGCACCGAACTACCAGGAAGGTGAGAGACTTGCGAAGTCATCGCCAGTCAACTCAGGCTCCGCGACGAGGCCGATCAAGGGCATCCTCAAAGTCTCGTCGTCCCCATGCCAACCTTCTGCATCACTTTCTACGAGACTTGGTAGTGTGTCGAATCAGATCAGTATTTCAGACATGCTTGATTCAACCATCAAGCAGCTTTCCAGTGCCGATCGCGATTCCAAAGTGGACGCGTACATGGCTTTGGCCAGAGCCTTGAAGACATCAAACAACCTCCCAGATCGTGTGGCTCTTCAAGGAAAATTGAGTCTCTTGACGCAATTCATCCAGCGCGATATCACTCTAAAGAACAGCAATGGCGTTCTTGACCGTTCCCTCGTCAACCATGCATTGGTGCTCTTGACCACTTTCCTCCACTTTAGTGCTATTGCAACCACAATTCCTTCGGATTTCGCAATATTCATAGCCGACCATGCGATCAGATCATTAGAGGATGTGAGCATGCCAAAGGAGGTTGTTCGATACTTGATGCAAGTTATGGCATTCCAGAGCTTCACTCCCAAAGTTATGTCTAATGATCGTGTTGGTCGCCTGATTACGTCGATTCATAAGCTCGAGGCCCATTTGAGCGGGAAGAGCATTGTTATGAGTCGAATTCAGCTGTACAAGAGGCTTGTAAAGCAATGCCCTCATCATATGGTGGCGCATCCAGTGTGGCTGCAGGATCTCTTCACCGACATGCTCAGCATTACTAAAGATATTCGCACCGAAGCCATAAGCTTGGGCATGGATGCTGGATTTCAGCTTCGGCACGAGAAACAGATTCTTCGAAACGTCCTCGAGATACTCCAGACAGAGACCGACGAGATATCATTCATCCAATACTACATTGAGAGGCTGCAAGAGATGCTCAAAGATCGCGAACGCTCTTCAGCAGTACCTCAGATCTGGACTGTTGTCAATCTTTTCATGCGGTGTCCGCTGGAAAGGTGGGAGCTGTATGGGCCATGGCTGACAGTGGTGCAGACAGCTTTCAACACGGCGGATGTTGCCACAAAGCTCGAGGCCAATTATGCATGGAATCGATATGTTTACCTCTGCTTTTCGGAAGGCAAGCTGTCGTCAAAATCTCTGGCAACTCTATGTCAACCCTTGTTGAGCCAACTGCGCAAAAAGGCAAACCCCAAGAACTCTGATGAGGTCACGAAACTGCGACGTACAGCTGTTGGAGGTGCCTGCAATCTCTACTACTATGCCTTCAGGCCCGGCAACGACAAAGTCTCCCCGGAAATGATATGGGATGTCGCAGTATACCCAATCATGTCACAACTCATCACTCTCGGCGACAGTGATGAATTGTCAGGTGACTGGGTTCTGCAAGCTGCCAAGCTCCTCAATGGGCTTCTAGACGGTGCAACGCCTCGAGTTTGGAGAGCAGACCGCATCAAGGACACGTCTTTGATCCGACCCGATGAACTGCCGTCCTTGGACCCAAAATGGATTCGTCGCAACTCCGAGAAGATGTTCAAACTGTTAGATGTGATCCTTGTTCGAAAGCGACTAGATCTTGCCAATCCAGATTCTTTAGCTTATCGCCTCTGGCAGTCTCTTGTCGGAGCCGTTGCTGCTGCGTCAGCAAAGGATATTAAGGTCTCGGATGATACAGTCAAATTCTTTGCCTGTGCGTTTGGACTGTTGTGCAAAGTCTGGTCTCAGGGCGCCCCGAGCTGTCAAGCAGACGCATCCCAGTTGTTAAAGGGCGTCAGCCACATGATCCAGACTATGATCCACGGGCTTGGAGTCCTACCTTTCACTGAGAAGAGACTGTCGATGACGACATCAAGTCTGTTTGAACCATTCGCAACACCTTCGGCGCGTAGCGATTGGCAAGAGAAGCACCGCGGAGTTGTACGATCACCTTTCCTTCATCTTTTGAATATCTTCTGCACTATCCCGGAAGGTGTCTCGGATGACGAAGAATACACTTCCTTCATCATCTCCACCTTCGACCCTTTCTTCGTTGGTAAATCAGAGAAGGCGCGCCTAGATCAGGTTCGGGAAGTACTACGAGAGTTACCCCGGAACGTCATGTGTCCCTCTGGTATCTGGATTTTGGCGTCACAAAATCTTGTCTTGCCATTCATGCGGTTAACGAAGGCCGATGAAAAAGGCGACAAGATTCTGGGGCCTGATTATCGAGAAATGATATCATTTTTGGAGCGAGGACTGACTGGACATCCAAATTTACCATTAGATCGATGGCTATCGACATTCAACTCCGTCAATGATCATGTTGAAAATCATTTTGGCCAGGCTGGCCGAGTTCTGGTGATGGTTGAGCCCATATCGAAAGTCGTCTTCGATTTGAAAGACTGCGAGCCACCCCAGGTCTCAGGTGCCACATTTATCAGGATTACAGCTGTTTTGCTCAATGCTGCTCGGTTCCCAAGAGACAAACAAGCTATGGACGCTGCCCGACGGCACTTGTGGGGTGCGGCCCCCCCTGCGAGCCAGCATGGGCTATTCAGACCTTTCGACAGTCTCTACAAAGCGGCTGATCGTGCGATGAAAGATGCGTACAAAGACCCCACCGAAGCTGCAGCGGACAAGACACAGATCACGGAGCTACTCAATTCCATGTCAACTTTCATTTCCCATTCTGGCGATCATGGCGAATCTGTTCTCTCGGCACTTGGAGACGGGCTCCAACTCTGGATTGCAGACAAGAACAGCCAAGTCCCTCTCGACGTAGATTCACAAATAGGCCAAGCTGTAAGAGAATTTCCCGTCATTGGCGAAATCTGATCCACTAACCTGAGAATAGGTAATTCGCTTATGGAGTGAGGTCTGCCGCGTGCTAGTCACTGTGGGCAAACTTCGAGGAGGTCGACTAGACACACTCGAATCCCTACTTTCAGCCGGGTGTGAGAGCACACACCAAGCAGTTCTTGCGATATCTGCTCAGACTTGGAACAAGATGGTTGACGAAATTGATGAACCTGAGTGCTCTGCCAGTCTCAAATCGATGGTGTCTTCCCTCACCACAAAGCTGGATGTCGAGATGGCGGGTACCACGTGCTCGTCGAATGGGTTGGGAGCTCAAATTCGAGTTTCTTCGATGGCTCAAGGATCTTGTGATCTTCCCAAACCGAGTGTACAATCTTCATGTAATCTGAGTCAGAGGATAACTCCAGTGGTCACGCCTTCTCCTCCGAAAGGCAGGCTCTCGATCAACGCTCAAAAGAAGAAGAGTGAGGCAGTGAGTCCTAGACAAACACGAAGTCGGGCAACCAGAAGTAATGGGACCCCTCGCCTGCGCCACGACAATTCCCAAATCGAGTTCACGGCAATCGAGTCTCCCCCCCACCTTCACGACGAATCTCAGCATCTGACCGAGAGACAAAAAGAGGTTCGAGGTCGACAAGAAGAACAGTCTGCTACATGGTCAAGTTTGCGAACACTTGGTCAAGTCGAGAGACCAATTACAGCTTCTACGACCCCGATGCCGGCCGCTTTGTCTCAAGCGGACCAACAGCGAGAAAACTCAACACCAGAACCACTTACCCAATTCGAGGATCTCATCAGCTCCACGCCTACACCTCGACGAGGTCAAGTTCTGCAGATGGATGATATCAACGACCCTCCTTCTTCTCCTCCTGAGCTCCGACCATATCCATTGTTGTCGGAGATCCAGACACGCTCAAGAGCCAGCAGCTCACTAGAGGGGTGGGAGTTCTCCTCCCCCCCAGGTTCGCCAAATGTCCTTGATCCAGGCCCTTCGAGGCCCGCCCTTCAGGGAGGAGCTGAACTTCGGCTTGCTGCCACATCACACGAGATGGAGGATGCCTCTCTTCCCTATTTGAGCAGCAACGATGCTGCGGCGTACGATCCCAGCTCAATACTAGTTCAAACCCCAGCTCAGCCTGTAGACATCCATGCTCCCCATGCATTGGTTCCAGATCAGGCTGCCCAGGTAAAAACTGGGACCGGAAAGAACAAGCGCAAGGGGTCCAAATCTAAGAAGCTTGGCAAAAAGTCTCCTTCGCGTGGAGAATTTTCGAAAAGAACACTGCGAAGTCAATCGCAGGACGAGACTACCCAAGTCAATTCTTCACGCGAGTGTGGTGCATCTGTTGCCTTGAACGAGGAAGGAGAATCGACCGTGCTTCGATTTATCGTTGCTTTGGAATCAAAGGCCGATGTAGTAGGCCAGTCCTCAAGTCCTGCAATCACAAGAAAACGTGCCAAGGCCTCGCTCCTAGGCTCAGATAGCGTGTGTCACTCGCCGGAGTCCGAAGCGCCCGCAACGAATCAGAGAATTGGGAGAAAGAAACGCAAGAATGAGGAGGTCAAGCAAGAGGAGAGTGGACGGCGGAAGCGAGCAAGGCCGGCTCAATACGAACGTCAGCCTGATGCCGACACTGCTGCACCGGGAGATTGCATTTCATCACAAGCTCGGCCGCGGACGCGCCGCAGCAGACGTGTTAAACAAGAGCAGGCACAAGAAATGGAGGAGGCGAGGGGGAAGGAAATCATTCGTGGCTCACCTGAAGATTCTCCTGAAGCCATCGCAGTGGGCGATGATGCAGGCGACACAGATGAGGAACTTCTTTCACAACTGATGGCTGATTCACAAGCTGCTTCGCAAAGTCAGTCACATTCTCGACAGGGACATGTCGAGTCTGAAGGCGAGGCCGTGCCCGAGAGGGACAAGCGCCCACTCGATGAAGAGGTTCGTTTGAAGGGGGCAAATGATGACGCTATTTCAGTTATGGCAATGCTTCGCAATAGTAAGGAGATGTTACGAGGTGCAGCGATCAGTCGCACACAGGTTGAGGAACTCGAGACCATCATCATGGATCTGAAGAGGGAAATTTACCAAGCAGAGTTTAGGGGAAGGGAACAGTGATCGCCAGGCGTTCCTTGTTCCCGTGAACATTATCGAAGCATTAATGGCGTTCAGTGTGGCAGACATGGCATGTTGTTGACTTTGCAGGCAAGACTAGCTTAGAATGGAATTACAAGCAGGGAATACATACCACAAGCAAACAACAAATATCTGCACATCCATGTCCATTTACATAGCCCTTTATTAAAGAATTGAAATTTGCCGCCTTGGACCGGTTGTAGTAAGAAGGATCCATTGGCACTTAAGAGAGTTAACTGTATTAAAGGAGCGTAATTAGGCCAGTTGCAATTCCAAAAACTGGGGAGTAGATCTGCTCGAGACTAACCGGGCAGGGAAGGGGTGGTAGCCGAGACAAGGCATAAGCACTCAACAATTAGGGGGAGAGAACAGCTAATCAATTACAAGACGGGAAACCGAATGACTGTACGGTCTGTACCCGCGGGTGCGCCACATATGGATAACAGGAAAAATCATGAGATCCCAGCTTTGTTGTGGCGTAGCATCTCCGCATGGTCAACTGTAGCTAATGTGATCACCAAGCCAAGAGAAGCCTTAAGGTTTCATGCACGAATACGGTCTGGGTTGTGAACGATGTTTCTTTTTGAAGAGAAATAAGGATAGTAGTATATAAAGAGGAAGCGTAATATATCATCTAAAATTAATCGAATTAGACAAGGTTAACTATTTCCTATACCTTATTTATAGCTTCGCTGCTCTTTTTGAACTTTTGAGGAAGACCTGACGTTTATTTATGCATTCAGTTAAGCAGTAATATAAAGTTTTTTATTCGTTTATTCATGGAATAGTTAGTTATTATAGCATTTATAAATCTGACAGCTCGTGGTCACGGATTTGACACAAAGGTTGACCATTTACATTTAGAAATATATAGTGATTTGTCCTAGGCAGCTACAGAGACAACATATTATTGATATCACTTTTGGTTAATGGTTATTGTAATCGTCAACTTGAAAGTTTAAAAAGTGAGCCCATTGTCAGATGAGAACATCGTAATCTTTTAGATTATGTGTAATTTCCATAGATCTGAGTATTGAATGCAGGCAGTTGCGACAAAAAATAGGATTGCGATTTGAGTCACTCATAGTATCAAGTTCATGATCATCACTAGAACGAGTTAATACAATCAGAAACCAGGCTACATTAATACGTCGAGCTGATATGATATATAGTTTTGACCCGGCTTACTTTATTCAATATTTCTATTATATTGTACTTCTTGTGTTAGCTCTCCGCTTAGACAGTTCAAAAACCTTTGATTGCCATCTACGTGTAGCTACAAGATACATCCAGTAAAAGTCGGCAGGCTACTCTGAAGTTCTGAGCCATAAGGTACCAGGTTCAACACTGGCTATCCTAAGTCGTATTCGACCGCGGGTTAATAAGTATTCATGTGTAACTACCCACTCCTTGCGTTTTGATTTAGCGACTAACGGCCAGAAAAACAAACTTACTCAGTTTGAATCGCTTACCTGCTAAGTCATAACTTGATCGACTGATAACTCATAATTCTATATCATTGGACGTTCCTTCTTATTTGATATTTACTCACTTTTTTTTTTACAGGATAACGCCCCTTGGTTTTAAGGAGCTCTAGTATTTATGAGTTTAGGAGATTTAGTTATTTTTTAGCTAGCTTATGAAATTGACCAACTTAGCTTTGAGGCAGTAACTCGCCTTTGAGCTGGTATCCTGCATGATTCAGTAATGACTTATGCTTCTTGGGAAATCATCATCAGTAATACGCTATATGAGCCATCTTTGCATCTTGAAATCATCGTTCACTGGTGGTTTATACGTGAGTTTTATGCTTCAGAAATACATAAGTTATGATCTATAGTTCTTACTTATAAATTCAGTAACTACTAACTCCATAACGCAGTTAGTGAGTTATTAAAGTAGATCAACTATTCATCCATGCGAGTGACTATGACATTAACAATAATTCATTATGATAAAATAAATACGTACCTTCTCAAGGCTGGCTCCTGAATATAAGTAACTAGCGGTCTGTGCTCGTATGCGAAGTGGAAGCATTTCAATGTTAGGGCACCTACAGGAAATGGGGATTTATTTAGACGACTACAAATGTACATAAAAAATGTATTGATTGTTCTACTCTCTGTTACGTATCTCAGATACATACCTAGCTACTGAACTAGAGAGACGACTTACTTATTCACTGATAATGACAATTTATAGTGTAAAGAAAGACGCAACCAACTAATAGATAAGTGACTTGGATTAAGCTTAAAAACCCAACGTGCGTCAGATGATAGCGTCATAGCACTTTACTAAACTTAGCCATATCAGTTCTATTTTGCAGGCCCACTTGAGACACAGTTCCTCATCTTACTTAGCCACAGCAAGAGTCGAGAATTTGAGTAGATCATGAGCCAATGAACCAGTTACTAGTACATGGATAAGCTTTGAAGTAATATTTCCTTGCTACTTGATGATTAATTTGGTTACTAAGACAACTCGAACACTGAGCAGTTGGTTGTGAGCAAACTCTCTCTCTCTTGCATGAGTTCCTCACTATAGTATATGACGAAGAAAGTGAAGGGGTCGTGCTGCTACATCATAGTATTAATAGACTGACAGACCACCCATCGCGTGATACCAATGCCAACTGAAATATAAATACTAATAATATGGACAGACGTTTTCATATAAGTTGAAACCCGAATATATTTATTAACTAATGCCTCCGAGGCTTTCGCCTTAGAAAATATTATATATATACTTACTAGCAGCGTAGTTATACTTCAGGTCTCTCTTTTTTATATTTATAATACTAACCGTTCGTTAATACTAACTAGTACTATTTAATATCTTAGAAAAAGCTAAAAATCCAGACGATATCCTTTTTAAGGTTTAGTAAAATAGATAACTGGATTTATATATCGCTAATAATATATAGTCTTAAATTTAAATATTAGACTAGATACTATAAGCTCTAAGGCAGCTCGGGAGAAGCTGATGCTATTATTATATATAGAGGGGAGACTGTACTTCCTCTAAACTCTATGGGTTCTGCCCTGGCTATAATTTCAGCCTATGATATCAATGAACAGCATTGTTTTTACTCACCCAAAGTAGCGAATTATAGAGCATCTCGAACAGTAGGTCAAATGACAAGAAGCCTACTGAAAATTAGTTCATAAGCAATGATCACAAATTACGAGTACGCTATAAACCAAGACTCCATACAGAGATTCAACAGCTTGTATCTAATAACTAAAATTTCAGTTACTAACTAAAAACCGACTTAGAGTTCATCTGAGCTACTCACCTTGGGTCTTTCGTGAGTTAGCCAGCTATACTTAAGAAGGTGGTGATGAAGTATTCCAAGTGAGGAAGGTCACGTTTAGTGAGCATCTACTGAATATTAGTTCATGAAGTAAGCTCCTTAATACCTACCCTGAGTCCTTGACTACAGTAACAAACTAACTCTTTACCGAGGTGATACACAAACGCGGGTTGCCACGCGTACATCATCTGGTTCAATTAACCGTAAAATACATAATAATCCCGTTAGGTGCATTTATGGAATAAGAGGGGTTTTTCCTCTAGGGTAGGCTAAAGAATTAACTTATAGAAGATGAAAAAAATAATACTACTATTAACAACTTAATAATAACGTAATAACAAACTAATATCCTATAGCTAGGGGGCTCTCGCCGCCCCCTAAGACCCCGGCTAACCCTACTAACCCTAACTAGTTTTTAATAAGATTATATTATACTGTTATTGCAATAACAGTGCTATTTAGCTGTAATTACATAGTTATTACAATTATAGAAGGAACTGATATTATATTGATAGAACACTGACCTGGTGCGTTAGCGTATCCGATGTTTAGCCGACCCTGAGCCCCACTTTTGCACTCGATGAGATACGCGTGGCAACCCGCGTTTGTATACCACCTCCTCTTTACCCGCCCGGCTCTACGACTGTATTCTATTTATTACCTACTACTGACTTTGTTGCTGGGCAGCTCCATACCGATGTTGAGTCAGTAGCGTAACCGAATGGGCTAATATTCTAAATATCTCGCTTGGCTAATATCTTCCATATGTAGTGTATGGGGATAAAAATGAGGGTAGACATTATAAGAAGAGTGGGGACTTCTGTCTTCATTGAAGTCAAATCAAGATATTCGTGGTTAGGTAGATGATAAACGAGCACCGGATAATTCAATAGTTAGTTAGTCATTCAGTGTAGCGTCCTTGAGATTTCATAACTCGGCTGGCTATAGGGTCAAATACTATATACATTTCAGCCATGATCTCCAAGTCTGTGTATCAATAAAGACCTGATCACTTTCCTCTATCAAATATTATGTATTATGATATTATGACCTGTAATCATTAAGGCCCCGAGGACCAAGAGGTAAAGAAAAGGTCTAACGTGTTATCAGAGATGTGGTATAACATTATCATCAAACTTACTCGTGAGTAAGTCAGTTGACTTCACAGCGCTTTCTTTCTTTATGGTGTAAGTTAACTTCTTCCTTATACCAAAACCGGCATACTCCAGCGAGAAAGCAGTAATACATGTTGGTTATAGTGAGTGCTCTTATTATTTCTTGTACTAGGTCCTGCTGAGTTTGATTAGGCTTAGACTAAGGCAAAGTTACTCAGTATCGGATCCAAGATTATATGCATATAAGCTGGGGAAACATCAGCATTGCTCAGTTGTTGCTATTAATAATTTATAAAGGCCAATATTCCAGAGTCTGTTGTTTTAGAAAGCGCGTTCAAGAGTACTCTGGTCACTTCCTAAGGCATACTGATTTGCTGATCATGAGTTCTTTATAAATGTACTAGTAATGTAAATTTATAACTTTGAGTTCTTTAGAGGCAAATGAGGAAATACATACACATGCGTGACTTAGTTATAGTTTAGTATGTACAGTTAACTGACTTGATTGCAAGATAGTAAGTAACCTGCAAGTAGACTTGTTTATAAGGTAGCTTGTAAAGTCAACAAACTCATACTACTTACTATGGTAGTCCCTCGTTTGAAGCACTTCAATACAAATCCTTTGTTTAATTTTGATCTCATATGTATCTGATATCTGAGACCAACTAGTGTATTCATGTGAGTGTCTGTGGTACAAGCTCCAATTTGGGTTAGTAGTATGCTAAACAATGATTGTTTGATCAAGGAATCTACTGGGTCCGAGCAAGGAAGCTTCGCATAACTGAGGAAATAAACGATAAACAAGAAGATAATTGATCAGGCTCGTAATCTCGCTCATGCTTGAAACTCTTGAGAGTTGGTTAATTTTTATAGACTAAGTCATTAGTTAGTTACCAGTTACAAACTTGAGATATACTTGATTGCTTTTGATCATATAAGTAAGTAAACAACGAAAATTGAGTTAGTTGATTCAGTCAAATCACAAGCTTTTTAAAACCTAAGTAAATCTACACTAAGAGGTAGGTGAATTTGTTCCACTAACTTATATCTAATCGCCTTTGAGCTCATTCAGGTCATTAACTCACTTATTAGCTACTACTAGATATCCGACAAAGCTTACTAAATAATAGTGTAACAAAGATAATTGGGGCTGCCTATGAGTGTAGGCAAACTCCCTTACCTTATACAACTTTTCCATCCCGTAAGTCACTTAAGCTTAATAATGATAGCAGTAGGGAGACCCTGAAGATACCACCCTAATTCGTGTAGAATACCATACTCTGACAGCCGATGTCGCGCACTTTTTATTTAGTATGGCACCTATAGTAGTAATTAGAGACATGTAGTAAGTATATGTACACCGCCTAACTTGTAAGTCTAGCTAGATAGCTTCTATTTGGTTTATATCCCTTACTAGTAATGAAGCCGGTATTCGCTGCCGTGTTGTTTATCAATATTGTCGCACTTTATAAGAGACTGACTAAAGATATACTTCATAGTTGGGGAGTAAGGTATAGCATACTTAAGTATATAGGGATAGCTAAAGAAAGCTGCTTATACGTCATAAAAGAGAATAATATTATATTATGGCGATATCTCTCAAAAGGCAGTATAGACTACGTGTCTATTAGTTACTATAGGTGCCACACTAAAAAATACGATATCCCACAAATTGGACCCCCTTCGAGTATGATGACGAACCAGGAGGAAACAACCTTAACCTGCTGGGGGGGTGGTTGGGGGGTTGATACCTAAAGTTACTTAACTATTTTACTTCTTATTTCCTAAAATCATACATACCTCACCACTCAAACAACTCCCTGACTGGTGGTAGCTAAAGGGTTATCTACGCCGTTCAATAGGCATAGATCGATAGCTCTCAACTTTCAATATAAGTAATAATGAATTGAGTTTGGCTGACATAGTCCTAAGTGACTACCAAACTGATAGCGTACGTAATAATAATAATGGCCTAAGTCAGGTTTCAACAGACAGTAATAAATAATACCGTTCGTCATTATTATGAAAAAAAATATTTAAGGCCAATGGCTTCAGAGGAGCTATGTAATCAAGTCCGGAGTCTGATGTCTTGCTTTTACACTCCCTATCGAATCCATGAGCTACAGTTAGTAACCGATAACGTAAACGTCCTGGGTGTTTACGATTCGCCCATCTACGACGGTCAGGCCAGCCATGAGTCTTATATATATGCACAGCAGCTACTCCTAGTTTAGCTTGATTTTGGGATGTCAAAATTGTAGCAGAGCTTTCTTTGCCTCGAAATAAATTTTTGTTTGTTCGAGTACTTTTCAGAAAAGTGCCAACTATCATCGACTCATTTGATTCTGTTATAGGCAATCATGTGCTGTGCTGATATTGCTTGTCGCTCGTGGAATTCCAAATAGTTGAGTAGCTCCACGGGCGATTTGGTATTCAATCATAGGGATCGAACTTTCCCATGATGTCGACATTCAAGTGTCTTATATAGTATTTTCGGTTCTCTCTTGCTCAGGTGGTGATTTCTGAGTTGATTCTTAATATGAAGCATATCTTTAGGTCTAGTATATCACATAAATCCTGTGTAAAATGTTTTGTTGCGTCGTCTCTTACAGTCATATGAACGAGAATAAACGGATGTTATACCGATACTGAGTCATTTAGACCAAGCCGGTGATCTCTTCGGACTGGATCGGTAAGGTATGAATGGGTGGTTATGCCAGTTAAACATTATTCTATGCAGTTTTTGCCCGTCGGGCATACACCAGAGGACACGCGCTGTCTAACACATCATAAATGATGCTTCAAGATTCTGCTCAAGGGTTGACTCCCAGTCAATAGTGAGCTGTACGCCGCTGCCAGTATGGTATTAACTTAAACCCCAGCAAGAAATAAATCATCAGAGAAGGCCAAATTAAAAAAGACGGAATATCGAACTAGCTACCAACTTACAGGATAGACATATCTCGTCACTGCCCCAGAAAACAAAGCACAATCAGCATATACAGGGTAGCACGGCATACGGAAGTGGCAAGTAGGCGCCCACGAGGGAAAAGACAACAGGAATGGGCTGACGAGATTGACCGCCTCCTTGAAACACTGCGAGCCACTACAGTTGGGTTCGTGGATCGTTCGGTGAATATTGGAGAGTGGCACAGATGATACAGGACGTGGCTGAGGAAGCGGTAAAAGGACTGACTATCAATTAGCCCTTCTCCGGCTTGTTACCATGTTGCGTTTGTCGCAGTGGCTCAAATGGTACCTGAGTCTACGGAGTACCAAGCCCCTGTAGGGGGCCTTGATTGGTAGGAACACCCCCCCTCCCCCAAACCAGGCCACAAGGCAGCCAACGACCAGCGCTTACATAATGCCACCACACTTGTACGGAACTGGAGATGCAAAGGAGCAGGACATTAAACCTTCAACATCAGTTATTGACGACAGCGACTCGACCAACGACGTACTGCGACAGGTACCCGTATATCAATTGCGCGTCTAAGCCGCCTACAGGTATCTCGAGAAGGCGTGACGGTATTTACCGCTGGCCTTGACGCTATAGGCCGTCGACAGAGCACGACCCAACGATGGCCGCAACGCGACGAGCGGCATTGTGAGTTCACGATGGAATTGATCCCCAGCAGGGGCTCCAGACGGAGGGAGTAATAGTGCTCTGACAAATTATCAAGGTCGCTTTACCGACGATCCCTCAAGCTTTCCCTTGATTGGACCGTCCATCGCCACCTGTGGCGCGGCCAGGCACTCTACATCCGGTCTCTGTTTGAAGCGAATAGAAACGTCACCGACCTACGCCAACAAAGAGTATGTGGGACAGAAAGCCACGCACTATTAAGCAGCTACTGATATGGCGATCACAGGCGTTACTGTCCGAGACAGAGAAGCTCCTGGAGACCTGGAAGCACCCCGATCCATACGTCCACCCTACCGCACCAGGAGGTTTGAATTACCGTGGATCCCTCGTAAGGAACAAAAGACACTGATTTGATCATAGGCTCCAAGTACGAACGCAATCTTCCCTCTCCGATTCTCGAACGTTAGTTTTCCCATTGTGAGCTTGAACTTGAGAAACCTTTGCTTACCCTGACCGGCTGTAGCCCCACCGCAAGACAGCCACCACCATTGAGGGATGGATTTGTTGAGGAAGTGTTGTGGTGCATCATGATCGGGCGCGCAGGTAGTCGGTAGCAGTAGACTGCAATTTGGTTATTGGCCAAATAGATTCCGTGTTGCAAATTCAACTTACATCATGTTCACATACATAGCCCAAGACCAACATAATCCGCCAACGACCTGTGATTTATGGCATGAAATATTGGCAGCTAATTCGCAAAATAGGCCTTTCCCTAAGATGCGGCAATTGCACAATTAATACGCGGACGATGTCAAGTGCCGCGCAACATTCACCGACGATCCAAATCGAGATGTAACAGAGAACAATCCAGTTGAAACAGTTGTGTTTGTGAGGTATTCTCATTCATGACCATAGTCGTGGGGATTATTGTACAACCCTAACGCGTGAAATAAAGCAACCGTAAACCCTGAACCGTGACCCCTTTGTCATGACAACCCAAACAACCAATCGTCGCAAGAAAACAAAAAGACAAAACCAGCTTAGATAGGCTGGCTGGAGTCCTTGCCAGCCTTGCCAGTCTTCTTGGGGAGAAGGTCTGCAAGATGTTAGGAAAGACCAGTATGCAACGAACTCGGGATGCTTACTCTGGTGAATGTTGGGCAGAACACCACCCTGGGCGATAGTGACATGACCCAGAAGCTTGTTCAACTCCTCATCGTTGCGGATGGCGAGCTGAAGATGACGGGGGATAATACGGGTCTTCTTGTTGTCACGGGCGGCGTTGCCAGCCAACTCGAGAATCTCAGCAGCGAGGTACTCGAGAACAGCAGCGAGGTAGACGGGAGCACCAGCACCGACACGCTGGGCGTAGTTACCCTTGCGGAGCAGACGGTGAACACGACCAACGGGGAAAGCGAGACCGGCCTTGGATGAACGGCTAAAGCGAAAGATGATTAGCCGGAGAAGTGAGATGAAGCATCGCGATGCGATGGGCTGCATATTTACTCACGATGACGCGCTCTTGGAGCCAGAGGCCTTGCCGCCAGACTTGCCGCCGCCAGTCATTTTGAAAGATGGTAGTTTGGGGGTGTTTGTGGGAGAAAAAAAGTAGTAAGCTGAGAATGCTTTCGTACAAGACGAGAAGTGGCGCGAGAAGTGGTTGCTGGGATGAGATGGTTGATTAACGAGATGCAGAGGGAAGAGGTGTTGGCGGGGGGCGTGGAGGTTAAGTAGTTTTCGACGCGGCAGACCATCATCACGGATCACCCACCTCACGCCGGCCTCCTCCAGGCGCGTCGCCCCACTAGTCCCGTTCGGGAAAAATGGGCGCCCCGAATAAAAACAACAATCAGCCAGCATCCTTAGAGTTCCTCTGGGATGGAGCCCGGCGTTGCAGAGATCCCTTTTACTCTGATGCCTCCCCTTGGCATGGCGGATTTTGTTTTTCCCTTTCCAACTGCTGGGCCTGCTTGGTCTCCCCATGGCGAAGCTGCTTCTCCATTGCTGTCTCTAGATCAGTAACTCCTTTGCGATTTGCCTCAATCCTAGACTTGGACACAGATCCGAACTTGAACCTTTCATGTTAGAAAGAAAAAGTATTTATCCTAGGAAGGATTAACGTGTAGTAACAGAAGATCATGTTTTATTGCATTTTCGTCCACCATTCAAGGGGTTCAAACATTGCATTTTGCGGACAACGAATCGTGTAGTCCAGGGACAGGTTTACCACTAGAATAGCTGGGATGCTTTGTGTGTGTGTACAGTGTGGCCCCCTTTGTTCTTAAGCTAAGCATGTCACGGGCTACAATGCAGTAGTAATCTTGGACGACCGCCCAGCATCGTGTTACATGCCGGCATCAGATCGGTATCCAAGGCACCTGCCTCGGCAACGAGAATGTCAAATCGGCGTCCATCTCTTATGTATGTACGAATAGGTCAAGGCCCCGTTAGAATTTGTGAGACACCTGAAGCAGTTATGGCCAACGGAAATCTTCTCGACGAGGCTTGTGATGAATGGGAACTATTAGGGTTGGAGCCACTCACGCTGGTCCCTTGGAGCATAGGAGTACATTTCCAAGGAGCCTCAGGTGCCAGTGGGAATGTATGGGGTGGCGTTGATCTGCTTGCTCGGTTCAAATAGAAGAGCTGCACGTACTTGTTGCAGGTTATATTGACAGATGTAGCTGTTGCTTTACTCATTCTCGTTTACATTCACACATAGGGAGAGTCCTCTTCTCGTTGTGGCTGCCGTACGAATATCATCACCCATTCTGTCTAATATCACAGGTATGCTCTTATCTACCTACACCTGGCTTGGCACACCTGGAAAGAGAGATCCAGCGTTGTGAATTCGGCTTAATCTGCTGCAATATGGTAGATGTAGACGCATGTGCCACGCGTAGTCATATCAATCTGCACACCGCGACCCAGCTTGTGTGTTTGTGGAGGGACGGGCATAGAGAAGCAGGCGGGGAGGAACAATAAGCTGGCCTTGAGTGAGATTGAACCAATAAAAAAATAGTATCAGCGCAAGATGGAACGATTTAATCCACCATAAGGGTGAGCATAACATCTCCACCCGAGCCTGGCTACTGTTAGCCAGTCCAGTGGATCGATCCTCCTATCACCACGCACGCGCCTGCGCATTTCGAAGCCTGCTGCGCGCCAGATCACCCACCCTGGTCGCTGGCCCAGCCTTCCACACCACACGCGTTCCGTGTCTTGCTCCCCCCGCTTCTAACAAGTTCTCGCCGTAGCAATCAGTAACCTTCTACCTGTAAGGCGCGTCCAGCTACAAAAACCCATCCACCCCCCAATTCTTCTTTCCTCCGCCCACCACCGACTTTCATCATCAACCAAACGCTGCCCATCAACATCAAACAGAACTCACGCTTTTCTACATCACCAGACTTCACCCTTTTTTTCCCACACAAAACTTCAATTTTCGCAATGGCTCCCAAGGCTGCTGACAAGAAGCCCGCCTCCAAGGCCCCTGCTACTGCCTCCAAGGCTCCCGAGAAGAAGGATGCTGGCAAGAAGACTGCTTCCTCTGGTGACTCCAAGAAGCGCTCCAAGAGCCGCAAGGAAACTTACTCTACCTACATCTACAAAGGTGAGTTACACGCAATCTGCTGCACATGGGACGCGCTCTCTCTTTCCTCTGTTTACCTACTTACGCGTCCTTAGTTCTCAAGCAGGTCCACCCTGACACTGGTATCTCCCAGCGTGCCATGTCTATCCTGAACTCTTTCGTCAATGGTATGTTTTCCTGATGCCTCATTCTGCTTGCACAACGAATAGATCCTGACATCTCGGATAGACATCTTCGAGCGTGTCGCCACTGAGGCCTCCAAGCTTGCTGCCTACAACAAGAAGTCCACCATCTCCTCTCGGGAAATCCAGACCTCTGTCCGTCTGATCCTTCCTGGTGAGCTTGCCAAGCACGCCGTCTCTGAGGGTACCAAGGCCGTTACCAAGTACTCTTCTTCCACAAAATAAGCGGTGGAATCGGGTGACTGGTTTTGTTTTTGGGCACATGAGTCTTTTGCGTGGCATTACGGTGCCATGAAGTTGAGCTTCCATGGGGGTGGTTTCGAAACCCCAAAATGGGATCTCTTAATGCGTTACGGATGGTTTTGCTTTTGGGGGCAATGTCTTCACACGGTCAACGGGGTTCGCGGTTGTACACTACACTTCGAGAACAGGGTCTCGAGGACAATGAGAATTTGCGCATGATACTTCGATATTCCTGGCTCCCAAAAGTGACTGAACAATCTGCATATCCATTTACGTCTCTGCGCGGTGCTAGTCGCATTGCCTCATCGTTTCAACCGAGGCCTGCTTTGCTGCGCTTCATCGCATGACTGACGGGCTGCAGAATTCCCTTGTTGTCGAGAGCGCCTAGCGCTGTTCCCTGACTCCAACCCATCTTCTCCAGCATCGCACGTCCACGATTCTCGACTCCGAGTTCAGGCGCCGCTGCACCGACGATTTCGCCATCTTGTACAGTTGCCGCAGCCACATTCGCACGACCTGAGCCAATAGTATTGGGGGTCCCCTTGCCGCGACGACCGTCAAGACGTGGAAAGTAGCGCCTGGTAATGCGGTTCAAGGCTTGGTCGAAAGAATGCGCCGAGTACTGTTGTGTTCTCTTTGTCCGATAGAGCGTCGGGCGCCTGTTTTCTCCATTTCCGACAGATTTGGATTTAATACTGAATTTATTGGCCAGGTCATGAATTACCTTACGAGCATGCTTGTCCATAGGTGGAAGAGCAAAGCTTCCGAACCAGTCAGTACGTAAGCTTCATTGCACACAGTGTGAGCTCTGGACTTACTTCTCGCTGGTCCCTTGTAAAAATTTGCGCATTTCTTCAGCGACCTCATCAATGCTGATACCCTGTGGATACTTGGCACGTAGATCTTCTGGTTTGGTGGCCCGGCCCAACTGGCCCAGAGCACGCATTTCCTCGCGATGTCTCTTGCGCTCGGCCTTCTTGAATCGATCATTGTTCCATGCAGCTTGCAGGGTTCGCTCGAGTTCTGAATCGGATGTGTCGAGGCGTATGCGACCTTTGGCGCCCTTCCCTTTTCTCCTCTGCAGGCTTGGCCGGTTCCAGTCCATCATATCTATATCATCAACCCATCGCTGAGGCTCATCAGGTGAATCACTATCCTCTGAGTCTCCGTCCTTGAAAGGGTTCGGGTTTTGACCAAGCTCGTGTCCGGCCAGAAGCTGAGCTAATGTTTCATCATCGAGCTCACTCTCCGACTCGTACAAACTCTCGGCTTCTTTCTTCGGAGAGTATTTCGATTGGTCAACATCAGCCTTAGAAGACTCGGGCTCGATCATAACTTCAGCATCTGACTTCTCGGACGGAGTATAATCTGAGCCACCTAGGTCGTGTTGATTCCGTACCATTTGCAGAATCAGATCTTCTTCGCCATTTTCGCGCATATTGTCAATATAGTCTGCGATCAATGCATCGTCATCTGAATTACTTCTCTTAGGCGGACGTCGATTTTTTCGGTGAGCCTTGTATGTCGTCTTTGTCAATCTTCGTGTTTCGATCTTTGATTCTGCGGCCGGCGTGACCATTTCCGATCGTCCCTCGGTCTGCAATTGAAATATGGTGATCTGTGATCTAGGATGGGATGTGAAACACTGCTCCTGCTCCTGTATGACTGGTCTGGAATCCCTGCCCTTGAACAATATGACTTCATCACTTGAATCGCTCTGTCTCGATGTCGGGCGTTTGTCCTGGTCTTGTAGGTGTATGGGTGCGGATGTGGCCTGTGTACTTCTGCTAACGTCTAAGAAGAAGGGTTCGGTGGTGTGCTCTGGTAAGGCTCTATTGTCCTGCGTCCCTTCGACGTCTGTGGCGCTTTCGCTTTGCGCAGCAGTGGGATTACACAAGTATTCTCGCATTGCGACCGTACTCTGTTCAAGTGGCGCCTGTTCGTCCTGCCTGCACAACCCTTCCGCTGGTTTATCATCTTCGTGATGAAGAATATCCTCGAGTTTTTTCAGTGGTTCCGTGTTTCCCGCACTCACAAAGACCACGGGCTTTGTTCGCAGGCTGTTCATGTCCCATGTCTTGTGGTCGTGCCGCGATGTCTCACGGGCAGCTTCCATTAGTGTAAAGCCATGAGCTGCTTTGGTTAGCAAAAGTATCTGTATAAGTCGGAAACGACATGCCTTGTTGCCATGGAGGTGGTGTTGAGATCCCATGGTTGCCGGGTACACGGTTGCCTCCCCTTCCGCCCCTTCCCCCTCGTGGCGTGCCCCTGCCACTTTTCTTCCCTCGCGCCATCTCAGCCCTTTCTTCCGCTCACTTGCATGGGCAAGAAGATAGAGTTTGACGACGAGCACTCGATGGGGTAGTTCGTAAAATTTTCTCAGTCAATCATGATGCGCACTGAACAGGTGCAGCTTGTGCTATCTTCCTAGCTCGTCTGTCACGGCACAGCTTGTGACGTTAAGTAGATGCTTGGGGCAAAGATAATGAGATCTGTCTCTCCAAAAAACTTATCGATAAGTGCAGTGGATCGAGGTGCGCGTCAGGTAGGTTACCCTGTACAAGCGCCCAGACTCTCAAACTCATGTCTGTTTCCCGTATTCAATGGTACACTACCATATGAGTGTTTGCCTCTCGTATGATTTTGTGTGTTTATTGTATATAATTGTGATCACTGAACATAGCTTCCTTGGCTTATTGCAATGATGTCTGATACTGCCGATGTGGAAAGACTTGGAAAGATCATTGCTTAGCCCATGTTAATCAAATGCTACACAAACCTGCCCCAGCCTCTGTGTCCGCAACACATGGGACGAATGTAGATGCCGTTAAGATGGAGTGAACAAATAAATACCACGTACGAGCCTGTGATAGTTGCAAAGGGTCTACACCGAGGGTCACTGTAGTGCAAACATGAGATACCTATACATAAGAATATCTATCTAGAGGTCATCAAAGGAAGTCCAATTCATTGGTGGCAAGCTTGGCAGAGGAAGGAGGGGTTCAGTGGGTCAGAGGACTCCAGGGCCCAGGGCCTCCCACATAGGCCTTTCGGAACTGCTAGTACTAGTAGTACATGGATGCGATTAGCCCATCATTAAGCACCTGTCTAAAGGCCGCGCCAGGTGACGTGACTGTACCTCTCTACCTGCCCGTGACCTCGCCCAACCACAAACACCTCCAGCTTACATTCTACATTCCTACCTGGCACCCGTACTCCCGATCGGAACCGACCAGGGGAATATACACAGTCACAAAGACAGGAAATCCCGATCAAGGATCTACCGTTTCCTACAAAACCCGGGTACGCGGCAAAGGGCCGTTAACTACCAGCACCAACACGAAGGCAAGGAGATAGCCAAAGAGATTGGGCGTGGCCGATCACAGGAGCCTGCGCCCAAGTGGTCGAGTCCCTTAATAGTGCTAAGGCAATGGAGGCAGCTATAGCCAACGTTGATCTTGGCCGTTACCGTCGTATCGTTCAGATGTTCTGGGACCCCGAACCAACGAACGACACTTTACTCGACCAACCAGTCTGGTGCTTGGGGAGATCATACAAACTGCACGGCGCAACGGAAAGACAAGGGCCCGCATCAGCCGAAGAGAGCAGCTCACCAGAGGATCCGCCGAAACCACACTCGGCCACTGCATCGCAGTTTACAACGAGCGAAACCGAGCGAGATAGTGGTGTACTTGTCTTGCCCGCCAATGCACCGGACACTCCACCTGAATCAATACCGAGTAGCTTCTCCTCATCCCTGGCCTATGGCGGTTCTGGAAAAGATGAGGGTCGATGGCCTCAAGGCTTCATCGATGACTTCGAGTCCCGACTCTGGATGACGTATCGGGCTGACTTCGACGCCATACCCAAATCCACTGACCCGAAAGCGTCGTCATCGTTATCACTCTCCATGAGAATTAAGAGTCAACTGAGCGACCAAGGAGGTTACACATCGGACAGTGGCTGGGGTTGCATGATACGATCTGGCCAGAGCCTCCTTGCCAACTCGATCATGTCCCTGCGCCTTGGTAGAGGCAAGTAGCCCGGCAAACAAAGGATTCTAGCCTCGCTGACTTGCAGTGTACAGATTGGCGCCGTGGAACAAAGTCAGACGACGAACGCCGTATCATTAGCATGTTTGCGGATGACCCACGCGCGCCATACTCTATTCACAATTTTGTCAGACATGGTGCGGAGGCATGTGGAAAGTATCCGGGAGAATGGTTTGGACCTTCAGCAACTGCACGGTGTATCCAGTGAGTGTCTTCGGCTGGTTTTCACTCCAAAGCTCTGCCTCTAATTGACAGTAGGGCTCTCGCAAATTCCACAGAGCCACTGCTCCGGGTCTATTCGACCGGGGATGCTCCGGACGTGTATGAAGATAGCTTCATGAAGATTGCAAAGCCGCAGGGAGAGCCGTTCCACCCAACCCTCATTCTCGTCGGGACACGTCTTGGAATCGACAAGATAACACCCGTGTATTGGGAAGCATTAGTAGCCGCACTACAGATCCCCCAGTCGATCGGCATAGCTGGGTAAGACTGTACTTGACCGTTCGGTAGTGTTATGTCCTTTTTATTCTGACTTCATGCAGTGGAAGGCCGTCATCGTCGCACTATTTTGTAGGTGCTCAGGGGTCTTTTCTCTTCTACCTAGATCCCCACCATACTCGCCCAGCCTTGCCTTACCACTCAGATCCGTCCCTGTACTCGGAAGAGGACATCGCCTCTTGTCATACCACTCGGCTGAGGAGGATACATGTCCGTGAGATGGATCCGAGTATGTTGATCGGCTTCTTGATACATACAGAGTCAGATTGGGCCGACTGGCGTCGAAGTGTCAAGCACGTGCAGGGCAAGGCAATCATTCACGTCTCTGACAAGGCCCCTACCATGTATGCATCCGCTGAGGGCAGAGAGGGCGCAATCGACGAAGTAGAGCCCCTGAGTGATGACGAAGACACTGTTGACGGCGCTTAATTTGAAATGCTGGTTCCAGCCAAGCTTTCCAGTATGGGAAATGTCCCTACCAGTGTGGTTTGAAAGTTCAATTATGCCTCTATGGCAACGAGGATCGTCCAGGTCGATCTGCAAGCCCCAGACGCCGATCTCACGAGACATATATGGATATTGTCACCGCCGGAACTGCAGACTGTGGTGGATCAGGCTAGCGAGGAAGTTGGGAAGGCCTACTCAGTGGCTTCATGCGTCTCTGGAACCCTGGGTCATGCAGAACAGGTGACACAGTTTAGCGATTTCTTTTCTTGCCCTTTCCTGATGCTACAGGCACAGCCATAGCATGCCCCTCTTCACGGATGTGAGTGAATAGTTTGGTTTTGGATGCGAAGGCGCTGGCACACACCGTGCACCGATGCTTTAGTGGTTATGTTAGGCTGTTCCACTGCTGAGTTTGATTCGGGATGTAATTACACACCTCTTCGGAATTATGTTTCTGTGCTGCCGCCTTCTTCTCCCTCTTCAACTTAGCCATTCCGATCTTCTTAGCAGGACGGTCATCGACATTGGTTTCTTGCAATGGTGTAATTGCCCCGTCGTCATCAACAGTAACATCGGATTCGGTTGCCTTGATGTTTCCACCTGAAATGGAGAGTTTTCCTATTGGGACGGAAACGGACTCTTCCAGCTCAGAATCAGAAACGGTCTTGTGACCGATCTCGCATACGTTAATCCCTTCCTCATCTGATCCAGGTGAGCACTCATGGGTAAGATTGTCGTCTGTACCATCATGGTCTGCAGTTTCGGGCTCTTCAGGTTTCCTCGAGTCCATGTCCAAGTCCAAATCTTTCCCTTCTTTCCTGAGGTGACGACGGAGCTGGTTTACCGCTTTTTGGTGCTTCTTGCTCCGCTCATGCGCTTCGAGCTGCTTCGAGCTCTTGAATGCTTTGTCACATACAATACACTCCAGGATCTCAATGTCCCCATCTTCGTCTTCACTCTCCTCCGAAAAGAAACCAGCTTCACCATTACCTTGCTGGACCCAGTCTGGAAGTTGATATTCTGCAAATTTCTCGTTGTTAGCAGCTCGCGACCTGGCAGCCTGCCTTACTGCAGCATCACGCAGGTTCTTTTGGCGATCAGCTTCGGACTGTGTATTGGGTATATATCGAGGATCACGCTTGCAGACGAATGTGACCAGGAAGCGTACAGCATCGTTGAACTCGCGAATTGCGTCTTCCCTCAATTTTTTATTCTCTTTTCCCATGAGGCGCCGCACGCGACGATCTGGTGCGTCACTTAAACGGTACTTGTCTTTCCATGAGAAAGATTTCAGACTTGAGAAGCCGGCCCAGCTATTGTAGAAGGGCTTCACTACTGCTTCATAGTCATCATCTGATGATCCAAAGGTTGGGTAGCCGGGACTGGCGATGTCTGCGTATTCTGCAGCGGCCTCTTCCTCTAGAGCCAGATGCTCAAACGTCTCCCTTGCGATACCGTAAAAGCCAGTTGGCTCGTCATTGAAGGGCACATTTGCATTGAACTTGCGCATGAGGCTCATGATCTCTTCGGTTGTTGTTAAACGAACATTGCGAAATGTCGTTGGCTCAGTACCATCGCCAGACGCATCTTGGCCACTGAGGATGGCATCTCTGTGATCATCATACCAGGCCCGATCCTGGGGGTCAGACAAAATCTCATGAGCTGATTGAATTTCAGCGAAGCGTCGTGTTGCAGCCTCGACGTCATCGAGGTTGCGATCAGGGTGCAGCTCAAGCGCTTTGCGGCGATATGCTTTCTTAATTCTATGAAACGTCGCGATGAGTCAGTATCAAATGGTACGGACTGCTCGATCGTCCCAGCACTCACTCGTCTTCCGTGGCATCTCTACTGACCCCGAGCAGTTCGTAATAGCATGTTTTCGAGTTTGAGATAACATGTGTGCCACCAGAGTCAGCGCCGGCAGAGGACTGTTGAGCTCCCATGACGCAAAGATAGGCCGCGAGAATATCACGAAAGTGTCCCTCTACGAACAGCTGCTACTGGATCAAGAGCGTATCGCCGCAGGAGGGCTCGGCCAGGGTGGTCAGAAGCCCGCTTGCTAGTAATGGAATTTCAGCAATTTCAATGGCCTCTGGCATGATTCTAGTCCTCGCAGATTTGGTGACTCAGAACATGCGCCAGACTTTGGTGCATAAAACGATATGATCAAAGGCTCACAGTGCTAAAGAGAAAAATCTTTGGGCGGCAACCCCGCGAACCCCACACGAAATGTATTGGCTACGCAAGACGCGTGCGCTCTTCGTCTAGTTCAGTAATTAAACCAAGCTGTACTTCGTTAAGTGTTCATCACGACCAGTTTCGCCTCTGTGCTCACCCTTTATTGAAGGTATGGACTTGATCAGAGGAATACGAGGAAAAGAGTGCTGGCATCGTTCAGCTTGGGAAGTGTAGGGTACATCAGTCTCAGCTTGAGCCAAACCTCATGCCCTCTCTTATTATAGCAGGTCTCAGGCATGATTTGATACTCTCAAACAATCGACCACTTGCTGGACTAACCATGGGCACGTTCTGGCCCCATACGCAACGAGTGGTAAAAGTTGGCGTAACGGCAATCTTTGTGCCGAGTCACTATGAGCCCTGACTCAATAATTTGCCATCTGGGCAGCTTAGTTCGGTCGCTAAACGCGAACACCTACCCTATTGGGGTCACCGAAGACTGGCGTAGGTCTGTTCAAGGAGGTAATATTGAAGCGGCCTTTCTAAATGTTCGCTTGCCATACCATACCAACCGCCCCACCCTAAACGATCCGGTCTTGGGGCTCGCGAAAACGTCGTTGCAGGTCACGCGGCTGGAGCGATCCCGTTCCTAGCCTGGCTTCCCTGATGCAATATTTCTTCCTCAACATCCACCCTGTGACATTATTCCATGTTTTCTTTGTAAGGTCGTTCAACTTATACCTCCTAACATTCGCAATATCTCGACTATGCGACTCCAGATTCCGTAATATCATAGTATTGCCCGAAAACAGAACCGCGCTTTACCTCTTTTCTTCGCCTTGATCATGCGGTCGAGTGCGAGCCATCGGGTGTTTTTCTCAGCAAATCTATCAGCATGAAGTTCGCGCGTGACTTTAGAGACGCCCTGGCCAGTCAAGGTCCGCCTGATCCCAACCCTTCGATGCTTGCTCGCGCAGCGAACCCTGCTGACGCATGTCTAGGCTTTCCATCGCACTGGGTCGACCAAGCAATCCCATATGGTCGCCTCAAAAAGTGCTTGAAGAAAGTCCAGGGCGAGCTCCAGGAACTCGGCCTCGACCCCGAGACCTTGCGTGCTTTGATTGATCGAGATAGCAAATCGCCACTGGCACTTCAGTACCAGTTGGAGCGTATGTCTTTGACCCAACCCAGATACATCGGCCTTCTGATTAACTCATTTGTGAAAAGCTTCCAATGGGTCAAACCTTGTCCGCCCAAAATTAACGGTGGACGTCCATCTCCAAGACGGCATCGTAGTTGATGCGTCTCTAACGCCTGCTTCACGCCGGTTCCTCGAAAAAATCGCCTCAGATGTAGCCGCCGAGAAACAGTTGCCACAAGGTGCTATCAGACGCAAAGCCAACCAACAGTCGGCCCCCGAGAATGATATCGAAGATGATGCCACGGAACAACACCGACACGATAGTGATGCGATCATGACGAACAAATCCCTTGGTATCAATCTCGAGACCATCGAGGTCCCGCTCACTTTCGATGGGGAGTTCTTCGACCTCTTGCAGCATGATGTGGTCAACTTAGACGCTCTGCAGGAGCAAGAACAACAGAAAATGCTTAATGAGGTCGAAGCATTAGGGAAAGAGGTTGCTGCTGTTGCAAAACCCAGCCGGTTCTCAAAGAATGACCTGGCGAGGTGGCGGGATATATTTGAGCTGTACCTGGATGCTGAAATCTTCTTTGCTACTCACGAGCAGGATCATGGAGCGCGATCTAGTTCTCAAGCATTGAAGCAACTCCAGTTGTTTCAGGGCGAAGTTGAGAAGCGCAGATTGAACCAAACGTTTAAGCTACGCGAGAGCTGCGTTGCCTTCGATCGCTTCGTGCAGCTGAATGCAAGTCTGCTCAAGAACCTGCAGTTTCAAGAGCTTAATCGACTTGCAGTATCAAAAATTTTAAAAAGTGAGTGAGTTTGCTCTCCAGAGTGCGCGCTCCACAGACCGAATACATCGGGATATATGATCTGAAGTCAGATGCTAACTTGTTGCAGAGTTCGACAAGCGCACTGCGTTAAGGATCTCGAAGGCATTCCCCGTTGCAGTTTCATCTGACAAACTTCTTGCTGGCAGCGTTGCTAAGGACGTCTGCGCTCAGATGTCACAGCAGTTAGTCAGTGTGGTGCCGCAACTGAACGATTACCTGTGTCCGGTGTGCTTTTCTGTTGCCTACAGGCCTGTGAAGCTGGACTGCCATCATATCTTCTGCCTACGGTGCGTTGTGAAAATGCAGCGACGAAAAGAGAAGAATTGTCCTCTTTGTCGTTCTGAAGTAGTCATGACAGCTTCAGCTGGTAAGTGAGAGGAAACGCCCCATGACTTTTGACAGTATTGATCATCTCTAGATAACCTCGACTATGAACTTGCGAAGTATCTACGTAAGTACTTTGCCAAAGAAGCAAAAGAGAAGCAGAAATCCGATGACATAGAGCGGGGTATTGAGGACTATGGCCCCGGCTACCGTCATAATGATTGTACGATCATGTGAATCAAGCGATTAGAAGCATAATAATACAGGAAACCAGATAATATTCGAGCAACGGTGCATGACAACTCTATACACGGCGTGATCACTCACTTGAATTCACGACGCATCCCAATAAGGCCTCTGCCTGGGGTTTTGTTACTCAGGCTGAGCGAGTGGTCGCTTGAACTTAGCCCATTTGATCCGCTTAACAGAGGCGACGTGCGCCAGGCACCAAAAACGTGATCTCAGCGGGTCGCGACTAGATTTCGCCTATTTATTTACACTATTTGTGTACTGCTGTCTATGTAAACATGAGTTATGATGTTGGTGCTGACTCGGCCGCTTTCAGAGCGGCCTCAAACACCTCTTTAAGTGCATTTGGTTCCTCCAACCCAACACTGATACGGACCAAGGACGGGTCAACACCCAAGCTTGCAGCCCATGGGAGTTCCGTGTAGTGTGCAAGAAGGACGTATGGTGAGCATAATGTAAAGTTAGTCCCTAAGCTCGGACCCTTCGCAATTTCTATGGCGTCGTAGAAAGTTTGTGCTGCAGACTGGGAGTGGAAGACCACAGAAAGCAGACCTCCATATCCCCCAGTTGGCAGGCGATAGATATCATAATTGTTCCTTGAAGGATTGACTTTTGGGTAGTATACCTTCTCGACAGTAGGGTGGCTGATAAGAACTTCGCAAATAACCTCCGAGTTGGCGTTCACGCGTTCCACCCGTGATACGAAGTCGCGGCTGTTCCTTTCGAGGTAGATAATGTCTTCAGACCAATACGCGTTTTCATAAGCGTTCACCATGGTGTCCTTAATCTTGCGGTAATACTTCCTCTGGGGATTGAGAATAGCAGTGCCTCCCATGACATTGCCGTCACCCGAAAAGAGCTTTGTCAAGCTGCTGACAACAATGTCTGCGTCCGCAAGGACATTGATGTTGGCGAATGTGCCAATAGTTTCGTCCACCACAACAGCAAAGTCATACTTATCCGCAAGTTGTCTGATTCTCTTCAGGTCCGGGCAGACCAGTAATGGATTCCCGGGAAATTCGCAGAAGAGCGCGAGGAAACGCTCACCTGCCTCAAGCCTCTTCTCCAGATCATCAAGATCCTCAGAAGAGGCACGCCCATAGAACTGGCAGCCAGGCCCCCATTTTTGAAGAATCTTCAGGGTGTCAACGTATGGAAAACCGAAGGAGATGCTCTTCCGTGGATCCAAACTCTTGAGAAGCGCTTGGTGTGCATTGAAAATCGCGTTCATGCCACAAGGGAACAGGAAAACATCACTCTCTTGGAGGGTTGCGACACCTCTGGTATTGGAACATTCGAAGGAAGGAAGGGGACCATCTAGCAGATCCATATCACCAGACAATGTGCTAGTGATTCGCCTCCGGATAGCGGACCGTGCCTTGTCAACCAGCCCAATGTCGAGATTGCGGCCGAAACGTTCCTCAAGGAAACGAGAGCTCTCTTGAGCTTCAGGAGACTGAACGGCAGGTGATTTCGTCGGCGGAGTCGTAGACCTGTCGATAGAGCCGGCTTTCTGGTAGCGTTTGGGACCTCGATGAGGACGGGGACCCTGGCCATCGAATCCATTCCCTGCCTTCGGTGAGTCCGGAACGAGAGTCAACAAACCACTCTTGAAAAGACCATGACAAAATTCTGCCCGCCTACTGGAGGCTCCGTCTCCAGTGTGTTGCCAGTATTGTTTTGCAAGGGGTTGTACATCGACGGGATAGAGCACAGCCGAAACAGTTGGCTTGAGGTGAGCGAGAGCATCAGCACCAGGCTTGGAGGTGTCGAGCGCCAAGTTGACTATAGAGATTTGCGAGACAAACTCGGAAGAGCATCTCTCACGAACAAACTCAACACAGCGATGGGCAGCAGACGGAACAGGGAAGAGCATGGCGGTGTGCTGACCATCGCGTCCATAGCTAGCAAGGATTGCTTCGGCGAATGCGACGATGCTGCGATGAACGAAGAAGCTGTGCGGCGAGTCAGCTGAGATGAAATGAATAAAGGGCAAAAGGACGGTTTTATAACTAACCGAGGATAGCCAGTAGTCATGCGATTTACGACCCATTTCTCGCCTTCCTCATATCCAACGTTTGACCTCCATGTTGGCAGGGAGACGCTGACGGCCTAAACCCGAGAGTGAGGTCAGTGACGATTCCTCGAGCATCGAGCATCGAGCAATAAAAGCAACTGGCTCCTTGAGAAACTCACATGCGCCGTGTCAGCCGGAATAGACTCGCCCAGCTCGTGACAGGGCATTCTCGCTGAGCAATCTCTGCGAGATCGCGAATAAAAGGAGCGTGGCGTGAAGGAGAAAGGATGAAGAGGGCGCGGGTTTGTCAAGACAATTGAAGCATGAAAGAGCTTCTATACAATCAGAAAGACTAAACCAGCGCTTCTTATATGCAAAAATGATAACTGCGTCAGTGCCAGCATCGAGGACTTTCCTTCATAGCAATCAGAAAACAAAGGTTTGAATGGCGGTTGGAAGTTGGAACCCCACTAGCCCAGCTTTGGAGCAATTTTGGGGTCGTCGCCGAACTCGGAGCGCGGGGCAGAAGAGTCAGGCTTGGCGGACATGATTGAAAAGGACCTCACTTAATTCGTTGATAGTTCGAATGCTTGCTTGCGCTTGCGTGACCGAATACGAATACAGTATTATGACTGCTGCATGGCATTCATGTAAGAAGAGTTGTGTTCTATGAGTCCTTCGCTGATCCATCTTTGTGATCTAGTTGTTAGCAGCAGGGGATCGATCACGAACAGGCTGAGGTTGTCAAAACACTGAAGCAAGAGCTGTCCTAAAGCTTGTCGAATGAAGGGCGGCCATGATCATTCATCCCGCAGATTCTTAGCTGCAAGCTAGTCACTCTAAATGCAATTTTGTCAAAGACTTGCCAATGGCAGGGCTGTGAAAACGACCGCAATAGCATACTCCTTCACCATCAATAGGGCCAATGTACAGGACTGCGAAGTCTGCCTGATGTGCTGTTTACCAGATTCTGTTGCTTCCATCACTCCTTATGCCTACGTCGACTCCGACGGCTGCTCCTACCCCCCGCGACACAGCTGATGCTGTCGTCCGGCACTAGGCTTTCCAGATCATCATCCCAATTGGCATGGCTACTGCCAACGCCGCTCATAGGCAAAGGCACACGGTGTGCGGAGACCTCACTTATGGGCAATGGAACGTAACGGGCTGAGACATCGCTCATCGGGAGAGGCACATTTCGCGCAGAAACGTAGCTGTGCGGACGGTTAAAGTAACCAGGCGCCCCTTCTTGCGGTGATGCCTTGGGTGTGCGCATTCCTGACGACCGGCTCGCAGCCCGACTACGAATCACTGTTTCGTATTCTACCGGAGGTGGGCGCGAAAGAGGAGGACGTGAAGTTGAGCTGGTCCTGTGAGTCCGTGCTGAGACGTAAGACTCTCGATCTGCGTCCTGAGTCCGACTACGCGAGCGAGGAGTCGCACTGCTTCGGTCTGCCTCATGAGCACGACTGCGTGAGCGGGGAACTACGCTGCCTCTTCGCGACCCAGATCGGCTGATACGTTCCTCATGCTCAACGAATGCTTCGCTTCCTCGAGGCCCGGCACTTCGTGCGCGCACCTCAGACGTGCGTCCCCCGTTATAGCGCGCTGAATGTCGGCTGCGTCCGTCGAAGTTGTCATCAATTGCACGGGTAATCGGAGGCGTCGTCCTGGTTGGACTGGCTCTTGACGGAACTTCCTGGACCCACGGGTTGAGGATGGAGCGAGGCCTGCTCCAAGGCTCTGCGTAGAGATCTCGGGTCTTAGAATCGTCGCGGGAAGATTTCCTACCGCCTGCATAAATGTACTCGCGATGGGCTAGGTCTTCAATCCCGGATTTTTGGTCAAGCTGGTGAACGCGGCTGTTGACTCCCATGGGCATCTCAGGCAGCGTTGATCGACGAGAGAGAACGGGTGCTGATGGAGTATCGTGACTTGGATCTCTAGTCTTCTCCCGAGAGTTCCAGGCGCTGTATAGAAGACCAGCCCCAGCGGCAGCTCCAAGTAAGGCCCCGACCACGGTTGTCGCGTTCAGCCCACCATTGCTCTCACTTTGACGAGACGAAGCAGTAGTCTCGCCTCGGATAGGCTCCGTTGAGATTGGCTTTGAGTCGTGCGTGAGACTCCTGCGTAAAGGAGCTGGGCCGTCTTGATGTTTGCGGGACATGCGAGATCCAGGCGATGTAGTCCGTGGCATCGATGAGGCAACGTCGTAGTTCCAGTGAAGAATGCGTCCAACCTCGGACTGTGTGGATTGCGTCTCACGCACGGCAGAGCCGCTGTACTTGACGTTGCCACCAGCTGGATGAGGGTCAGGATACACTGCCTCCACCCGGTTGCCGTCAAGGTCGTGGAGCATTGCACGACAGAAGCCGTCTATTTTCGAGTAGGAAGTGGTATCCCTCGCAACTCCCGGCTCTTGCTCAGGTGGCTTAAGAAAGAGGGCTGGATTCGCACGAAAACCGGCTCTATGAAATGCTATGACTGCGTCTTGAGATGGCGCAGCGATGGTGAGATTGGTGAGCGGAAGGGATGTATCCAAGTGCCCGTGTTGGCGGATCCGCAGAATAGGGACCCCGTCGATGCCAAACTCCACAAACCCAGGGCTCTCGGAGCCAGGGGACTGAAGATCGGAAAGGCGGTCGCGAGCGGTGTAATGCCAGCCCAGGGGTTGGAGGATGGAAGCAAAGAAGGACGCTGAAGAGGGTAAATGGGAAACGTCAAGGTAGGACACGCTCATGCCTCGCTATTCCGTGGACGAGCTGGACGTATGGACCCCGGGAGGGAATACCTCAACCAAAGGTGGCAAGGTATCTGTCTTGTTTGATTCAATAGGGAGCCAACCTTCAACTTGGAAATTATGATGATTTTGGTATCGACGACCTTGGATGATCTCGTAAGAAGGAAAGGCCGCAGCACTGATTTGAACTAACGCCAAGCCAGACAGAAGGGCTATCCGTACGTTTTCGAACGATCGTCGCCGCCAAACGAGACACTTAGGCGTGAGATGTTGGAGCCAGCATCGTAAAAGAAGCGAAACCTCGACCTGGAAGGGGTCAAATCAGCTGGGGGCAAAGGGGGCCCTTTATCCAGAAGCACGAATACATCGTCGGCCTGAGGTGGGCGGTACCTTGCTTGCCTCAGAGCCAAGACCGAGAGGTGCCTGAAGCCTACATTGCATTGTCTTGTGGCCTAGTAGAAGCAGCATGACAGGCGGCGCGTGGCCCTGGATGGTGACTGGTCATTGATGGTAGTGTGGTGGTGCACTGGTGCCTCTAGTGGAGGGGCGAGGCAGCCATGCGTGGGACGGGACGGTGGGAAGTGGCCCCTTGATGGACGAGCGTCTGCAGCTGGATACCCACGGGTACCGAGCGATGGAAGAGAGGAACGCGAATTATTGATAAGGAGCGGTGTGAAAGGCGGTCACGGCTTGATGCATGTGAGGTTCCTCAATGTACTCCCTCACTCACTGTAGAGGGACAGTACTAATTATGAGCAGACCTTCGTCCCAGCCACGAGGAGCCATCCGCCCCGCCACCCGAAGTTCCCTGTCAATGTTCGACTGCCTCCTCCATTTCCCCACTTCCTGTAACCACGACTTGGTCTCCCACAGATAATTGGTGGTCAATTATCACAGCACGGTATGGGTCAGCATAGCTTGACAGGTCATTTCGCCTGCTTCATGTGTAAAGTAAGGTACAAAGGAAGCAAAGATGAGGCGGGGACTGTGTAAAGTGGGTTCGTTTGGCAAAGGCCGGATCTATCAGCTGAAGATGGGGTGATCTTTTATACATGCACTCTCTTCCTTTCGGTCCAGGTACCACCAAGTGAAGTCACATACCATATGGGTTCATTTCCCAGATGCAGACGCACGAGTCCCCATCCTCCATTCGCTAATTCCTCAGAACTGGAAGTGCAAGAAGATCTAAGAGAAGGACAGTCTATAAATTGACCTTGAGAAATAATCGGCCTGCTCCTCCCTTGCAAGAGGTACTACAAAACCCCCCTTTAGAGATGACCAAGATCCTATGACTTGCCATTTCTTGAAGCCTCTGGGAACTGCGTATGATGGATGGATTCATCACGAATTTCCAAAGGGCCGAACCCCTAAGCGGCTTCAGTGCTACGTATATGAATGTACTGCTCTACTTTATCCGTCTTCTAGTGGAAACATTGTCTTGCCACGTCAGAACTCAGACCCTTCCCACCTGCTGCTGGGATTGTGGTCCTACGCTGAGTGGGCGAGCAAATGATCGGCCGTCCCGTCCCTATTGTACCCGCAGTTGTCCGCTGCCAAACCTTCGCTCATATCGACAGCCCTGGCCTGACGAGGCTGTTGTTCTGGTAGCTCCGAGGACGCACCATTATTGCCTGCCATCGGCCTTCCCAGATTTAGGGCGGGGCGACCCAACGGGCGTCACCGCATATATGCAGCTTGGTGACGCGCTGCCTTTCGTTGGGCGCCAATGCTCACTGTAGCGCTTCTGCTCCGCCTGACATGGCTGGCGAACCTTCTCTGAATTAGACAGATGAGTCGTTTCAACTGAACCTCAGGCCCCAGCCTGACTACACTTGGATGCCACATCTTCCTCACCCTGAGCTGGTGACACAAGACCAGAGTGGTCGTTGAGGCTATGCAGTGCACCTTGTAGCTGCACCAAGGTTGATTCACAATTGCGCACTGGTTCATGCGCAACTCGCGTTGTTGTGGTCATCGCCTTGTATTTTCCTCCTTACTATCTGGCCCCACAGTGAAGGACATTTGCATCCTTCCCAGTAAACTCGCCCGCAGGCATATGCCTCTCGATACGTGGCTTGCTACCCGCTTCTCTGTCCAGCACACTAGATGAACCGTTGGCTTTCACGGACTTGCGTCATTCACGACAACTCGTATTTCCCTTCCCAAGCCGCGAATGCCTGACTCGGCTGCCCGTTTCCGCCATGTGAGCGGAATTAGTCGGGATTGTTGTGATCGGGAGGCAGTATGAGATTCCCGCGCATGGAGGTCTACATGGATGATGCAGCCCTGACGCACGAAGACACAATCCATACTGTGGAGTGGTACTCCTGTACGAGAGGCTTGCCCTGAGCACGGGGTAAAGAGAGCGTTTACTTACCGCAGACCGTGTTGAAGCAGGTCTGCCAAAGACGACCAGAGCGCCTTGGACCGTTGTTGAACGCCTTCCAAGTTTTGGTTGTAAAAACAAGCAGCGTAGTCCCATTCGATCCAAGAAACATATCCCAGTCAGGCAGACTCATGGAGACGGTGATGTTGTATCACTGTTTCATGGGCACGCTGACTCAGGTTGCTGCTCCCGCCTACTCCCTCAAGCTTGGGAGGTTTGGACCATGTGGCGGCGGGATGATCGGTATTGTGATCACATGATGTCCCAGGCATCTTCGGCCGCGTGACAGAACTTGCTGCAAGCCACACTGGCAGATAGAGAGAAATTGCTGATAGAAATTTTCTCGTCCACAAGTGAGTCTGCGAAGGTGTCGGCGCCCTTAGCCATAGCACCCACGAAGACGCAGATGCTCTCTTTCGAGTCCACCGTTTCGATGTAGTCTCGGACACGAACAAGAGGAGCGTCAAAGCTGAGTGTGACCTTGCGGCAATTAGGAGGGAGGTGCTGTGTAATCGGGCTCTGAATGACCCTAAGGAGCTTCTCATTCGAGTTTGTGGAGCGGATTGACATCCGGTGAAGCAATTGGACCATCAGACCGGCAAAACGCTTGAAAGTACGAGGAATGCGCACTGATGGCGAAACCTCAATCAAGATGCCCTTGGCGGTGTGAATATAAATCTGAAGCTTGCCAGCTTTGTTGATAGGGGAATCCAGGAGGGTAAGAAGACACTACGAAACATGAGAAATGTTAGTCGTACTGTATTGGCCAAACAGGAAAAGATAAAGGCTGAGAGGAAGGAACCTGGTGAGTGATGTCAGGCCGGGCATCGCTTATGTCCCGGTTCATCTTCCGCATGACACCAATGTGCTCATCACTGTTGAGCAGTGAGTACTTCTCTTCGCGGAAAGCTCCAGTACGGGACGATCCCCCGTAGGAAGCCTTGTATGTCTCAAGGCTGGCATTAGACAGGACGACAATGAGGCGCTGGGAGTCCTTATCGGTTGGCGGGATGGGTTTACTCTGTTCGGCTACCAGTTGTGGTAGTGAGGGTGGCGGGAGAGACTGCGTCCCTGCTTAGAGAAGATGGCAGCTGAGGTCAGCGTTGCTCGGATCTTTTGAACAGGTCCAGTAATCCCACGGAGTTATTGTGTGTCAACATGGTCGATGAGGGTTTTGTGCTTACTGGGGCGCTTAACACCAGTGCGGCGCTCAGGTGAAGACATTTTGGATGCTGCAGTCAAGGATCGTGATAAGAAGCTGCCTGTGAATTCAGTAGCAAGGGCTCGCACGAAGTCACTCGATGTGCTTTGAGCGGTCTTGTTAAGCTGTCTTGGACAAAATAGTTGGTGAAGGTTGAAGAAGGAAAAAGATTCGTGCTGACGGGTCGGAAAAGCGGGGGTAATGAAGGGTCCTTCCTCATCCTCACTTTCCTTGGAGCCCGCCGGGTATTTAAGTTAAGGCAGCCTAAGAAGGACTTCGCGTAAGATGGGGACCCGTATGATTCTGATAACGAATCTCACGCAAAATTTACGAAACTGGTCTCGTGAGATCTGCAGGGCATTCACAGGTACAAACCGAGTCAACAAGCGGTTCTAGACAGACGGGTGCGTACAGATCCCAGTAACTAGTTCATGTCAGACAAGCTGTTGGATCTGTCGCACGACACTAAGAGGGAATGATCTACCATGAATCTTGGCGATTACCTAAGCAGCATAACGCCCTAAATTTATTGACGGTCCATTGTGAGGCCATCGTCTCCTTGCCAGACCATTCCGATTTGATGCCTTTCCATATTCTCCGTGCTGAGCGATCCGGCCACTGCTAGCCCTCCGTACAGAAATACAGTTCGAATCTCGGAACGACAGATACGCGATTCTGATAATGTCCTCTCAGGTCGCCCAGGCCGCGCGCCGCGTCAACCATGACCTCCGTGGTATCGTTGTATCAGCAGGCCTGATGCAGAAGACCGTAAAGGTCCGGGTTGGTGCTCAGAAATGGAACAAAATCGTCAACAAGGTACGTTGGTGCTAATCGGATTACCCAAGCTACATGCTGACTATCCTTTTTCCTCCAGTGGTTTGCTGAGCCGAAACATTACATGGTCCATGATCCCAACTCCTCCCTACGCACAGGCGACGTTGTCTCCATTGTACCTGGCTGGCCAACATCCCAGCATAAGCGCCATTTGGTTAAGAAAATCATCGCTCCCTATGGAGTTCCGATCGAAGAACGCCCACCAATTCCTACGCTAGAGGAACTCATCACTGAGAGGGAAGCGAAGAAGGCAGCCAAGGATGGGCGCCGCGCCAAACGAAAAGATGATTTAGAAAAGGAGCGAGAAGAAAGGGCTCGAAAGCTTCACGAGAGAAAAGAGGCAAAACGCTTAGCACAAGGAGGAAGCAGGATAGAGTCGAGGAAGACGTTCGCAGCAAAGCAGTCGATTACAGACAGTACTAATAACTAAACATGGGCTTGGCGAGAGGGAAAGTGGAAGCTCAACTGTAAGACTATGTAGTATCTTCAGCTTCACCAGGTTAGAGGGCGAGCAATACATGTACAGTTCACAAATTGGAGCGTATCACATCATACCAGGCCCCTTAAATCAAATGCAAATGATTTGGCAAAATGGTCCGTTTGCTGAAGTCTGTCATCCTCCTCGCTCTCCAAACTCTCGAGCCCAGTCCTCGTACTTTTTCAGTCCTGTTTTACTGACACTTGGCCGAATAGTGCGCAGACTAGCCTCGAAGTCAACTAGTCCAATAGGTCTAATCTCATCCATCGTCATATGTAAGAGAGCCTCCCCAAGTGATCTCAATGGACCCATGGCAGCATCTTTGGCCAGGGCAGTGATGTCAGACCCAGAGAAGCCTATATATTCCAGTTAGCCCCCAAGTCCTCGTGGTTACAAACCTGTTACCAAGAAACTCACCCTCTGTCATTTTGACAAGCTCAAGGATGTCGTCATCCGTGAGGCTGTGTTTCTGGGACGCCAGAAGAGTTCGTAATTGTGTCTCCCTCGTGGTTGGCTCAGGTAGTGGAATGTACTGGCGCCTAACAAAACGCCTTCTTGCAGCCTCATCAATCGCCCACGGCAAATTTGTTGCAGCGAGCACCAAGACTCGATTGGCATCTCCACGCTCCCGGTCTTTCTCGCTCGTTTCCCTTCCGGCTGCAGCTCTCTGAAGATCGCTCCATTGTATGAGAAACTCTGTTTTGATTCTCCGCGTTGCCTCATGCTCCCCTGACCCTGATCGCTGAGATAGAAGACTATCAATCTCGTCGACAAAGATAATGCTCGGAGCAAGAGCTCGAGCTAGACCAAACAAGGCCCGCACAAGTTTCTCAGACTCGCCCAAAAACTTACTTGTTAGGCTGCTTGCGGAAATAGAGAAGAATGTAGATCGTGACTCTGTGGCGACAGCTCGTGCCAGCATGGTCTTGCCAGTCCCAGGAGGTCCAAACAAAAGCATTCCGCGCGTGGGCTCCCGTAAACCCATGAAGAGATCGGGCCTGAGAAAAGGGTAGACTACCGCTTCTCGCAGAGCAGCCTTGGCAATGTCCAGACCTGCAATGTCGCTCCAGTGGACCTCATCACCTTCCACGATGATATCGTTGAGAATCTGTTTTGCTGCTGCCTCGTCAACGCCTGCTGGGAGGTTCTTGAGGATCGCTGCCTTTCTCTTCTTCCAGACATTCTCTTCTGTAGATTCTTTCTTCTTTTCCTGGGTTGCTCCTTGGCTGTCTGACAATCGCGAAGCTGGGTTCTCTTCGGGGTCACCCACTACAATTGGCTCCTTGACCTTGATTCGCCTGCTGTCGCGCGTTTGCCTGCTGTCGTCGCGTTCAGAACTGCTCGAAAGCCTGGCCAGAGAGCCTCGCCTCTCTCTTCTCCCTGGTCTATCAGACGCTGGTGGCTCAACCGGAGTGGTTCGCAGTGTCACTGGCTTTCGTCTGGGAGCAGGCTTTCCCTTAGGAGTGAGGTCGAAAGAGCTTCTTTTCTCGGCTCCATCGGCAGCTTCCTCGTAGCCAGGACTATCGATGCTGTTGTCAGCTTGAGTCGTTCTTGATAGTGGTGCTGAAGCTACTGGTGATGATTGATGGCTTGACCTTCCAGTCGCATGATCGCTACCAGGTGTATCGAGATATGATGATGAGTTCAAAGCACTGGAGGCGGCGCTGACAGAGAGATGTGACGGGCGAAAGTACTCGTCAGAATGTCTTGAAGCCTTGGATAAACCTGCGCCATTTGCAACGCGGTCAGAGGCTCGTGGTGGAACAAGTCTCCGAGAATGACTATCCCACTGGAGAGGAGAGTTCCCTGCTCTGCGTTGATGGTCCAGAGACCTTCTCGGACTTGAAGAATTTGTGCCAGCGGAGCTTTCGGAAGGTGACGGGCGGGGAATCCGATCTTTGGATCCCAGAGCACTCCATGCAAGTGTTGCAGCCTTGCTGGGTCCTTCTCCGACAGGGCGAGACTTGCGGGGTTGGCGAGAGAGTCTTTCACTAGACTTTCCAAACCTTAGAGTCGTCCTCATTGTGTGCTTCTCAGGGCTCGGGGAAGACCGCCTGGCCCTTACTTCCTTGACTGAAGCATCTGGTGAGATAGGCCTCGGTATGGAGGATGAGCTAGCACTGAGACTCCCGTTGGCATGTGTGCCTCCGACTACTGCTGCTTCGGAGGATGTTCTCTCAGGCAATGGGGGCCTTGGCAACAAACTCGGCCGTGAAAGCTCGGCATAGGTAATGGGAGGTATAGTGCCCTGACCGAGCCCAGCAGGGCTACGATTTCCGGGATCATATAGTTCGGGGGCTTTGGAGAGTTTATTGGTGCTTGATGGAGTTGGTGTCGAATCATCCTGGCGAGATATCCTTAGAGCCTCGAGCAAGTCGATTCGCTCTTTGCACTGGAGCTCTAACTCTTTCAAAGCGTCAACCAGGGCCTTCTCGGTGTCACTGCGAGGAACATAGGCAGGGAGAGCCTTGTTAGCATTGTAGTCATATATCTGCTCAAGCGCCCCTCTCCAATGCCTCATAGACTCAATTTCGTTGCCCTGTAAAAGGTTTCATCAGCATGATATATTCAAATCGGCACGTACTGTTCCACATTTCAAGCTCCACAGACCTGGCTTTCATGATAGACGGCCGTTGAGCAGCTGAGATATGTGTCGTCATACGTCTTCTGCAGGACGCTCAAGGCTTTGTTGCGTGACATGGCACCGGGGCCGATTTTGACGTCCACGCGCCGTCATGAGCCTGGATACTGAAGCACCCGCGAGAATGAGCCTTCGCCGAGAGAGATGATTGTCCGACGTAGTTCCACGGTGCAATTCGGATCCGTTGGCTGGAGGACAGGTGGATGGAGAGAGGATGGAAAATAGTGTCTTGTCGATGGCGGTGACGTAGTCTGATGGTCTCTGGTCCCTTGGTTTTGCGCTACAGCGAGGCTCATCGATGGTGGGGTCGCCTCACCTCCCCAATAGATTACGGGTACCTGCCCAACACAGCCACTGCCGCAAGAGTCGGGCTGGTCAACGGCAGCACGAAAGTGTTGTTCAAGGGTCTTTGGCAATTATGATGACTTCTAACGAATAGAGCCTTTCTCTGACTCATGTGCATCGTATTTTAAATGTTATTTTATCCACCTCACAGGCAATTTTCTGTCTTGGACCAATACAAGCCCAATCCGGATGAGTAGGCCCCAGATCGGCAGATCTACGCTACGATCTGATCCCCTGGCTGCAAGAAGTCAAGAAAGTCAATGACACAAGCATAACAGAGACGTGGGTGTTTCACGATTATTACTTTTGACATTCGAGTCCACATTCGAGTTCCTCTTGCGCTTCTGCTCGCTGTTTTAGTCGCACCTAATCCTGTGGGCTTGGAGCTTGAAGGCACGTATTTACAGCTCAGAATGGCGCGGCCAAGACTTGGCCACAAGACATGATGAATCGCTGCACAGTTGGGAAAAGTAGGCCATGTTAGGTTATGACAATAAGACGCGGATTTCTGTCATGGTTCGTGGGAACGCCGCACGTAACGGACCTGGCTCTTCTGCATCTGATTTCCCCCCGTCTGCTTCCTCCACTACCTTCTCGAGTTTCTCAAAGTCTTGGCAGAATCGAGCTGCGGCCTTTTCTGTGATTTCTCGGGCGAGTTTCGAGCTTTGCAGGTGCTTTAGCCTGTCCATCCCGTCAAGCAAAGCAGATGGAAGGAAGTCGTCAAGAGCCTGGCTTGCAACCCTGAGCTCATCGGCTTGTAATTGAGCTGTAGATGTTTCCAGCGTCTGTAAGAGGGTCTCTAGGCCTGATTGCTCGCGGAAGAAAGCGTGCTGGTCGTTGGCCAAGACCTCGGCCGCTTTAGCAATTTGACCTCTCAATTGCTCAAGCCTCTTCTGCGTGAAATCAAAATGCTCCAGGCAGCTGGTCCCAGCCAGCCGACAGTTGATTAGGAAGATCACACCCCGTGGATTTTGCATAGACTCTGCCATGTTCTCGCATCCAGACATGAATGGCTCGAATGCTTCAGCCAGCACAGCTTCGAATTCGCTCTCTCGATCGGTAGATGTTGATAAAGACGAGTCATATGTTCGCATAATAGCATCCAGTTGCTTAAGAGCATCCTGCAAGAAGGTTGGAGGACCGAGATCTGATGGTGTTTGCTGGAACTCGCCCTGCAAAGCTGCTATATGATCCCTCACGAGACTTCTGAACTGGCGAAGAGCTTCCACCTCTAGGCTCTCCACCAGTTCCAACAATTTGGCCTTTGACCCCAGCACTTTCTGAAACGTTGCAAAATAGAAATTGACTAGATTCGCCAGCTTGTATGCAGGGATGATCTCCTCGTTCGATTGAATCACCTGCTCGACGCGCTGGCGGAGTACACGAGCAGCACCTGAGATATTGCGGTCGACAAGCTCGTTTAATGCTCTCAGCGCATTGAAGTCAGAGTATTGCTCAGCTTCCTCGCCTTCATCCGAGACAAAACGCCAGATTTCGGCATTGCGTCCAGACTTGAGGCCTTGGGCAAGCTCCTCACCCTCCGCGACAAACAGGATCTCTAAAGCCTCACGCTCACTAACCGTAGCAGAGTGAATCCAAGCGAGCATGTCACCCACATAACGAAGAGGGTCGTGAGCTGTTAAGTCGATAGGCTTGAGTGTAGGATCCTCTCGCCCGTCTGGTGTTGCGCCGGTGAGAGCAGAGTGGAACGAGTCTGACAGAATCCGTTCCCGAGCCTCGGCAAAGAAGTCCAAGCAGTTCTGGAATAAAGAAGGTCTCTCTGCAAGAACTCTTAGGGCCCGGCGAATAGAGGCATTCATCTGCGGATTCTCCAAGTTCAGAGTTTTGAATTCCCGCTGCACCCACTTATAAAGTTTCTGAAAGCCGTAATGGATGTTTTTGGATGTTTTCTCCATCAAGTCGAGGCCTAGGGTCTGGTTCTCGAAACCCAGTAGCACCTCACAGTCTTGGCTGATCTTCTTTGCTTTTCTTAGAGCATCAAAAAACTTCTCGTTGACAGGCTCCGCAGTCAAAGTCAACGCAGCAAGTTCATCCTCTGTCATGCTGAAGTGTGACCGCATCGCCGACAGGAGTTCTTGCTTTGCAATGAGTTCATTTTGTTGAGCCAAGAGGGATCGTGCTTCCGCCATGGCTGGAGATGTATCCTTATGAGCTCTGGCGATCTCATCCTTGACATTTTCATAATTAGTGTTTAGCTTCTGAAGAGTTGTCCTAATTCGTTTCAGTTGCTAGGAACCGTTAGGATCTGTTCATAAACCAGTGACATGCTGCGGGTTTCGCGACCGGACATACCTCAGCCACCCGACCGAATTCACCGACTATCTCACCATTGCTGTCGATAACCTCCTTTTGCAGATCGAGCCTGATACGACGTCGGGTTTCGGCATCGTTCTGAACACTCCTCCCATCCAGCAATGCAAGAGCCTCTCGGAACTCAGTATCTGAGTAGGAGCTAGAAAGAATGGACGTCGCTTTCGAAGACAAGGGTGCAATGTTCCGGCTGGGGCCTCCAACAGAGAGGGTTTGAGATAATGTGATCCCAGAAGCCACGTTCTCGCGACTTGGAAGATTGACGTTCAAGGTTGGAGATTGATTCATGATTCGTGTACCTGCTTTGGACTGGGATGTTGACACAACGGAGAATTCAAGCCCCAGTCAAAGTTGATGAAAGAGAAGCTGGGGTTTCCTCCACTATGCCCAGTGTGGCGACAAGATCAATACGTTGGCGAGATCGAAGAGTGATGCGCGGCGGCCAACGGAAGCTCCAAGTACCTGTAGTGTGGCCTTATTGTCCTCGGAGCTAAGGTTGGTTGGCGGTGCGTGGGTGGCTTTGTGATTGTGAGGTGGCCCTGTGTGGAGTTCCTGTGACGACTTGCCAACCCGGAGCTTATCGACAAGAGCACCTAACGTGAGCAGCATCAATCCAGTTCAAGTCATCAACAACTTGGCTTCTTGCTTTGCCAGCAGTGTCATTCAACTCACATCTTTGGCTCATCATACACACCGGCAAAATTGGCCTGCCCTGATACTATCGCTATTGTGGGGGTTGGCTACTGGTCCAGGCTCTGTCGTTGCTGTTGACTGGCATAGCACATGGGTCTGAGGTCATGCTCCAGACCCCTTGTGACCGAGACTGGTAGGCAGAGACAACAACGTCAACGCAACGCGTTTCCTAGAGGACTTTCCGTTGTGAGCCCTCCTTTACACCACTTGGATGCAAATACGAGCATAATACGACACCTGCTCATACCGCGCCAGCTACTTCTCACTTCTTAGACTTCAGCATGTGCTGCGACTTCGCGACCGTGAATACTTAACTTCAAACTCCGATTCGATCTCGGCAACAACAGACTCGCTACTGATAGTATTGAGTCACCTCGAACTTCATACCTTCGAAGATGTTTAGCCGTCTTGGAGGGAACATGGCCGCAGGTCGTTCTTTCTACGAAGAGCTCCGGGGGCGTGACGAGGACCCAGACGGTGATGACGCTGTATGCCTTGATGAAGAGAACCTTCGACATCACTTCAGTGATGATGAAGCTGCTGTAGGGCTTGAAGCTGGGGAGAGCCGTATCACTGTTGCTAGCGGCCCCATAGGAGCCCACGCGCGGCCCCTAAGAATTGATCAATTTCGTGGCGAGGCTGGAGGATCGAAATGGCCGCAACCCGATGACGATTTCGACAATGACGTCCCGACATCCCTGTTGATCGAGCCGAATGACACAGGTCACAAAGAAGGGCAACATGCCAGCAGCATGTCCCCCGCCGGTGCTTCAGGTACACGCAAACCTGCGAAGCAAGCCCAAGAGATGTGGAATGCTGCTACAGCACAACAACGATTACATCCCGACAAGGCCGCGGGAAGACCTGCTCGAGAAAGGCCGAGATCTATCTTGACATCTGGGAAGATAAACAGCGCAAGAGATAAGGCCATGTGGCGATGGGTCAATGTCGCCAACCTGGACAGTTTTGTTAGAGATGTTTACAACTACTATGAAGGAGGTGGACTGTGGGTGATTCAAAGTTCCAACGCTTTGCAGCTCTTGTGAGTTTCATACGACTGGAGAGGTGGCTCAGGATCTAACATCATCCTAGAAAAACGCTGTTTGTGGCAGTGTTACTCACATTCCTGTGTCAGTGCGTCGACTACAGTAAACTCCCACACAGCAAATCATTGGATCAAGTCGTCGTACCTCAATGCACAAGAAGAATGTCTGCTCTTTGGAGTGTCGGTATATGGTTTTATTCCTTTTATTTCATCTGGAAATTGGTGCAGCTATTCTTCGAGATGAGGCGCCTGGTCCAGATCCGGGACTTCTTCGTCCATCTTCTCGAGATACCAGATCAGGATATGCAGACTATCTCATGGCAGGATGTCGTAGCGCGGCTCATGGCGTTGCGCGATCATAACCCCAAGACCGCTGTTAACATACCCGCGAAGCTAAGGGGTTTCTTGGGTAGCCAATCCAAGGAGAGACTCGATGCGCATGATATCGCAAATCGACTTATGCGGCAGGACAACTATCTGATCGCTCTGATCAATAAAGATGTCTTGGACTTATCTCTGCCTATTCCACTCCTGAGAAATCGCCAGTTGTTGTCAACTACTATGATATGGTATCTTCAGTATTGTATCCTTGACATGGCCTTCAATCGGCTGGGTCAGGTCACGCAGGACTTCCTACGTGCTGACCGGCGAGGTGTTTTGAGTCAGAAACTGAAACAACGCTTCATCTTCGCGGGTATCATGAATCTGATGTTTGCACCCTTTGTGCTGGCATACGTTGTAGTGGTATCCTTCTTCACGTATTACAATGTTCGTCCTTCCATTTCAGCAATACTCTTGGATGTCACTGACATAGGATCATAGGAATACCAAAAAGACCCGAAGCTCGCCGCCGCGCGCAAATACACTGCACTGGCGGAGTGGAAGTTTCGAGAATTCAACGAAGTTCAGCATATGTTCTACGAACGACTTCATATGTCATATCCTTTCGCAACCAGATACTTGGACCAGTTCCCGAAGCGTGTTACGGAGGAAGTCGCTCGCTCTATTGCATTCATGTCGGGTGCAATCATAGCAGTGTTGGCGGTTTTGACGGTCTTCGACTCGGAATTCTTTCTTGGATTCGAGATAACCAAGGATCGAACCGTGCTCTTCTACCTCGGCGTATTTGGCGCCATCTGGGCGATGACACGTGGAATTGTGTCTGAGGAAACGACAGTCTTCAATCCCGAGTATGCAATGCGGAACGTGATTGAATACACGCACTACATGCCGAAGCATTGGGAGGGCCGATTACACAGCTCCGAGGTCAAGCAGGAATTTTCTGAGCTTTATAAGATGAAGGTGGTCATTCTTCTGGAAGAAATCCTCGGCATAATTACGACGCCGATGCTTTTGCTGTTTGCTTTGCCCAAGTGTAGCGACCAGATTGTCGACTTCTTCCGAGAGTTTACCATTCATGTGGACGGCTTAGGCTATGTATGCTCATTTGCAGTCTTTGACTTCAAAAAGGGCGTCGGCGATGTCGGACAGTATGGACAAGGTCAAGACGTGCGCGAGGACTACTACTCTACGAAGCATGGGAAGATGGCCGCCTCGTATTATGGCTTTATCGACAATTATGTTATCAACCCCAAGACTGGGATACCTGGACATCAACCGCCGCTGGCCCGTCAGGATGTTTTCCATCCGCCACCTGTTTTCGCGGGACTCAACTCACCAAGTCTCATGGGAGATTTACAGGCGTCCCATGGCGCACGCGGCGAATCTGGCAGATCCCGCAGTCGCGTCCCGGGACCTGGCCCAGTTCCCTCCAGGGGATTGCGTAGCGGGAAGAACCCAGTGGCCCAACCATCACCCATGGCATCCATGCTGCTCGATCCTCATCATCAGCCCCCCAGCGCCAGTCTCGTGCGTAGTCTACACCAGTCACGACATCCACGCGGTGCGTATCGAGGCGAAAGTCAGATCATCGAGGAAGCACCGGAAGGTGGTAACCACAGTCAACTGCGAGTAGAGGACGATATTCCGGAAGGCGGCGGCATTCTTGATGAATCGGCTTGGGAAATATCGCCTGGCAAGGGACTGAGTCGCGAGAACAGCGCTGCGACCACAGGCGAGCCTGAGGCAGGCGTGCTGGGCATGATCTACCAACTTCGGGAGACTCAACGTAACCGGCGGGGCACGAACATGGTGTGAAAAACGATATTCAAATTAACACGGGCAGTTAGTGGAGTTTCCGGAATTGTATCTATTGCGCAAAATTGTGACGCGACGTTTGGTCAGTGGTATTTGCCAATGAGATTGACATAGTCTGTACATCCAACCAGCAGGTACAGAGCCGATCACATCGGACATGAGGCTATTCTCCGTTTTTCTTCCTCCTTTTTCTGGGGCATTTGTGATCCAATATTCTGATTCCTTGAGGTGAGGCGCAAATAACATTACGTGTCTGGCAGTTTAAGATTGATAAAGAAGAACACACTGGTGGGTTCGTGTCTAGACACGATTGGCTGTGAGCATGTGGCGTGGGGAATACCTGGTTGTGAAAGCACCTGCGTGGAACCTCAAGTTGTTATCAGATGGAACCAAGCAGGTCTGTCATCCAGCTGGAGACTGCTAGCGCGGCAGCTGGCTGGGGATGAGATGGAGGCAAACAAGCCAAAGCCCCCGTGTCAGGTACGTGCCTAGGCTAAGAGGCGCAAGTCGCATTAGAGAAGCTACTTCAAAGGACAGGATGCACGAGTGACTTGGCAATGTGCGAGGCGAGGACTTGAGTCTTTTGGCAGGGCCAGCGGCACTTAATCTTGGAGATACATTTGGGAAGCTGCGCTTATGTGTCTCATGATTAGAATTGGGGCAGGCTGAACGCGTCTATTGGAGTATTGTTAAGCAAAATAACCCGAAAGATGGCGAACAGATGAATTCAGCGGCCGGGCTTTTGCTGGGAGATGCACACCGAGATGAATGCAAACCTGACATCTCCGTCATGATACAACTACATGCTGAACGGGAAAGAAAGAGGTCATGAGCCGGAGATCCGAGGTCGGCGACGGCAATAAAAATTTCTGTGGAGGCCAAGCTGAGAGATACAGCGGGATATAATAGACAGACTGTGCACAAGGAGGCCTGTTATTACGCTTGGCGCCAAATTGGGAATGCCCCAGCGAGGTGTTGGCGGCAACGCAGCGCAAAATACCTACTACATACCTACTATAGGTACCTCCCTAGGAGATGGCCAGCCCGTGCTAAGGCCACTAACGACAAGTACGCCGCGGCTGCCGCAAATTGCACCGAAACCCCCAAGTATCCTCGAGGCACAGGCTGCTAACAGGCCGGGCACAGTCAGTCCAGGTTCAGGGTGCAAGCATCATCACTGGCTCGTCGGCGGAGGTTACACCTAACTTTATCGGCTTCCCATCGTTGCTTCTACCAAGACCGTCGCCGGAGCTTACGTCCACCGCCAACTCCCTCACCTCTAGGGCTGCTGCATTATTTTCTCTACTCCTCCCGTTCTCTTGAATATCTCTTCACTCACTCTCTGGCCATCTGCGAGACCCATCTTGGCCGCTGCTCGGTCCGTGGTCCTTCTCTGCCTCGTCGACTCCCTCGCTCAGCTCTCCTTTAGAACGGATCGTGCTTTCTCGATTCTGTCAGTCGAAATTTCTCGCAGCTCCACGGGAACCCCCCAATCCGACCACGTATCCAGCTGTCGCGTGCACATAACGATTTGTCGCGGTGCCTTCCCCAGAACTCCTGGCTCAAATTTCTTACATTGGGCATTTCTTCGTTCTGTCAGGAGCCCGGCAACCCTGCGCTTCGACCCTAGGCAGCTGTCAAGCTGGCTTCCTTCGAGCCAAAGGTTCTCGGCGGATCGCCTGAAGCTGTGGCCACAATGGCCCAGCCGTCTTCCGAGCCGGTCGAGGAATATGAGTACGACTGCCCACAATGCTTTGAACGTTGATTTGCCGTGCCAGCCCTTATTGCGATCGAAGTTTGGTGGCATCTGAGAGGCGTAGGGATGATTTCAGGAGGACAACTCGCTAATCCCCCTTCTCTGATATAGCTACGAGGCGCTTCCACCCAACTTCTCCCTGCTGCAAAACATGGCAGCAGGAGCCTTTGCCGGCATAGCTGTACGTTTTACCTGCCCATTGCAGACTTCAGCAGCTTCCACAACTTGCGATCGGTTCACTGACCTAGGCATTAGGAACACACGGCAATGTACCCGATTGATGCGATCAAGGTTCGACTCCCAACTCCATCTATAGCTCTGCGCACGAAAATATCAGAACGAAGCGCTGACCTGACGGACCTAGACGCGAATGCAAATTCTCCACCCTACCGCAACGACAACACATAGCGGCGTGCTTCGCAGCACCTATCAAATGGCCTCTACCGAGGGCTTCTTCAGCCTATGGCGTGGCATGTCCAGTGTCATCGTCGGAGCTGGTACGAAACCCGTTTAAGAAAGCATGCTTGCTCGAGTGGGCAGCTCGGTCCGTCATGTACTAATAATGCGCCTTGATAGGTCCGGCCCACGCTGTGTACTTCGCTACATATGAGGCTGTCAAGCATGCGATGGGCGGCAATAAGGCCGGCGAACACCATCCTTTGGCTGCAGGTCTGTTGTGCTTACCTGCATGATAATCGTATCTTATGCTGACCATCATGTAATAGCCACAAGTGGAGCTGCTGCCACCATTGCCAGTGACGCCTTCATGAATCCTTTTGATGGTAACTCAATTGCTTCTGGAAAAGAACGAACAAAGAGCTGAACATTGATGTGCGATAGTGATCAAACAACGTATGCAGATTCAGGATTCCAGCAGAATGTATCGGTCGATGGTCGACTGTGCCAAATACGTTTATCGCAATGAGGGTCTCGGAGCTTTCTACATCTCCTATCCCACAACGCTTTCCATGACCGTGCCATTCACGGCTCTTCAGTTCCTCGCCTACGAGTCCATATCCACCATAATGAACCCTCAGAAGGCCTACGACCCCCTAACACACTGCGTCGCTGGTGGTGTTGCTGGTGGGTTTGCCGCCGGTCTAACTACCCCCATGGACGTCATCAAGACAATGTTGCAGACCCGGGGCACAGCTTCTGATCCTCAACTTAGGAATGTCAACAGCTTCTGGGCTGGCTGCCAGCTCCTATTCCAGCGCGAAGGTTTCAAGGGTTTCTTCAAGGGCATGCGCCCGCGTGTCGTTACTACAATGCCCAGCACAGCGATCTGCTGGTCGGCTTATGAGTTCTCTAAGTATGTCATATTGACTCGCTTGCCCACAGTGAAAAGCGTATGCTGACCAAGTATTCTTCACAGGTCGTATTTCATTAAGCGAAACGCGTCCTCTTGAGCGAGCATGTTAGGAATTGGCACTTCGCCATAAAGCTCCCGGAAGCTGAAGCGAGCAACTCGGTCGATGCGGAACTAGACATTGGCAAGTAATCGTTGCCCACGCTATTGGCCTCGAGATCCATTGGGTGTACGATGAACGCTAGCTCGACATCGACACCGACCAGCACTCACGCGACCATCAATTGTAAATATAGAAAAAAGCCACACAGAATTACTCCATCCAAAAGGTGTTTAACGGCATAATGGTGGATGGGCAATCCCGGCTTCCAAGGTGACGGCTTTTCGTCGTGTCTTCGACACTCCAAAGGCAGAATGAAGGACGTTGGAGCGATATTCATGAGTCGACGGTTAGCTGTGTGAGAGAAGATGGAGAGGTTGCAGGATGTCTCATACATTACACCTCTGAAGCTCCAGGGATTCATGTGGTTTTGCAGGTCTGTTTGTTTAGATACAGCGGTGACATACTCGGTTCTTTTGGGCAGAACAAAAAAGACAGGGTACCTGGCGATGGCGTATCTTTTCCGAATATATATCTGAGGACACACATCATTTCTGTGCGAGGGTCTCTGAATCGCCCCCCCCCCCCCCTCCTAGCATCATAGTCTGGCTGTGTGAGTAGGCATTCGTAGTGAAGGCTTAGCGATCGAACACAACATGCTACATATTACTACTGGTGACGACACTGCCGTAGAAGATGCTCTCTCATGGAGTTATCTTCCAAGGGGCTGGGGTTTTGCCTATGTCAGGTAGGCAGGCTATGTACACGAACGAGAATGATGAAAAGGAAACAAGGCACTCCCTCAAGCTTTGATTGACGCCTTGCAATACATGATAAAAAAACAGTCGCTTAAAACGCCCTCTTCTTTTCGTCAGAGTCCACAAGACCTGTGCGTCTGCACTTCCTCGCGCTCTGACTTTAACCGAAATGAAACTTGAAGCCTCCGCCCGGACCACCACCACCTTGCTGGAACATGAACGGATTACCGCCGCCGCCGCCGAATCCTCCGAAGGGACTTCCGTGGAAAGGATGACCACCGCCACCTTGCTGGCCTTCGTGAGAGTTTGGATCGTCGCCTCTATCAAACCTCGCCCTGAGCTCCGGATCGCTCAACACCTCATATGCTTCGTTGATGCTAGCCATCTTCTTCTCTGCGTCCTCCTTCGAGATCCCTTGCTTAGCCGCCTTGTCAGGGTGGAACTGCTTCGACGCCTTGCGATATGCTGACTTGATCTGCTTTTCGTCCGCGTCGTTGGCGACCCCAAGCACCTTGTAGTAGTCCTTTGTCTTGCTTCGCTTGAGGGCGATCTGAGCTTTGTGGAGGATAGGATCGACTTTGCCACGCTTCGATGGATCGGCTTCCTTGGCCTGCTCCAGAGTGCTGATGGAGGCCTCGTAGTTCTCGGCTCGAAGCTGGGCTTTGCCCTTATGAAGGAGTCCCCAAAAGGAGCTAGGGTTGTTCTGGAGTGCCTCTGTACAGTACTTGTCAACGTCTCGGTGGTTGGACTAGAGATATGTCAGAATATAGATTCATTGCAACTAGGCACGCTCGACACCAAGATTGACTTACTTCACTATACGCCTGGCACGTCATCTCGATGGCTTTGTTGTAAAGGCCGAATGTTGCTTGGGAAGGGATATTACCGGCTTCTCGTAGCGCCTCGGTCTGTTCCCGAATACTGGCTACAAGGCCAGGCTCCTCGCCTGTCCCCATGAGCGTCCTCCCTGCTGAGGTGGTCTGGCCCTTCTCGAGCTGGGCTTCGGCTTTTTTGAAAGCCTTCTGGATAGCCTTCTCCTGCTTGTGCAGCTTCTTGCATACCTTGGAATCGGGGTCGGAGTGTAGACACTTCTTCATCTGACCAAGGCCCAGCGCCGTATCGCCTAGGCCGTAGAATGCAGTCGCGGAGATGACAACGTGGGGGGTCGTGTCGCCTGGCTTCATCTGCAGGAGATGCTGCATGTCTGCCATGCCCTCCTCCAGCTCGCCTCGTTCGAAGCGGCATTTTGCTCGCAGTTCCCTGAGTTTTGGCGCGCGAGAGGCGATGACAATGGCAGCGCCGGCTTGGTTGACGCACTCCTCCCACTGACCAGCCTTGGACGCCTCCTCCGCCAACTTCATAGCGCCCTTGGCTTCCTCCAGCTCGGTGATCTCCACCGAGTCAGCGGCCTTGTTGGCAGCAACATACTCAGCTCTTGCGGCGTCCCAATCGGCAATCTTAGCCTTGATCTTGGCCAACTGTACATGAGCGCCCTCGAAGCCAGGCTTGAGAGCAAGAACCTTATTGAAGTCATCGGTCGCCTGGCTAGTTCGTCCGAGAGAGAGATAGGTAGTAGCACGCTTGAAGAATGTAAGGTAATTGCGTGGATCGCGTGCGATGGCGGCGTCATAGAAATTGAGCGCCTCATTTGTCTCGCCGCGTGCAAGGTGAAGTTGCGCCGTAGACAGAAGTTCGGAGACGGGGAGGTCAGACGGGATGTCCTGGGCGGTAGAGACCCTGGCAGTGGCCAGAAGTCCCGCAGCGAGAGCGAGGATCGAGATATTGAGGTACATGTTGAACAAAAAAAAGGATACGTCGTTGCAAGCCCGATTGGTGAGATATTGCGTCGCGCCTTGACGACAACGACAACGGAAGACTACGAAGGTCTTTATCAAACAGTGTGATAAACCCTCAGTAAACCAAGCAAGGGAAAGAAAATCAGGAGAGTGGGTGCAGGCAGACAGACACGAAGTCTAAGAACAACCGGTCATGGCAAACCCAGAGCGTGGGAGACCAGGTGGAAGTATAAAGTAAACGCTGGAATTTGCCCACGCTGTCCTTTGCGACATTCAAGGATGTCATTCAGGAATCTGGAGCTGTTAGAGAGATACTTTCTGCTCTGTTGTGTCTGCCACGCATTAGAATGTACTCCTCCATCAGTACCGACCAGCGTGTCCCCTTTGCGGTCGTGCGCGTCACACTGTGCGGTAACCCCCACCACTAACTCCAAATAAGGCTGATCGGTTCAAGGATACATACACGCCAAAGAGTCAGTCGACAATCTTGAACCGTTGTACTTTCGATATCTCATACTTTGCGACTGAGTCAGACATATCGCCTGTGCAAGGAGATGTGTCTTCAGGACGCCTTTGAGTGAGGCAAAAGCTCGCAGACTGTCTCTAAATTTAAATCACACTTTTATTCGGCAATCTCACACCGTTCCTAACCATGGCTCACCACCTCGACTCGTCCACCGCCATGTTTTCTCCCTCGATCGCCCGTATCGCCGCCTCCAATGCCCGGGACTGGTCTTATGTCGACTCTTGGTTGATCTCCAAATTCCCTTCCGCACGCTCCCTCCCCAACTTCGAGCGGAATCCTGAGACGCTCAAGGCCCTCCTCGCCCTTGCCTCCGCCAACGAGCAGGCAGACGAGGAGAGAAACCTCCTCGCTCAGGCCGAGGCTTCCGCATTGAGGGAGTTGGAGGAATTTGAAGCGGATGATGCTTCGTCCAAAGGCATGGTCACGCACCGTAGGCTCAAGGAAGGTCTTCTAACAGCTCTTGAGAACGAGCTCCCTTCAGAAGGTCAAAATGCTCTTGATGCCATTGCTTCATCAGCTGTCGCTCTCGGTGTAGCTCAGCCCAACACGGAGGCCTTGTGCAGGCGCATGATCAGCCTTCAAACTAGTGTTTACGAGATGGAGCAAATGGAGACTCGTGTTGAGAGTCTACAACGATGTCTCGATGCCCAACTGGCCTCCAACCAAGCGTTCCTCGAGCGTTTGCAAAGCGAAAAATTCAGGCCTTCAGATAAAATCCCCAAAGAGAATCTCGACATGCAACGCCACATCAAAGCTGCCTCAGCGTTGATTCCTGAGCTTAAAGAACGAGTCGCCCAGCTCGCTCCTTCGGCCCATGGGAGTCACCCCAGCATTGATGACATTGCTCGTCAGGAAGAAATGTATTTGAAGCTTCTGGCCCAGAAGAAAGAGCTAGATGTACAATTGGCTGCCTTTGGAGGTCTGCCTACAGATCCTGGCCAAGCCAGGGCGGAGCTCGAAGGCCTCCGTCGGCAACTACGGGGTATAACGTCACAGAGAGACCAGGTTTTTGAGGGCTTGGTCGAGCAAGCAAGTCCTGTTCGAAGGCGATGACGACGGTGGATGCAACAAACTGATCATGTTTCTGATGGTCGAATTTCTCGCAAACCCGCTAGAATACATGGTCATATTCATCTACTGCCCCTGTAAAGCATCCCTTTAGCTCCGTCGGTTCTTTCCAGACACCGCACCACCCAATCTTCCAAACTGTCTTCCCAAGCCGCCCTTCTTGGCTGGAGGAGCTGGAGGAGGAGCCATGCTTGCATCCTTCTGCGGCACTGGCGGTGGTCCTGCTGCTCCAGAGCCTCGGTTGTCCCTTGTCCTTGGGTCGCCTACCCCGTCCCCAATCCGCAATTCACCGAGTCCGAATGATGGACCATCGTCACCCTCCAAATTCTGCCGTTGTGCACGCCGAGCGCGTTCCTGGACGCTCCTGAATTTCTCGAGAAGCTCGACCCATCGTATGTTGCCATCCTCTCGGCCTTTCAAACGATTAGGACGGTCATAATTAGAACTTGTGGATGGTGTTGCAGCGCTGCTAGCGCCTTCAGTCAGCCCTTTTAACTGTCTCGGGGAGCCTTTATGGGCTGTGGTGCAGAATTTGAGGGAGGAACTTACCCTTTTGGCGCAACATGAAGATAGCCAATCGCGCTGACGCTATTGAGACGATTCTTAAGTGCGGCAAAGGCCGATGATTGTGGCAGCAACATTAAGATACCGTACATGCACTTGTATAAGAAGGGGTACTTCTCTGGCTCGAGTAGTTGGAGACGAAGATCTATAGTATCGCATCATGGCCGGTGTCAGCGCATCACCCTGTATTTGGGACAGCCCCTCTATCATCACTCACACGTGAAAACAGGTGACTCGATTAGCTGAACGAGCTTGTCAACTTGAATCAGGATGTTGACGGTCATGTCAAGTTCACCACTGCTGAATGTCAGTTTGAGATGTGGTCGAATGCACAGAAGCGGAGCTCACAATATTTGCAACAGATTGTATGCTTGTTCATACGCTTGTGCAAGTAAACACAATGAGAAAGTTGCCACCGCGTTATAGCACCATGAGCGGAACAAAGCGACGAATAAAGTCTGGCCATCCTACATCAAGAATTAGCAGCTTGCCAGATGTAGAAACCGACCAAGCAAGCAAGAACATCACATACTTTTGTCTCAAGATTCCGTAGCCGCTTCCGCACATCCGCCAGCTGAGGGGCAGTTATCAGGTTGTTATTCAGATTCTGCACCATGATGCTCGCAAACTCAACGTCTTCTTCTTTCTCGATACAATCGGCAAGAGTGCGATAGATTCTCTCGGGACTCAGACTGAGGCACAGTTGGCGAATGATGAGGTTGCCACGCATCTCCAAGAGCTTTCGGTCCGTGGAGAACAGCTGGAGAAGGTTGACCATGAAGTTGGCGAAGTAATCGTCCTCTGTATTTCGTGAGATTTGAGAAAGGAGTTGCAGATCCTTGGTGACAACTGCATCGGACGGATCAGACAAAGTCTTCAGCAATGCTGGAAATGTTCCATCATTGAATGCAAGAACTTTACGAGGGGCTTTTCTGTGCAACATGATAAGCCACGTGAGTGCAGCGACACGAGTAGCTTCGTGATCATTGAGGAAGAGAAGAGTCAAAGAGTTGACGGCGGCAGCATAATCAAGGGCAGCCTGCGGATGGTTGTCCACTGCGATCATACTCGGTGTTGACACTGATTTGGGGATTTGACCTGCCGGAGTTGGACTGCGAACGTCTAAGTCCCGCGAGCTTGATACTGAGGCACGATGACTGCTCATACCATCTGTTCTCTCTCCTGTCGGCAGAGGCAGACGAGTGGTTGATTGATGTTGGGGTGCGTTACTAGTTTGGTATGGAAGAC